>QPKB01000010.1:4721057-5321057 GCA_003546025.1 Camphora micrantha | reverse complement strand
CTCTTCTCCAATCTCGATCGAGTATTCTTTATTTGTTCTCCTTTCCTTTCTTTTCTTTTCTTTTTTTTAATTTAAAAATTTTCCCTAAATCAATACCATTTTTGTTTCATTTTTCTAAAGTCAAAACTATGTTTAAAAAACTTCTAAATGAAGGAGGGGCCATCCATCACATAGGATGGCCAAAGGACTTACCTTAGGGGGTTTTCAAATGTAAGGAGGGGCCATGGCCCCTGCCAGGACCCCTTGGCCTAGCACCAGGGGCGGACCTAGGGGGGCTAGTAAGGGCCATGGCCCCCCATACATCTTAAAGTTCCCTTAAAAGCCATCCTTTGGCCCCTCCATTTTCTGGACTTTTTCTAACATGATTTTGACTCTTGAAAAAGGAAATAAAAATATTCTTGATTTTGGGAAAATCTTTAAATGAAAAAAAAAGAAGAAAGGAAATGAAATAAAAGAAAGGAGAACAAATAAGGAAGGCTTGATGGAGATTGGATATGAAATTTCTCAATTTTAAAATAAACCTATCTACACTTGCCCTAAATCTTCGATCCAAGAAAGGAAGAAGAGGAGAATGCACAGCTTCTTGTTTGAGATCTTGAAAAGATTTGTAGGTTGCAAACTTGCAGAAATTTTGAGGTATGAAGAAGAACGACAAACCCACTTTCTCTTTTATAGAATCTTTTTTACAATGCATAGATGTATTGATTTTACTACATGTCATTGAACTTTATTGAAATCCAATATGCTTAAAATCAACTTCTATTTGTGTTCTGTTATTACATTAATTTTTAGATCAATCAAATAATCCATCATGGATAGAGGAATATAATTTTATTTTTATTTTGATTATTATTATCTATGTCAAAATAATTCGGTTAAAGAAATTTATTTAAGGAGATAAAATCCGGCAGAACCATGTTGTTGACTGATTTAGATTTCAGGATTTTATTATTACTTTTTTAAAAAATAATTAAGTTTTAAGTTGTAAATTACAAGTTACGTGCGTAAGAAATGACCAGACTTGTACCGACTTTGAGATTTTTTCTTTTACTCCTTTTTTGTACCCTAGCCAAGGGGGTTGGGACCCAAGAGAGAGCTTGCATACACAGAAAGACAACCCATATAAGTGAGAAAGGAGCTCACACACACGGGAAGAAAGCTCACATACGTGGGAAGAGAGCCTACATACGTGGGAAGAGGTGGCGTACCTAGTGTTCGAACCCTAAGCAGCCAGGTGAGAACCGCCTCTCCTTACCACCCACTCAGGTAAGGAGCCATTTTCAAATGCATATCGTAGATGAACAAAGTTTGTCAAAATGGAGAATGAATTTCTTGTAAATTATTTAATTGTATATATTATTGCAGGAAAAATCATTATTGAAACCATAATTGATGATTTCGACTCAATGAAAGAACGTCGAGCACAATTTTAATAATTTGATTATTGCGCATTTTATTACGAATTTTTTAATTTTACTAAAAGGTTTTTTTACCTTTGCCCCCTGCCCCCCACCCAAAAAAAAAAAAACAAAAACAAAAACAAAATTCCTGGTTTTGCTGCTGCCTAGCATGACCCATGATGTTGGCCGTGCCGGCACAATCACCGTGTTGAGCTAAGGTGGCCCGACCCAATTTACACCCCTATGCATAGTTGCCAATATCGTTTTGGACCCCATTTCGGCCTGACCTCTAAAATGAAAAATTTCGGCCAATTCAAAATTTGGCAAAACTTTTCGGAATTACATTTTGGGAGAAATATCAAATAGTATATATATATATGTAGAAAAATAAAAAAATAATAAATATAGATTCAATCTATTCTAGTAAATTTTTTCGGAATTACATTTTGGGAAAATGTAAGAAATACAAAGTATATATGTGTATAAAAAGATTAAAATATGTATCATACCATTTCAGATGAAAAATCACATTTCGGAAGAAATTGACCAAAATATTTCAAAATGAAAAGTTTTGATTGAAATTTCGTTTCGGCTACTTGACCGAAACAAAAAAAACTTTGGCTATTTCAGCTGAAACAGTACGAAATTTATACCTATGCCTTTATGCTCATCCAACATATTTAGCAGACAGGCATATATAGACTTTTCCCCAAAGTAATATATAAGGTAATTATAGATGGGATATGCACTATTGGGTACATGGGAGATGAAAGATTCAATTAATATCACAGTTACATGAAAACATAGATCAAAGCATTACATATTTGCTTGTATGAGGACTATTAACAGAGTATATTTATGGTCCTATCTATCTATATATATATATAATATAAAGATAAATTTATTTACATGCATTCATGATAATCAATTTAGATTAATAAATTTGTATATCCAAGAAAAATACTATAATAAGGATAATAAAAGAAAATATATTACATATCACATGAATCGTTAGTCCAAATACTGAATGTAAAATAGCAAACATAAATTTTAAATTACATTCCAGCCATCATTTTTAAATTGTCAACTCCAGTTAAACCTTGTGCGCAGTTATTTAAACACATACATAATTAATAGTTTAAAATCAGATATACCTATCCAATGGTTCAGAATTCATATATTTTATTAAATTGAGATAACTTGATCGAGTCTCTTCTGTACTTGATTCAGTCCTTCGTCAAAATAAGTTGACTCCGGAGAGTCAAGAGTCAACTTGGGGGGTTTTCCAACCTTGTTATTATCAAATATTAATGTGTATCATCACAAACAAAATTTTAGGAATTGCTGGCCAATCCTAAGCAATTTTAGGGGTGACAAAATCTGACCCGACTCATAACTCAAACTACAGCTGACTCAAATAATTTGACCCACATCCTGATAAATTGTAATAGCTGGGTTAAAGTCGACCTGCATAACCTATATAACCCATTTAAATGGGTTGGGTTAGGGTTTACCCACACTTTAAAACTAATTTAAACAGTGTGGTAGTTTAAGATTTTTATGTTTTGGATTTTTCTTGACCTACAACTAATAATAACACTAAAAATGCATCAAGCTAGGGAAAACTTCTACAAATTGGGTAGGCCAGGTCAAGTTAAATAGGTCGACCTATGTTGGATGGTGGTTATATGGATCAGGTCGAGTTGACTTGCATCTGGTGCATTTGGATTACCTTACCCATTTAAAAGGGGGTTGGATATATGTTGCTCAGGTTGATGTTCAACTTGGAGACAACCTAATTAAGTTAATCCGACCCAACCTATTTGCCATCCCTACTGAGTAACTATTGAATTGCCGCTCTTTCTGTGATCAATTCAATCTCTAAAGTGGCATTCAAGTAAACTTGACACTCGTTGGTAAATATGGCTTAATTGTACGAACTTGCCACTTTACCAATGGAATCTAATGGTTAGGATTTTCACAACTTTTGACTTTTGAGGCCCTGTTATCACAATATGTTATTGTGAAATTACCGAAAGAGAATAAGGGATTGTTCAATTGGTTGGCAACTTGGCCTCTCACTTGGATGACTGGGATCACTCCCCGCATATGCGAGTACTCACTCTCCATGTGTGTGTGGGTCCCCCACACAAAAAAAGAAGAAAAAAAAAAGGAAAAAAAAAACCATTATTGTCAATTGCCCTAGATTAGAAGGAGCTCGTGAAAGATAAAAACAAAAGGACCTTAGCGTGCAAGTCTCGTAAAAGTACACTAGGAAAGGAGCTAAAGAAAATATCAACTAATCATTTTATCAATTAAGAGAGTCTTCCATCTAGATGAATTGACAAGTAGAAAGGGTATCTCCTTGGGTTTTTCAAAAATTACTGGTGGAGTTAGATCGTAGATATACTTAGTCCTCTCATCCACCCATATCAGCTATCAAGCATTAACAATCCACAAAGTCAAGCAGGTAGCCGCCCACAATGGGGGTCCAAGCCAAAAACAAACTCTCTAAGAGGAGTCGCAGAAAAATGATGAAAAAAAAAAAAAAAAAAGAGGTAAAAAGATGAGTCACAAATTAATCTTACAAAGTAGATGTTGAGGTCAACATCCACCCTCGTTTCTAAACGGTCATAATTGTTATCTTGCCCTCGCCCTCACTGTATAGCTATTGTTGTGTCATTTCTCATCACCAATTGATTTTGGGATAAGTTGTAGCTCAATGGGGGTGTAAGATCTTTACAAGTTGTATCAGATGATAAAATGGTTTTGGGATAAGTTGACTTTGATACGTGACCGGAGATGCATATTCTTGATGGTGTTAAATCTCCACGGATCTCGTGTCTGGATCTCAATACAATGGTGTGCAACTTAGAGATCCTAACTCCCTTTATAGATGATTCTGAGGAGTTATACTTACTAGATACTTCTTTGCTAAGAAACCTACGTCCTATAATACTTATAAGGGTTTCCTAAGCTGGGATAAGATTTTGATTTGCTAATCTTGAATTACTACGGATCCCTATCTTATCTCCAACAGATCAAGTCTTTCATTATAGTGAGCTTCTTATTCTCTTTTGGCAACTGCCATATGCTTGATTTGATGTGGGACATATGGCATGTAGTGCACACAATTTCCTGTGATATGATAACTTACGGATGATTTAATCCAAAGGTAAGTAGAATATCACTTTGGCGATAGTTTCATTCATAGTCCGCATCATCATCATCAAAGCTAGCTAAATGATTTTGCTAGAAAGTCATTCCAACTTAAACAAAGTCATACGATTTTGCTAAATTGTTTCTATAAAAAAACTAGACATGCCCTTTCCTTCCTCCCTTATATTCCCAACCACGCTCTACTTATCTGGCCTCCAATTTCCAATCATGCTCTACATATCTGCCCTCCCAATCATTCTGAAATCTTTTCCTACAAATCTCCATCATCTCCTAAATTCTACCCATCTACCTAACTAATTTTTAGGCAACCCACAAAGAGAATTTCCAATCATGCAATCTCCTCAATGACTTTGTGGATCAAACTCAAGACTTTAAATTAAAAAAACTCCAAGCAATCTTATCTAATCGGAATGAGATTAAAATTGAATCTATCCCTAAACCTCTCCCCTTAATACCTACAACCTTTCTTTAATAAACAAAATCTAATATGATGAATCATCTCACCTTCCTTACAATCTCTCTCTCAATAAAAAACTTTTCCCTAAAATCTCACACATGCCATTTCTCTACTCATCACAAATATGTTTTCTTCTAACACGGTTTATGTAAGGTCCCTGACCTTACTGGGTCAATTAAACTCATTAACAAGCCCTTAAACCCATTCACTTTCTAATTATTATGATTAATTGTATTGTTAGATATTTAGGTGGGTTTAGATCATGAGTGAGTTTCTTTATTATTAGAATAGTGTCTACGAAGTTTCGTGAGATTCCAAGCTCGTTTGACCCTAGCAGGGGTACTTTGCAATTTAGGAAAAATTGAGTGTTTTTCCAAATATTTTGGTCTCTATGATTTTGGGATTGTTAGAAAGATCTCGTCGTGTAGGTCATTTTTGTCTCTTGGCTCATCACGATCTGACGGCTAGAAATCGTTCAAATAATCCACTCTTTCCCATACCCACTTACTAAGGGCATGTGTGTCATTTCCTCTCCTCTTTCTCTTTAATCTACAAGCAGCCCTAGTTTCTCTTCTTTCTTCTCTGCAACAAAGCCAGCAGCCCCTCTCTCAAGCCTAGAAACCAGCCAAAGAGGGTTGATTTCGACGATCGAAACCGCCCACCTTCTTCCTTTCGGTATTCTCTCTCCATTGATCTAACTTTGGTAACCATTGGACACCCTCGGAGTCTCCCTTGCTTGTATCTCACATTTTTGCATTGTGTGGATGGTGTTTATTGCTAATTGATGCTAGGGTATCTTGTTATTGATTATTGTTATTACTCTTACTCATGCTTTTATGCCTACCTTATATATCTTGCTATCATATGATCGGACACTCGTCTTTACATCTCTTTGACACATGTTAGACATTGTTATTATGCATTCCTTATCTTTGCTCAACACGTTGTTGACTTCTGTTACTTGCTGTGCAGACACCACAGAAGAGTACTACGAGGAGCCAGCAGGTGATGAGATCCCAGAGGATCTCCAATCGGCATAGAAGGAGTGAGAGTGACGTGCCGATGACGTAGAGTAGTGTCATCTTACCTGGCATAAGAGATACATTCATGGGACTTCTGTTAGATTGTTAATCATTCATTTATTATTCGTTGTTGGACCACTTCTCTTGGATTGTTAATCATTCATTTATTATTCGTTGTTGGACCACTTCTGTTATTGACTCTTTTATTCTTAAGATGGCCTAGGACTTAGGATGACCATTTGTTAATATTTAATTGTCTCTTGATTAGTTTTATTTATTTATTGATGCAACTTTAATTGTTAATTAATGAGAATAAGTATTCATTTGCCTTGGTATTAAGATGATTTAATTTAGTACAAACCCCGCAGTTATGATATTAAATGAGATTTCAAATGTATTATTCTCATAGTGGACTTACAATCTTTGAGCTAAAAGGATGATTTTTTTAATTAGCCATAAATTTCACTCTTTGAATCCAGTTTAATCTCTAATCGGGTTCGGACGTGACAGTTTATTCAACATAATATTTCAATTTATTTTCCATGCGTTTAGTTTTGATGCTTACAATGAGGTCAGTTTTGATGCTTCAACATTTATGTAAAATCTACTGCTTCAACCTTGATAAAAGCAATTAAATGGCTCCTTTATAGTTATCTTGCTCCGGATGTAGATCCATGCGCAGGACCTTCGTATCTTCAATGTGCCGCTATTGCATCTTCGAATGATCTTAGGCTGAGCAAGGGCGACCTCAAGAGGTGAGATTCTTATATGTTTTTTTTTTTTTCATGTTTTTTTTTTATTGTTGGTTGGCTCCATCCTAAGTTATTGAAAGGCCTATTTTGCAAGAGAATTGAGATTCCTTGGATCCATCTCATATTCAGTATATTTGGAAGATTTAGAGTCATACAACAAATCTGATGACAGGCAAACCTATTATTTTTCCATTTTTCCTTTGTTGATAGTCACCAGGTAAAAGAATTGAAAAAGGAGCCCATTTCCAATTCTCCTCAAGCAACCTCATTAACATCTCATTTTCTCTTTCCTTCCTGTTGTACTTTTCTTTCTCATAAATTGTACATGACTTTTCTTTTTATAAATTGAAATTTAAAATATTGTTGTTAGTATCGATTTATAGTATTTAAGCTTCATTCAATTCTTTTCCTTCTGTTAGGCCCTATTCAAGCCATTAGTTGGTGTGAGTGTGAGTTGAGTCCATGCATTGCTGATTCAAGGTAGTTGAGTTTGGCATTTTGACCCATATATATTTAGCCATGTAGATAGGGATGTAAATGGGTCAGTTGTTGTCCAGATCCATAGCGGATCCGGAACCAGAACCGTTAAGGAGAAGGTGGAACTGGACCCAGACTTGGAATAGTTTCGGAACTGGTTTTTGGTTCTGGAACCGGAACTAGAATCAAAACCCTATATAGGACATGTCTGGGTCTAGGCAAAGAATGGCATGGAAAAAAAAAACCTAATCTTAAGGAGAGATTATTGAAATTTGAGGTAATATGTCAGGTTCCATATCCACAGGTTCGAAAAAAGGTGAAACTAGAACCAAACTCAGACACATTTACTTATTGGGGCCTAAATAAAGACCCAAATCCGATCTTTAATGGATCAAAACCTTCAGGTAATTGAAGAATTGAGGGCCCATTTACATCCCTATAGACCTATCATTTCCTACTAGCATGCATGAAGCCCATGTGCATTGCACAGATTAAGTCCTGAATAATATATTAAAACTAATATCCCATTCATATAAATCTATTTATAACAATCTAATTAAAAAAATTCAAATCAACCAAAAAATTATGGAAACCAAACCTTTGATCGCTTAATCCACATCAGCATACACAAAATATATGATTCATATGCATTTATGCTATTCATATGCATTTATGCTCATTTTGAATACTATATAAAGGGGGTATTCAAGTACATCTATTCCTTACCATGTGTGGTGAGGGACACCTCTTTTGGGGAAGTTTCAAGTACAAAAGGGGATTTTTCCAAAAAGTACAAAAGCCTTTTGTACTTGAAACTTCACCAAAAGGGGTGTTCTTCACCACACATGATGAGGGATAAATGCACTTGAATACTTCCCCTATATAAATATTTCAAAAATAACCTTAATTTATAGGGTTGGAAGGCATCCATTTGAATTGGGTTACATCCACACAAATGGGCCCAAGATACATTTTATTGAAAAGGTGCATATTTAGCCCAAGAGACACATTTTATTGAAAAGGCACATATTATACATATTATATATTTTTAAAAGGACACATCCATAAATGGCCCCCATTAAGTTGATGAGGCTTCTCCCAGGGCCAGAATTGATGAATTTTTTATAACCAACATTCAGCTTTAAAGAGAAAGAATGGGAGAGAACATATTATCTATGGGACATGGATGTAGTGTACAAGAGCCATTAGTTGGTGTGAGTGAGCCCATGGGCTAATAATTTAACTGTTACTTTAGGAGAGCAAGCTAGGGAGGATCATGCTCTTAAATCAATTTGCTATCTTTTGATACTATGAGCACATCGAGATAGATAATCATTATGATTTTTTTCAGTGACAATCTAATAATTTTATGCTACATGAACCCAAAGAAAGAAGTTTATCAGAGGTGTAAAACAAAAAGTCTACCTGGACAAATTTTTTTGGTCAGAATTTTGGACATGATATTCAAGGGATATCATAGGGGTTGTCCAAAATTCTGGCCAAAAAATTCGTCCAGATAACACTACTCGGTGTAAAATGCATTTTGAAATACTGTACCGGATTATAAAAACATAGTACTTTTTAAAATTTCAAAAGTGAAATAATCTTATAGAATAATATGAGCTGGTGAGCAAATTAGTTAAGAGTATGTAACTGTCTTCTTTTATAATCAACAACATGGACTCAGGGATGTTTTGTTAGGGATGTCTTGGGTTTAAACGTTGTTACAAATATTTTCTTTTCTAATTAACAACATGGACAAATGGATGGAAAAGAGAATTGACCGACCCACTAACCCACTAGTTGTAACCCTGTCTGCAAAATAATGAGACCCACTTAATGAATGTCCTTATTATAAACCCAAAAATATGCCACTTGTGCAATGCTTGTGTCACATGTGCACACACAAGTGTAGGAAAAAATATCTCAAAAGCTGAGACAATTTTCTTCTCACTGTTTCTTCTTGTTTTCTTCGTACTCTTTATCTTCTGCTCTGATCTTACCATAAGGATGTCAGATTCATATGGAAAGCATATCGCACTGTTTCTTCTTGTTTTTTTCGTACTCTTTTTCTTCTGGTCTGATCTTAGCATAAGGATGTCAGATACATACGGAAAGCATATCTTTTCCACCCAAAAAGAGAGCCCCAAATCTCTTTTTTTGAAAGAATATAAAGCTTTTGGTGTTTAACATCAGAGTATATGGTAATGCATCTTCTTATGTAACACTTCATGGAATGATATTTGTTTCCTCAGAATAGACGTGAGGTCTCTATTGAAGAATATGAGAATTGTATTCTCTTCCATGGATGATTTGACCCACTACTTGTACTAGTAGGACACTGAGCATGCCTCACTCCTTTCCACTCTAGCAAGACTAGTGGGGTGCCAAATTGCTGATTTGCCTTTTTTCTTTTTCTCATCCTTGGCAGTTGGCATATGCCTCTTTGATTCTCTTTTCTTAGTAGGCAAGCATTTGTTGAGCCCATGTGGATGATTGTCCTCCTCCCATGTGTTCACTAGTTGGGCCCCACATGGGTGCATGTCTAGTTGGATGATTTGAGTCACCAATATTTTGGGCCCCACATAGGTGCATGTCTAGTTGGATGATCCAGGACACCCATCTGCTGGGGCCTCTTTGTAGATAATATTTAAGAACTTTTCAGGGGTTATGTATGGACTGTTGACCAATTTTGGGATTCTGTAACCAATCCATATGATGTTTTGGATCATGGCCCTTCCATTCAATTGGGGACATATAGGGTTTCTTTCATCTATACAGTTTGTATGGAATACTACAAGTACAGTTTACCTTCCAACCAGGATCCTCAATTAAGACCATATTTTGAAAAAACTCTGAAGTGTTACTAACAAATACTACCCTCTTGTATGAGACCTGATCAAATTTTACTCCAACAAGAGTTTAGTCTATCATTTTATGGTGACTTTTAATAACATGTGAACAAAATATTATAAAATATTATATTATTTTAATAGAAATTAATCTAATGGTGGGGCCATTCTTGACACCATATAAAAGGGTGACATTTGTCTTGAGTGGTCTAGATTTTTACTAGCTTGAGCCCCATTAAATCCAGACTCAACTACGGGCGGTAGTTCTTGACCCAACCTATTTCAACCTAGGCTTAATTAAGTGGACACATGTTAGTAGATAAAGAATAGAACAAAAGTACAAAACAATTGAAATTAATATACTAATCCAATATAAACAAAGCTCATTAACGAACACCTCATGACATGAATCTGGCTACTTACAAAGAAATCAGATCTTCCCAATTTTTTCAACCTTGTGATCTAATTAGTCTTCACATTTCCTTCTTCTTTCTTCTCAAAATCTAAAGAGTGGGTCTTGACCTTTTAAATAAATAAAAACTCCCATGTCTCTTTCAAGTCCTCATGTGAATACTATGCTGGGGGAAGGGGAAGCCCTTAAAATATTCAGTCCCATGTATTAATTATGTTTCTGGAAATGGGTGTTAGAAAATAAGGGCTGAAAGGGGGCCATGTTAGAAAAATGAAGGGTTGTGGAGAGCAAAGAGAGCAGAGACTGTTGTCCTACTAATCAAAGAATTCTTTCACATGATCAGAAGCAATCTTTTGAGATCCATCCCTCACCACTTCCACCTTGGTTTGTGTGCTTGAACGTTGCCATGGAATAATACTTTTGCCTGTGGCCTTTTCCAACTTAGTGGGCGGCTTGGACAAAAAGGTGCAAATGCTACTATTTGGTGGTGGCAACCATCAGCTTCTACATGGGTATTGTTTTGCAATTAAAAGCTTATTAAAGGTGTGGTGAAGAGATGATGGCAGAAAACCATTTGCCAAGTACAAGACAACACATCTTATAAATGGTTCAGTCAAGATTCTGCTGGACTTTCATTCACTTGTTTGTTTGTTTGTTGTTATTTTTATAAGAGTGCTACACCATGTAAGTGAATTACATCTCTGCTTCTTCCAAAGAAAAAGAAAATGTTCTTGTGTATGTGAGTACCAACTTTTCTTCAACAAGGTCTTCGCTCTCTCTTTACTCTGTCTAATCTCTTCTTATTTAGTAGCAAATTAAGCCAGAATCCTCTTTATTTTAGATTCAGTGGCTTCTTTTTATATATTTATTTTCATTGAATAATTAAATAATTTCGAAATAAGCACACCACCTTTAGGGGCACTTACTATTATTGGACACATGATTTTCATGCCATAATCATGTTAAAAGTAAGAGAAGGTCTCCCCTGTTAGATTGTTTGCTGCTAGTCATTGTTTAAGTATGATTAGGAGTTTTACTTTTACCTTTTTAGTATGATTTGGAGTTTCATTCCTGATGGTTGTGAGGCTAAGGAGAGGTTTAAAGGTCGTGTTCTACGTTTTAGTGGTGTTGATGTTTGAGGCCGGGTATTTTAGTGATTCCCAATTGTAATTATGAATGAGTTGGATCAAATTTAGGCCTCTATGAATGAGAATCTGAATTGTGCATGTGGAGACTTGAGATCATCTACTAGAGATTCATCCTGTTGGGTTTGCCCTGCACAATTCAAGGGCATGGATGGACACCCTCAACTAACTTGAGTCAATTCTAGATTTCCGAAATGATGCTCTCTCCTTTCTTGCTCTTCTCTTTCCCACTTTAAAGGATGGAAAATTTGAGATTCTTATTGGATTGTTCAGTGCTTTATATAGCAAATGGGAATTCCCATTCCAAATCATTGGGTCACTCCAAGATTATGCAGGTGAACACACATGCAAAGATCAATTTTGGAAGAATGTAAACTCATATATATATATATATATAGGCATATCATTCAAATTAAAGTGGTAGGTACTATAAAAATTATGGTGGCTATAAAGACACTTGGATATCTAGTTGGGATGGTTTTATGGCTAAGTTATAAGGAGTTTGTCACTGCATGCAACTTTCCCACAAAAGTAGAATTTGTGGCATGCTTGACATGTTTGCTCCATTTATTGGTAAAGTAAGGTAAAATAAATATTAAATTAATGAAAAAGATAATGATCAAATAAAGGTGAAATATACTTTTGCATAAAGTGAAGATGCCTTTGTTTTCATGAGGTAAAGTAAGGTAAAGAGAGATGTGAAGTCAAGTGGTAAGCTAACCACTTTACTCTTACGAGGTAGGTTTTTGAGGTTTTTACTGGAAAAATCACTTTATATAGTTGTACAACGAACATGGAACATTAGACAAACATGTGAATCCGTACATGATTCATAATTTTTTTTACCGTTTTTTTTTTTTTTTTTGTGGTCGAATTCGACCTTCAGTTTCAGCGCTGGAGGTCGAATTCGACCTTGAGATAGAAAGTGGCCTTAATATATTGTAGTTCTCTGCGTCGAATTTGACCTTATAAGAAATACCAAAAGGTCGCATTCAACCGGAAATATACATTAGTTTTTCTGACTTTTGGTAATGGGAGGACAGTAAATGCACTTGATACAACATCCTGAACACAGAGATTTATGAGTATTTGGAAACTTTACCTGTAAAAATGTAGGAAGCAGGCTATGTACCTGATACATGAGACATAAAAAATAATGATAATAATAACAATAAGACTCTTTACGGATGCTGGAGCTTCCAAAAACCTTTCCATTTAATTGGGTCATTATTAGAATCACAATCAGATTTAACAATAACATTAAAGGAAAATTTGGTGGTAACTATGTATACTAACTGAAGGCATTTTTCTTCTGTTGTTTTACATAGACGCTTTCATGTTCATTGGCGATTATCCTCTGACTTGGAAGTATTTATTGACCTTTTGGGGGTGCATTAATTTGACATGAAGTACCTCAGCCGTTTACATTAGTTTCTTCATGTGGAAGCCCACTAATTTAGTGGTGGGCTCTTTATCCATTAGCCAAGTATGCAACTACTCTAATCGTGTTAGCATCTATGATGGGGTCACTTATCTTTACATGTGGCAGGACCCCAACCACAGACAATACTCAAGATTATGTTAGTCTTGAATAGTCATAAGGATAAGAATCCTTTTATATTTGGATTCTTGTTGGGATAATCTCTGCCTAGGCCTAATCCACGCAATAAAAATCTATTTAAATGATTTAGAAGAAGGAGAGAAAAATCCTCCAGAAAAGCCGTGAAAAGGGAAACACTCATGATTTGATGTTTTATAGACAGTCATAGATCTCCACATCTAATGCTTGATCTAAGCTAACTAACGCAGTCCTAATCGCATTAGCAGCAGCCACACCATTGAAGATCATGCTTCCCCAGTGGCATCTGAAAGCTTACAAATCCAGCAGGCAAAATGACAGGTTGTAAACTCATTGCCACCCCAATGATGTCCAAGCTTTGTCTACTAGCCACAGGTGATCAGCTTTTGCCAGGTCTCCAGGTTGTAAGCTCATTGCATTAACCAGTCAAAGATATTTATAAGTAGAAAGGCTGTCTCTTATGATCCTTCCTTGAGAAAAATTGTATTCTGTTCAGAAAGTGGTGTCAAGTCTCACAACCAATCTGAGTACCTCTTGTACCTCTTCAGACAACATCCCAACTCCCAAACAAAAAAACCTTAACTCGACCAAGTTGGCATTATTAGTATGGGATTGGCACGGGCTGATAAGAATTTAGTTAGAAATGAGTTAGACAGTAACTGGACCAAAAAAAAAAAAAAAAAACATATATAAGGTGGACTCACTTTCTCATTTTCCTATGAATTTGAACTTTCAAGTGAAAACAAATTCTTACACAATAATATGGATATTGGGGCATGACAGTTGACAACACAACATTGATTATCAATGATACATGTAGTTTATCTGTATAACTATGTAACTGAAGGGGTTTAATAATTATAAGTATTCTATCCAGTATTGATTTCCATAATAATCCAATAAGGACTAAAGATTATGATGATGATAATGATGAGCTCAAGCTAGCTTGAAACATAGTGGGATATTAAAGAATTAGCTGTCCTCGTTGGCCCAAGCCTATACCCTCTAGTTAATATTATGGTTCTACGAGCAACCTTATATGCAGTCTAGCTCTATAGGGCCCACTTAGATGCCCACCAATCAGTAGGGGTGGAGTATTTGAAAAGGTCTCCATATAGATAAGGGTTAACAAAATAATCAGTCCATTCAAATCATCCTCGCCCCATACTTAGGCCTACCTTTGATCATTACAGGCCCTTTCACAGTTTCATCCCCACATGATGCAGCATTGGCCCAATTTCACTTTCATCAAGCATTTATTCACAGTAGGATTGAGTCTCTAAGAAATCTATAGTTTTAAGACCACTAAACTTCATGGTAATTAAATCAGGGGCTAGGATGACCTGGTGGTATTGATATTTTTGTTGACCATTATCCATATGGAGACCTTAATTTCCATGTACTCCGCGCCCCCCGCTGCCCCCTCCCCCCCCCCCCCCCCCATTGCTTAGTAAGTATCTAAGTAGGCCCCACAAGCTGGACTGCATATTAGAAGTTTACAGTCTGCACATAGAAGAACATCGCCCATAAGTAATTAATAAGTATAGATATTTTTTGAAGAGTGAGTTAGTTCTTTAATTGCTTAAAGGAACTATACAGAATGGAATCCTATTATCAAATGATTATAGAAGCTTCCTCTAAGGGGCATACCCATTTGATTACAAATCAAGGTAAACTAAATGACTTGTACCAAACAATATAACATCATCTCATGGTCGTACTAATAGAGTAATACAGGATATCAATGTTATCCACAGTTAGTTGTGGAGGTTCAGGATGTCGGCCAATAACTTTGCTGAAACGCATAGTATGAGGGTGCAAAGGAGAAAACTGTACTTGGTCAAAGCGAGTAAGGACTCTATGAAGTCGCCATGCTTGGAAACGCATATTCCATTTAGATTGGTTTGAATAGAGGAGAATAGTTTGCAAAGAAGCATCAGTCTCAATGGTGATGGATGAAATATCATCTGGAACAAGATGCATAAGATTAAAGATAGCATATAATAACTCAACAACTGCACTCTTCGACCCTTCCAAGGGTGGTGAATGTCTCTCCACATAATGCCAACCATAACCTGATTCAAAGTAGCTAGTGATAGCCGCCAGCCATGAGGTTGTTCTCTAGTTGGAGGATTAGGCTTAACTTGCAGATTGGGAGGAACGTTCCAATGACATTGGATATCATTTGGCAATATGAGACCAAGATACAAAATTTTAGTAGCTAGTAAGGTCAAATTGCAAATGACTACCATCATTTTTTGGAATATGGTTACATGATGGGCCTATAAAACCAATGGTCTAGTTCAGTAAAACATGGGTTTTTACTTGGGAGGAACGGGTGAACAAGGACACCTGTACATATTCATCAAGGTAGAATATTAGCATCAAGGATGTTAATTTTTAGACTTGTAACCAAATGTGAAAGTCCGGGATCCGAACCCGGGGTTGGGGGGTTTTGAATAGGGTCAGCTACACAAATAATGCCAATTGACCCAATTTTTAATTTCTTTATGCAAAATGACACTTGTGATGAACAATATAAATGTGCGGAAGCAAATAAGAAGAGCAATCACATCAAGAATCATCACAACACAACCATATATAGTGGTTCGGCCCAAAAACCTACATCCACTCTTGACTTGTGATCCTACACCCCACCGGAATTTCACTATCTATGCTTTTCAATAGGCTAAGCAATAATCTCTACACAATGCTTTTCTAAGGCTAAGCAATAACCTCTACAATGATGTTTTTCAAGGTTCAACAACCTATACAATGTTATTTTTCGAGGCTAAATAACAACCTTTATACCTCTAAAGATTTGATCTCTCAAATGTGTCTAAAGTAAACTCAAGGAGATACAATGTTTTAGCTCATTACATTTGTCTCTAACATAGGCTGATATGAAAGTTAAAACAAGATACACGCATACACTTACAAGTAGCTAAGGTGACTGCTCAAAGTGTATGAATGTTTACTTCAATCAATTCTAAAATTAAAGCTCTCAAATGAATGTTTGACGCATTTAAAAATTTAAGCACAGAAAATGATGATTGAAGTGATGAACTAATTACATGAGTTCATAAGAACAACTTGGAAAGACATTCCTATTAAACTACACAAGTTGTATTAAATTTTAAAGACTAAAACACATGTGATTGTGACATGAATGTTTGCAAAACAATCTAATATACTTATGTGATTAATGTTTGCAAAATAACTTAGTCAATACTAGAAATCATGCTAAAATATATTTTCAAAGAGTTGAACAAGCATGGATTTCAAAAGGATGGAAATCAAAGCTTAACTCGGAAAGATATACCTTTGTATCTCAAGCCTTTTGGATTTCCATTTCCCTTCTAGCCTCCTCAGCTCATTCCCCTTCCTTAGACTTTGTAAGTGCCTAAAAATTACGGACTTGGTTCGGCGATGATGAAACTCGCTAATCTGCTGTTAAGACTTCTTTAAGATGAATTATCTGCCTCCAAACCTGAGAGGAAAGGAAACGGAGGAAGGTCATAGGCCCTGGTTGCTATCAACCGAAGGCACTCCGATGCCTAAGTTAGTGAAGTGATTAAGCAAGAATGGAATGAATGGAAGGAGAAGAGAGGACTATATGTGCATGTGTATATTTTTCTCACCCCTCTATAATGGAGTGACCTCGAGTGTATATATAGGCATAGGGGTCCCATCAGAAGCTTCCTAAGTGGTGGTAGGTGAAAAGGGAATGTCCCATCGAGCCATACCTTGTACCCTTAGTGGGGGTGAGCAGGAGTACTGTCCCATCAGCCCATACTTTGTCCTCTTGAATGACTGCGGATATGGCCGTCTTATAAGGTCAACCCCTTATCATGCGCATACCCTATCTGACAGCTTATTCTGCAATGTCGCCATATGCTACTAGGGCATTAATTATGATTGTCGTCTGGCGCCATCTCGGTAAAATAGACCGAGCTAAAGGTAGTGTCGAGGCCAAGATGGGGTGCGGTGTCATTGTTGTCGAGGTGAGACTAGCTAGTACTCTTACCGAGACGAGACCGAGCCTGGTGTGAGCTGGTAATCTCACCGAGATGCATGGAGCTGAGATTAAGGCAAGCCTGATTGGTATTTTTACCGAAATTAGGACCTTTCTTGGCATTACAAAAATGCCCTCACACAATTGCCCCCTAGCTCCTGACCTTTAAAGGTTCCCTAACCTCTTGAGGTCGGGAGCTAAGTGTTGTGCTGAGTTCGGAGATTCTCGTTTTGGTGTTTAACGGCTGATGACGTCTGGTCCTCATCAAGAAGTCGCTTTGCCTGCTCGAGGCTATTAATGAGACGTCGCTTCATACCTCTGGATCATTAATGAAATGTCGCTTCATGCTTCTGGATCATTAATGAGATGTCGCTTCATATGTCCAAGGCATTAATGACAAGGGGAAGAGACGTTTGGGTGGTGCCACGTGTCACAGCCTGGTTTTTCGTCAGGCCAATCTGAAGGGGCGTGCGCGTTGACCGAAGCGACATTTTGCATAAATGTCCCCAAAATTTTGAAAATGGCGCCTCTTCTTTCTACTATAGATATGGACGTCTGCCTTGCCTTTACCCATTTTTGCGATTGTCAGAGAGTGTAGAGGAGAGAGTTTTACAGTGTAGAGGAGTCCCGTCTAGCGAACCCTGTCTTCAAGTCCGACATCTTTTGA
Source organism: Camphora micrantha (assembly GCA_003546025.1). Classification (NCBI taxonomy): domain Eukaryota; kingdom Viridiplantae; phylum Streptophyta; class Magnoliopsida; order Laurales; family Lauraceae; genus Camphora; species Camphora micrantha. The sequence continues at coordinate 5,303,099 of QPKB01000010.1, read as the reverse complement.
GTCCTTTTTGGGGAAGGAGCTGGGACGTCCTTATCCACCCCCGTTACGTCGCCGATCTCTGCTGAGCGGTAGCGTTCAGCCGAGGTGATAAGGGAAAAAGGTAGGCCGGAAAAAGGTAGTCCTTTTTGAGGCCCCAAGTGAAGAGGCTCGGCTGCATCCTTTCGAGGCTGATAGAGAGGGGCCTCTACTAGAGGAAAGGTCAGGGGCGGAGATCGTGGGGCACGGTCCCGTAGTGGCCTCGGGATCTTAGCCCGCTGAACCGGAGCTATTCAGTTTGGACCTTCAGTTGGAGCTCGGTAGACCTCTTACAGTGGAGGATTGCCTGGTCGGCAACTCTGCAGTTGTCGCGGTTCTCTGCCGAGCTATGCCCTTCCCAGAGATATGGAGAGGCATAATGCGGCTGAAAGTTCGAAACTGCTGATAAAGGCATTGCAGTCGTCGATCTTAGTAATATATATATATATATATATTTTTTGCTTCGATTATCCGTTCTGATATGTTTTTATTTGCAGAACGTTCAGAAGATCCAAGTTGTCTTAGAAAGATTCATTCAGGTTGACGCCAAGGTTGCCCGACTGGAGGAAGATAAAAAGAGAGCTAAGGACGCCTTGGAGATGGCGGAGGCAAAGAGGGCCGAGCTTGAAGCGCAGGTGGACCTGGCAGTAGCCGAGATGACCAGGCTAAAAGCCGAGACCTATCGGTTGGAGGGAGAGCTGTACATAAAGGAGTAAAAGTCGGCTGAGCTTGTGGCCGAGCTGGAGATGGCGAAGAAAGAAAAGGCTGATCTTCTTGCCTCGGTCAACGCCGAGATTGATGCTGCCTTTATGGAGGGAGTCCAATATGCAAGGAGGTAGTATGTGGACCAGATTAAGAAGTTGGGTCCGAAGTTGTTTGAGCGTGGATGTCGGGCTGTACTCAAGGAGATGGGGTTTTCCGAAGATCACCCCATGTACAAAGACCCGCCCAAGTTCGCGTCTTTTGCCTCCAGTTCAAATCCTCCTCCGACTGATGCTCCTGGCGATGCTCCAACCGAAGACTTTCCTCCGCCTGAAACTTCTGGCGATTTGAATGCTTCTCCTTGAAGTCTCTCATGTATTTCTTTTACTTTTTGTAATGGAGGGGATACTTGTAATCTTTTTTTCAATAAATAAAATTATACTCCCTTTTCATGTCTGTGCTCAAACATTCTCGAGGTTTATATGTGTTTATTCTAGGCTTAGTAACCAAGATTTTCACCTGTTTGAAATTTTGAGTTTGGTTCTGCAACCGAAACCCTTTGTATAGTAAGACACTGTGGCTGGCGCTATCACCGAGGCCACGAAGCTTTATATAGGGGCTGGTATTTTTACCGAGCCTGAGACATCATGGCCGGTGCTATCACTGAGGCCGCGGAGCTTCATGTAGGGGCTGGTACTCCTACGGAGCCTGAGTCATTACAGTTGGTGTTATTACTGAGGCCGCGAAGCTCTTTATGTAGAGGCTGGTACTCTTACCGAGCCTGAGACATCGTGGTTGGTGCTATCACTGAGGCCGCAAAGCTCTTTATGTAGAGGCTGGTACTCTTACCGAGCCTGAGACATCGTGGTTGGTGCTATCATGAGGCCGCGAAGCTCTTTATGTAGAGGCTGATACTCTTACCGAGCTTGAGTCATCGTGGTTGGTGGTATCACCGAGGCTGCGAAGCTCTTTATGTAGAGGTCGGTACTCTTACCGAGCCTGAGACATCGTGGTTGGTGCTATCACCGAGGCCGCAAAGCTCCTTATGTAGAAGCTGGTACTCTTACCGGGCCTGAGTGGTGAGTGCTGAGTTCCGTAACAAAGCAAGATTTAAAGATTAATCCTTCCACAAGAATTTCTTTTATTGATTTCGAACGGATAGTACAATTCAAAATTAGTACTTTTTGAGGTGCGCAGCATTCCATGGTCATGTTAATTGTTTACCATCCATGTCTTTAAGTCTGTATGCTGACTGTCCTGCTGCCGAGATCACCTTGAATTGACCGTGCCAATTGGGAGCTAGCTTGCCTTCATTAGGATTTTTATCCGCAGGAAGTACCTTCTTTAATACCAGTTCTCTAACTGTAAACTTCCTTTCTTTGACCTTTTGATTGAATCCTTTGGCCAACTGCTGCTGGTAAAAAGCTAAGTGGATAGCTGTAGCCTCCCTTCTCTCTTCAGCTAGATCAAGCTCTCGGGCTAGATTCATATCGTTTAAGCCTTGATCAAAGAGCTCTGACTTTAAGGTTGGAAGGCCGATCTCAAGAGGGATGACAACTTCCATCCCGAAGGCCAGGGAGAAGGGTGTTGCCGAGATGGAGTGCCTTGGAGGAGTAGTCCTATATGCCCAAAGGACGCTTGGGAGCTCCTCTACCCATCTCCCTTTAGCTTAGTCGAGTCTTTTTTTGAGGCCATCGAGGATGACCTTGTTTGAGATTTCGGCTTGACCATTGCTCTGTGGATAAGTTGGGGTTGAGTAATGATTTCTGATGCCGAGTTCCTGGCAGAAGTTTCTGAAGAAGTTGGAGTCGAACTGAGTCCCATCGTCTGAGATCAGGGTTCGTGGTACTCCAAATCTTGTGACCACATTCTTCCAGACGAAGTTCCTCGTATCCTGCTCAGTTATTGAAGATAGCGGCTCGGCTTCTATCCACTTGGTGAAATAATCGGTGGCTACTACTAGCCACCTCTTATTCCCTGGAGTTCGATGGAATAGTCTCACAATGTTCAACCCCCACTGGGCGAAAGGCCATGCGCTGGAGAGTGGGCTTAGGTCCTGCGCTGGTTGATGGAGAGAATGAGAGAACTTCTAGCATTTTGGACATTTTCTGGCATAGAGCTGGGCGTCTTTTAGCATATAGGGCCACCAGTAACCTTGGCTTATTGCACGATATGCCATCGACCGACCTCCGATGTGGCTACCGCAGATTCCTTCATGGATTTCATAAAGGAAATCTTCGACTCTGCCAGGGTGGACACACTAGAGGTATGGGCCGGTGAAGGATTTCCTGTAGAGTTTGCCCTTTGGAGACAGCCAAAACCTAGCTGCTTATAGCCTGATCTTATGGGCTTCATTTTTGTCTTCGAGTAGCTGGTCATCCCTTAAGTAGGTGATGATTGGCTTTGGTCGTGCTGTCGCCGGCACCCAAATATAATAAAACCTTTACTCCAAAAATAATAAATGTAGTAATGCGAGTAAGGATCGTTCCCTTGGAGAGTGTCTAACCAAGTTTTATGCTATGTGATCAAAGATGGGGGTTTTGATTATACTGGAAGCAAAAACAAATAAAAACAAATAAAGAGCAATAAAGTAACAAATTCAATTAAATGAGCAAGCATTGGTCAAAGTTAACATCCACCATCGGAAATTCAGAACTGATCATTGATGCAAAAATAAATCAATTAACACTTTGAATATTCATCGTCGGAATTAAATTCCTAGCTCCTTAATTAGTTAATTAGAAAACACGCGCTCTAATTAACCCTAATTACTAAACAACCTAAGACAAGCACTATAGATTTGATTTAGTAAAAGCATTAAAATTAGAGAGATCGATGAACCCAAATAACACAAGCACATGCGGTTGCATTCAATTTAGCCAAGTGTTCTTCCTAATATCTAACAATTACTGATGCAGTAAATTATTAAATATCAGTTGCTTCGCAAATTTGAGGGATCAAACAATTATGAATTTGATTTCTAATTTAGCTGTAGATTGCAACAAAAAATATACTAATATTCATCCTAGCAATTAAACGAAACAATCATGATAACAAATTAAGCATAGAAGAACAACCCATATTCAAAGCATAAATTGAACAATGAAAATAAATTAGATCTCACAGTATTTATTCCAAGGCTTCAGTCTCCTTCAACCAATTAGAGAAAATTAGCCACGTAGGGCCATGCTAACTTGCAAAATAAAATAAATGGAAAAAGAAGGGAGAAAAGAGAAAAAGAGAGAGAGATGGAGAGAATTCGTGGTTGCAGAGAGTAGTCTTTGAATGGTGTGTTATGGGTATTTATAGAGGTGGGTTAGGTTAGGGGAGGAGAGAAAAAATAGGTAGTTGGGCCCATGTGATGGAGAGAAAAGGAATGAGGGAGAGATAAAGTAGGAGAGGATGAGAGATGAAAGAGAGAATAGAAAGAAGACGTTGGAGATGGAATGCACCCGTGAGTTGTTTTGAGAGAATTTGAAGTGGCTTGGGATTGAAGATGGGAATTAATAAAATAATCAATTAAATTCTAACTTAGTAAAAATCTTCTTCTTGACCATATCTTCTCATTCGGCTTCTGTTGGACCCGACCCAAGAATTAAAGTTGCACTATTTTTCGTTCTGTACAATATGAGCCCAATATTGGATATGTTTCGACGAACTCCTGATTTCTTTAAATTTACCATAATGCCCTTCTGCTTGATTTCCTCTAAACAAGACCCGATTCCGAATCAGCTTCATTCATTCAGCATCAAATATGATCACCTTCTTTTGATGTTCCACAGTATCTTGAATCATCTCAATTGGAGCTCGGATGAGAGAGTTATGCCCAGCTTGCGAAGCGATGCGAAAATTGTCTAAAATTGCCCAATTAGCTTCGTTTACCAATTAAAACCTCCATTTGCATCCTAAATCAAAATAGAAGAATAATGAGTACATTTAAGCATCAAATGAGTATAAAGCACTAAATATTAAGGGAGAAAAATATAACATTTTACATTCTCATCAGGTTCCATCCAGCTTGGACCGAGATCAGCACAAAGAACATGACGAACTGGAGGGAGCTCTAAGCTCGGTGTTTCCAGTGTTCCTACTTCAACCGCTCTTTTCTTGCCATCTTCTACGGTTGATGCCAGATTTGCGAGGGCGTCGGCGTGGGAATTTGATTCTTTGCCGATTTGCTTGACTTTCGCTTTTTGGAGCTGAGAGAAGAGTTGCTTAGTGCGAGGTAAGTAGCCCGCCATCCTTTCGTCACGAGCTTGATAATCTCCCTGAGTTGGCTCGTCACCAATTGAGAATCGCTGAAGACCATCAACTGTTGTACCCCTAGGATTTTAGCACTGTCTAGTCTTGCGATTAGCGCTTCATACTTAGCTTCGTTATTAGATGCCTTAAAGCCGAGCGTTAAGGCATGTTTGATGACGAGGCCCTCTGGAAATTGGAGGACTATGCCAGCGCCAGCCCTCTTCGACATCGAGGATCCGTCAATAAAGACCTTCTAAGCTGAGTCGAGGAACTGCTTCCAAGATTGCTTGTTTTCGGTTTCAGTGGCTTCATCTCCGATTGGGACATTTCCATCCTTACTACCTCCCAGTTCGGTGTCGAGTTGGCTTGGTGCCAAACTAGGAGAAGCGAATTCTACAATAAAATCTACCAAAACTTGGGCCTTGATCGCCGTTCTGGGTGATATTGAATATTGTACTGCCCCAGTTCGACTGCCCACTTAGAAATTCTGCCAGAGAAGTCCGCCTTTCTGAATAGGGACTTCAGTGGATGTTCTGTAACTACCACTATAGCATACGTCTAGAAATAATGGGAGAGCTTGTGAGAGGCACTGACGAGTGCCAATGCAAGTTTCTCCAGTGGTAGATACCTGGTCTCGGCATCAAGCAGGATTTTGCTAGTATAGTAGATAGGCTTCTGTTGCCTGTTTTCTTCTCTGATAACAACTGAGCTCACTGCATGATCCGAAACAGCCAGTTACAAGTATAGTACTTAGCCTTGCTTCGGGGTAGATAACAGGGGCGGTGAAGACAAATACTCCTTGAGCCGCCAAAGGGCAATGTCGCACTCTGAAGTCCATTGAAATTTCAAGCTCTTTTTCGTGAGCTGAAAGAAAGGGCGGCATTTATCTGAGCTTCGACTAATGAAGCGGTTGAGTGCAACTGCCATCCTTGTGAGTCTCTTGACTTGCTTCACCGTTGTTGGGCTTTGAATCGGTATTGTTGAGATTTGTTCTGGATTGGCCTCAATTCCCCTCCTAGTCACCAGGCTACCCAAAAACTTGCCGGAGCCTATGCCGAAAGCGCATTTAGATTCTTTCAACTTGAGTTGAAACTCCTTGAGGATGGCAAATGTTTGGTTTAGGTCGGCCAGGTGGTCCTGCGACCTTTTAGACTTGACGACCATGTCATCAATATATACCTCCATCGTTCTGCCGAGCTGGTCCTGAAACATTTTTGTCACCAGCTTTTGATAAGTCGCCCCGGCATTCTTTAATCCAAAGGGCATCACTTTATAGCAGTAAAGGCCTCTGGGCGTTATGAATGCGGTCTTTTCTTTGTCGGGCCTATGCATAGGGATTTGGTGGTGGCCTCTATAAGCGTCTAGGAAGCTCATTCTGTCGGGCCTATGTGCTTGGGGTCCACATTCAATTGGTGGCTTATGATCTTAGGGTTGATGCCGGGCATTTCGTAGGGCGTCCAGGCGAAGACTTCTTTGTTTAGCAACAGGAAATTAAGCAGCTCAGATCTTTCTGCATCGGGGAGCTAGCTCTTAAGAAGGAAGTATCACTCGGGGTTGGAAAGATCAATCCTGACCTCGGTCAGATCTTCGATACTCTTATGCTTTGGGCAGCGGCCGACATCGTCGATCTCAGCTTCCAGCTCGGCCATGTGCACATGTCTGGGCTCTGCCTCGCCTGGCACCACGGCCATGAGACACTCTTTGGCCATTTGCTGGTCCCCTTTGATCATAACCACTTCGATTTTGGCATCCTTATTTTTAAAGGGAAATTTGAGTTTTTGGTGAAGAGTGGAGGGTACTGCTTCCATGCTGTGCAGCCAAGTCCTCCCCATAATTCCATTGTAGGGAGAGGGTGCATCCACCACCAGGAAGTTGGCCAGCATGGAGGTATCCCCGATTTGGACTGTTAGGGTGACTTTCCCCTTGGGATAAACTGGCTTAGAGCTGAAACCCATCAGGGGAGTGCGGGCTTCCTGTAGATCTTCTTCCTTGAGGCCCAGTTTTTTGAAAGAATCATAATATAGAATTTCAGACGAGCTTCCTGGATCCACAAGAATTCGTTTCACTAAGAAGTCCTTGAATCTTAGGGTTAAGAGGAGCGGATCGTTGTGGGGGAGCTGGACTCCTTCCAGGTCTTCGTCTGAGAACCATATCTTCGGTTTCTCCTTCTGAGTTCACTTGGCTGCTGGACCGTGCACGGCTGTCATCACCTGCTTGTTGTGTGAGGCCATCTTGGTCTTGGCGCGAGACTGGTTGGTCTCCTTTGGCGCGGGAGCGAGGTGGATGACATTGACGTTGCCTTCGGGCTCATCGCTGTCCTGATTGTCATCAGGTCGGCGTGTATGGGCTCAGTTGACTCGTTCTTCCTTGATGTAGTCTTTTAGGTGCCCATCCTTGACGAGTCTTTCAAGATGGGATTTAAACTCATACAGTCTTCAGTTCTGTGCCCATTTTGCTTGTGATAGGCACAGAACTTGCTCTGATCTCGAGTGGACGAGTCGCCTCTCATCGGCGGTGGCCACTTGAAGAATGGTTGTGTCTTGATCTTGTTGAGGAGCTTATAGATTGGCTCCTTGAAGATCGTATTCACAGACTTGTAGGAGTCTGCAGTCCGCTTGGACTTTTTCCTATCTCCGGAGGTGGGAGTCGAGACCATCACCGGTCTCGAAGGAACTTTGCTTCGGTTCACCTCTTCTCTCTGAAACGGCTTCTGGTCTTTCTTAGAAAGCCTGTCTTGTTTGAGACCAAAGTTCTCCTGAGATCGGACCTCATCCTCCTCTTGTTCAATAAACTGGTTTACTCGGGCCATCAATGCTTTCATCGTGGTCACGGGGTAGCGAACAAGTTCCCTTCGGAGGTCGTTTCCTGGTAGCAGGGCCTCTTTGAAGCACATGACGGCCAGTTCGTCATTGGCGTCCTCGATCTGGCTATAGATGATTCAGAATTGCTTCGCGAATTTAGTGACGTTCTCATTCTGCTTCATCCTGACCGCCATCGGATCCTTGTTCGATCTTGGGATGACTCTATGCGCCTGAAACTTCTCTAGGAACGAACTCCTGAGTTGCCGCCAGCTGGAAATTGATCCTTCAGGAAGTGCGCAGAACCATTTGAGGGGAAGGTCTCCCAAACTAGAAGAGAATACTCTGTAGTTCAGGTGCCCGACGTCTCCCCAAACCGTCATTCGCTGGGTGAAATGTCGGAGGTGTGCAGCAGGATCCGAAGTTTCGTCATAGAGAGTAAACCTCGGGATGCTGAACTTCTCTAGGAGGACGGAGTTCCTTATCTCTTGAGAAAAGGGAGATGCGTCACGGTTCTCGTTGTCGTAAATATCCAGCCGATCTGGAGGAAAACCAACCATTTCCATGTTACGCTAGATGGTTTGCTTGATGTGACGATCAAGCCATCCTTTCAGATCGTCATTGGCTTTTGGCTCCTGGCACGACTTCTTGGGGTTGTGGCTGTTTCTCGAGCCTTCATCATAAGCTCTGCCACGCTTCTTTTTGTCTAGGATCTGCCTTAAATCCTGCTTGGTTGATACGGCCCAAGGGCGCTTGTGCGTTGATTGAGGGGCCTTCTCCTCCTCCTGGAGCCGTTGCTTGAGCTGACGGACCTCGTGCTCCAATTCTTGGATGACGAGGTTCTGTGCCCCAATACTAGCCAGTAGGGGGTCGTCGTCGTCATCATTACCATCATCACCGTTGTCGTCGATCTAGACATGGGACTGACGCGACTTAGACGGTGGAATAGGCTCTCATTGAGTATGCTTTGGAGGAGGGTTGTCCTGGTGGACACTCCCTGCTGAAGGAGTTTTCTGCCTGATATGCTCCAGCGGAGGTTCCTCGCTTCTGAGAGGGATAACACCCGTCGGTGGGAGCGAACCGGACTGAAGGGGAGGCCCCTCCATACCTGCAATGCCAGACCTTTCTCCAGTCTTTCTCTGGCGAGAAAATTGTGTTAGCTGCTTCTGTGATACTGGTGGTGGCGACGGGGCCCTTGAGGGTCCTTCACCATTTCTTTTCTTTGGAGGCATGGTGTCAGGGAAGATTTGATCTAATCAAATTTCCACAGACGGCGCCGATTGTAAGTGCCTAAAAATTACGGACTTGGTTAGGCGAGGATGAAACTCGCTAATCTGCTGTTAAGACTTCTTTAACATGAATTATCTGCCTCTAAACCTAAGAAGAAAGGAAACAGAGGAAAGTCAGAGGCCCTGGCTGCTATCAGCCGAAGGCACATAGATGCCACAGTGAAGTGATTAAGCAAGAATGGAATGAATGGAAGGAGAAGAGATGACTATATGTGCATGTGTATATTTTTCTCACTCCTCTGTAATGGAGTGACCTCGAGTGTATATACAGGCATAGGGTCCCATCAGAAGCTTCCTGAGTGGTGGTAGGTGAAAAGAGAATGTCCTATCGGGCCATACCTTGTACCCTTAGTGGGGGTGAGCAGGAGTACTGTCCCATTAGCCCATACTTTGTCCTTTTGAATGACTGCAATTGTGATAGTCTTATAAGGTCAACCCCTTATCATGCGCATACCCTATCTGACATCTTATTCTGCAACGCCGCCATATGCTAATAGGGCATTAATGATGATTGTCGTCTGGCGCCCATCTTGGTAAAAAAGACCGAGCTAAAGGTAGTGTCGAGGCCGAGATGGGGTACAATGTCATTGTTGCCGAGGTGGGACTAACTGGTACTCTTACCGAGACGAGACCGAGCCTGGTGTGAGCTGGTAATCTCACCGAGATGCATGGAGCCGAGATCAAGGCAATCCCGATTGGTATTTTTACCGAAATCAGGACCTTTCTTGGCCTTACGAAAATGCCCCCACACAGGCTTCAAAACAGTTCCAAAGATTCAACCAAAAAGCCTTTGTTCAAGTGTGGAATGAGTTGGAGTTTTATACACAAAAAGTCCCAATGGCTAGTTCATCCGGTCAACATCTTGAGCCTCGGGTCGGCAGGGTCCAACGGTCATATTTCGAACGGCTAGTCTGCCCGGTCGACATTCTGAGGGATCCGGTCGATCGGGTACACTGGCCTGGCTGGAGTTCCTTTCATATTTTGAAAATTTTGATTTGTTTCTTTAGGAACTCAGGGCCAATTGTATTCATGCAAGTATCCATGTTCTAAAAATAAAAGATGTATGCAAAACATGAACCTAGATGCCTAACTTGATTTTACTCAAAATAATTAAAGCACACATGATTTAACTAGTCTTTTGAAAGTGCGTTTAAGATCGAAAACATGAATGATAGTTTTTTTGAAAATCAAATGCATATGCATGTCTAAGTTCCAGATTTCAAGGTCCTAACTTTAATGCATGAGATTGTGATCAGTTGTCAGTGAAAGTGGTAGTTCATCCATCAAATTATCAACATACAAAAACCCTAACAAAATGCACATTGTGCTACACTCATTTTTTCTGCCTCATTTATGTTAAAGGCTCATTATTTTGATTGAAACCTCGTATATATGTTATTCTCAAGAATGTAAACAGAATACACCCATCTACTTGGATTGTTTTCCTCAAGCCAAAATGCCCATTAACATAAGCATGTGGTGGCTAGATGAATAAAAGCAAAACTGTAGCCATCATACAAACATATGAAATCAAATCAAGAAACTATAGTGAACCAACCCATAACTTCACCTAGTTGCGACAATAGTCATTGCACAGCGCACTGACACTGCTAGTTCAACTACTATACATAGATCATACTGCGACAAGCCAATCTGAGTTCTTAGTTGATTGGTAGGCTCCTTAAGAGAACACCTTTGATGACCGGAGTGTTATCCATGGAGGCTCACCTAAATAAGAGGGTCATGCTTACCATAGAACTGAGGCATTGTCACGACCCCAAACCGGTTTGCGGGAACAAATCCAGGATCGCAAGCGTCGTACACGCAGTACGAGGAACAACACATCGTCCATGTGTACGATTTCCCATAGGTTTTTAAGGTGAGGGTTCCCGAAACAAACTCACACGATCATGGTTGCGGAAGTGATCGTCCCAAAGTAGGGTTTGCAAATATAATTTATACCTAGCTACTATCTCTACTCGTGAGAGTAAAGATGTTAACCGGGTGTCGTATCTACTGGGACAAAAAGGCTAAGTTATGTTGGTTGTAAAATTCCTAAATTAATCCTATCAGAAAACGAAGTATTGATTTGATGGGTTTGATTCATAAATTAGCAATTTAAAGACAAGATTTGATCAAATTAAAGAAAGGTCTTAGGGTATGAATCCACCACAGCCTCTTGCAATGGCGAATATAGACATAGGGTTTTACTATCAATGCTTTAAAGACTCGTTTTGGTTACAAACCTCTACAGAGTCACCAAATAAATTGTGCGGGTTTAGATAAGGGCATAACCTATCTCTATGGCATAAATTATCCTAGATTTAACTCCACACACATTCAAGCACCATTATATGACTAGTATTTCAAACTATAAGAATAAAATACCAAAACTAGATATTGCATTAATAAATAAATCCAATACATGGATAACATTCATGTCATAAAATCAAAGCATCCAAAATAAAACCCTAGAACCTATACATCACCATAAACACAAAACTAGGGCTTCATCAAAACCCTAAGATAGAGATTTAGTTACTCATGGAAAGCAATTGACGGCGAATCCTTGACGAAATCCCCATTAATGCTCATTTCGATGCTCCAAAACCAGCGTTCAGTTCTTCTCTCCAGACTTGAATGACCTAAAAACGAATTTGGCTTATTTTTTATAACTTTTGGATCAATTTTCTCTTTAAATTGCGCAAGGAGACGGACTTCACCCATGTCTGGCATCCGGATGCCAGAAAGCAGAGTCTAAAAGTGGGTTGCACAGGTTCTGGCGTCCAAACGCCAGGAGGTAGAAGAGGCTGACGTCCTGGCATCCGGACGCCAGGAGGCAGCATGCTCCGATTCTTTGTGCGATGGTTCTATCTTTCTCCAATTAGCTCTGAATTCCTTCTCTTCACCTAAAACACTTAAAACATTAAAATAACACAAATAAGGTCATATACTACCATCCCAAGGTGCAACAAAGTCATCATTGATGGGCCTTAAATGTACATTTTAGGTTCTCATCAGGAAGTGTGTAGCAAATCACACGAAACATAAAGATGTATAATCACAAGACATAATTCCAGAGGGAGAGATGTAATCTAAGCATTCCTAAAGCATATTAAAGTTCAGGATTAACAAAAGTTAAGTTTTACAACGCATAAGAGGCCAATAAAGGCCAATACAATACCCAAAAGAAAAAAGGTGAAACCCTCTGCAAAAAGTGATCCATGTCTCAATATCCTGTCCGCTGTCTAGATGACGTCATCAGGTTGCTACTCTCGAGCAGGTAGCGGCTTAACCGGCTCCTTTGGACGCTCCTCCTCATAGGCATCAGCGTTTGTACCTGAGCACCAAAATATCCAGGGCCAGACTGTCGGGTGATCGATTTAGGTATGAGCATACGATTTATACAATTAATTTAAATAGAAGAAAACAGGATTTAAAATGAAATGTAGGATTTAAAACATGTGCACGGACAAGATAGTTATCAAGATAACAAAATTCTAATAATAATATACAGCCGCCGCCGTTGCTACCGTTGCTCCACCATTGGACCAGCCATTCATCATCTTTTCTTGCTTGGATTTCAGATTGCGAAACGAGAGTCGGTTGGATCGCCGTTCGAGACCACGAGTTCCTCTCCTCCGTTTAGTGTTTCATGTGTCTAGGGTAAGGTTGGATGCACTTTATTTTAATTTAAATAATTTTATAATGGTTATTTGCTTGTAATGGGTCTTTCATTAATAAATCAAGTTATGGGGTCTTAGTCTTCACCAATGGGTCAACATCGAATTTTTGTGCGTAGTGACAATGCGCACTTGATGCCATGTTCTTGATTTTTCTTGATGGCATCAAGCAAAGTAACTATTGCAATAGTTAAGAATTAAAATCTATTTTTTTTATTCTCTGATTTTATTCAATTTTATTTTTATTTTTATGCATCTTAATAATTATTACAATTGGTTGGACTAACAAATCTTATGGTGAATGCAGTAGTTAGATTAGGCTTCTAAATTAGGATTTTTCTTTTTCTTTGGTTGTAATTAATTTTTCATACTTGTAATTAATTTTTAATTAAAGTAGGACATTTGATTTGTATATTTTTTTAGGCTATAACTAGTTTTTCAATAGGACAGATTTTGCGTTATTAATTACTCCCTGTGGATCGACCTCAGACTTCACTGAGTTATTACTACATTGCGGCCTTGCACTTGGGGCCTACGAACACAATGGAAAGCTAAGAAGAAGAGGAAGAGGATGGCGTGCTCAGATTTCCCTTCCAAGCTCCATGGATACGGTATGCAAGAGGGAGAAGATGGAGAGAAAGAGCTCTTCCCTGAGTTATGTGTTTCTGGAATTGAAATAAGGTTTGAATGAGGGTGAGGCAGAGAGATACGTTATGAGTGAGTGAAGAGTGGGCCCCACCAGGCCTAAGACTTCAAATGGCTGGAATCCCCTCATGCGGGCCCTATATGAGATCAACGAAGAAGGAAAAAATGTTTCTCGAAAATTCTAGTTTCCAAAAAGTATAAATTTCGCATGGTTTGAAGATTTCGAAATTCGTGCACAAATTTGAGTGTGAAAAGGCCATTTAATCCTTTTTGGCTAAAAATCGGATTCTGGCCTCGAACACGGATGGAATGAATACGAAAGTTGTGGATAATAACAAAATTTTTCAAAAGGAATGAATACGAAAGTTGTGGATAATAACAAAATCTTTCAAAAGGAATGAAAATCATAATTTATCAAAATCTGGAATCATCCCCCATACTTACACAAGTAACCCAAAGCACCCCTAAGCGTCTCAGACTGAATCCAAATGCTTTCAAAATTTTTCAAAGCTATGACTAAGGCTAAGTCAAACCACACTCTAATCAAATGGCCTCTAATCCCCCTTAAGAGACTAACACCTGCTTAATTAACACTAATCATAATAATTTGGGTCGGGGTCTTAAAGGCATGCAACATCTGCAAAGCAAAAAGAAAAGAAAAGACCCTTTTATATAACCTAAAATTACAAAAGATACAAAATATGCCTATATCACACAAAAATTCTGATGTAGCCACCAGTGTCCATATAACGCTGATATTATAAAATGTCGCAACATTTTCTCAAACTTTTTTTAAACAACATTTTCCAGATAACATCTCACTACTTGAGATTGGGGATCATGTAAACCTGAAGCATGAAACCCTCATGTTTGACTCTGGTCATGTGAGAACAGGTACACTTTTCTAATTAAGAACCATTTTTTTCGGGGGCACACCTTGTGTTAGATCCCAACCCCGCCTAAGTTTGTTTTGCGCCTAATTAATCTTGATTAGGTGTATAATGTTCATTTTAGATGGCTTGGTGATGGATTAGCTAGATTAGTGGGGTTTGACCAAGTTAGGTAGGGTTATGACCTTTAATAGTTTTAATCATGTGTGTAATTCTAGTATTAGTGAGTTTTCATGTGCATTACAATAAGAATTTTCCTTACATAGTTTTCATTAGGGGTGCGCATGAGCCGTTCGGATCAGTTTAGTGGGGAAACCATCAACCAAACCGAACCCATCGGTTTTCTATTTTCCCAAACTGAACCGAACCGCCCATGTGCTCAAACCGAACCGTTCGGTTTGGTTTGATTCGGTTACAGTTTTTCTGTTTTTACAAAAAAATTGCAGTTCAAACTTGGTTCATCAAATGGAATGATGAGAAGCTGTAATGAATACTAAAATATATTTCATAATTCATTTCAACCAAGGAAGCATACATCAAAACGATGGATGAACTCTTTCCATCCATCATCCGGTTGTGTGATTGAATGGTCTAGGCCAGGTTCGACTAACTTTTCAGGCCAATGAGTTGAAGCAGTTTGAATCTTCTGGTAAAATATACCAACAAAATGGTCAAGCACGTACCTCTTTCTCTACGTAAAACCTGGACTAGACTACATTGCTTCATTCAGACCAATGAATTCAACACAAAATGAACTTTTTTTTTTTTGCCAGCAACATGGGTTCGAGTGGAATATAGCCCCAATTTTGAACTAATTAAGATGGGCCTCTTCATAGTTCACTTTCTCTAAGGTTAGATGAAACCCCTCAGCAGCGCTAAAAACCCAATAATGCACACATCTTGTAAAACTTTCATCAAACATGTAACATGCAAGTAGAATATTATTCAAGTTAATACATATGGTCGGTTCGGTTTAGGCGGTTAATCGTGCGTTCAAACCGATAACCAACCGATGTTAGGCGGTTTCAATGTTTTTCAAACATTTGACCGAACCGATCTACATAAAACCGATTCGAATCATCTGATTTGGTCGGTTCAGTTTAGTTTTGCGGTGATACTGGATTTTTTGTACAGCCCTAGTTTTCATGTTGAACCCAACCCATTTGGACTGAACTCAGCCCATTTCCAAGCCCTTTTCCCAAATTACATGTAATTTGATGGACTTCCATGCAAAGAAGACAAACTTACCCCTTATAAACCGAACCCAACAAATCTTCGTTCGTTTCCTCCTTTATTCCAACTGAGAGAGAGAGAGAGAGAGAGAGAGAGAGAGAGTCTCTCCTTCCTCTTATCCTCTTTCTCTTCAATGATCCAAAGAAGGGCTGTGCATGTGATTTTGGAGAAAAGATCCTTCATCCTCATCTCCTTCTCCATCTTCTCCAAGTTTCTATTCTCTTAAGTCACCACCATCTTCTTCATAGGTAAGAAAGTCCATTCTCCACCTATTTCGCTTCGTTCTCGTGTTGCTCCCAATTTTGTGCTCGGATTAGGTTTTGCTGAGAGCAGGTTGTGTCGAGTCTATACTCTGCAGAATTTGTTTGACAACATTATATTAAATTACTATACTAAAAATATGTTGTACGGAACTTGTTTGGCAACATTATATTAAATTACTCAGCTAAAAATATGCTGTACGGAACTTGTTTGGTAATATTATAAAAGTTTTGCTCCAAGGAGCAAACATAAGATGTACAATGTGGTACCCCACCTTTTATTGTTTGCAGTACTATTATTATCATATATGGGACCCACCTGTAGAAATTACAACGTGGTACCCGCCTTTAAAAATCAGAACATGGAACCCATATCCATTAGATTTATAATGTGGGACCACCTTTATAGGAATTATAATGTGGGCCAACTTTTTGTAAATGTAAATATGGGATCCACTTTTAGAAATTAGAATATGGGCTCACGTTCATAGGATTTATAATGTGAGTCCACCTTTTGTAAACGGGTCCACCTTTTGTAAATGAGACCATTTGACCCATATTTATGAATTACAAAGTGGAGCCACATTTTTTGTAATTGTAGACACATAGCCCACCTTTAGAAATTAGAGTATAGTGCTCTCCTTTAAAAATTAGAACATGGGAGTAGCACATTTATAAAATCTATAATGTGGGCCCACCTTTATAGGAATTATAATGTGGGGCCATACTTTTTGTTAATTGTGAACACAGGACCTGCCTTTAGAAAATTACAAAGTGGTACCCACATTTAGAAATCAAAACATGGGGCCATCATTAAAATGTGGGGCCATACTTTTTGTTGATTGTGAACAAGGGACCCACCTTTAAAAAATTACAATGTGGTACCCACTGTACACTATAAATTCATGCATAAATAAAGAAATGCACCAAAATTCATTGGATACAAATTTCCCTCCATTTAATGGGAGGTTTTACATTTAATCTTGTGGGTACATCATACTTCCGATCGTGAGAACTCATCGGTCGTTAATTACATCCTCAATGGAAAACCTCTGATCATCAAGACATTGACTCAATAAAATTTACAAAGAAAATACAGGAATGAAATATATAAATAAATAAAAATTGACAAGTTCCTGCTCTTCGCCTTTGCTATCAAAAGTACTTCTTTTGGTTCACCTGGATCTTCATGATCAATTTTCAATTGGGTTCATGAATCAATGAATTTGATGGTGATTTTGATTTGTTTTTAGTGAACCATTCTTTATATTCTGTAGACCCATTAGAATCATGGCCATAATGGATTTGAGTAGGTTGACCCACACCTTATGATTAGATGGGTGAGCTTTGACCTTTTCTCCTAGAGAGATTTTAAATTTGAAAAGGGTGGTTTGAGCTTCCTTGTATCAAGGAGCAGTTCTCAACCTTTTCCCTCTTATCCCTTTTAACTTCTTAGACCCATTCCATATTACGTATGAGTTAATGAGTTCAGAAGATTTGAATTTGCTGAGACATTGAAGAGGTTGGAACTGGCAACACTACCACTCAATTAGAGATCAAATAACAAATAATGTATGTATGACCTCTTTTGGATAATCTATCATTTTTTTTGGCATTGATTTTTTTAGCATAAAATATCCATAGTTCAACAGTATATTCTGTTTGTTTCTATATGCCAAATGCTGTTCATAAACATAGCATTCGATTTAGTGGCAAAGTCATTTTTTTTTCTTTTTTTTTTTATGGACACATGTAATGATTTATTCCAAGTATTTTCTTTTTGTAGACAGTATTAAAACTCAATTTTTGGTTACATCATATGATCTATAAGTATGGCTTGATTTGGATTTTAGACTTGTAATTCTATCTTGATTCATACTTATAATTCTGGCCTATTTTAACCTTGTAATTCTGGCCTGATTTAAGCTTATAATTCTGGCCTGATTTAGACCTAAAAATCTGGTCTTATTTAGGCCTGAAATCTGGCCTGGATTAGAATTGAACCCAAAACTTGGCTTGACTGGCCATGATTAGAATTGAACCCAAAACCTGGCTTGATTTAGGCGCATGAGTTTAGATTGATTGTTGCCTGAGTTAAATTTGTAATTCTGATTAAGCACATTTGTAATTGTTATTTTCAGTCCCTTTACAAAGTTATTTCCAACCCAATCCTAATTATGTTACAACATATTTGTAACCCGAAAATAGGTTGAGTTATGGACCTATTTTCTGATTGGATAAGGACATTGTAATGGCTCCTGAGACCCATTTTACAATCATTTATATTCTAATAAAGTGGTCTGATTCTGACTATTGTTTGGGCTATGGTTCAGCCCAATTTTAGCCAAAATTTGGACTATAACTCAGCCCAATTTCAGTTAACATTTGGGTTGAAACTCAACTCAATTCATCAAGTATCTGGGTTAAACCCAACCCAATCGCCGCAACTGTTCGTTCTAGAAAATTCTGTCAATTTATTTGGGTGGATACAAAGTGTTTGTAGGCTGTTTGTTTGAGTGGATTTGGGCTGTTCATTTACAGGAATTCAACTCATTTGAATGTGGGAATCCATGTTTTAAAGCAATGCCTAGGACAAATTTCAGGGTCATAGTAGACCTTGTCAGGCTCATAATGGCCCCTGTTTGGGACATTTGCAGCCCATGCCTCATGCCAATTTAAATCATTTTGCCTGTGATTCAGGCCGGGTTTATTTTTTTTACAATGGGTTGAGACCTGGACTCCGTTTTATGAACCAGGTTCTTAAAATGGGTTCATATCTTAATGCAGGTTTACCTTTAGATAATTTCATGGAAGGGTTCATAGATGGGGTAATTTTATGAAATAAATTCATACATAGGAAAATCTGATTAAAAGGTGGGGGTGATTTTATGAAATAAATTCATACATAAGAAAATCTGATGAAATGGGTCCTCTATTTGTACTATTTTGGGGCCATTTACATAAGTTATTATTTAGAACCCAATTCCAGCCACTATTAGGTTGTATTTCAACCCAATTCCAGCCACTATATGGAAGCTTTGATTGACTTTCAGGTTGATTTTAAACCCACTTTCAGCCAATATTTGGACAATATTTTAGGCCAATTCTGGACAATTTCTGATTCATAATCAGCCTTATTTTACTATTGTAAGGGCTGATTTTCAACTCATTTAAAAGCAAATATGACTTAATTTTTAACCCATTTATAGAAAACGATTTGGGTCAAGGTTTAACCCATTTAGAGGAAACAGTTTGAGTCAATGTTCAACCCATTTAGAGAAAACAGTTTGGGTCAAGGTGCAACCCAGTTTGGGTCAAGGTTCAACCCATTTAGAGAAAACAGCTTGGGTTATCTACACCCATTTGCAACCATTTTTTTTCTTGTTGTGTCGCAGCCCAGTTCAGCCTAACCCATTTAGAGCCCCAGCCTGGACTGAATTTTTAACCCATTCGCAGCCAACATCTGACTATAACTCAGCCCAGTTTCAGTAGCGTTTAGGCCAAAAACTAGCCCAAGTTTAGTCATTTGTTTGGGCGGACTTTGAGCTCATTCATGCTTATTATCCAAGTTGGTTTGATGTGAGAATTTGTAGCCCGTTTGTTTATGGAGTTTTGTTGATTGCATGTATGTAATTTTTTTTAATTACTGTTGGGCTGATTTTTCAATTATTATAGACAGTTCTATGGAGGGCAGATTCCTCTGTAATGAGAATCTGGATCTCTGATGGGGCATCTTGGTGGAGGGAAGATTTCCACTATGGAAATTTGAATCTCCAATTTTTTCTTCAGGTCGTTTGTGGGAGGACAGATTTCTTTTAGAGAAATCTGAATCTCCATTTAAAAAAAAATAAAAAAATGGCGAGGTTTTGAAGTATGAATCCTTTTGTAACATAAGGATTTGGATTTTCATTTGATGGAGGGCAGAAACCTTTGAACAAGGATCTGAATCTCCATTTTAATGGAAATGAAGTGGTGGGAAAGATGAAGATGGAGTGGGTATGGAGGTGATGTGGTGGGTGGAGGGCAGAATCCCTCTGAAGAGGGTTTCCGAATCTCCAATATATGAAGATGAAATGGATGACATACATGGAAAAGATGAGATGGGAAGATGGGATGAAGTTATAAAGAGACGAAGAAGAAGACAGCAACTTCATTACCTTCTTCTTCTTTCCTTTTCCTTTCTCTCTTTCTCTTCTCTTTCTTGTTCTTTCTTTTTTTTTTTTTTTTTCTCTCTCAGCAACACCAAACGAATCTCTCCTCTCTGTTTGTTTCTCCTCCTTTTATCTCCCCTATTTGAGAAGTTATATAACTTCCAACATGATGAGATCGTGTAAATGGGTGGGGAGTTTCAAAAACTTCCCACAAATGTAAAGATTCGAAACTTAGACTTTTGGAATAATGTGCATTGGCTTCCACCACTTTACCAACAACTGCTCATGTAGTTTTTTTTTTTACTAACAAAAAAATGTTTTGAAATTTTGATGACTCATGTCATTGAATCATGCTAATTTAATAGACTTAGACCAATTTCCATCTGCTTCTTTTGTTTGGCAAAATTTTGACATCAACATCAACATTTAGAAATCCGAACATGGGACCACCATTAAAATGTGATTGTGGACACGGGACCCACCTAGAGAAATTACAATGTGATGCCTAACTTTATAAACAATTTATAATGTGGTCCCACCATTATAGAATTATAATAGGGGCGCACCTTTTGTGATTGTGACCCCCCTCTATGAATTATAAAGTGAGGCCACCTCCTTTAGGATTGTGAACGTGGGGCCTACATTTAGGATAAGTGAGAGGATTTAGGATCTTCAAATTGTTTCTTTCCTTTTCTTTAAAAGGAAAGAAACAATTGTGCCAGCAAGTTGTTTCTTAAAATAAAAAAAAAAAAATTTTTGTTCCAACTTTCTTATGCTGGCGGGTTAAGACTTTGAGATTTCTTCCCATGAGAACAAAATTTGGAACAATGATTTACACATACCAAACATGTTTTCTAGACCCTTATCTCGTGGGAACATAGGAACATCCAAACGGCATGATGCCAAACGCACCTGATTGCTTGCATGCATCTCTCTTTAACTAATTTCTTGCATGTATATATATCCATGGTAGGATCATCTCCTTCACCCTCTTCATCACCTCATCTTCTTCATTTGGTGAGAAATTACTTCCAAGCATTCTCCTTAGTTTATGTATATCTTTTAGAACCCAATCGAGTGCATGCATGTTAAAGGGTTTCCATTTACTGCATTTATCACTGTAGGAAGTTATTTGAGCTTAGAAAATTGGGGGTTTTGCTTGATTTGAACCAAGAAGAGAAATTAGAGTGGAAAGCACCAAAAAGAGGCAAGTAATGAGCAATTATTAGTAACACATGTTGATTTATCTTTGACTGAACTATGAGATTCACTTGTGTATTAGTATTCAGCCTCTTTTATGCAATTTAATTCAATGAGGAATGAATTTTTATAATGGGTTTATAAATGGGTTAATGTAAAATTAATCAGAATGAATTGATGAATGAAATATATATGAGATTTGGATGGAATGTATTAGAGCATTGGAGGCTCAACTGTGTAGATAATGGTCCTTGAAAAGATTGGGAGAGAAAATGGATAGCCTTAGAATGGAGAGAAAGAAGTTCCAAATTTTCGGGTGAAATTTCTAGACTGTGCACTCGAGCGCATAGACCCCCGCCCAAGTGCACATGCTCTCGGGATGATGCCCGCTCTAGTGCGGAATCCCCCGCTAGAGCGGACCTGACACTTGTCATGGACCCGGGCTATTCAAATAGCCATAACTTTTGATCCGTTCGTCGGATTTTAGAGTTCTATATACCGTTGGAAAGCTCTCAAAATATAGAGTCCAATGGTTCCCATATTTTGATGATCATAGATTAGGATAGTGAAAATGTGGATCAATGACCAGGCCTTGTCTCTTTTGAAAAAGGGACTTTAAACCTAGTGGGATCCCGAGGTTGGAAACTACATACCATTAAGGGATTTAATTCCACTTCAAAACACCTAAACTCTTCATGATCAATCCCTGAGGATGATTGTGACATAAACACTAAACCAATAAGGTTTTTAGGGTATAAAGGATTGACCTTGTAGGTCCATAGAATGGTATCCGTCATTGATTATCATAGTCCGATGGAAATCATAACACATGAAAAATCTTGGACAAAGATCATCTCATGTGCTTACCCGTCTTGTCTAGAACTTCACCATGGGTGTTGATTTAGAGGAATCAGATGCACCTCACACATACACAATGTGACACCAAGAAAATGTAGCACGTGCATCGAGTTACCTAAAATTACATCGAAATGGACGGTTAGAGACAATGGGTAATTAGATTAGGTTTGGATAGTAAATCTCCTTGATTCTATTAATCAAATTGCTTTTGCATATTGCGCTATTGATTTTATTATTGTCCTCAAAAATCTCAAGAATTGTTATATGCATTATTCATATTACTTCTCAATTATTATCGCAATTGTCTTACAAATGTATCATACATTGATGTGAATAGCGGACTTAGTAAATATGACTAGATTGATTGGAATGAAATGAATGAATAGAATGGAATCGAAAAGATTCGAATCAATTAAATGTAAAAGTCTTCCTGAAGTCCTATTGATTGAATCGAATGAGTCGACATTACTGAGCTTTGACTAGTTGATACTCGACGGGGTTGAATCTTGGTTTAGAACTGAACGTCACTGCTCAGTAGACAGTCTAGACCACCGGAACTCTAAAACCCGGCTAGCCAGGAGGACCTTTGGTAGGGCCCCTGGTGACATCCCAACGATTCCCTCTCTCTAGAAGGGAGGAAGGATTAGCTTATGTAGTAACCGACTAGAATGAAAGTATGTAGTTTATCTTTGATTCGATTGATAGTGAGCTCTAAGTGTAGAGCCGCGATATAGTAATAAACTGGTAAGACCAAGTCGATCCACATGGAGCTTTAGAAATAAAGTTTTCCAACTTTGTCACCTGCCCTAAATAAAATCTAATTTTAGCCTACAATCTAGAAAAATACATTTGTCATTCCTATTTTAAATTAAAATTAAATACATTTTCAAAAATAAAAATTCCTAAATCTGAAAATCCTAAACTAAAAAAAAAAAAAAAAAACTAAAATTGCTACAAAAGAACACAGAAGTTAGAACATCAATAATAAAAAGTACCAAAAATAAAACTAAGAAACTAAAGTAGAAACAAAAGAAACCTAAGTTGGAAAATTTGTAATGCAATGTGATGCATGCTATGAGATGCTGAAAAATTCTAAGTCTAGAAAACTAAGTATGCAGGGCTGTTTTTATACATGGTTTTTTCTAATCTAATGCAACCTAAAACTGCTTTTAATGGCTGGGTTTTGAACTACCATGATGCATGAATCTAATGCACTTTCCAGCAATTAACAAATCTAAACAAAATTGTCTGACATGGAATTGTAAAAGGTGAAGGAGTTAAAAGTGAGGTGATGAAAATAAGGGTAGTGTGCATAAATCAAAGGTGGTAAAAAAGATATATAAAAGTGGCGAGTTTCTCTTTAAAATCTCATTCTTAATCTAGGCCCCCAAAAAACTAGAAGTGCAAACCTAGGGTCCCGTTCTTCAACTTGGGTTGTCAATCCAAGTTGAGAATGATAAATCCTCACTTTTTAATAAATAAATTTCAGACTTGGATTCTTAAACTTTTCTTGGTCAAACCTCTTTAACTTCACATTGTATTGCCTCCAAAAATACTATGTATCCGTAGAAAACAAGGTATATTGTGAGGATGCTAAGGTGAGTTGTTAGTAATTATTCCAAGGCAATTAAAAATATTTAACCAAAAGTAAGAACTAACCCTATTGCATGGATCACAAATCTAATATTAAGATATACACAAATCAAGAACATAAATTAAAAGAAATAACTTTATTTACTAGCATGAAAATTCTTTACAAAGAATATAACATTGAAAAACAAGAATACATACTAGGATGTTGAGAATCCATCTTTCTAGTTGAAACGACAATGTTAATGGTATGGCCTTTGGAAAGAACCCCCTTGGTGAATCAAGATGGAAGGACAAGAAAGGGAGAGATGGTATGAAATTCTCTAGAGTGAGAGGTGAGCAATTCTCAAGCATGAGAGGAGATGGATGCTTATGCCTTCAATTTATAGATTTTTGCTCTCTTTTTTTTTTTTTTTTCCTTCTTTGCTACAAGTTTGTAGCATGCAATCTTCTTTGTATGGCAAGTCCCTTCCTTGACCAACAAGTCTTCAAAGAAATATCAAGGTGAGTGAGAGATTTTTGGTGCTTTCATGTACAAAAATTGCAATCTCGAGTAGAAATTATAGCACCAACTTCCAGAAATCCATATCTTCCTCGTTTTAGCTCCGATTGATACAATCTTGGATTCTAAAAATATCTACTCGAAAAGAACTTTCCAACAGTGTATGGATTGCACCAATCCGATGGCTGGATTAAGTGTTATGACCATTTTAATCTTGCTGCCTCTGAAAAATCCAAAAATAATTGTGCACATATGGAATGTTAATTGTGCAATGGGGTGTGTGGGACCCATGTGGACGTCCAAAGAGATCTTGAGATATTTCTTTCCTTGTTTTTTGACTCCTCTTCCATCTTTGGTTTGTTTCCAAACTTCTTTGATTGACTAGTCAACTCTTTTAGCACACTTTCCTTTCTTGAATTTTTTTCTTGATTTTTGAGTTTTCAAACTTAGTAAGAATTAGATCTTATCAAATCTGAATTTTCCTTTCTTGACCTTGAAATTACAAATCTAGCTTTCCATTGTTGACTTTTCAAACTCTCCAAAAATACCAAGATATGTGGGTCCACCATGAAAGATGTTATACTCTTGATCTCTCTCAAATTTCACCAATGTGGGTCCCATTCTTGATTTCTCCTACACAAATTAAAATAAATAAATTCAAGAATAATTGTATGTAAGGAATTTAAATGGACGATGCATGGGACCCTACTTGATGCACCCAAAATAACTGACTTTCCAAAAATAAATTTCCAAAAATGACAGGTTTCATGAATTTATCCAAAAAATGTGATTTTTGAGCAAATTATGCATGAATGCACTACAATGGACTCTAAATGCATAAAAACATGATTTGACACTAAATAAAGCTCTTTAATATCAATAAGCCCTTAAAATAGTCCAAAATGTGTATGAAAATATGCGCTTTTCAGGACTCATCACAGACAAAGCATGAATTACTCTTATTGCACGCTGTGCCTAGTTTATGATTAATTGACATCTTTTAATCTTCTGTCAATAATTCAAAATTGAATAGCATGTGTTAATCTTAATTTCTCATTTATATTGTTGAATCGTCATACTCATGGTGCTACACTTGGTGTTACAGGGATCAAGGTTACCGAAGAAGAGGATAATCGATAGTTCTCCAGATTAGAGATTTGATCGGTAAGGTTAATGATTAGCTTTGACCGTCGGAATACGTACAAGAGTGGTATTTATGACTTGAGACTAAATAGTTAATCTTTCACTTAGTTAAGTATGCACTGAAGGTTTAAATTATTAACTTTGTTAAAGACTAATTGTTATGTATTGGATTGGTTAATGGACTGCTCATGGCTTTGATATTGATATGGTTCATGCTTCTGCAAATAAACGTTCATTGTGAGTAAACCTCACACGTGAAAAGCGGAATTTTCTCGTTCATGAATTCGGACTTGGTCAGGAATATGTGCGATTTCACGAGAGTACGCATGTCACACCTCGGGAACCATCCTAATCAAGGAATTCTCGGGTCTGGGATGTGACACCCTGAAGCATGTCAATTATGAAGGTAGGGGGATGGACCAAAGGCTCTTGGACTGTGCTGGACGGGGGATACCCTAGGTTATAAAAAAAAAAAAAATGAAGGTCGAGGGACGGGAAGGCATTTGCATGGATTATGGATGGCCAGCCTGGATGCATGCCAATCATCGAGGTCATTGCATGGACTATGGATGTCCCAAAAAGCAATATAATCAGATCCTTAAATATATATACTAAGGCCCCAAAGATCAATGCTAAAATCATTGTAGATTGATAATAAACTGGTTGGTGTGGGCTCCACAAACTAGTCCTCATAGAATTTATGACAGTTCTCATAATAAAATTTTTGTATTTGTGTATAGACATGTATGTATCTATGTCTTCTCTTTTAGATTATTTTGTCCTCTTTTTCTGAAGAAATCTCAAAATCTATTCACTCTACTCTTCCATCTCTCTTCTCAATTTTTTTGTCTTCTTTAACCACACCAAATTTCAAATTGACTTCTCATGTTCAAGATCCCACGCCCAAGTTCATGGATTACTAAAATGAGCATTTGCAAATTTACTGATAGTACTCTAAGGGGCGCTAAGAGAGGATCACATGGAGCCAAACCTCTTGATCTATAAAGGGTATTGAAACCGTGCAAGATGTGTAACACCTCGACCCCTAATACTCTATGAATTCTAATTAATTATTTGTTAGCTAATTAAGCGTGTTCAGAGTCTTACTGAGTTGGGTTTCCCGTGTGGATCACGCGTGTGAAGTCTCGCGCGATTTCGAGTGTGTTTGGGCAAAGTAGGGGGTTGGTCTGCAATTTTGGAAAATTTCAGAGGTTTTTTTGAGATTATGAGTTTTTGTGAATTTGGGCTCATCGGGTAGGTCTCGGTATTTCACTAACTTTAGCCTTTTGTCGCGTTTTGATTCAACGTGTTGAAGGGGCCCAAATGATCGCTTTAGTGGACCGAAGAACTAAACTGTAATTACCACTCTATCGTAACCTAAATAAAACCAATGATCCCTCATTCCTTCATTCTTTCTCTCTTTCCCTCATTCTCTCATCTCCCTCACTGCCTCCTTGCCGTCAATGACCATCGGAGCTCCGTCCTCGCCGGCGATTGCTCACCTCATCTTCCCCAAGGCTCCTAGACTCCAAGTATCACCATTTCCAAATTCTTCTCTTGACATCCATCTCATAGGTAAGCTCCCAAAGCTTTTAGGTTTAGCTTTCCTTCCTTCTTTTGGTTAGAAATGGATTAGAGGAGCTCACCCCAACCCATTGCATGCATTTGTAGGTTTGATTTTGGGTTAAGTGATCTTCTCCCAAGTTTGAGCTCAAGTGGATTGTTTTTTCCCAAATTTCTTTTGTGTTAGAAGCTCTTCATCAAAAGGCAAAGTAGATATCTATATTTACGTTTGGATATGTTTATCTTTCTTGATTTTGAGGATTGATAATGGTTTAGATACACATATGCTCCATTGATGTTTAGGATTCTTGAAAACATGATAACTAGGTCTAATGTTTGAATTGGAATGGATTTATGTTTAAATGAATAGATTAACATGATTTGTGTCCTTTGAATGGAAGGGCTAAATCTTTATTATGCATTGATTTCATGTTTAGGATTCAGAAATGGATTTGCACTCCATTTCACTATAGTTACAGAGCTGGGTTTTGTTTCCGTAGTGTACCCGATTGACCGGCCTAGGGGCCTCGATCGACCGGCCACACAGTCAGGCTCTGGAAAGCCTTACGAAATGCACTGTTCTCCTATGTCACTTAAAATTTCCGGTCGACAGGGCCTTGATCAGGTCAACTTGGTACTCTGGGAGGATGCTGACCGGGTGAACTGTGGGCACCTTCTAGGAAGGGCCTTTCTAAACCTAGCTTGGATGGACTTAGGTGGAACTTTGGCTACCCTTTTTGGACTCATTTGATTATGTGTGAGGATGTTTTGAGCCAACGTTCTTCATAGTTATTCCGATTGTATCGAGATTCAACCTAGCTCAATCATGGATGGTGTGGGGGCAACGAGATACCCTTCTTTATATAAATGCACGAAGATGATTGTTCGGATATCGTGAACCCTAATTCCTTTCGTTGACTAAGTAGGGATGTACGATGTTTCAGGAATGACATTGTACTTAGGTTTAAATTGTTTATCGCTTCTGATTCTGAATTGTACCATCTGGTACTTGTCTACATGTGATGTACATGTTCCTTAGACCTGTTTGCTTCGTCTTGTTTGGGATCACTTGAAGAATTTAGATGATGAATTTAGGATCCCTTTTGATGGTTCGATTGTCCCAAGGTTTGATTGAGGTGTTGGGCTACGTGGCTTTGATTGTAAAAGCTTTGCAGAGAACTACTTAGATTGTTTGGATGGAAGTTTTCATTGATTAATTGATTGGATTTGATGATATGGAGTAGTCTCTCTTTCGTTTGATGAATCTTGTTTACGCAAGAAAACCTTGCCCTCACTGTTGTTTGTTTATGATTCTTTGTGTCAGGCACCACTTCATTGTTAACGTTTGACACAGCTGGTGCACCACCTTTGTTAGGGCTTTGAACTTTTGGTTGTCTGCAGTACGAATATTGAACAATGGATATACACCATCAAATATTGATAGGGGTTTTAGACTTTTGAGGTTTTTCCTGGTATCGATTTTGATTGGCATTTTGATTGACCGGGTTATTATCCCGCATTGATGTGTCTCTAGAACAACTCTATGAGAGTAGGGAGGTAATGACACTATTCCATGGTGATTAGCATTTGTGGACCGCCTATTTTGCTAGATGTTTATGTTAGATTGTTTTTTATTCAAATGCTATGCATTTCCTATTACCTTGTCTATCGTTACATTGATTCGTATTGCATATCTATAGATGTTATATATATATATATATATATATATATTGCTTGTCGACCATCGTGTCAGATGATATTACTCTTGGGGCATAGGTACGAGCCCTTTTATCCCGAGGAGGAGACGACGGAGGGGATTCAGACGAATCAGTCTGATGACCTTCTAGACTATTGAATGTATGACGTTGTATAGCCGTACTGTCCCCATACTTGAGAGCCACATGCTTATCTTGGCTAGATTCATCTTTTGTTCTTTTGTTCTTTTGATTAGGCTCAAGTTTTGGTGTAGCCTTTTATTGTAATTAATACTTTTTGTTAAACTATTTCAAATTTGAACTCTAGTTAATATAATTCAATATTTGCTCTTAACTATACATATTGAGATACCACTCGTATTTATGAAGCTTCCGCTCTACTTTTTATGTATTGGAGGAAATGTCCGTACCTCACAACGGTCTTCGATCCATATGAGACATAATTGGGAACCAAGTGTTGTTTATTAATGTTGAAAAATTTTAATTAGCCCTAATCTCACGCATAATCCCCCGGTTTAACGATTGGGGGGCATGACACGATGAATTTGATCAATTGGGAATTTTTCCCAACTGAGTGGTTACAACTTAAGTTTTGTGATACAACAACAAAAAAGAAACAGTTTAGCTTACCTTATATCTTTTTCCGTTTGATGTCAGGACCCACTGGCTCAGTTTTCATGTTGCATTTTGATTTAACGTGGACTTCTGGTCTAGCATTTTGGTCATTGTGCAGATTCGTGAAGTCTGTTGAAGGTGTGGGGATGATCATTTGATCATGTGATGGAAACTTTGTGGATGCCATTGAACTGCTGTGACAGTTTTCTGGCTTTGATTATGATTTTGTGATCTTTATTTGGACTAGTGAAACCTGCAGTTGGTGGTTTTAAAGAACTTTGATCTGCTGAGAGGGATGTGTGATCCAAGACAAACAGGGGTAATCTGTTTCTAGGTGATTGGAAGATTGTGCAAGTGTGATCCAGTTGTTGACCGTCTTTAAAAATGGCGAGAAGATTTGTTAAAGAACCTCACCTCAATATTATCTCTGTGATGATTCTATCAAAGCTCTCATGGATGACGATGAAGAGGCTTGTCATCGTCTCATTGCATTTGAAGGACAATCTCCTTGCACATCTCAATCTATTCATGTTCAATTAGGTACATAATTTTTTTTTTACAATCTAGTGTCTCGTTCTCTACAAATCCATTCTAGATCATTGACACTAGCACGGATCATTTGACTTGTATAAACTCTCACATTGGTATCTTTTTCTCCATCTTAAGGTCATGTCAAGACTGCAAATGGTTTCTATACACATTAAGGGGTATTTTGGTAAATTTACTTGTACAGTAAGAATAAGTGAAAGTCACCAGTAGAAATTAATGGTAACTTGGAAGTGGAGTTCAATTTTTCGTTAAATGAAAAAGGTGTTTAGCTGGAGATCAGTAGCTGAAACGAAAACATGAGCTCTTGAACCGGCAAAAAATCCCGGAAAAACAGAGCCTTCTCTTCCAAAGCCAGATGGGCAGGCTCCAATTCTGCCCTCATTAACACCAAATCTTGATAAGGAATATTATCATGGCCAAATTATACAGTCATAGAAATATGAGCTGAATGGTTGAGCTGGGCAGAATATACAAGCATTGATAAGTCGGCATTGACTGGTTTGGCTTGCCAATTTCATATGGGCTGAATGGAGCTAATGGACGGTGAAATGAAGGAATGATGATCATGGATTGTTTCTAGATATGCTGGACATGGATTGTTCTACATATATATATGGTAGTCGAGTTGTAAAGAGAGGAATGGAGCGCGCAATCATCATTACCACTATGAGAAAGATCCAATTACTCTCTCAAACCCCCGGATGATTTCCTCTACTCCCATCCAAACCTCTACTCACTCGACAACAAGGCTCAAGAAGGACCTAGATGCAGCCCATCCAAACGCCATTCGGATCAAAAGAAGAGTTGTTTTTGCAAAGGAGGCTGAGCATAGGCCTTTGTTTCAAGCCCGTGGTTTGGGTACAGGCCTGATAACTAAATGAGCCAACCATGGGTAACCTTATTACACAGCCAGGTCAAACCCAGCTCATGAACATGAACACCCCTATGAATGAGCACAAAAGAGGATTCAAGGTGACAGCAAGGAAAAGACTGAGGGTAATGTTCTTGGAAAGGTACCCTCTCTAGTTTTCCTCGATTTCGAGGAAAAGTAAGAGGGGATTTTTCAAATCCTCCAAACTGATTAAAAATCCTCTATTCCATTGATACCTCCGTCTCTACCTCCCCCATCAAATTTTACAAATCCACGGAGCCAAAGAAACACCTAAATTACAAGGAGTGACTTCTCGTAGGTGTTCCTGGAATGCAGGGACTCCTATCATCAGAAATCCTCATAGAGGATGGGAATGAAAGGATTCCTCTCTATTTACCAAAGATGCCATGATGATTGAAGCCTTCATCAAGGGACATGACAGGCCTCTCCCACTAAGTCTAACATCTTCCACTAGTATCAATAAAACTTATTTTAGAAAATTATATCCACCATCACAATGCTTATTCCATGCCTTGCTTTGATCGAAGAGAAATACAATTATCCTTATTAAAATAAGGACATGGGGCAACAGTCCAAGCAAGAAGTTCCTGCTTGTTTTCTCAAGCTCCCGCGGTAAAACCATGTTTGGTGCGTCGTGGAAAATGGTGGCAAGGACTGCCCACATCCCAGCTTCCAATTTTCTTCCACGGTTGAACCTCCCCCTTGACTTTGAAAACCAATGGAAGAGATGAAAGGCGTTGCTATAGTGATATTGACGTTACAAAAAGTCTATTTGTCAAGAATTCTGGACAGAATTCTTGACAAATAGCAGGGGTCTTGACGTTAACTTAATGTCATCGTTTTTTTTCTTTGAAAACAGACTTTATTGGTCCCTTAATTAATTATTGAACCGGTGGTCGTGTTCAAAATGCTTGAAAACGGTTAGGAGTCTAAATATCAATCATTGATTTATCATGGATTTTGAGATACTCGTGAAAAAGCCCAAACCCTTGGATCACAATTTCTGAAATTCTATGGACCCTTTTGAGAATCGGAACTCGTAATTCTCTTTAGAAAGCCAAGAATGGCTATGGGCCCAAATTTGACAATGTGATTTATCATATATCATGAGAAAAATGGACAAACACCCCAAACCGTTAATTTGCCACAGCGAGAAAAATGTGATTTTCTGGTAGTCCAATTTTTTTTCATTTTTGTGTTCTTGTGGGCCCAGAAAACATGATCTAAACCATCAAAGACAAATCTGACCCGATTTTATATCAGATAATCCTATATACCACCAGTTCCACAAATTAAAAAAAAAATAAAATCAAACAGATAAGGATGAGAAATATGAGTTCTGTGTTCGTATACTTCATCTGCCCTATTAGAATCGGTGATCGTCCATGATGAAACCGAAAAGAACTTTTTACATCATGGCAATATAAATTCATTCGAAACTTGCTCACAGCCCTAGAATTTGTTGAACATAAATTGTTAAACATGATGAAATTGATTCATAAATTGATGAAACACAATTTCATCATGTTCACAATCGAAAGCTAAATATAAATTGATCAGGAATTGGATCCATGATGAAATTTGCTGAACTCAATACACCACGCTCACAATCATAGAATTCTGCACACAACCATCACCATAAAGCCTCATTTGGTTCTGACCTTTGCTGTGGAAACCTTGGGCATTATGGTGGGTAGGATCGTCCGTCGACAACAAGATCGGAGGGTTGTGAAGAGGCAATCAATGGTGGCACAAAAGTTTCTCTCTCGTGTCGTCCTCAGAGCAATCATTTTGGGGGGGGGGGGGGGGGGGGGGGGGGGGGATGATTTTGTGGTCACAGCATAAGGGGAGGGTGCATATAGAATCACCCTTGGGGGTATTTTCATTCGTAAAATAGCTTCCTTCTCCTTATCCTTTTCTTTTTCTTTTTTTTTAATATTGAGTAAAAATATTCCGATGGATTTTACCGAAAAATTCCCGGTATACAGACGTTGCATGAGAAGGTCCCCCGTAGTTGGAGCCTTATGAAAGGATTCTTTCATCTCATTTTTATTTTTTACTTTTCTTACTTTGACTGGGGCGATGCTAGCGTTACTCGTCTTAGGCTGGGACGATGCAAATGCAGTTTTGTGGGACCCACTGATCCACCTGATCATAGATCAGGACCAACCATCTAATTGGACCCAGATGGGCGACCAAGGTGGCCCTGATCCCAGGTGGATCGATCCGCTACAGGCCCACCATCCATTGCCCAAAATGACATGAGCGTGAGACCCTTTTTTTAAAAACGATGAGCAGTGAGACCCATAAATAGGGCTTTCAATCCAGCCCTTTGACGAGGGGGCCCGGCCCGCAAAAGCCCTCAAAGCGAGGGTTTCTTTTTTTGTCCTAAAGCCCGAGGGTAGGGTAGGGCCCTATTTTGAAAAGCCCGCAATATTGAGGGCCGAGCCAGGGCTTGACTTTTCTAGCCCGAGGGGGCCCGGCCCGTAATTTATTAAGTATTAATATAAAATATATAATATATCTAAGCAACTTGGGCCTCTTGAGAATTTTGTAAGACCCAGGCCCAACCTAGCCTCTCCTTTTCTCTATTTACAGCAACGGTTATATAAGGGGTAATGTGGTCTTTTGATCCAAAAAAAAAAAACCCTAAAATGTCTCTATATAACATCTCTTTCATCGTTGGGTAAACCTCACAGAAACGAAATTCAAAGCAGCCTCTTCTCATTTTTGATCTCTTTTCCTCTCTGATCTTGAAGTTCATATTCGATCTCTCCCTCTCTAATCTTGAAGTTGCTATTAATCTTGCTATCAAAAGTCAATGTGCTTAGCATTTTGTTATTTTTCTCGCTCACACTCACAGTTTGAAGTCACAACAGTAACACTCATTCAAAAAGTCACTGCGCTCATCATTTTGTTCTTTCTTCTACTATTCCAAAGGCCGATCTGAATACATATTCGAGATTTGAGTTGATTTTTATGATCTGGGTCGTGTTCAAAATCCGTTCTTTCATTATGGATTGAGTTTTTATAATCTGGGTCATGTTCAAGATCTGTTGTTTTATCATGGGTTGAGTTTTTATCACCTGGGTCATGTTCAATATTTGTTCTTTCATGATGGATTGAGTTTTTATGATCTGGGTCGTGTTCAAGATCTGTTATTTTTATCATGGATTGCATTTTTAGCATTTGGGTCGTGTTCAAAATCTGTTTTTTTTTTTTTTCTTCTTTCATTGATTTAGTTTTTATGATTCAAAATCTGTTCATTTTGGTGGATTTTAGAGAAAAGGCATGTTTTTCGTTTAAAAAACTATTCTTTTTGCTGGATTGAGTTCCATATGATCTGGGTAGTTTCAAAATCTGTTTTTTGTGATGGTTTTGGGCATGCGTGCATGGAAACTCTTTCTTGGATGTTAAAATTAGAGTATATTTTTTATATGTATTCTTTAAAAGATTGGTTGTGAGAAAGAAATGATATCTCGAGGAAGAAGGAAATGCATATCTTCTTTCTTGTTGTTTTGCTTTAGATTCGCAGATTGTTTAATTTTGTTTTCCTGTAGGTCTTTGGTTTGTCTTCTTGACGATGAGAAAAGAAAAGGCCTTTTTTTCTCTCCTCTTTTCCTTCACAATACATGTAGTCATATATCTACAAACCCTTTTAGATGCATGTTTTTAAAAAAAAAAATGGTCTGTCAGTCCCGATTCACAACTTTTGTTCATTAAAATAGTTCATATTAATTTCCTCTCTGCTGCATGAATATACAAATATTAATTTATTTGTTTAGCCCCCTATAGATGTCTCTATTTTTATTTTTACTTGCAAATATTTAGGCAACAAAATCAAGATAACAAGTGCGATGAATTAGGCATTGCCTTCCAACTTAGTATTCTTACCTCTCTTTTTTACTTTCATATTATTGATAAATTTCATATAGAGTTTTTATCTTAATTTTAGATTAATTTATCAATTATGTCTGCTAATAATGTTGCCAATGATAGCTCTCATGAGCCCATCCCCATTGAGGTGAATGTGAGCACCCATGTGCCCTTTCAACTTCCCTCCTCTTCCTCTTCCTCATCCTCATCCTCACCCACTGTTATTCCTGTTTCATCTAATACAATTTCTATTGATGCTCCATGTAACACAAAGTTGGGTTCTATGGAAAAAACTCAAAAAGATCAAGTATTTGGGTTCATTTTGAACAATTAGATGTTCTAAAACAACAAAAAGATGGAACTGAAAAGTTATGTCGTGTTCCTAAGTATTATAAGAAACAACTAAATAATGATAAAAGAAATGGAATTACCCACATAACTAGATACTTTAACGAATCATTACCAAGAGACCTAGACTTAATAGAAACCAACAAAAGCCAATGATGCCTCAATTATCCATAAATTTGACCAAAAATAATGTAGAGATGCACTTGCAAGAATGATAATTTTACATGAGTATCCATTTAATATTGTAACACATGAAGGTTTTATTGAATACAGTAAAATTCTACAACCTCAATTCAAAATGGTGCCACGTAACACCGTTAAGTCTGATTGTATATAAATTTACAAACCAGAGAAACTTAAGATTTCTCAATTAATTGATGGCATATCATCGAAGATTAGTCTCACATCTGATATGTGGACGTCAAATCAGACAATCGGTTACATGTCTATTACTGCACATTTTATTGATTCTGATTGGAAGTTACATAAACATATAATTAACTTTGTTAATGTTGATCTGCCCCACACCGGGGTAGTCTTAGTTGAAACTATTAAAACTAATTTAATAAAATGGAAAATTGATGATAGAATATTTTGCTTAACTTTAGATAATTGCACTACAAATGATGTCATGGTAGGGACACTTAAAAATCATCTTACAAAAAAAAAAGGATGGCATCCCACTAAATGGTAGCCTGTTTCACATACGTTGTACTGCACATATTCTCAACCTCGTTGTGCAGAATGGGTTGAAAGAAATAGCCTCTACAATTCAAAATATTAGGGATACATTGAAAGTCATTAAAAATTCAACAACTCGTATACATAAGTTCCGTGAAATGGTTAGTGAATTAGGGCTAAGTAGCACTATGGGGTTACCTATTGATGTTTCAACCAGATGGAACTCCACCTACTCAATGTTGGAGTGTGCATTAATATTTAGAGAAGTTTTCAATTCACTAGGGTTAGAAGACTAAACTACAAGAACATTCCTTCAAAGGTAGAGTGGGAAATAGCTAGTATAATATGTGAATTTTTGAAGTGTTTTTATGAAGCTACTTTAAAATTTTCAGGAAATAAGTACCCATCCATTCATTTATTTTTACCAGAAGTGATTAAAATACGTAGTTTCTTGGTAGAAAAGTTAGATAGTGAAGATATCTTTTGTAGAAATATGGCTAGAAAAATGAAGGAAAAATTTGATAAATATTGGGAGCAGTATAGTAAGGTATTTGAAATGGCCATACTCCTTGATCCTACACTCAAGTTGTTATATTTAGAGTATGCTTTAAGAAAGTTATATGGATTAAGAGAAGATATAAGTATTCGTCAAGCTGATATTCTTAGACTCTTTAGAAATCTTTATAAAGAGTATTGTGTGATATATGATACACCTACCACAACATTGTCAAATGTGGATAAAGTTGATTTAGCAAAAAAAAACCTACTAAGTTTGAGGATGAATGGTTAGTATTTGAGGAACAAATGACCCAGGCTGCAGTTGTAGAAGAAAAATCTGAATTAGATCAATATTTGGAGAAGCCAAGGGATAAATCTATAAGTTTCAATATACTGGATTGGTGGAAAGTCAATTCGGCAAAATATCCAGTTATGTCAAGAATGGCTTGTGACATTTTAGCAATTCCAGTTTCTACGGTTACTTCTGAATCGACACTTAGTACAGGAGGAAGAGTACTTGACCAATATAGGAGTTGTTTAAAATCTGATATTGTAGAAGTCTTAATTTGTGCACAAGATTGGATACGTTCGCAACAACACAATGATGATAATGCATCAGATGAATTTTTAGATATTCTAAAAATAGATTAAATAAAGAGTTATTGCTATTTGTTTTATATGTATTATCATTTATAGAAATATTGTTACATGTTTTTTTTTTTTTTTTTTTTTTTTTTTTTTTTTTTTTTTTTTGTTTTACATCATTAGAAAAATTATTTTATCCCACCACCAACCTTCCAATACAAAAAAGTTTTTAACTCCGCCATGCTGCCTTTTGGGTAGTATTGTCGGTCCCCAGCTCGGACAAATTAAAGGAGGAGAGTTAGATTGGAAGTCGGTGGTGATGTAGGAAAATTTTCTTTTCTTAAAAAAAAATCCCTCCTTTTGGCCTTCGCTCGGCCCTAGCCCGACCCTAACCCTTGAGGGTAGGGCAAGGGCCTAAAAATTGCAAGCCCGCTATGAATGTCAAGGGCTTTGGCTCAGTAAGGCCCTGTCAGCACATGTGAGGGTAGGATAAGGGCTAACCTCGGCCCGACTAGGGCCCGGCCCTTTGACAGCCCTACGCATAAATAGCAAAAACTAGTCGTCGTCGTCGAAATCAAAAGCCATGGCAAGTAGGAATCATTTAAAGGCCACCGCAATAGCAGAATCTTCTTATTCCAGCAACAGCAGCAAAGCGGATCGTTCGTCTTATTTCATCGACTCAAAGGAGACGCCACACGCCTAAAGAAGAAGACATGTATGGAACTATAGTTTTTGAGAACGTCATTGGCGTCATCCACGATCACTTCATCGACTTCTACCTAGACATGGACATTGATGACTCCAATAACTCATTTGTCAAGGTCCATCTCACCAAGGTGGACACATCCCATGGAGAGTCCCCCCAAAAAAAGCTACATGAGTGCCAAACGACAGGTCGTGAAGATGGAAAACGACTGTTCATCCTCACCAGTCTTTCATATTCCGTTCATCATTTTCAGAAAAGGAGTCCCACGCCCCTGTCATTTTGGGAATGGATGGTGGGCCCCTAGCAAACCGATCCACCTGGGATCAGGGCCGCCTTGGTTGCCCATCTAGGTTCGGCCAGATGGCTGGTCCTGATCTATGATCAAGTGGATCAGTGGATCCCACAAGACTGCCTTCCACCTTGGTCTCGAAACCTCTCATAAGAAAGGAGGGGCGATGCTAGAGACGAGTGACGCTAGCGTCGCCCCAGTCAGAGTAAGAAAAAAATGAAAATGGGATGAAGGAATCCTTACATAAGGCCCCAACTAGGGGAACCATTTCGTGCAACATTCATATACCAGGAATTTTTCAGTAAAATCCTCTAAAAAATGACTCAATTAAATAGGATAACAGATCAAAGAAAATGGAAAACTTGAAGAATAATTATGAATAATATAATATATGATGAAGAATAAAACATGTAAAAGAATAATCAATTTGAATTGTTGATGGTATGAAGAGTGAATTAATTTATAAAAATTGTTCATTCTTGAAACACTCTTTCCATTCGTTGGTTCAACATCTTGATTTTTCGTAATTTAAGGACTTGAGAGATTTTAGCGCAAGATCAAGTAAATAGTTGATATTTTAGGATCTTGACTTGATTATATTTATGCTTAATCATAAACTGAGTGTCAATTTCAAAATTAATGTGGATTTTGAAAATAATTGGGTTCCACAATGGGCCCTATAGGTTATTCCACCGGAATATTGAAATGAAGTTATGGAGGAAAAAAGTAGTGAAAGTGCCCCTGTAAATTATGAGTTTGGAAAGGAAAAAATATGGCTTTTACAATTGGACCCCAAAGATTTATTTAGTTCAATAAGTAATTGTAAATGATAATAAAGAATTTGTAAAAAAGATGGAAACTCGTTAGAGGAATTTTAGAGAGCGAGGAGATTTTAAGGAAAATGTTAAGTAAATAGTAGAGATTTTAAGACATTGGTTTGATTATATTTATGCTTAGACATAAATTGAGTGTCGATTTCAAAATTAAATGTGGATTTTGAAATTAATTTGTTTCCACGATGGCCCCCATAGATTACTAAGGATTTTACCGGAAAAATTCCCGGCATACGGACGTTGCACGAAAAGGTTCCCCATAGTTGGGGCCTTACGAAAGGATTCCTTCATCCCATTTTTGTTTTTTTTTTTTTCCTTACTTTGACTGGAGCGACGCTAGCGTCACTTGTCTCTAACGTCGCTCCTCCTTTCTTATGAGAGGTTTCGGGACCAAGGTGGAAGGCAGTCTTGTGGGACCCACCGATCCACTTGATCATAGATCAAGACCAGCCATCTGGCTGGACCTAGATGGGCGACTAGGGTGGCTCTGATCCCAGGTGGATCGGTCCACTAGGGGCCCACCATCCATTGCCCAAAATGACCGCGGCGTGAGACTCCTTTTCTAAAAACGATGAACAAAATATGAAAGACGGGAGATGATGAACAGTCATTTTCCATCTTCACGACCTGTCGTTTGGCACTCATGTAGCTTTTTTCTAGGGGACTCTCCATGGGATGTGTCCACCTTGGTGAGATGGACCTTGACAAATGAGTTATTGGAGTCATCAATGTCCATGTCTAGGTAGAAGTCGATGAAGTGATCGTGGATGACGCTGATGACGTTCTCAGAAACTACGGTTCCATACATGTCTTCTTCTTTAGGCATGTGGCGTCTCCTTTGAGTACGCTTCGCAGCACCTTGCGGCCTCTCTTTAAGTGAAGTAAGACGAACGATCCGCTTTGCTGCTGTTGCTGGAATAAGAATAAGCTGCTGCTGCGGTGGCCTTCAAATGATTCCTATGAGCCATGGCTTTTGATTTCGACGACGATGACTAGTGCTTGCTGTTTATGGGTCTCACTGTTCATCGTTTTCAGACAAGGGATCTCACGCCCCTGTCATTTTGGGCAATGGATGGTGGGCCCATAGCGGATCGATCCACCTGGGATCAGGGCCACCATGGTCGCCCATCTGGGTCTAGCTAGATGGTTGGTCCTGATCTATGATCAAGTGGATCAATGGGTCCCACAAGACTACCTTCCACCTTGGTCCCAAAACCTCTCATAAGAAAGGAGGAACGACGCTAGCGTCACCCCAGTTAGAGATGAGTGACGCTAGTGTCGCCCCAGTCAGAGTAAGAAAAAAAAAAGGGATGACGGGATCCTTTCGTAAGGCCCCAACTACAGGGAACCTTTTCGTGCAACGTCTGTATATTGGGAATTTTTCAGTAAAATTGTCTTTTTTTTTTTTAATATCATGTATTAGATAAGGGATTCTTTCTGTACGGTAGCTTAAATTCATCAATAACTCTCCCTTGTTACCAAAGTGAGTAATTTTACATACACGTTCTCTGTACTGTCTGTATCACTGCGCAGGCCAAATTGCATTTTTTTATTTACCATATCACAACGATTGTGAGATATTGCAATTTATGTTGTGATTTTGCAAAAAAAAAAAAAGTTATGTTAAAAGTCAAAGAATGCATTTCTGTTTATAATTTCATTCCATTCAGTTGGTCGATGACTCCATTCTCTATTTAAGCTTTTATCACATTATCTCTACTAGATTTGGTGCATATGTGACCCTTCTGGATTGACTCTAGGATGTGGATGTCAACCCAATTTCACATATGCTTCAGTTGCCTTCTTGCAACTTTTTTACCTTGGGTTTTGAGGTATGGTAAGTGCTAATCAGTCAATCCAATTGACTTGGATTGCATCAGTTGTAAGATTTTTAATCCTTGCAAATTGCCAAATACTGTCACTTGTAATTTGTTAAATTTCATGAAAGTAGTCAAACATAACAGTTTGCACAACCATGGAATATTTTGTTCCGTGCAGTTAAATTCTGATAATATTTAAAATTTTAAAACCTATTTTGCATGTATTCTGGAACCTTCTTATTCCGAAATATCCAGTTTCAATTCAATTACTTAGAATGCATGGAGTTGAGTTAAATTGTTATATCTTTATAGCTAAGATAATGATGTGTTTAGAGAACCTATAATTAAAGATATTCTTGGAAGAAATTATGAAGAAAGGATTTCTTGTAGATGTTATTGTGCATTGTTAGTGTAATTTATTAGATAGAGTTTCGCATTCATTGTTGTGGAGAGAGAGAGAGAGAGAGAGAGAGAGAGAGA
The DNA here is from genome assembly GCA_003546025.1 of Camphora micrantha. Taxonomy (NCBI): domain Eukaryota; kingdom Viridiplantae; phylum Streptophyta; class Magnoliopsida; order Laurales; family Lauraceae; genus Camphora; species Camphora micrantha. The sequence continues at coordinate 5,262,448 of QPKB01000010.1, read as the reverse complement.
GAGAGAGAGAGAGTCTTGGGGACGTGCTGTTCCAAACATGAACATGATATGCTAGAAAGTTTCATAATGGCCTAATGCCTTGAAGGGCTATAACAACTAGTTCACGTTGATGAAAGAGAAAAGCTACAAGGTGATTATAATTCACTGAAAGTAGAGATGCAGAACTATGATGTTCTAGAGTTCTTCTTCTTCTTCTTTTATTTATTTTTGCTAGAAAGGGTTGAAGAGCATTTAGGGTTTTCTAAACCGATAAAGAGAGATAAATAGAGAGAGGAGGTAAAGGAAAGAGAAGACTAGGATACTGCTAAAAGAGAGAGGGAAGAATGATTATCAGGTTCAACAAGGGTGACTGCAACAATACCATGCTCGGGGACGCCCATAGTTCGAAACAATGGATGCCAAAATCCCTAGTCGATGGAGGCAATGGAGACGATGATGATTTGTCGACATCGAACGGACGTTGGGGGCCTTGCGCCTTTGCAAATAGGTTGGCAAGGGAGGAGGAGGTGAAATCGGTTGGGGGAGAGAGTTAAAGCAAGTGAAAATGAGGAATAGTCAAAACAATGAGGGATAAAAGGATGAAAATGATTTTTATAATTGCACCATCGCAATATAAATTGCGATATCACAACATAAATTTGCGATATCGAAACTTATTAGCTTGCGGTATTGCAATATAAATTGCGATATCACAACAATTGTTGTAATATCGCAAATAAAAAAACGCCTTTTGACTTACGCAGGGGTACAGACAGTACGAAGAACGTGTAGATAAAATTACTCACTTTGGTAACAAGAGGGAGTTATCAATGAGTTGAATCACCGTACAGAAAAAATCCCATTAGATAATTCGATTGGATCGTTTTACTTACTTTTTCCTTTAAAACTTAGATTTTTGAAGTTTAGTTTTAATTATGTTTGTATTATGAATTATATGTTAATATTCATTTATAATTTATTTAAATATTTAAAAATATCTTTAATTAAATTTTAATTATGCCCTTATTATGAGCAGGCCAGATGTACTAGTTATATATATAAAGACAGTAGGTCCTTCCTTGGGAGAGCGACACGTGGAGCATCGTCAAATTTTTTGCAATGCTACATTCCGGAATTACCCTTCTAATATAATCTCATATCATCTAAAATATCTTAATGCAAATCTAAGATATTCTTGAAATAAGATACTTAACCATTCCCTAAAACATAGCATACAACAATAAATTCTCTTTAGTTACCTTCAATGGGCCCCATGTATTATTAAACTAACAAAACAAAAAAAAAAAAGAAAAGAATAAAGGCTCTTTGGCTATGATTTAGTGATCGGTGAACATCTATGTATTAAATATTATTGCATATCAATTTGTGGGACCCTCATGACAGATCGAAGTTGCAAAAATTTGGGGCACTTTTGTAGGCAGTATTTTGCTACTTTTTTCCTATTTTTTCTTTCAGTACTTGGTATGATTAATCTGTGTGGACCATTCTGGAAGCCAGTTAATTTCAAAATCCACACTTAATACACAATCATTTATATTTACTAATTTAATCAAACAAATTTTCACTCATGAGTCTCCATCTTCATCACGATTTTTTTTATTACCATTTATATTTACTAATTTAACCAAATAAATCTATGATTCCCATTATGAAATCCAAGTCTTCTTTATTTCCAAACTCACAATTTAAGGGGGCCACTTTTTTATTTATTTCTTTAATATACCAACACACAAAGAGCTTTTTTGATACTAGAGTGGGGGCACTTTCATAAGCTGTATTCTGCTACTTTTTTCTCCTTATTTTCCTTTCAATATTCAGTAAGATTAATCTATGAGGCCCATTATAGACATTTTTCTCCTTATTTTTCTTTGGATATTTGGTAGGATTAATTAATCTGTGGGGCCCATTGTGGAAGCCAATTAATTCCAAAATCCACATTTAATTATGAAATGACACTCAATTTATGGCTAAGCATAAATATAGTCAAATCAAGGTCCTAAAATCTTTACAATTTACTTGATCTTTCCCCCAATATTTCCAACTACGTAAAATTTCTCCAATGAGTTTCCATCTTTATTATGAATTATATAATAATATTCATTTATAATTTTTTTAAATATTTAGAAATATTTTTAATTAAAATTTTTAATAATTTTTTAATTACGCAGGCCTATTGCACTAGCTATATATATATATATAATGACAATAGCCTCTTCATGGGAGAGCGACACGTGGAATGCTCTAGAAGTTTTTAACACTTTCCAATAATGTCCAACACTCTCCAACAAACCTTCTCTTTGCTCCCTTCCAAAATCATTTTCCGATATTACATTGACCATTTACCTTCATTGGGCCCTACAGATTATGAAACTAAGATAGTAAAAAAAAAAAAACAAAGGCCCTTTGGCTTTGAAAGTGGCCCCTACAAACTAATGAAAAATATAGAGATCAAATTGGCTTATGACTTCAATTATATAATGGCCACTTTCATAGATTTTGCTACTTTTTTCTTCTTATTGTCCTTTCAATTTTGGAAGGATTAATTTGTGGGGTTCATTGTGGAAGCCAATTAATTTCAAAATCCACATTGATTTTGAAATAACACTCAATTTATGCTTAAGCACAAATATAATCAAATCAAGGTCCTAAAATCTCTTCTATCTACTTGATCTTCCCCTAAAATTTTTAATCAGCCTAAAATTTATCATTTACATTTACTAATTTAACCAAATAAATCTGTAGGTCTCATTGTGCAACCCAGATATTTTTTTTCTTTCCAAACTCACAGTTTACAAGGGAAATTTTCATAGGCTATATTTTGCTTCTTTTTTCTCCTTATTTTCCTTTTAATATTCAGTAAGATTAATCTGTGGAGCCCATTACGTAAGCTAATTAATTTCAAGATCCACATTTAATTTTGAAATCGACACTCAATTTTATGCTTAAGTATAAATATAATCAAATCAAGGTCCTAAAATATCTACTATTTACGCGATCTTGCCCTAAAATCTCTCGGGCCCTTAAAACTTCTCTCATGATTTTTCATCTTTATCACAATTTTATTACTATTATTTATATTTACTAATTTAACTAAATAACAAATACGGAGAATCAAATAAATAATAAAATGCGGCAAACCAAGATGTTGGACCAATTAATAGATAGAGTCTTTCAAGCATGAACAGTTTTTATAAATTAATTTACACTTCGTTCCATCAATAATTCAAACTGGTTATTCTTTATACATTTTCTTCTTCATCATAATTATATTACATAATTACTCTTCGACTTCCCATTTTCTTTGACCCGTTATTATATTTAACGCAGTCATTCTATCAATATCACGTATTAGAAAATTCGGTTATATTATTTTACTTATTTTTTCTATAAAACTTTGATTTTTGAAGTTCAATTTTAATTGTATTATAAACTATATATTAATATTTATAAGATCTCTCACACGTGTGCTGAGCTGAGCTCCCACATATATATACATATACATTTTGTAGCGTCTCAGTACCCACTCTCGTATCCCTCGCATCACATTTTCTCCATCCATCATCAAAAATGAAAATGTTGCCTGCATTTCCGCAGAAATCCGTAACTGACTCTTCACCTTCGAAACGGATGTCATTGTCGATCCCAAATGCCCCTCAATTCCCACAATATTTCGAAACTGCCCCTCCCATTCCATCAACATTACCAATTGCCAGGCCCTTCTCGGTTTCATGGCTTCTCTCTCTCAATCTTGACCAAGAACCAAAAACGTTACGTTACATCTTCACCACTCCGTTACGACCGAGAAATCGCCGCCCGTCATGGAGCGGTTGCGCTCAGGCAGCCCGGTGTACGTCAGACAGAGGAGCATATCGAGCGCTTCAGGAGATTCTCCGGTGTCTTCGCCGGCACGACGGCACCTTCGGACGGGCTCGTCCGGCTCGGCGACCTTCCGACGGCCGCAGAACACCGCCGCCAGGGCAGCGGCCCATAGGCTGGCGCAGGTGATGTCGCACCAGTCGGCGGACGATGGTGATGATGAGGAGGATGATGGTATCTCTCTGAGCTCCATCAGCGTCCCGGCCGGAAGGTCGTCGGCGAGATCGCCGTCTCCGAAGACGGCTAAAAAGAGATCGCCTTCTCCTGCGGTACGAATCTGGACACATACCTTTTCTTTTGTTTGGAGCACAAGTGTGATTGTTGGTTTATTAGCGTTAATGAGGTGGGCCTTTGCCTTCGAATGGATGATCAGGATGGGCATCACCAGGTTCAAATTGTTATCTTATCTTTAGATCACACCGTTAAACATATACTAAAATTGTTGTCTGATGAAATTATTGGTTTTATAGATGTATAATTCACGATCACCTTTTTATTTTTTTTAAATAATCTATTGATGTGACGGGCCACCAACCACATGTGTAGGCTGTAGGTGAGACTTGATGGTGCTTTTTGTACAGTCAAAACTGTTTGATCCAATGGGGCTTGTTACCAACAAATGGCTAAAGTGGATCTTTTAAGTTATGGGGAATGTTGATTTGGTGGACATCACATGTATGGGCCATAGGTGAGACTTGATGGTGCTTTTTGTACAATCACAACTGTTTGAACTCTATCAAGATCTTCAATTTGGTGAAATACTCTAGTTTGCTCTTCTTATTGCAGTCTAGCTCAACTGGGACCATGGTTTGCACTAAGAGGTTGAGGATTCGAAAGTGCACTACCACACTAAGGCATAGGGGATTTACTCGCTCCCACTGGACCCATAGGGTTATTCTGGCCTAAAGGAACCTTAATGTAAGCCGTATAATTTTCTCCTAAAATCCTGGGAGCAGGTGGGAGTTTCGGTATGTAGTCATATCTTGCAAATTGACCCCAAGTTCCATAACCATCAGTGCAACAACTAGGGAAGGACCCACCCTATTTGATTTTTGTGAAGAGTGGAGAGGCTAGGGAAGGACCCACCCTGTTTGATTTTTTGTGGGGAGTGGAGAGGGAGGAGACTCACCACTGAGCTGCCACTTGATCAAGCAAAGGTGAAATGCTATGACATCTCACTATTTTAGTGCATGGTGGTGGTTGTTTTAAAAGTCAACCTACTATATGCCAAAAAAAAAAAAAAAAAAAGTTTTAGGGCCTTTTTGTTCCAGCACCCTAGTAATTCAAGTTGTCCAAAAGTCAATGTCTACATCATTGTCTTTTATACTTCATCTGTCAGCTCATATCCTTCAACTATAACCTCCTTAATAATGCTTCCATGGAGCTTTCTTTTTTCTTTCTTGTTGTTTTGAATGGTAACTAAATTTTACTGAAAGCAACATAAAATGCAAGAGAACTATATGGTGGTGTCTGGAAAATCCAATTCTTGCCTCTATTTCTCTTAAAGAGGTTCCATATAGACATTTAGCCAAATAAGACTGTTTGGATAGTGTAATGGCTATATCTTTTTGAATCAGATAATAGATGTTCTTTGTCTATTTGAGACAGGCCCAAAAACCACACTTTTCGGACAGACCAAAAGCTTTAAAGTGGGCAGATGTGCTGTTATGGTACTAAAACATGCCTCAACGTCAATGTCTACATCATTGTCTTGTATCCTTCATCTCTCACCTCATATCCTTCACCTGTCAACCTATGATGCCTAGATACGGCATAGATACGGGAAGGACACGCTATGGACACAATAAGGATTAAGGACATGGATTTTACACACAAAAAGTGAAATATCGGATACGCTACGACACGATACGTTGGCCATTTTGAAGTATCCGTGCATCATAGCTGTCAACTCTTTAATAGTCCTTCCATGGAGCCTTTTTTTTTTTTTTTTTTTTCTTTGTTCTTGTTTTGAATGGTAACCAAATTTTACTGAAAGCAGCACAACGTACAAGAGATACATACTAAGGTGGTCTTTTGCAAATCTAATTCTTGCCTCTATTTCTCTTAAATAAGTTTCATATAGACATTTATGGCTACACAGAAACCACCCAAAACAACAAGAAGAAAAAAAATTAAACAAGAGGAAGGTCAGAGAGAGTTAGCTCTTCTTTTAATGTGAACAAAGGAAATCTCATTGTCCCATGTATTCAATATTTCAATACCGCTAACTAAAAAAAATAATTCAATTCATATGTATTCTATGGAAACAAAACAGTTCTCATTATAGCATTATATAATATAATGACTATGTCTGAATTTGCTTCTAACCTCATTCAGATGATCAGATTAAAATTTTGAAATGTCAGTATTTAAGAGTACTTTTGCTTACATTCCTTTTTCTTCCTCTGTTGTACCTCAAAACATGTTAATGGATCTAGTACCTAAGGTGGTCTTTGGCTCCTTGCAATTATTGGAGCAGAGGATACCATTTTCATAACGTGGCTTCTTTACAGGCTGCTTTTTTATTCTGACTGATGTTATTTATTCTCTTAGAGCCCATTTATTTTATGGAATTGAATTCGTAGGAATTCTGCGAAATATATTCTGAAGAGAACGTTTGGTAACAGGGAGGAATCCATGTATCCGAGGATTCCTCATTGCCCTTGGAATAGGGATTCCTCACTAAGGATTTGTACATTTGAGGATTGGTGCATATCGATGCATATAGTTGGAAAAAAACTAGTTCCAGTGTGTAGACCCACAAAAGTTAGGATTTCCAAATCCTATGGGGAGAGGTCGGACCTAAAAATCCCTACAAATGCCAAACATAGGTTCTCCACGAGGAAATCTTTTCATCAAGGATTTGGTTTCCAAACATGATCTAAAGTGGCTGAAGAAGCACAAGTTAAGGTCCAAAAATGGTCATCAAATAAGCTCCCCTTCAATGGAAAATGTCTAAGGGGGAGATGGAAAATGAATACCCAGCCAATACCCTAGTAATTCAAATCCTAGGAAATTCAAGGTCTTATCCATGTAATTTACCCCTCACCTCTTTTTTATTTCTTACTTGCATTACCATGAATTCCTAGGAATTCAGTCCATCCGATGGAAGGCCCTTAAAGAACCTCATTTTTAATTTCTTTTTGACTGGATGTGCTTTTTGAATCTTGACTGCAACTTTGATTTATAAAGCAGACAATTGTTTTGCTCTCTAACATTTTCTTGCTGAATGCTCCAGAAGTATGTGCTATTTTAGTGTATGCATAATGATTGATAACATGGAATTCTTGTATCAGTTTGTAAGTTCAACATTCCAGGGGATCATAACCATTTCTTTGTTTGGAGGAAAAATTAAAACATTTTTGCTCATCCATCTACTCTGTGTTTCAGGGCCAACATAACAAGCAAATATTAATATATTCAATGGATGACTTGATCCATTAGTTATTTAACCATTTGCCTAGGAATATTTTGAAAGCTCCTTGTATCCCATTTGTCTCGTTCCTCTTAACCATGTGCTTTGTATGCTAAGAAAAGGTAGATAAGAACTTTAGAATCTGGAGGAATTTTTTGGGGTCATTTTCCATCCTCAGATCAATGGTGTGGATCACCCACTACGAGCCTACTTTAATGGAAGGGACAAATAAAAAAACGTCAGGATCCTATCATTCTTCTTCCTTAAAGTTGGAAAACTGTTCAGAAAAAAATAACCCAAATCACTTTTTCCTTGTGCCATGCCAGCACACTGTTCGGAAGCCATATCCTATTTAAACCGTTTCATCTCTTAAAAAAGAAAAAAGACACTTCCCTATTCTCCCCTAAAAACTCTCCATTACACCTGTAGCATAATTAGAAGGTGCTCATTTTTGGAACCATGTGGATGCAAGTGCAAGTCATGTTAGCTATTAAGAAGAAAAAAGCATTAACTTATTGGGCTATGCGGTACCCCCTGAAATGTGCTGAGGACATTGTACCTCACCTCCTTTTGTTGATTTCTGAGTATTCCTTGGACTGTGTACAAACAGCTATATCTTTATTTATAGACTTCTGAGTATTGAAGTCCCATGTCGGCATTCCTACAATTTGTGTTTAACTTATAATCTGCTGCTGACTGAAGGCTTCTATATTTTTTTTCTATTTAGTTTGGTTGTAACCCCATAGAACACTCTATATCTGTTCGTCAGACGTCAGCTGGTAGGCCATCTGTCGCAGCAAAGCCAATTTTCTTTGTACCCGCAAGCAAACCATTTTTGAAGCCTCAATCTGTTGCAACTCCCCCAGAGCAATCAACTATTGCAACTACCCCAGAGCCGCCAACTGTTGCAACTACCTTGGAGCCGCCAGCTACTGACAACAGAAGAGAGAAGAGGTAGCCTTGGGCTTTAAATGCGCAAAATTTTGTTTAAGCAAAATGTATCTCTGGTTTTTTTCACTGGTTTGCATCATAAGGTTTCAATGAGGGCAGTTGTCCATGTGTATGATGCACAAATGTTCAGTCTATATAGAGATTAGACTTGCTTGCATCATAAGGTTCCGTCGAGTGCAGTTGTCAATGTTTTTATGATGCCCAAATGTTCAATCTACATAGAGATTAGGCTTGTTGCTGGCACTAACATTATAAAAAAGACTGAAGAAACTTAATCACATGATAGAACCTAGTTGTTTAAGGTAAACTAGGATCTAGATTATAGTGTGAATCAGAGTCATTAATTTTGTTTTATATCCCACATTGGTTTTGACTTCAATTAAATGTTTCGGCTGGTTTGGTGATTTGTTTTGGAGTTAATTTTTTTTTTAAATTAAAAAAAATATATCACCACCACCACCACCACCACCACCATCTTCATCAAGGCCTTGTCCCAACTATGTTGGGTCAGCCACATGAACTTTGTTTCTCCATTCCGATCTATTTTAAGCCAAATCCTTAGATAAGTTGCACTTCTTTAGATCTATTTTTACTAAATTTAAAAAATATATATAATTAGATAAATGTAAAAAAAGTATATAGAAAAATGTAAAAAAAATGTGAAATTAACACACGCACATATTTAATTCATCCCTGATCCCACTATATCAACATATCCAACATTTTAGTTCTACATGCCATGTAAATAATTTATAAGCCATGTGTGTGTTTGAGAAATGTTTTAAAAATTTGGACTCGGGGGGCAAGTCAGCCCGCGTCTCACATGGAGCTCTCAAAACCTAAAAAAACAAAGGTGAGAAAAATGATTTAAAGGCTTAAAAATAGAAAACATGATGTCCTATGAATTTAAGCCACATTTGTTTTACTTGTTTAGAATGAATTTAAGTAATGACAGTTGGTTGCCTTTGGTTTTCCGAGGTCAGTAGGAAACTGTGAATGGACCCCAAAAGTCTTCAACATCATCTCACAACAAGAAAATAGGGAACAAATACCAGTTTAGCCTTTTCTTAATAGGACTCAGCCAGACTCGACTCCGTGGGTGACTTGACTAGATAGGGATTTGTCTGAGTTGTTTGGACTCGACCAAGTCCTAAAACCTTGCTTTGACAATGTGAAATTATGCATTCTTATCTCTCATCTCTAATTATCAAGGTCATGACTGAACAAACTAAATGCATTCACATAATCACTACAGTACATTGGGGCAAACTAGAACTTAATCAATATGAAGGGTTTTTTTGTAGAAAAAGGAAAAAAAAAATGTCATAAATTTTCTTGTTTGGCCAAACTCTGAAATCTTTTAGTGAACAAACAACTTTGTTCTATGTGGGATGAACCGCACCAAAGTTGACAACTATGGTTTCATTTGAACTGCATTTTGTAAATGTTATTGATTAATAACTCAAGTTCGTGAATACATGCAACCAGTTGATTAATGAATGCAAAATTGCAGCCTTTGTCTATTTTTAACCATTTGATTGTGACTACTTTCGGACTAGTGCTCTGAATTTTTCTTGAGGGAGGGGGAGTTGCATTAGTGAGAATTTTTCGCATATTTCAGAACATTAACTAGATGCGTGGTCAATCTGAAGATGTAGAAACTTAAAAGTTAAATCCAGCTCATATCCATGCATTCCCACTTTGGTGTTTGTTTTGAACTACATGGTGCTTTATGTTTTATCCTTTGTATTCAATTAACTGCAGGTCTTCAACTCCAATAGATTTTGGTGTTGTCAATGGACGAGAAACTGGAAATCAGCGTTCTGCTTCTGCTCTTCAGGATGAGGTATCTCTTACTATATGCAGCTAACTACTGTTTTTGTGGGGCACTGAAATTTTCCATGTGAGAGAATAGGCAGAGAACTTATATTCTGATTGTCTTTTGTTGTTTCAATTATTTGTATCTTTCGATGTATTGCAATTTGCAAATGCCATTTGGTATGTAATATTTGGGCAGAATGGATGGCTATTCATTCTGTTTCTCATTGAGGTAGCATATGATTGGGGTGTAAGGTAGGAATGAATATCCCACCTGGTGTGGCTAACTTTGTTGTGTCCCAAATGAAGACAACTTCCATTCTGCCTAAGTACTCAAGCCACATGTGATCTTCTTGGTGTTTTTTTTTGGGTTGGTGACTGTTTACTGTAATAAAGAGAATACAATAAATGACACATCAAACATGCACACCATTCTCAAGAACATATGAAGGATATTGATCTTGCAATTTAAGTCTGAAGAGTAACTCTACAACAATCCGCATAGAACCTCCACATGTCAGAAGCATACATGCTGGTAAATTCTTTTGTGACAAACACCCAGGAAATAACTTTTGCTTGAGCTTTTAAAGAAACACAATTTGTGCTGTAATATTCCACTATTTCCCACCAGCCAAACAGACCATACCACAGTTTCTTGAGTACAACTTCACAATATTAAATCCCACCAGTTAAAACTATCCATATCTTTAACTTTTTAACAATGATATAGTTGTTTGTGGGATTATCCACTGTACAACATAAAAGCTCTAAAAGTTATCCCATATTGATCTTGCTAATGGGCAATGTATGAGTAAATACAAGACAGGCCTCTGCATCCTGTGTAAATATGAGACAGAAAAATTCACAATTATAATCTTCTGATTGCATAAATGATTAATAATCATTTTTTTTTCCAAAACAAATACACATGAAAGAGCTAACATCCTTGGACCTTAATATTTTACTAACATACAGATCCCTCAGAAGCCACCCTGTGAATTACAGACTATCTTAAAATGTTTTCATTAAAAATTCACCACTGGAATCTAATCCCATCTGTAGATATCTGCATTCTGATCTACTTTCCAGAATAAAAACACCTTGGATAGGAGTCAATAACTCCACTAAAGTAGCAATCTTTTCATCATTTAAATTGATATGAAGAACTGGTGTCCTAGCCACAGTATCACCTAACATACTCTAATTTTAAAAATTCTGCTAGAGCTAAAGATGATATATTTTGCAGTCAAATTTCTATATAGCAATAAAATTTGGTTTGGTTTGCAGATTGACATGCTCCAGGAAGAAAATGAGAGTATACTTGAAAAGGTGTGTTGTTGATAGTTGGTTCAGTTGAAATGATGCATTCCACTTTTATTTTGTTTGTTTCTACCATTATTTTGAGATTTCCTATGCACAACTTTTAATTTTCCACCCCAGCTTCGGCTTGCAGAGGAGAGGTGTGAGGAAGCAGAGACGAGAGCTAGGCAGTTTGAAAAACAGGTAGTCTTTTCCACCTTACAATAATGTTTTGTGCCTTAAGGTCCTCAACAGTTTTAATATTTTTCTTTGGGCCTCTATTATTTATGAGGTTGCATTTCGCATACATGTTTCTCATGTTGGCATCAATTGGAACTTCTATTCTTAGTTCTACAAATATAGCTACTTTCATATTAAATATATTTTCTCCGGTAGGTTGCTTCTTTTGGAGAAGGTGTGCCATTAGAAGCTCGTTTGTTAAGCAGGCAAGACTTATATTTCACCATTGTATTCATTTTCTTTGTTCCTTCTTACATCATTCTTGCTAATTCTTTTACTATTCAGGAAGGAGTCAGCCCTGCAGCAAAAAGTGGTACTCACCTATCTTTCCAGCTTCTGTAAATAAAAATAAAAACATAGTCTCTAGCATTTTAGAAACATTCTTATTTGTGCAGTAGATGTTTCTGTGCTAGTGCATGTGGGAATTTTGTTCCTACAAGTATGCATGCCATTTAAAAACATGCCTGTGGATGTTTTTGAGATGCCATTTATAAAGCTTTCCCCCCCCCTTTAACTATAAAAAATTGACAAAAGGAGGGAAGTTTCAGAGTGTTGGGGATGATTGTATCTCAACTATCCACTGGGGTTCAGCTATAGGCCTATAGCATTGGATGCTTGTTGTTTAGCTGATTTCATTGAGGAAATGCATTTTCTTTTCTCCATTGGTAGCTATGTAGCACAATTCAGTAGTTACAGATCAATAGGCTAAAGAGGGACGTGCATGATTGGTGTATGGCTGCTCCATTGTTTTATTTTCACTTTTGTCTAATAATGTATTAGCTCAATAACCAGTGCCAAGCACGGGCATGACCTGTATGGCTAGGGTCTCCTCTCCATCTAATTACTTTTCATATTTTTTTGATAAATAATTACTTGTAAATATTGTGCAGTGTAGTGGTTAGGTTAGTTGTATAAAAAAAATTAAAGTTCAGGAGTTCAAGTCTCACAATTTATACATTTTTAGCTTTTTACAAAGGCTCAATAAAAAAGGTCAAAATTGAAAGGAATCAGGTCAAAATTGAATCCAAAACCCTTTGCTTTAATATATTATAATTTGCTTTTGAAAAATAAATGTTGTGTGTTTGTCATAACACAAAATCGGGGCTCCCAAAGAAGTCTTCCCTTCAAGCATAGTTGTTAATATCGTTTCGGACCTCATTTTGCTCTGGCCTTCAAAATGAAAAGTTTTGGCCGATTCGGGATTTCGGCGAAACTTTTCGGAATTACATTTCGGGAAAAATATAACATCATTTATATATACATATATAAGTAGAAAAATAGAAAAAGTAATAAATATAGATTTAATCCATTATAGTAATTTTTTTGGAATTATATTTTGTGAAAATATAAGAAATACAAAATATGTGTAAAAAAAGTAAAAAAAATTAATTATGTAAAATCCCTTTTCGGCCGAAAAGTCACATTTCGGCCGAAATTGGCCAAAATCCCGAATTTCTGCCGAGATTGACCGAAATTCAAACCGAAAAGTTTCGGCCACTTGACCGAAACTAAAAATTTCAGCCATTTCGGCTGAAACAAAACGAAATTAATAACTATGCCTTCAAGTCGCACTCAATAAAATAAGTCCTCAAATATGAGAATAGTTCATATTTAAAACATTTGCAGAGAAAAATTTTCATGTATCAAATCTCATCAAATCATAAGACATCATAATAGAGCATAAACATAAGGTTCCTAGTCTCAATTTGAAATATTAAAGTCAAACAAGAATTTTAAAGTTGAACCTAACCAAACTTGGCCAAATTTGAGGCCATATTACAATGTCATAGTAAATAAAAGAAAGCTAGTAAAATGTCTCTCTTGCGCTAGAATATGATGTCAATAGATTACATCATCTGCGCTCATTTCTTGATAATCTTGTGGTTAATTATCAACCACATTAATGTCTTCAGCTTCAGGTTCTATTTCTTCACCTATAAGTAGGCTTGTCAATTTAACCCTTTGACATAGGGACAGGCTTGGACAAAATTTTGTAGGCCCTTAAATTTTGAGGGATGAGTAGATAGTTATTAATTTCGTACCGTTTCGGCCGAAATGGCCGAAAATTTTCGTTTCGGTCAAGTGGCCAGAACGAAATTTCAGTCAAAACTTTTCGGTTTGAATTTCGGTAATTTCTGCCGAAATGGTATTTTACATAATTAATTTTTTTTTTTTTACTTTTTTTAACACATATACTTTGCTTTTCTTATATTTTTCCAAAATGTAATTCCAAAAAAATTACTAGAATGGGTTAAATCTATATTTATTACTATTTGATTTTTTGACATATATATATATGTATATATATATTATGTTATATTTTCCCCGAAATGTAATTCCGAAAAGTTTCACCGAAATTCCGAATCGGCTGAAACTTTTCATTTTATAGGCTGGAGCGAAATGAGGTTCGAAACAATATTGACAACTATGCCTATGCTTCGACACTACCTATCCCATCTTTACCTAGTCCTTGAATAGTACACGGCCCGACCCCAATATTTTTCATATTATATATATAACCTAAAATACCCTTTTAACAAATGACAAATAGTCTATATCTTGTCCATGTGCCATGAGCTCAATATACACCGGATCATTTAAAACAACGAATTTTGTAAGAATAATCTTGTAAGTCCTTATCTCCCATCTCAATTGGGATTTGAGTGTCATAGATAAACCTAGGAGATACCATAGAGATTCATTCCATTTCCTTGGGTTGATAATTAGCAAGGATGGGGAGACTGATTAAGATGTCAAACATAAGACAAAAACATGATGGTTGAAGTGGAGACTTGCTTCTAGAGTGCTTTGTGACAGACGAATGCCAACAAGATTGAAGGAAAGATTTTATAGGATAATGATTATACCAGCTATGACTTATAGAATAGAATGTTGGCCAATCAAGAAGCAACATTTGCACAAAATGGATGTAACAGAAATGAGAATGTTGAGGTGAATGTGTGGTAAAACTAAGAAGGATAAAATTAGAAATTGTGAGACCCCATCTTGGGAGCACTTCGTTGAGGCAAGACCAGGTCAAGTGATCTTGTGAGCCAAGATGCGCGATCTGCCTAGGAGAAGGGTGGAGTGCTTTGGTTAGCACTATGAGGCCTTGTCCAAGTCCCACATCAGAAATATCCAATTCTTGACTCTGAGTATATATGTATGATCTGACCTTAACCCTACATAACTTGTTTTAAAGATGTGAGACTTCGGTCAAAGCAGACAATATCATGTGGATAGTGGGCCCGAGTCATTACTAAATGGTATCAGAGCCAAGGACAGCTCTGTTTCTGGTGGGGGAGAGTGTGAGACCCCAGCCTGGGACGACTCCGTTGAGGTAAGATTAGGTCAAGTGATCTTGTGAGTCAAGAGGTTCAATTTGCCAAGGGGAAGAGCGGGGTGCTTCGATTAGCACTGTGAGGTCTTGTCCAAGTCCCACATCGAAAACATACAAATCCTAACCCTGGGTATATATGTGTTATCTGGCTGTAACCTCACAAAATTTCGCATATGAAAATCTTGGCCTTACACCAAACTCTCAATCATGGGTGGGGACGAAGAGAGAATTTGGGAATCCCCAAAAACACTCAAGAAGATTTTCATTAATCATCATTTGAGGAGCTAAAAGGCCTTACAATGCTTATATAGGAAAATGTGAAAACGTAAAAATAATCTGGACCATCCAACACATCAATGGGCAGGATTAGAACATCTGAATTTAATTAAACTAAACGAAAAAACCATTAAAATAAATTAAAGTAACTCAAAATGAATGGGTTGGGCCCATTGGTAGGTTGACCCATGGGGACCATGGGTCTATCCTGCATCAAAGCCCCTACGTTAATAAAAAAGAGAGTGGCACCTAACCAACTCCTAGTTGCTTTTGGCCATTTGATCAGGATCAAATGTGCTCTTGGTACAACCTTGTTATTGTAGATATCCCCAACGTGTCCCCTTAGGGTTGTGTCCTCTTCTCATTATATAAGGGTGGTTTATTACCCTATTATTAGTATCCTAATACAATTCAAGTTCCTAAGTTATTGCTAACTTAATGATACAAGCTTCTAAATTATAGATAACTTAATGATACAAGTTCTTAGTTTGACACCCCCGCTCAAATTGATGCACTGGAGTCATAAAGCAGCAATTTGAAAACCAGAAACTGATGTCGAGGCCGAGGAAGTGCTTTGGTGAAGATGTCAGCAAACTGAAGGTTAGTAGGGACATGAGGTAAATAAATGACATCACGCTTCAATTCATCCCGAATTAAGTGACAGTCCAATTCAATATGTTTGGTGTGTTCATGAAAGACGGGATTTTCAATGATCCTAATAGCCCCAATATTATCCACTTGCAAGGATGTAGGGGATGGTTGTGCAAATCCAAGTTCCGAAAGAAGTCCCCGTAGCCATAAGATTTCTGAACATGCGGAAGACATTGCCCTATTTTCTGCTTCTGTAGAAGATCGAGAAACACGTTCTTGTTTCTTGCATTTCCAAGAAATTAGAGAATTGTCAAGATATATGCCCCAACCATTAGTAGACTGACGAGTATCCTGACAGCCTGCCCAGTCAACGTCTGCATAAGCGGTCAACTGAAGCTAATTATCCTTGGGATAATATAAACCACGAGTGAGTTCCTGACAAATACCGGATAATGTGCTTGACAGCAGTCAGATGAAGCTGTCTAGGAGATGTCATGAATTGGCTCACTAGATTGACAACATAGGATATGTCTAGTCGAGTGATGGTGAGATAGACCAGACTGCCCACCAGGCGTTTATAGGTATGTAGATTAGGAAGAAGATCGCCATCATCTTTATTCAATTTTAGGTTGACCTCTATAGGTGTATCAACTGGCGAAGAGTCATGTAGATCAGTAAGCTCAATAAGATCTGATGTGTATTTGTGTTGATTGAGAAACAGGCCCTTGGGAGATTGATGTACTTCTAAGCCCAGAAAATAATGTAAAGGGCCCAAATCCTTCATATGGAAATATTCCTTGCGAGAGGCTTGGATGGACTTGATCATACTATCATCAGTGCCGGTGATAATAATATCGTCAACATACACAAGTAGAACAGTAACACCAGTAGATGTTCTTTGCGTGGGATCAAATCTAGTTTGTTGATTATGCTGCCTGTATACTGCCTGTATATAGTCCCATACGTGGGATCAAATCTAGTTTGTTGATTATGCTAGTTTGTCTCATATTACTTCCTTGTATAGACTAGGATATTTGATTTATATTGTTAGCATGTAAAGCCCTTGATTTAAGGGTATAATGTGATTATAAAATGACTGACGATCCTCCCATTTGAGGCATTCATTTCTCTCCAATATTGTCTTCTTCTTCTTCCTCTCATCTCATTACAGATTATAACATGGTATCAGAGCCTAGTTTATAATCAATCCTCTCATTGAAGTATCCTCTCATTGATCAATCCTTTTTGGCGAGACCCTTCTTTTTCACTACTGATTGCCCATTGATCAACAGTGGCCCACCACTGATCGAACAGTTGCCCACTAGCGATTCACACAGTTATAATCGACAGGCCTCAAGGATCTTTTTAAGGTTTTTTCTTCATCATTTAAGGTTGGTTTCAGGCTTCTCTTCCTCTGTAGATTTTAATTATTAAGTGTCAGATAGTTTTCATCGTTATATCCGTTGCTCATCAAACTTGGACTAGAGCAAGTACACTTGATCTTCTTCAAGATGCTCAATCTATGATTAGACCACTCTGTGGGTCCCACAAACAGATCTAGCTTCACACAGTTAGTTCGTCTGGCACTGTTTTGGGGTTTTTCTGCACTGTTTGTGTGTTGTTTCATGTTAAATGCTTCATCAGCCTCTCAATCTGCATATCCCTGTGGTATTGCTACTGTTAGTCCTACTGATTAGTACTGATTACTACTGTCAGTGCTTCTGATTAGTGCTCATTGCTACTGTTCGTGCTGTCTGGTGGAAATCTGCACCTTCAGTGCACTGTTGGGGGACGTTTGCTGCTGGATTAGCCATTCATATCCAATCAATCTTGTTTCTACTTCTTGCATATTGATTGGTTACTTCAAATTTGAGGGCTGATCTCATCCTTTTACTACTATTTGCGTGCTCTGCCGTCTTTTCTCCACTATATCCTGCACTCCACTATATCCTGCAATGGACAAGTATGATGTTAACCCATTTAAATTTAATGGGCAAAATTATATGTCCTGATCCTTCCACTTAAGGAACTTTGTCGAAGGACAGGGCCTTTTTGGTTATCTTGATGGATCGATAACCAAGCCTTAGATTACAAGTACAGTTGACTCAAAAGGCCTAACCACCTCGTCCAAAGAAAATGCGAAAGTCGTCACTTGGATCCTTAACTCTATTGATCCCTCTCTTGCCGTGGCTCTTCAAGCCTTCACCACAGCAGCTGATATGTGGGCTCGTCTGAAGAAAGTGTACCATCAAACCAGTAAAGCCCAAAATTTTAATCTGGATAATGAAATTGCCAAATATGGTCAAGGAGATAAAACTGTGCAGAATACTTTAATGGTTTCCTCACCTTGTGGACTAAGAGGGATTCCATGTTGATCCAAACGGTCTCTTCTGGATTTCTGTCTGAGGCTCTCTGGTTACAAAAAGAAACTCATATCAGCCAGTTTCCTATGAATCGATGACCTGAATTTGAATTTGTTCGGTCTGCCCTCATGAATGAGGAGAATACTGCTAATCTTGATACTTCCTTCCAAAAAGTCATTTGCGAAGAACTTCGTCTTACTTCACAGCGCACTATTCTGGAAGCACCCGAAGCACCCAAAGCCTTCCTTGCACCTCTTCCTGCTGACTCGACTCTTCTAACAACTCCAATTCCGAAGCTGACTCAATGTTATGAGTGCAAAGGCTTCGGACATATTGCCAAAAAATTGTCGCAAGAAATTGGTTTGTAGATATTGCAAACGGACCGGTCATGTGATTGATGACTGTTGAAGCCTACAATGATGGAATGAGACAGCCTAAGGAGCTTCCGTCCAATATACCATGACAGAATGTTCCATCCGCATTTCAGGCTCAAGCCCCCGTATCAGATACATGCAGCACTTCCTCCGTGGCTATATCCATGACTTCTGCTCAGATTCAGGAACTGATCCAGATCATAGTCACCTTTGTATATGCGTCTATGGGCTTCTGTGGTGGTCAGTATCAACCTCATTCTCATATAACATCTCCTGCCTTTCATTCTTCTGCATCTCTTTCTTCTTCTATCACCTCTTCCACATGGTTTTTAGATTCAGGAGCCTCAAATCACATGACATCTGTAGAACTTAGCTTTACAGATTCCCACCCATACTTTGGAAAAGAAAAATTACCATTGCTAATGGTGATCAACTACTCATTTCTAGAGTTGATACCATTACTTTATTTGGTGTCACTGGCCAGTCCATCACTCTTTCCAATGTCTACTTTGTTCCAAGATTATCAGCCAATTTACTTTTTGTAGGACAATTTATTGATGATGGCTATCTTGTTCACTTTTTTTTCCTCTAGTTGTGTCATATAGGCGTGACAAACTGGGAAGGTGATCGCGACAGGGAGTAAACATGGGTGCCTGTTTTTACTGGACATTGGATATCATTCCTTTTTTTGTTTCTTCTTCTAATAATTTCAAAAACTTGTGGATGGTTTGGCATAAATGTCTTGGTGATGTGAACAATGCCTTTAATTTCCTTGTTTAAACTTGGTTGTCTGGACTCTACTATTGATAATAAAATGATGTCTTCTTTATCTCAATCAAAATGTGAAGCTTGTTGTTTAAGTAAGAGTCATATTTTTCCATTTTCTGTTCATAATTCTCGTGCATTAGAATCATTTGACATCATTCACACTGATGTTTGGGGCATTGCTCCTACCTTGAGTAGGGCAGGATTCAAGTACTATGTGACATTTATTGATGATCATTCCCGTTACACTTTGATTTATTTCATGCATTTAAAATTTGAAGTTTTTTCTATTTTTCAAAGATTCTATAACATGATTGATGCAATCCTAGGGTTAGGATGCAAGTGCCAGGGCACAATTGGGTTCCCACGGGAACAATCACACGATGAAGAAACAGTCTCCAACGAAAAATCCACACAGGGAATTCTATTAATCAATTCTGAACTCTGAGATCATTGATCTCTACAATGCTATATTTATAATAAAAGAAACTTAAGCCCTAAGAAACAATCGTAATCAAACTAGGAAACAAATAATAATTCTACTAAATTAGAAACTATTCCTAAACACAACTTCTTAAAAATTAATAACAATTGATAAATCAGAATGGTACGGGTCCCACATGTGGACCACGCCTCTTGTTGCAATAACGTGGAATTGCTACTGCATCATTCTCCCCGGGTTGGAAAAGAGTTCGACCTTGAACTCGGCTCTTCTTCTTGACGTTACTTCTGTAGATAGTGTGTACGTGAAGCGCATCCTTGGTGAGATGAGAACTGGACCCATGCTTTGGTGGTGTCGGCTTCATAGGACGGAGTGTGACTTGCTTTGCACCATACATAAATGTGTATGTGTTGTCGCGCATACCATTAGTGCCATTCTTGTCATACATCCATGGACGACCCAACAAAATATCACAACTATCCATGGGTATCACATTACACCAAACTGTATCTGTATAATCTGCACCAATGGAAAAGGTAACTGGACATGCATATCGGACTTGCACTTCATCACCTGTCATTAACCATCTAGCAAAATAAGGACGATGATGCTTCCGAACTTTCAGCTGTAAGCGATCCACAAAAGCTTGGGAGATGAGATTCTGACAACTGCCTCCATCAATGACAACTGTGCATTCTTTACCATTAACTTGTCCTTTGGAACGGAAAATGTTTTCTCGCAGCCATTTCTTCTCAGTAGTCGATGTTGGTTCTTGAATGACCATGAGAGACTCAAGGCCCTCCTCAGGCAGACAATCCACAATTTCCACTGTGTCAGTCTCTTTAGGCTCTTCTGGAGTATCTGTCACATCACTTTCATTCTCAACGAGGTTGATACGTTTTGGACATTCTGCGGCACGATGTCCTTGTTGTTTACAATTAAAACATGTGAGCCTATTTTGTCCCTCGGGCTTGTTGAAAACTTTCTCCGACGATGTACTCGGTTTAGAACTGGAGAAATTCTTCTGCATACCCCATTTAGCTGCATTAAGTTTTTGGGCTTGATGATTTGCAATTCCCTCAGCCTTGATAGCATGTTGAATAATCTCATCAACATTATCGAAATGCTTGAATGCGAGAATATCTTGAATGTCAAGTGTAAGCCCATTAAAGTATCTGTCAACTAAGACCTCATCATCTTCATTCAAACCACAACGAGCTTGCATGGTCATAAACTCCTCAGCATACTCAACAACTGACTTAGATCCTTGTTTCAAGTATTGAAAACGCGAACGCAGATCTCTGGAGTAATTGACAGGCAGGAACTTCTGCTTCAACAAATTTTTCATTTCGGCCCAGGTGTCAATAGGGTCAATTTGCTGATATCTTCTTTTCTTTTGCAACTCGGCCCACCATATTGTAGCATAATTGCGAAATCGAGTTGCCACTAGTGTAATTTTATGACCATCTGTCATTGGTTTATGTGCAAAAATATTTTCAACACACACTAACCAATCTAAGAACTCATCTGGTTTCAACTTCCCATCATATTCAGGAATCACAAGTTCAATACCCAAATCTCGATCAACATTTACCACCTGTGGGTCTCGTTGATTCCGATTATGTCTTCCATCATTTCGATGATCATCCTCACGCCGATTAGTTTCTAAAGTAGTTAATCGGGTTTCAATCCTCGTAAGAGTGTCTTGCATTTGAACCATCATTGTGGATAGTTGATTAACATTTGATGATAATTCCGCAACAGTTCCTCTCAAATCTTCATCATCATGAGAGGAAGACTCAACTTCTACTTGCTTCTTGGGAGGCATTTTTGTTTACTGGAAATTTAAAATTTGTGACTGACCTGATGTGTAGATCTACTCACTGTGATCACAATGATGAAAGCGGATCGAAAATCTGACGGTGGATGAGTCTGGTAACGCGAAAAGAAGAAACCTCAACTGTTGATCTGGTCAAGCTGTCGTTTGACTGCTCTTATGATGTGCTGCTTGTGGACCTCGTCAATGGGTTGGATCGGATTTGAATTAGGCCCACTGACTCAACCAAAAATTCTGTGTTTTTTTTTTTTTTTTAACTGCAGCTGGCCCTTGGGTCGAACTCAACCCAACTGGAGGCCCACCTGTCGAGACCCAACTGGAAGCACTCCTTGGGTTCGATAATCACAGAGAAGAAAAGGGTTGTTTGTGGCTTCTCTTACTCGTTTGTCCTCAACTACACGAAGATGAAACGAAGGTGGGGCGGGCGATCACCTCTAAAGCTGGCTAGTGGTGCGCGTCGTTCGCCTCTGGTGCTTGCCTGCTAATGCGATGGATGGCTGGCGGTGGCGTGGAGCAGCGACGACGACGGTGCCAGGTATGCACTTCCCCCCTAATCTATTCTTCTTCTTCGTCTTCTCTGCTGCTCTTTTTTTTTTTCGCTGGTTGGGGTGTTGATCGAGGGATTGGTGAGGGGGCGAATCAAGTAGGGTTTGGGTTGGTGGAATGGGGAAGACGATTTGGAGGGTTAGGGTGTAGCTGATGATCTCGGCAGGGCTGGGGATGGGTATCGTGGGATGAGGACGACTGGAGTGAGGATAGTGGCAGGGAAGGGTGTCAAGACACAAAAAGGATGAATGGGTCTGATGGAAGAATGGGTTCGATGATGGTGCAGAGACGGTGATGGGAGGAATGGGTTCGCTGGTTTCTGCAGGAAAGTGCGAGGGGTTGGGGGTTTGTTGCAGGGGGTTTGCAGATGAAAGATAAGGGTAATCACGCCGACGATCGAGGATCGTTCAGCTCTGATACCAATTGATGCAATCCTAGGTTTAGGATACAAGTGCCAGGGCACAATTGGGTTCCCACGGGAACAATCACACGATGAAGAAACAGTCTCCAACGAAAAATCCACACAGGGAATTCTATTAATCAATTCTGAACTCTGAGATCATTGATCTCTACAATGCTATATTTATAATAAAAGAAACTTAAGCCCTAAGAAACAATCCTAATCAAACTAGGAAACAAATAATAATTCTACTAAATTAGAAACTATTCCTGAACACAACTTCTTAAAAATTAATAACAATTGATAAATCAGAATGGTACGGGTCCCACATGTGGACCACGCCTCTTGTTGCAATAACGTGGAATTGCTACTGCATCAATGATCCACACCCAATTTAAGAAAGATATCAAGATCCTTAGATCCGATTCCGGCGGAGAATACATGTCTAATGAATTTTCTGCTTTCCTCTCTGATAAAGGAATTCTTCATAAAAAATCTTGTCTGCACACTCCTCAGCAGAATGGAATTGCGGAAAGAAAGAACAGACATATTCTGGAAATTGTTCGCACCCTTTTACTTGCATCCTTAGTTCCTCCAGAATTTTGGTGTAATGCTGCATAGACTGCGGTATATTTGATCAATCGTCTTCCTAGTAGTGTTTTAGCAAGACTACTCCTTATAGAGTTCTCTTTGAACATCGTCCTTCATACTCTTACTTATGTGTGTTTTGTTCATCTTCCACCGACTGAGCGCACTAAGCTATCACCACAGGTTGCCAATTGCATCTTTCTTGGCTACAATACTGAACACAAAGGGTTCTTGTGTTATGACCGGTTTGAAAAACGCATGCGAATCTCTCGTAATGTGATCTTCCTGGACCAAATTCTCTTCTTTTCATTACATTTAGATCATCCTCCGATTGCTGTGTCCTATTTGCCACAATTCTCGGAGTCTGCTTCTCCATCACCTGATCTCAAGGTCTATGTCCGGCGTAACACGGTTCCTCCTATGGTGCATCCCTCTCTTGATCATCTCCAGTGCCGCCTACTGCTCCTACAGGTAACAATGCTTCTTCTGATAATATCATCTCTCTGCGACGATCTAATTGTCTTTCCATTGCCCCCTAACCGCTATGTATTTTCTGCTCTCTTTTCATCTTTAGATAGTGCTCTTATACCCACCTCATATTCACAGGCCTCGAAGATTGCTTACTGGTAGGATGCTATGAATGGGGAATTGCTCGCTCTCGAAGCTAATCAGACATGGGACTTGGTACCGGCTCCTGAAGGAGCCTCTGTGATTGGTAGTAAATGGATCTACTCCATAAAAGTTCACTCCGATGGGAGTCTTGATCGCTACAAAGCCCGATTGGTTGCGCAGGGTTATAAACAAGAGTATGGAATCGACTATGAAGAGACATTTGCACCAGTGGCTAAAATGATCACCGTTTGTACTCTCCTTTGTGTAGCTGTAGCCCGCAATTGGCCTCTATGGCAAATGGATGTCAAAAATGCATTTCTTCATGGGGATTTGCAAGAAACTGTTTACTTAAAGCCTCCTCCGGGATATGCCTGTCCTCCTAAGCATGTTTGTAAGTTGCGGAAATCTTTGTATGGACTTAAGCAGGCTCCCAGGGCTTGGTTAGATAAATTTCGGGCTGCAATTCTTCAAGCTGGATTTCGTCAGAGTCATTTTGATAGCTCACTATTTCTTAGATGGACAACGAAGCGCTACACCTTCCTTTTAGTCTATATTGATGATATGATTATCAGTGGCAATGATAGTGCCAGCATTACGGATCTCAAACATCATCTCACTCGCCACTTCAGAATGAAGGATCTTGGTCCTCTCACCTACTTTCTGGGGCTGGAGTTCTTGCGTAGCAAATCTGGCATTCGGGTTCATCAGCGGAAATATGCTACAGATTTAATCACTTCGGCAAGACTTGATGATGCTTACACTCTTGATACTCCTATGGAGTTGAACAGCAAGATCAGTACGGATGATAGCCCTCCCCTGGATGATCCCTCTGTTTTTCGACGGATAGTTGGTAGCTTGCTTTACTTAAAGATGACTTGGTCGGATATTTCTCATGCCATTCATAAGGTTAGCCAGTTTGTGAGCAATCCTCACAAACCTCACCTTGCTGCTGCCTTGCGCATACTCTGCTATGTCAAAGGCACCCTTAATCATGGTCTCTTCTACTCTTCGGGCGCTTCTCTGCACTTATCAGCTTATGCGGATGCTGACTGGGCTGGTTGCCCAGATTCTCGGTGATCTACCACTGGCTATGTTTCTTGGGGAATCTCTGATTTCATGTAAGTGCAAGAAGCAAACTACCATTTCAAGATTTTTTGCCGAGGCAGAATATCGGGCCATGTCATTCGCGATTGCTGAGATCATCTAGCTACGCCGTCTTCTCCGTGAATTCGGTATCACTGTTGGTAGTTCTACACCTCTTCATGGGGACAACACCAGTGCTACCCGAATTGCCAACAATCCGGTCTTTCATGAAAGAACGAAGCATATTAAGATTGATTGCCACTTCATCCGTCAGCATGTTGTTACTAAGAAGATAATTCTGCCTCATGTCTCTACTCTTAACCAGTTGGCGGATATCTTCACAAAAGCTCTTCCCAAGACGCGTCATCATGATTCACTAGGAAATTGATGTTTTCTGCCCTACCACATCAATTTGAGGGGGAGTGTAGAAGATAATGGGCCAGTAAAACAAAGTTTAGGCCCAGCCCATTAAGGCCATATATAGCCTGTATATAGTCCCATACGTGGGATCAAATCTAGTTTGTTGATTATGCTAATTTGTCTCATAATACTTCCTTGTATAGACTAGGATATTTGATTTATATTGTTGGCATGTAAAGCCCTTGATTTAAGGGTATAATGTGATTATAAAATGACCGACGATCCTCCCATTTGAGGCATTCATTTCTCTCCAATATTGTCTTCTTCTTCTTCTCATCTCATTACAGATTATAACACTACGGTATTCTCATATCGATCTCTCCTTTCAAATCCCCATGGAGAAAGGCATTTTTGACATTCACTTGGTATAATGGCAAAGAATTTGAGGCAGCAATGGCGAGAAGTAACCGAATAGATGTCGTTTTGGCCACAGGTGCAAACGTCTCCTTGTAGTTGTAGTCAATGCCATATTCTTGCTTGTTTCTGAGTGCCACAAGTCTAGCTTTGTGTCTATCCAAGGAGCCATCAGATTTAAGTTTGATGGAGAAGATCCATTTGCAACTGATTGGATTAACTGTTGAAGGACAATCCACAATGTCCTAAGTGTGATTATGATCTAAAGCATCTAATTCTGCCCTCATAGCCTGTAAATAAGAACTGGGTATAGAAACAGAGGAAAGGGTTGTCACTAAAGAAGTGTGGGTAAATCCATATCGCTTAGGTGGTCTAGAAGTTCTGGAGGAGCGACGCAGGATATGAGGAGTTGTGGAACCAGTTGTTGGCGGAGGATCAGGAGGATGGGCATCTGCAGTGGTAGGTTTTTCCCGACGATGATAAACAAAGTCAGGATAAAACCTAGTAACGGTTCTTTTAACTGAAAAACCCGGCAAGAGAGCAGGAGAAGAGGGTCGAGCGTCAATCTAGGAACTTGTATTATTAAGTTAGCTATAACTTAGGAACTCTAATTGTATTAAAAAGTTAGCTATAGAACTGTATTAGGATCCTAATAATATGGTATTCAATCCCTATATAATGAGAAGGATGCAACCCTAAGGGGTACGCTATTTTCTCCAAACACTTTATTCTTCACATACGCGTATTTCTGTCATGGAATTAGAGCCTATGGTCGACAGCTACTGTATATGCCCTAGTGCTCTAGTTTTTTTCAAGTTACAAGGATGTGTAGATCCTCCCTGGCATCTTCCACGTCTGGAAGCCTTTGGTGTGTCTCCGATCATCCCAGATCATCTCAGATCAGGTGTGGCCCACGTGAGATCATCTTCAGCACCTCTGTGGAACCAGCCCAAGTTGTTCGACTGGACTTCTTAGTAATTGTGGTGATTTTTCAGGAATTTGTTTCCCAGCCGAGGCAGGTCTTCAATCACAATCTGTGGAAATTCAATTTTCTCCTTCTGATTTCTTCTCAACTGTCCAAAATCAAGGATCTTGATTGTTTTTGGCTAAAACTTCTTCCATCACTTGCTTAAACATTCTGTGCCTTCATCCCCGACCTCTAATTTGTCCTCTAATGATCTGGTGGGGCCCACGTGCATGAAATCACCTTGACGAGAGGGTCGTCAGTCACTTTTTGATGCAGTTCTGTTTGTGTAGATTCTTCAGTTATATTGGGGTTGCGACATTATCTTGCATTCTGTTTTCATTGGTGGTTCTTTGCATCTCTGCTTCCCACAATAGCACCATCAGAGCTCCTCTTTGCCTTTAGTAACTGTTCTGGGAATAGTACTGGCAAATTCTATTGATTGTTCTGGGAACGGGTCTAGTCAAGATTAGGGGACTGTTCAAGTATTTATTTGTCTCAACCCATCTGTAAATTCTTCTTTAAATCTCCTACTCATGGAAAAATATGAAATTGCCCTAGTTCGATTCGATGGAAAGAATTATACCTCATGGGCCTTCCAATTTCAAATTTACTTAGAAGGCAAAGAACTGTGGGGATATATTGATGAGTCTGAAAGTAAATCAGAGGAAGATGACAAAAAAATTTCCGCCTGGAAAACTAAGGATGCTAAAATCAAAACTTGGTTAATGGGCTCTGTTGAACCACATTTTATCCTCAACCTGAAACCTTGCAAATCTGCCCGTGAGATGTGGACTACCTTAAAATGATTTATAAGCAAGGGAATGTTGCTCACCAATTTCAATTGGAGCTTGACATCTCTTAATTTACTCAAGGCACCCTGTCTATCCAAGAATATTGCAATGGGTTTCGAAGACTTTGGTCTGAATATGATGAGATCAAGTTTGCCACTGTGTTTGAAGCGCTTCTACCCGAACTCCTTCTATTATAGCAAAATAGCCATCGGGACCTGTTTGTCATGAAACTTCGTCGGACTACAAGACTGTTAGATCAAACTTGATGACACGGGCTTCTCTTCCCAGCTTAGATGACTGTCTTCAGGAACTTCTGCGGGAAGACCAACGTCTGGTTACCAAAACTTCTATGGAACAACTGAGATCTGCTGAGGCACCACTTGCCTATGCTGCTACAATCAGACCCCCTCCTAGGGACATCAGCAAAGTTCAGTGCTACAATTGTAAAAAATATGGTCATTATGCAAACCAATTCAAAGCAAAGATCTGCAGGTATTGTAAAGCCATTGGTCACGTTATTGAAGAATGTCGGAAGAAGGGTCGCAATTCTACTTCCCACAACTATACGCCGTCAGCTCTTGGTACTTACACAGTATAGTCGGCTCCTAGTGCTTACATAGCGACCTCTCAACAATATGCATCATCTGATTTCAGTGGTTCCTTCCAGTATGATTCTCCTTCACAGCCTGGTTCCTCATCACAATCTGCATCCACAGCTGCTCTCACTCCTGATATGGTAAATCAAATGATTATCAATGCCTTGACATCTATGAACATCTCAAGTATTGATTCACTTCTATCTCATACATAATACTTAGATTCTGGCTCAAGTAACCATATGACCCCTTCACCCGCAATACTGCAAAATGTCGTTCCTTACATTAGTACTCTTGCTGTTTAAAACGCCAATGGAGACCATCTTCCCATCACCTTTGGTGGTGATACCCCTGGCCCCTTACAATTAGCTAATGTTTTAGTGTCTCCTCATCTTGCTACAAATTTGGTTTATGTGGGTCAACTTGTTGAGAATAATTACAATGTTTCTTTTTCTTCTTCGGGTTGTGTTGTATAGGACCAGGGGTCGGAGGTAGTGATCGCGAGGGGGCCGAAGCATGGCAGATTGTTTTCCCTTCCTGTTTCTACATTTACTCAGAATTTTTTTTTACACCAGTTATTTTGTTTTTTTCATTCAGAATAGTTCTTGGTTGTGGCATAATAGACTTGGTCATCTGAATGCATCTACGGTGTCTAATGTTTTTAAATCTGGATTATTAAATAAACCTTTTGATTCTGCTCTTTTTGAATGTGATGCTTGTAAATTCGGAGAAAGTAAAACCTTGCCTTTTCCTCACTCCACCACATGGAGCACTGCGTGTTTTGACTTAATTCACAGCGATGTTTGGGCATTGCCCCTCACCTTTTCCATGGTCATGTAAAATAATTTGTTACGTTCATTGATGACTACAACCGGTTTACTTGGGTTTATTTATTGCATTCTAAGTCTGATGTTCTTAATGCTTTTCAATATTTCCATAGCTATGTTGAAACCCAATTTTGAAAATGCATTAAAACTTTGCACTCAGATTTAGTGGGGGGAGTATGTTTCCAATGATTTTCAATCTTCTTAAAAGAATAAAAGAATCATTTCTCAACATACCTATCTGTATACTCAACAAAATGGAGTCGTGGAACGAAAAACAGGCATCTCCTTGATGTTACTCGAACACTATTGAATGAATCATCAGTTCCTCCTCATTTTTGGGCTGAAGCTCTTTCCACTGCAGTACATTTAATAAACCGTTTTCCATCCCCTACCATTGTTCAATTAACACCGCATTTTAAACTATTTGGTTATCATCTTGTGTTTGATCATCTACATACCTTTGGATGTGTTTGCTTCGTTCATTTACCTCCCATAGAACGAACAAAATTAACTACACAATCTCGCTGGTGTGCTTTTCTGGATTATGCAAGCAATCAAAAAGGTTTTGTGTGCTATGACCCCATTGGGTCGTTGCATCAGGGTTTCTCGTAATGTTATTTTATTTGAAAACCAGTATTTTTTTCAAACTCAATTGGATTGTCCTCATCCCTCTTCTTCAGTTCTCTTACAGGGTTTTTCAGATAAAACAACTGTTACTATGTTTAATCCTGACTTTGTTTAACATCTCGGGAAAAACCTACCACTGTAGATGCCTCTCCTCCTGATCTTTCGCCAGTAATTGGTTCCACAACTCCTATCTTGCGTCGTTCCTCCAGAACTTCTCGACCACCTGAGTGGTATGGATTTACCCACACTTCTTTGATGACAACCTTACCCTTTGTTTCTATGCCAAGTTCTTATTTGCAGGCTGTACAACATGATAATTGGAACTAGGCTATAAAGGCGGAATTAGATGCCTTAAATCAAAATCACACATGGGACATTGTGGATTGTCCTTCAGCAGTTAAACCAATCGGTTGCAAATGGATCTTCTCCATCAAACTTAAATTTGATGGCTCCTTGGATAGACACAAAGTTAGACTTGTGGTACTCGGAAACAGGCAAGAATATGGCATTGACTACGAGGAGACATTTGCACATGTGGAAAAAAATGATATCTGTTCGGTTACTTCAAGCCATTACTGCCTCAAAATCTTGGCCATTATACCAAATGGATGTCAAAAATGCCTTTCTTCATGGGGATTTGAAAAAAGAGGTTTATATGAGGATACCGCATGGCGTCACCTTTCCATCTAAAAATTCTATTTGTTGCCTTCGGAAATCTCTTTATGGTCTAAAGCAAGCCCCTCAGGCATGGTTTGAAACTTTTAGGGGGCGTTTATGCACGAGTGGTTTTACTCAAAGCCTTTACGATCCATCTCTGTTCATGCAAAGAACATCTACTAGTGTTACTGTTCTACTTGTGTATGTTGATGATATTATTATCACTGGCACTGATGATAGTATGATCAAGTCTATCCAAGCTTCTCTCAGAGATTACTTTCACATGAATGTTTTGGGCCCTTTACATTATTTTTTGGGCTTAGAAGTGCATCAATCTCCCAAAAGCCTGTTTCTTAATTAATACAAATACACATCTGATCTTATTGAGCTCGCTGATCTACACGAATCTTCTTCAGTTGATACACCTATAGAGGTCAACCTTAAATTGAGTAAAGATGATGGTGACCTTCTTCCTAATCCGCATACTTACAGGCGTTTGGTGGGCAGCCTAGTCTATCTCACCATCACTCGCCCAAACATATCATATGTTGTCAATCTTGTGAGCCAATTCATGACATCTCCTAGAAACCTTCATTTGACTGTTGTCAAGCGCATTATCCGGTATTTGTTAGGCATTGTCACTTGTGGTTTATATTTTCCCAAGGATAATCCTCTTCAGTTGACCACTTATGCAGGATACTCGTCGATCTACTACTGGTTGGTGCATGTATCTTAGCAATTCTTTAATTTCCTGAAAATGCAAGAAACAAGAACGTGTTTCTCAATCCTCTACAGCGGCGAAATATAGGGAAATATAGGGCAATGTCTTTTGCATGTTTAGAAATCTTATGGTTACGGAGACTTCTTTCAGAACTCAGATTTGCACAACCATCTATTACATCCTTGCATGTGGATAATACTGGGGCTATCAAGATCACTGAAAATCCCATCTTTCATGAACACACCAAACATATTGGGGTGGACTGTCACTTTATTTAGGATGAATTGAAGTGCGATGTCATTTCTTTACCGCATGTCTCCATTGACCTTCAGTTTGCTGACATCTTCACAAAAGGACTTCCTCGGCCTCGACATCAGTTTCTAGTTTCCAAATTGCTGCTTTATGACTCCCCCGCATCAATTTGAGGTGGGGTGTCAATCTAGGAACTTGTATTATTAAGTTAGCTATAACTTAGGAACTCTAAACCTTTTTGATTGGTGGCATAACTAAAAAAAGCACACCGGCGAGATTGTGTGGTTAATTTTGTTCGTTTTGTGGGAGGTAAATGAACGAAGCAAACACATCCAAAGTTATGTAGATGATTAAACACAGGATGATGACCAAACAGTTTAAAATGCGGTGTTAATTGAGCAATGGTAGGGGATGGAAGACGGTTTATTAAATGTACTGTAGTGGTGAGAGCGTCTGCCCAAAAATGAGGAGGAACTGATGATTCAATTAGTAGTGTTCGAGTAACATCAAGGAGATGCATGTTTTTTCGTTTCGTGACTCCATTTTGTTGAGGAGTATACGGACAGGTACATTGAGAAATGATTCCTTTTGTCTTTAAAAAAGATTGAAAATTATTGGAAACATACTTTCCCCTTGAATCTGAGCGCAAAGTTTTAATGCATTTTGAAAATTGGGTTTCAACATAGCTAAGAAAAAATTGAAAAGCATTAAGAACATCGGACTTAGAATATAATAAATAAACCCAAGTAAACCCGTTGTAGTCATTAATGAACGTAACAAAGTACTTGAAATGACCATGTGAAAGGTGAGGGGCAATGCCCAAACATCGCTGGGAATTAAGTCAAAACATTCAGTGCTGTGTTATGGAGTGAGGAAAAGGTAAAGTTTTACTTTTTCTTAATTTACAAGCATCACATTCAAAAGAAGCAGAATCAAAAGGTTTATTTAATAATATAGATTTGTAGATGCATTCGGATCACCAAGTCTATTATGCCACAACCGAGAACTATTCTGAAGAAAAAAACAAAACAACTGGTGTAAAAATTTGTTCTGAGTAAATGTAATAAACTTGAAGGGAAAATAGTCGGATACGCTTAGGCCCCCTCACGATCAGTTCCCCCGACTCCTGGTCCTGCACAACACAACCAGCAGAAGAAAATGAAACATTATAATTATTCTCAACAAGTTGACCCACAGAAATCAAATTTGTAGCAAGATGAGGAAACACTAAAACAGTGGCTAATGGTAAGGGGCTAGAGGTATCACCAACAGAGGTGATTAGGAAGATTGTTTCAATTTGCAGTTTGAATAGTAAGAGTACTAGTGTAAGGAACGACATTTTGTAATTTGGTGGGTGAAGAGGTCATATGGTTACTTGCTCCAAAATCTAAGTACCATGTATGACATAGACGAATCAGTACCTGAGATATTAATGGATGCCAAGGCATCGATAATCATTTGATTCACCATATCAGGAGTGAGTGGAGCTGGGGATGCAGATTTGTGAAGAAGACTCATACTGGAGGGAACCACTGAAGTTAAAGGGTGCATATTGTTGAGAGGTCGCTGTGTAAGCACTAGGAGCCGACTGTACTATGTTGGTACCAGGAGCTGACAGCATATAGTTGCGGGAAGTAGAATTGCGACCCTTCTTCTGACATTCTTCAATAATGTGACCAGTGGCTTTACAATAACTGCAGATCTTTGCTTTGCATTGGTTTGCAGAATGACCATATTTTTTATAGTTATAGCACTGAACTTTACTGATGTCCCTGGGAGGGTCTGGTTGTAGTAGTATAGGCAAGTAGAGCCTCAGCAGATCTCAGTTGTTCTATAGAAGTTTTGGTAACCAGATGTTGGTCTTCCTGCAGAAGCTCCAGAAGACAGTCATCTAAGCTGGGAAGAGAAGCCCAGTTCATCAAGTTTGATCTAACAGTCTCATACTTCGGATGAAGTTTTATGAGAAACTGGTCTCGATGGCTATTTTGCTGTAGTGGAAGGAGTTCGGGTAGAAGTGCTTCAGACACAGTCGCAAACTTGATCTCATCATATTCAGACCATAGTCTTCGAAACCCATTGTAATATTCTTGGATAGACAAGGTGCCTTGGGTAAACTGAGAGATGTCAAGCTCCAATTGAAATTGGTGAGCAGTGTTGCCTTGTTGATAAATCTTTTTAAGGTAGTCCCACATCTCACGGGCAGTTTTGCAAGGTTTCAGGTTGAGGATAAAATGTGGTTCAACAGAGCCCAGTAACCATGTTTTGATTTTAGCATCCTTAGTTTTCCAGGCTGAAATCTTTTTGTCATCATCCTTTGGTTTACTTTCTTACCCATCAATATATCCCCACAGTTCTTTTCCTTCTAAGTAAATTTGAAATTGGAAGCCCCACGATGTGTAATTTTTTCCCTCAAAACGGACTAGGCCAATTTCAGACTTTTCCATAATAGCAACTAGTAAGTAATTAGGGATGCCGTATGTGGGCCCTGCCAAGTGATAACAAGGACGAAGAGCAGCAGTAGTGGCAAGTAGTTGATGCAAGTAGAATTGGAAATAATTCAAAAAGGCAGCTAGTAGCAGTAGTAATTGGAACAACAGCAATTGGAATAGCAGCAATTGGAACAACAGCAGTAGGATCAATAGGAGAAACAAGTAGCAGCAGCAAGTAGCAGAAACAGTACCAGCAATAGCAGAACCAGCATCAGTAGCTTCAATACACCCAGACGACCAAGTTCGTCAGTGGAAGATCCTCCACGTGGGCCACCAGATGATCTTTGGACAGATAAGAGGCAAGGGATGATAGGAGTTATAATTTCTGCAACTGATGGAAGAAGTACCCCTCAAAAAGGATCAAGATCCGATATTCTAGACGGCTGAGATTGAATCTCGTGGATGAAATTGAAAAACCCTAGAAATGAGCAGATGGCCTACCTCTGATGAGCAAAAAATCTTGGAAAAATCACCAGAAAGATTGATTAATCCAGTCGACCAGGATGGGATGAATCTGCAGAGGGGCTGATGAAGATCTGAAGTGGGCCACGTCTGATCTTAGATGATCAGGGATGATCAGTGATGATCTTAAGTAGTGTTGAGGGCTTTTAGACCTTGGAAGACGTCGAAGATGATCTTAGAGATCATTGGATGTGGAAGAAAATAAAGCCCTAGTCTCTGTTACCATGTCAATTGCACACACATGGGTAGAATAAGAATACTGGAGGAGGAAAAACGTGTCCCCTTATCGTTGTGTCCTTCTCATTATATAAGGGTGGATTACCCTATTATTAGTATCCTAATACAATTCAAGTTCCTAAGTTATTGCTAACTTAATGATACAAGTTCCTAAATTATAGATAACTTAATGATATACAAGTTCCTAGATTGACAGTTGTCATTAAGTAATAATTTCCTGGTGAGTCAGATGTCGATCCACAGGGATGGAAAGTAGCACCATGCTTGTACTAACCTAATTAAAATCTAAAACAGACCTAAGCAAAATCTATACAATTGAATGATGTCTCTTGAATTTAAAAATTAATTACAACAATTACACCCCATAAAAAATCCTAATTTAAAAAATCCTAAACTAAAAATCAGATCGCTGCAACTAAAGAAAACAATATCAAAAAACCAATTGTAAATAATAAAAGAAAATTAAAAGAAACTAAATTAACGATAATGATAAAATTTCCAAGGATCCAGGATCCACTTTCCTCCTAATGATTGGAAATACGAATAGCTCCAGATCTCCCCTCCAAAATAGGTTGTCAGTCTATTTCAAAAAAGGAACAAAGCTGATGTATTTTAAACAAATAATTTCAGGAATGATTATTAAATAATTATTGGTTCTCATTAGTTCTTTTCCACATACCCACAGTTATTCTAAGCATGCCATATATATAAAGGCGAAAATAAGACATCAAAGAATATGTTGAACAAGAGAAATAGAACCTAAATTATTCCTCTATGTTAAATTGCTAAATACATCAACTTTTAGTAATCATGTCTATGCATACAACCAATAAAATTACGGAAAGATTCACCTTTCACCTTGGAAAAATAGGACAAGCCTTCCATGATCTTAATCTTTATCATCTTCAAGAATCCAGCATTACTGAAACTTTTCTGAAGTTGAAGAAGAAGCCAAGGAAGAGGGTAGTAGTGGGCCTGGAATGGAGATGGTGAGCCATGGGATTTGGTGGGGGGGGTGGGGTGGGGGGGCCGGCTAAGGGTTGGCCACTCTTGGAATTCGTGCACGAGAGAGAGAGAGAGAGAGAGAGAGAGAGAGAGAGAGAGAGGCATGTGGACTGTGGAGTGATGGTGGGAACGGGAGAGGGTTGCGCGCCAAGCTTTGGGCTTTTTATGGTTTTGGCTAACTTGGTTTCCAAGTTTGAGAGGGAATGGGAAAGTTGCTAGATTAGGGAGAAAGAAACGGAAAGAGAGGGAGAGAAAATAGAAATTTTAGAAAGTCTCTCCAAAGTGGGTTACTTGGTGCACGAGGACTTTCCTATCTTGACTCATTTTCCCATATTTGAAAAAGTCTCTACGCGATCTTGTCGTTGATCTTCTTGTGATCACACCTTCATTGATTAGAATTCTTGCAAAATTGGAAAGTCCTCTCTCTTTTGAATTTTTGAAATTCAGAATTTTGAAGACTTGAATTTTTGCAACTTTCTGAAATTTGAATTTCAAAGTCTTTTCTTCCTTGTTCTCCAAGTTTTCAAATCTTTCCAAACTTGAACTCGTTTTTGAAATTTGAAATTTCCTCAAGATTTGGAAATTCATAATTTTTGCAACAAAGATGGTGGGGCCCATTGGACGTCCCACCTTGGTAGTCAAGCCCAAGGTTGGTCCCACCCAAGTGCGGATCCTCTCTCTTCTCTTATCCTCTTGCTTCCTCTTGAATTCTTCTCTGTGCGTGTCCTGTTTGAATTAATTTCCTACAAAGAAAAAAAAAAACATAAATTAAAAAGAATAATTATTTTTGTGTAGAAAACTATCCTATCATGCATGGGACTCATTTTGACAAGTATGAATGCATGCAAATACACCATCTTGCTTAAGTTTTCGTGCGCAATGCAATGGTGAAAAGAAATTACCTATGTTTACGTGTAAAAATGAAGTTATTCAAAAGGATAATTGGATAATCCGAAAAGAATAATTTCATAAAACATGCAATTTTCCACAATTAAACTAATTTTCTCATGAAATCCAATCTGAAAACCATGATGCATAATTTTATGAAATTCAAATGATTTACCCCTAACTAAGTCCAAAATCTATATGAAATGATGACAATGATATGCAATTTTATGGACTTATCAGCTTTGATACCCAGATACTTGTACAAGCCCAGTGTATGCGTATCGGATCGATACAATACTTGTATTAGGACCTGATACTGCACCGATACTTCTAGGGAACAAGTTTAATATATCCTACTTATAAAGTAATTTATTTCATAGAGTTCTTTCAATATTTTTACTTCTCACCATAAAAAATGCTAGAAAGGGTTGAACACAATGATAAGTTTATTGATTCAAAAGTAATCTAAAGAAAAAATTAGGACAATTGTATCCGTATCCGTGTCGTAGATTTTTAAAAGTGAGGAGTTGTATCCCCGTATCAGTTTTCGTATCCGTATCTGTATCCATATCCGTATCCACATCTAGACATCATAGCTTATCAGCCCTCTACACTAATATGGATATGGGAATCCTTTGGCTAGTTGAATATGGATGCCAAACATGCAAATATTATCTGTATTGACATGCTACAATACAAACAATACCTTATATGTCCTATTGGCACATTAAATCTAATAAGAATACTGTGCCTTTTTTTTTTTTTTTTAATTTCTTTTTCATGAATATTTTCCATGATATAAACCTAACTACCCCTTTGCTTGGTTATCATTATTCTCATTGATGAATAGGCAGATGGTATGAGTTAAGATGTTACTTCTAACAAAACCCAAACACGTAGATTTTCTGGTCTTTGTTTTCGAAGTTTTGATTGTTATGAACTAGGATTGAACTAGCCTATTATTAATGTGCATTGCTTTATCTATTACAGGCTGCTTTGAAAGAAGAAGAGACCAATATTAGGAATGAGGAAGTCACAGCACTTCGGATGGAAGCAGAGGTATTCTAGTTTTCAGCCTTGTATTTGGTTTCTTTCTGGTGTATGTATCCATATTCCGTGACCACGAATGATAAATCTATTTGCTGACACTCCTGTGCTCCATATTCAGTGTGCAAGGGAGGAGGCAGCATCTGCTCTTGATCAGCTTCAAGAAGTAGAATCTGAAATTAAATATCTCCGAACAATGTCACAAAGGATGATTTTGAGTGAAGAAGAGATGGTTTGTATCAAATATTGGGCGGTAATGTTCACTCGCTTTCCTTTACTATTTATGGCACAGTTCTGTAGGTTTATTTGTAATTTATGTATTTATGTCAGGAAGAAGTTGTTCTCAAGAGGTGTTGGCTTGCTCGATATTGGAAGCTATGTGTTCGACATGGTGAGTGATTTTTGTTTTCTATCCAGAACTTAAAAGTTCTGTTGTTCCTTGTTTCATTTATGTGAAATACTTGCTTTTAATGTCATTTTGAGTGATCTAAAGTTAAACAGAGAACAAACCTAGATTGATGGGATAAGGCTTTGATGATGATGATGAATTCAGCCAAACAAAAAGAAGAGCTCTCAATATGGGGTCTCCGGACCAAAGGGCCTAAGAAACACACATGAGGTTCTTTTTTTTTCCTCGTTCTTTTTGAATGGAAAATTTCATTAAATTAGCTAAACAGTACGAGGGAGATATAATGACAGCTAAAACACACCAAAGTGGGTTAACACAAAAGAACCCACGAAAGGCAATAACTAATGCCCAAAACAAATGCTAAAGATTTCCAAGAAAGGAAAAAGAATAAGACACAAAAATGCTGTAACATTCCACTTGGAAAAGGCCACTTCCCCCCATTTAAACCTAATAGGATCAAAACTGATGCCACGAAAAAGTGGGAGAATTACCATCCATGAAGCAATGGAGACTTTCACCCTGTTGATAATAAATTCCAAGGAAGAGGAAGAGCCGTCAAAACATTTTGAGTTTCCTTTGTTTCCAAATAATCCAAACAGCCGCTAAAGATGAAGATTTCCACATAATTCTCCCTTTAGAGGATCCCAACTGAATATTCCACGCTAAAAAGATCTAAAAGGGAAGAGGGAAACACCCAATTGCAGTCAGAACTCCTGAGAATCGCACACCAAACTTTGTAAGCCACTCTGCAACTAAGAAGGAGATAGTCCAGTGGTCCACTAATTCCTCTACCGCCAAACACAGAGGGCAAGCATTGACGATGATACATTTCCACCTTACTAAATTATCCTCAATGCCATCCACCAAAATGCAATGACCCTCAGAGGGGCCTTAAGATGCCAAAGGAGGTGAAGCGAATGAGGAGGATGCAAATGAGGTGATAATGCCCAAGAGATGGAAGCCACAGAGAACACACCGTCCTTTTAGGGAGTCCATACTCTGCTATCTTGACCCTCCCCAGGAATGAGGATATGACTACTGGTATCCAGAAGACGTAAAAATTGTCTCTCCTTAACCTCCGATAGGTTTCTCCTAAAGATATGGCTACCAGATAATATGACCTCCACTTTTGAACATATAGTCGCTTACTTAGCGTCCGCATCTTTGGCACAAGCCTGTAACTCGTGGTAAATGACTGCAAAAGGATGGTCATCAGCCCACCTATTTAACCAAAATGGAATCTTGTCTCCAAGAAGCAACCTTAAAAGAAATATTCGCGGGGAAAGCCTTAGTAACATACATGATCCCTTTCCAAATTCTAGAGAATTGGTAAATAGGACCAGAGTCACACTGGCTTCTTGAGATGCCGTATTTCACTCCAATAACCTGGTTCCAAAGATTGATGTTCCTCCCCAGGGGGTCTTGATTTCAATGCACACATTCACAGAAGAGAGGAAATTTCAAATTTTATTCATTATCCAGAATGACTGATTTGAGGTACTAGATATAGACTTCTTTGCTTGCGCCTCCATCTTAAATTATTTAGTAAGCAATTTTCTCCCACTAATACTCTTTCTAATTATAAGAAAAATGAATGTCGAACGTTTCTCCTTTCTAATTTCTAAGCTGTCAATTTTTTTTTGAATAGTGATGTTTCTTAATGTAAGATTAATCAGTAAAAGAGATATGTACCCGAAGGCAAAGCCCCAGCCAAAAGAAGGAATAAACAGCCAACAACAAACTTAAAGAGGAAGCCAACTTCCTCTAGTTGAACATGATGAAGTAAACTAAAAATATAAAAGAGGAAAAATAGAAAGAGGGAGTGTAATAGAAAGGTCTTTCTGGTTGTCTAGTCTTGTTGGGGCACCCTTCACTTATGTGCTTTTCTTATTCACATGTCCAATTAGAACAGTAAGTGAGGGGGGACACTAGTCTTATTTGCTCATGGAAGTTGGCACACTATGGACCAAGTTTGGCCAGCCAGGGGGTCTGTGCCTTTTGCTGTATATATTGGGCTCAAATGGGCCTGTAGGGCTTGTCTAGCCTGGTGGGTTGGCCCATGGCCCTTGGATCCTTTAGGGTTGGCAGCCTGCATCAACAATTATCATGATGATGATGTTGCTGCTGCTGCTGCTGATGATAGTTACAGAGGAATTATACAGTCCTGACATTGAGGTTAATCAAGGAATTTTTAGGACTCCGTTTGTATACTTGGCCCCATAGTTTGCTGATGCAGACCGGTATAATAATTGTCATACCAATATACCATGGCCTTGGGAATAACCAATCTTGGAGTATCTTTTCAATCCGATGTTTAGGGTTTTTATTCTGAATGCTAGGCCTTTTGATGTATTTAACTCATACTTCTCCATTTGCAAGCCATTGATTAAGAGGTTAGGATTGTCTCGTTGGGGAGAGTTTTTGACCTGATTATATCCACAGTCGCATCCATCAAATCGGTCCTTTTGATAAAATTCTAGGTGATGGTTTGAAATTACATTAGGCATCGAGTCAACTCACGATTCAACCTCTTTTAATGATCAGTATGAGTCTAGGACTGGGATTTCAAAAATGCCTGTATCAATTGATTCAGACCAACTTGAGACTGTTATGAACTGATTTACACAATAACCCCGCCAAAAACATATGCAGGAACTCAATTTATAAAATTTTTTTCCTCTGAGTTTGAAATTCAAAAGGGACAAGTACTATATGATATTTAATACAAATTATTTTACTTGTCAACATGGATACTGGTGCATACATGCAGTTTGGATCTGGCGGTGAGCAATACGAGATTGATGATAATTGCTATATGGGACCTATCAGTATGACAAGGAAGGTGGAGTTGGTTGATAGCTTTAGGCACTCATTTTCCTTTTAGAATTGAAGATTATGTTAGGAATAATGAAGTTAAGCTAGAGCC
This sequence comes from Camphora micrantha, assembly GCA_003546025.1. Classification (NCBI taxonomy): domain Eukaryota; kingdom Viridiplantae; phylum Streptophyta; class Magnoliopsida; order Laurales; family Lauraceae; genus Camphora; species Camphora micrantha. Next base: position 5,221,957 of record QPKB01000010.1, on the reverse strand, counting down.
AGCTTGAAACTCGTTGTGGCACTGAAAAATTGGTTGCCCCATGGCCCTAGGCCCCCACCCTTCGGTTAATATTATGGTTTGTAGTTTGTTATTTTAATGTTGCAATGATTGTATTTAATTCAATATTGGCACTTTGGTGCTTTCAATGTGTGGAAAGATCCTTCTATTAGCCAAAAGGGGTGATGAACATTGCTCTAGCATTAAGGAAGACTAAATATCTCTATAATTGTTTTATAATACAATACATTATCAAATTTACACATTTTAAAGATTATTCTGGTGTTTAGTTTTTTTCTTCTTATTCTTCTTCTTCTTTCCTTTTCTTTTCTTTTGTTTTTTTTTTTCAAGGCTTGCACACCTGTAATTGTTGAGGACGATTAGCAGTTGGCACCAATTCTTCCAGGTTCCAATCTGCATGAAGACTGGCATTGCAATTTTAAACTTTGCAGTAGGCCCTACTTGTTGCAAAACCATGAATCTGCAAAATGGAATACATCATGCACCAATTCTATTTTTAAACAGAAAAAAAAAAAAAAAGAAGATATGCGCAAAATGATGACAGTTGAGAGAACATTGCACGTTATTATCAAGGACTAAATTTTTTTGGTGTTGCTTATTGACTAAGGATATATTTTAGTAACTTCTAAATGCCTTTTGTTCTGTCTACTCTCTCTCTCTCTCTCTCTCTCTCTGTATGTGTGTGTGTTTCTGTCTCTCTCTCTTTCTGCCCCCTAATGAAATTCCTTCAGTAGGTCTCTATGCAGAGATTTCTAAAGGGAAATTTGAATATTGGTCTTCTTTAGCCCCTCTTCCTCTGGAAGTTGTCTTGTCTGCTGGACAGAGAGCTAAAGAGGAGAGCTCAACAGGTTAGACCTGAAGTGTTAGTTTGCATATGAGAATCATTATTTGGATACTACAAGACCATTATTGGACAAGTTCTCATGTTGGCATCTTGTGTTTCTTTAATCTGAAAGGTGATGCAGAGGAAAGGGTTAGAGTTCCACGTGATCTGAACGACTTGGCAGGAGAGGGAAATATCGAGAACATGCTTTTGGTTGACAAAGGATTGCGCGAGCTAGCTTCACTGAAGGTTTTCACTTTTCATTATATGATTATGACCAAAGCATTTTTAATCGCACATTTGTTTCTTTTTTCTATTACTTCATTCTTGATGATTTCCATTTATATTGTAAAACGGCCCCCTTTTTGTTGCCGAAAGGGGTAGCTGTTATTCCTTGCATCAAAACCTATGTAGGCTTCACATGGATGTCTCCTTGTTAGAAACGAGTGATGAGCCAGGCAAACTGGACCTACTAGCACGTACAAGTAAAACTGTGTTGTACGATGACTTTTAATTTATAAATGCATAAACATAGAAACATGTGCATGCATAAATAGAAATACATTAGAACTTTACAGTGTATATGAATACTTTGATGAGATGGGCTACACCATTCCTTGAAACCTTTACCACTTGAAGAGCTAGAGGAATTGGTCTCTCCACCCATGCAGCAATAATGAAGAGATAAATTGAGTTTTTGTCTTCCAAATAGGGGGGTCTAAGATGGATTTAAAAAATAATAATAATATTTAAGTGTTCTTGTAACATAGATTTGAAACATGGTTGAGATGTGATTCAGCCTGTAAGAACGCAATTCACATGGGAACCAACATAGTAGTGCACGAAAGAAAATCCTGGCATGTTTGTTTTGCAAGGTCTAAAAGTAAAGGTGAAGTTGAAGTTGACCCAGATGTGACATATTCTCCCTTTACCATGTTTGTTTGAAAAAATAGTGTGGTGAAGCAAAGTCTAGCTGTTATTTTATTTTACCATGTACTTTACCTCTAGCCACCTTTTCTTTTCCGCATAAAAGCATTGTGAAGTGTGGTAATAGAATCTAGGAATCAAATATATTAAGCAACTCTACTAATTTAGATACTATCTAAACTAATGATAAGGATCTCAAAATTAGAGATCATGTGGACCCCATCAAGCGGGTCCATCAGGGCCTGCGGGTCTTGGTCTTGGATCGGCCTGCATCACATATCATTATCATCACCACCACCATCATCTCCATCAATGCATTATCTCAATTATGTTGGGGTCAACTACATGAATTATGTTTTGCCATTCCACTCTATTCTTGGCTAAATCCTTGGATAGGTTGCACTTCAAATCTATTCTTACTACTTTCTTCCATGTCCTCTTCGACCTACCCCTTCTCCTTGAGGGGCCGTTAACTAGTGTAGAAAATCTCTCTTCCCCAACACACACCCCCACCACCACCACCCACCGCCCCCCGACAGCACCGTTGTTGTCTTGCATTGGATATATCCAAACCTTCTCAAACGTATCTCTCTTAATTTATCGTATGTCGATGCTACTTCTAAATGCTCTCGAATGCGCTTATTTTTATTTTGTCTTTCCTAGTTTTACCATACATCCATCTTTGCTACAGATTTTCTTGCATGCGTTGTTTCCTAATTGGCCAGCATTTTGTTCATAGGTCATAGGTGGTCTAATCGCCGTCTCTTTAAGTCTTGTTGGTATGCGTCTATCATAAAGAACTCCAGAAGCAAGTCTCCACTTAATCCATCTAGCTCTTAGCCTATATTTGGCATCCTCTTCAATCTCCCCGTCCTTTCTAATTATAGAACCAAGGTATAGGAAGGACTCTCTTTATGGTATTTTGTTAGCTTCAGTTCTCACAGGAGTTACATCTCTCTTTGTGGTGTCCTCTGTTAGTGCTTAATGACTGAAATTTATTCAAAATTGGATTAAAGGCTAGGACTGGATCTAGGGATACTTGATGATGCCTATTTAAACATTGAAGGGCTCACACCCAGTTCATTTCTAGAGAAGTTTTATTAAGACTATATTCTATCTTTCTTTGTGAAAGCATCCCATTTCCTGTAAGGAACGTGTTTTGGCCTTCTTTGTGTGAGGCTGTTCTCTTCCTCTTTTCTGTCTCTTCAGCCTACATCTCCTTGCAGCTTTTGTCTTTGAAGACAAGTAACAGATTGACTCAAACAGCTGGTCTAGCATATATTACAAACAAAGCAGGTTAGTGGATCCTTTCTTATACCATTTAATTGCTAAAAAGTAAGATGTTTCACTGCTATTGAAGACTAATACACTAAATTGAGAGTTGAATAATTATCTTACATATAAACAGCTGCCCCCTTTAACTAGTCCTCGTATTTCTTAATCAGGGAGCAGTTCCAAACAGGTACAATTACGTCCTGTGTTGCACAGGACTGATCTAACCGTTGGTCAACTTGATCTCCGTCACAGTCTCACCAAACCACATACAAGAGACTGACCAGATATGGGATTTGGTGATCTCAGTTATCTGTAGTCAGTACGTGGTGAGTCTTCACCTATGACTGTGATCAACTTCCAACACTGTCCCTTATTTCTTGTGTCCGTCTCTAGTTGCTTGTGTCAAATCAGTGTTGAAAATTGTTTTTATACACACAAATGAGGCAATGTAAGCAGCATGTTGTATTTTCTCGTTAACTGGTGATTGACTTTAGTCCAGCTAAAATCGTTTGGATGGAACTCAGTCCAATCCGGGCCTCCCATAAACCTGTAGAAAACCTTCTTTATTTTTCTTTATTTTTTTTTTTTTTTCATTTTTTATGCAAAGCAAGCTGACTGAAATTCATGATATTGTGGTTGTGACAGTTGAGCACCTCTCAACTGTACTGTGGGTTTTCTTGACCCTGAGGAAATGTGATTTTTCCAATGTCCTTTTTTTTGTAGCATTGGCCCCGTCGATACCATTGATATGATGAGCCATATGCTTTATTGGAAATCATTTGAGTCCTTTGAGATAGTATTTTTTCTTTAAACGATAACTGTAACTTGGATTAAAAAGATAGGAAAATACAACGAAGTACAAGGAGATAATCTCTACGTGTGCATGTATCGGTAAAAGAGATATGTACTGGGCACATACTACACCTGTTGGGTTTGTCTTTTATTCCGGTTTGACCAATGTTCATTGGGTTGGCCAATTACCAGGTTCAAGGTCAAGGGTATTTTGGCCATTGTACTGGGGCTTTCTTGGAGGCTAAGAAAGAAGAGATTATATTTTGATGTAATCAGTAACCCTAGACTCTATGAGAGGGGTGAGAGCGCTCTCTCCCGTGGTGTCGGAGTCTTTCGAACCATGTGGGGGGAAGATGTGAGAACAAGATTGAGACCTATGGGGAGAGAGTAGGCTAAGTGTTAGAGGGTTTGAAATTCTTGTAACAAGTTGCCCAATTACTACATAGTGAAATCCTCATAACCCCGTGGACGTAGGCGAGTTTACTGAACCAAGTAAATCTGTGAGTTTGCCCTAATTAATCCCCGATAACACCTACATAATAGGAGCACTTCAATTACAAGATCGATCAACCCCTTGCTTAACTAGACAGTCCACCATATCGTTTGCCAACCTACTAATATTCTGAAAAGACACGTGGAACAAAGTTGCTTTGTGGTGAATCTCGTTAAAACAGAATTGCATCTTCCATGGCCCCTTGAAAGAGTTCACTCAAGAAATGGCATTTAAAGAATCACTCTCTATGAGATGATGTTGATGCAAAGAATTAAAAATGTGAAGAGTTTCGAGAGTGGCCAAGACTTATGCCTCATTAGAGACTTAAATTCCAACATGCTTAGAGAAAATATGTAATACTTCACCGTTCTAATTTCTTAACACACCACCGATGCCGGCCAACCCTGGTTTACCCCGTGCTGCTCCATCCACATTAAACTTCAAAACTGCTATCAGAGGAGGAGACCAAGATGCTATCCTTTTCTTCCACCTTTAGGCAAGCACTCCAATTATGCAAAATATTGTATCTTATGGTCTGAAAATTCCTTTCTAGAACATGCCCATTTTTCAATCCTCAAGGCCACATTATAAACCATGCTTTCCCATGATTATTTTCTGCTAAGAATTTTGATTTTTCTCTCTTTCTGAATTGACCAAAGAATGGAAAAGGGAATAAGCTTCCATAGAATCATTCCATATCCAATCATAGGAGGCCCCCTCAAAGCCTCGAAAAACCCAGATAATGAACCCGTGGAGCACCAATCCACACCATTTTCTTTGAGGAAGTGCCCCCAAATAAACAATGTCACACTGCAATGAATAAAAAGGGGCTCAATTGACTCCCCCTTCCTCCCACAAAGGCAACACATGTCTGATATTGATTCCATCCTCTGCCGGTCTGCCCCCACTGCCAACCAACAAATGGCCTACGTATGAGGAACAAGACCCCTCGAAACTAAGGAACATGAAGAATGCACCTCGTTAATTGGGTCCAACTCCTTTAGAAGGACTTCGAGGAGAACAATCCCGAAGAGTTTGGCTTCCAAATACAAGATTCTACAACATCCCTGCATAAAAAATAAAAAAAATAAAAAAAAAAAAAAAAGACGACTTAACAATGACTTGGACTCCACCAACTTCGACTGCCAAAGAACCCTCGTAAGACTCAGTTCCCAAGACACGTTGTCCCTATCCCCCTCGTAAGACTCACTTCCCAAGACACCTTGTCCCCATCTCAAACATAACAATCTTTGACTGAAAACTTTATTTTGGAAACCACCCTAAACACTCTAGGAAATAGATGGCACAAGGGACCAACCCCCACCTACTCATCATACCAAAAATGTGCCCGTCCCCCACTTTGAAACCTAGACTCTTTTCATACACCTCCCCTAGTGTTGGACACTCCCCCAAACTCAAAATGGCAACCCAAAACCTGCGACAACTTATACTGAGGAACTCTTTTGGGAACTCATCCTCATTTTTTGATATTGTGACCCTTCTCCAAAAGCATCCTTTTCTTCCCCGTACCTCCACCACCATTTAACTCCCCCATCCACCCAAAAAAAAAAAAACACCTTTTGAATTAATCGTCTCACTCCATTTCATTAAATGCATCTTCCTCGCACAATTTCCTCCCCATAAGAAGTTCCTCCTGAAAAGATCCAACTTCTTAATTACTACTTTCGGCATCTTGTATAAAGACATGTAATATATAGGAAGACTTGATAAAGATGATTTGATTAAGGCAATTCTACCCTTAAGAAAAACGTATTGCCTCTTCAAAGTGGATAATTTCTTCTCAAAATTTTCAACCACTGGCTCCCACATTGATAGAGATCTGGGATTTGCCCCAATTGGCAAGCCAAGACACTGAAATGGTAGTTTACATTGTTTGCAATGAAGTCTCTCCTCCGGACAATCCACCCCAAATAAGAAACTCTTCGATAATTTTATCTTCAAGCCTGAAACCAACTAAAAGCATCTTAGAATCCTCTTGATGCATGATAGACCGATGGTCCGCATGGGTCAACCAGCATGTGGGCCCAACCCATCTATATCGAGCATGCTCTTTGGTTCTGCCTCATCTATTTGCATGTTTTAGCTTATTTAGAGCTTTATTTTATGCTATTTTATGGTTTATGCTAGATGTTTTAATCTTGGCCATCAATATGTTTGGATAGTGCAATCTAGATCTAGGTTATTTCAATTCCTATATAAGTGATGTAAAGCCTCTTTGGCTTCTAATGATGGCTTATAATTAATGAAATTGAGTTTGCTTGAGTTCTCCTTAGATTTCTTACCCAAGTTCTCATAAGATATTCAGATGCCTCCTAGATTGGAGTTTAGCATGATGCCAATGTTCACGTAATCATTAATTTCCCCCCTATCTCTCCATCTTCTATCCGCCTGCCCTGCATCTCCTCTCCACTCCGCATTACCTCTTCGAAGTGACTACTTGTTCCTATCTTGTGGAAGTAAACAAAATAGTGTTGTTTGCAAATTGAAGACGAGTAACCACCTCCCCACCTCTTCCAGCTTCAAACCCGTTTATCATACCCATATATTTCGCCTTTGAGAGAAGTGTACCTATTGCTTTTGACACAATGGGAAATAGAAACGTAGACAGTGGACCCCCTTGTCTAAGTCCCCTCGGAAGATGTAAAGAGCCGAGATGGAGTACCATTTACAAGAACTGAGAAAGAAGTGGTTGAAATGCACTCTATGATCCATCCTCACCATCTCTCTCCAAAGCCAAATCTTCCCAACATGTAGTCCACAAATTTCAAATCCACATGATAATATGCCTTTTCCAAGTCAATTTTAAAAATGGCTTCTTCCTTACGTTCCCTCTTGAGTCTAGTTCATTTCCAATCAAAATGCCATCCAATATGATGGGACATCATGCCTAATTCCCCCAATTCCTTCAAGGTCTACCAAAGGAGGAAGCGTAGGGTGGCGGATCAAGCTATGATGTGGATGGATGATGTGTATCATGACTTTTCTCGCCAAGATGTCATAAATCCACCGTTGGATTACTATTACGATGATATCCGACGGTTGGATTTTGGCGGATCTACCATTTGAAATAGAGAAGGCCCCACGTGTGCAATCACATAGAAGGCCTCACTTTGGGAAGTTCCACATGGGTTGAAATAAAATGGTTTTTAAAGTTGAGAGGGGCCCAAGTTATTTAATGAAGAATAGAGCCATAAAAAGGGGCCCATGTTCATTAAAGAAGAGAATAAAAGATTGGGGGGGGGGGGGGCACCACTTAAGAGAAAAGGGCCTGGGGATTCGTGCGCATATCCCCTTGTGCACGAATCCCAAGACCTTGCGCAAGTCCTCCCTCTTTTCCGCTTTTTATTCTGTCTATTTTTCCCTTTTTTTTTTTTTTATTATGTGATGATGTCATCACTTAGGGCTAATAATAATAAACTGCCTTGGTTTCTTTCTTCCTTATGCTATGCTATCTTGTAATGAAACTTTGAGAATAATGAAAGGAATGGATTTTCCCCTCTTCTTCTCTGTGAGTCTCTTGGGTTTCCCCTTGCTCAAAGGACGTAACGCCTTTGGGTCGGAGTTTGGTGAGAGCCCAGTTAAAGGTATCCTCTTCTCTTTCTCTATTTCTTTTTTTACGAGCAATCTTCCTGTACTAACCCTAAATCTTCATTTAAAAACCTAATCATCAAATTTGCGACCCTTGTCGCTAGATCTCAACCCTAGGTTTTCCCATTAGTCCATCTCACCCAGCCCCTACCCAGATAATCACAAGAAACACAAGATCTACAAAAGTGGACATTCCCTAAGCATTTTGGGAGTTCTATCTTCCATTGAGATCCTACCCATTCATCTAAGAAGGACTTTTACTATAGGATTGCAAGCCTGTTTTGGATCAATTATTGATTTTCCCATTAGATTGCAATGTTTATTGATATGAATGGTGTGTTTCAAGTTCATATTAATTTTAATTCTAAATCTGATCTCATCATACCATATTAGGTTAGATTTCATTTTGTCCTGCATCACAATATTTGTCTATTATGAACAAAGGCAAAGGCCCCTAGAGAGGGCCTAATGACGTGAGGTAGAACCCTTCGCAATCTATTTGCCAAAATCTTTGGCAGCAGTTTATAAATACACCCCACCAAACTAATTGGCCTGAAGTCCTTCAAATCTACCAGATTTGGAACTTTAGTAATAAGGCACAAAAAAAATGGAATTAATTACTCTATTCAACCTGCCTCTTTGGTGAAATTCTGAAAGCATACAACAAAAGTCTGTCTGTTACTTAATGGCCTACAACTCAACTGTTAAGAAAGGGCATCAGGAAACTGTACATTTCATGAAACTTGGGACCCCATAATCTCTAACTACACATCACCTTTTAAAATGAAAAAAAAGATCTAATAGATTCGTGCCTAAGTTACCTTTTCCCTTTCTGGGACAAGGGGTTTTCTAGAATGCTTTAGTGATAAGATCAGATTTCTGATTCAAATGCATCAAACTCTCCAAAATAGAAAAACTACCTCATTGTACCAGCAGATTTTGATGGTTTTAAATGGTTCCCAGTAGGTTTGGAGGTTCTTTGCAGTTTGAATTTAAAATAACTTGGTTTCATGTTCATAATCCACATAATCTAAATAAATTCAATGGCTTGAAGTGCCTGAAATGTTATAATGATCAAAAGTTCATGGACATTGAATGATATATAGATTATTCAGTTTATGTGCATATCAGATATCACTATGAAGAAACATCGTTTTTTTTTTTTTTTTTTTTTTTTTAGTGAAACAATCAGAAGCGGGAAAATTTAATTTGAAACATTGTGGTTGAATGGCTGTTCTGGACACTATTCTTGTACGTGTATCGTTTATCTTTTTCTTAAGCTTATAGTTTAACAGTGCTGAACCTGATTCCTGAAAGGTGGAGGTATAATGAGCCATCTCCTTTATTGTCCGGAAAGTTTGGAATAGAAATACGAAGGAACCAAATTTTTTTGAGACCAATGAAACCAACCTCTGAGCACTTGAACACATTCCTGAATAGTGAAAGATGTACTACTCTATAGAGCCCTTTGGTTGTTCCATTAAATGGAAAAAATGTGAAATGACCATGCTACCCTTGTCTATTGAAAATGCAGAAAGTCTATTTGTGCACAATACCCTTATAATAATCACCCCCTTTTGGTTAATCCAATCTGTGTATTATGCAAGTTGTGACATGTGATTTTCAATGTTTCTATTTTTACATTTAATAATCCTGTCTTCATTTACTCAACCTTCTGACTAATTAGGTTATTTATTTATTATTTTTGTTTCTTTGTGTTTATTGTATGACTTTATAACTAAATGGATTTACAGTATCTAAAATGATGTATATTAGTAAGGACTTGTTCAAGAGTCTAATTTTTACTTGGTATGAATCATTTGTCATTAAGTACAGATATCGATCAGTCAGCTTTTAAGATGCATGTGTGGGCTTGGAGGTCTTCATCAAGATAACCTAGATTTTTGTTCTTTTAAACTTAGGTGCATATAAATTTTTATGAATCAAATGACTAACAATGACCTGATCAATCTGCTGTAAACAAGACAGATTAATAAGTTCTGAACTTGAAACCATGTATAGAATAAATTTGTCAACTATTGCAATGATACAATACACACATTGCTAATGTCCATAGTTTTGTTTCCTTCTCTATTCAAGATTTTCTTAATTGATTTTATTTGAAGGTAGAGGAAGCTGTGGTTCTTGCAATGGCTGAACATCGACGCCCATATTTGGGTAAGTCGGGTCCTGCTGCAACAGTTTGGATAGTATGCTAATGTGGCTGTAGACTGTGTGGGGCCTTTAATGGGTGATTCACTTTTAATGGACCCAACTAGAATGCTAGATGCTAAAAGTAAATTGTTATTTCCTATACTATGGACCAGTACTGTTCCTTTTCATAGTCATCTTTGTCGCCAAAGATTCTTTGCTAGGATTTTCCAGTCTGTAAGGTTTTCAGGCAACTCCTGAGTGCACTACGGCCTGTGATATCAATGTTCTTGATCCACCAACAAACCTATGTAATGGTGCATCAGGATGTTGACCATGAACCCTATTTTCCTCTTTATTGACAACTTTCACTAATGTTGTTCTGGTTTTATCATCAGTCATGTGCACATATAGAAAGTAGTTTGTTTCATTTCGATTACTAATTAGTCATTTTATCATTGGTGTAATGGTTTCAGACTCTAAGCTACAGAACGAGGGTCATAATCCTTTAGAAGCATTTGGTAAATTCCACTTCTTTGGTTTTCTTTTGGAGCCAACTATGTTCAAAATGTTATTATCTAGTTGATATATGTGGGAGAAAGATATCAGGGCTTTATGAATAAAGGCTATGATGTTGCCATTACTTGAAATAAGTATTAATGGGTCTGATTTTGTCAAGAGCATTTGCAACGAGGTTGCAGGTTCAAGTCATGTTGTCTATAAGAAAGGGCTTGGTTTTTCTGTTCTTCTATTAAGATTTTTTTTTAATATTTGTTGGCATGACTTAAGTAAGTATAGCTGCTATTCTGTTTATATATAGAACATTTATTTAAATTTATATATTTTTTAGAACTGAGCTACGAGGAGTCCGAAGACGTGCTTTTCAAGCAGGTATGAAGCTTCATTAGGGCTTTCTTGATTTATGAGCTACCTCTTTTTGTTTTTGGCCTTATTTACTGGCTGCTTTGAAACAATAGATTCTGATTAGTCTATTCTCATAAAGATATTTATATGCTAATACACAAAAAGAAATATTATAAAGTAGAAGCAACAAAAGGAATTTCCATACTGGTTGCTTCTATTTTGTAATATATCTATTTTTTAGTGTTTAGTGATGCTCTTATACATGTGCTTCTCTTTTCTGGACATATATTGGTATAAGTTGTACTCTTTTTCTTTTTGAAATATAATTTATGAGTTACCGATTAAAAATAAATACACTAAGGTATATTTGGGAAGAAGGTCAAGTATTGCAACTCTTCTAAGTCCTTCAGTATCTATTTTTTTGTGTTTTGATGGCCTATAATATATAGATTTTTTTATATTCTGTACTGACTATTAATGAAACAGTAAGCTTGTCCAAACACATGTTTTCCTTTTCTTTTTTAAATTAATATGTTTACTTTTCCTTATTGTTCTTCGAACGCCTTCTCTATTTTTTTTGCAAAAAAAAAAAAAAAAAGTCTTCTCTATTTATGAAGTAAAAGTCCCACGTACTTGAGTGTCTTAGTAGTGGTCACAAGTAAAGCCATTATACCTGAGTGAATCAAGAAAGTTTGGATTAATTGAGAGTTCAAAATTGTGCCAGAAATGAGTACCTTACAGTATTTTACTTGAAGGCCTTCCCCATCTCAGTAATGTACTAATTATTCTAAGACTCTCCTAATTCTTTTGTAAGTCAAAAAATTCCATAGAACAAGATTTGAGACAATGATTAGAAGTTTGCAGGTGATGGATAATACACACATACTAGCATGATCAATAACCAAAAACTTTTAGTGGTTGGGAATTTAAGGTAACTCTTCATGATAATTGTTGTCTTCTTTCATGATTCATTTGATTGTTTAATGAAATTTTAGACACATTAGCGTCTTTCCTTGATATATTGTTAAAGAAGGGATTCCATTATGTGCTTCAAATGTATCATTCTACAGGCTTGGGTTATATATTTCTGGAGAAGAGCCAAAAATCATGCGGTGGAACCAGATATTGCAGATGACCGGTTACAATTTTGGATCAATCTCAGTGCTCGGTCACCTACATCACATGATGCAGTTGATGGTATTGATTTATACCGTTCCTTTTTTAGGTGATTTGGCACTCAAGCAGTCACGCTATATTTAGGGTGTGACTTGGGTCTTGTGAGGTCCAAACCCTTATGACTTGACCCAACTAATGCGGGTCAGGATGAGCTGGGCTTGGGCACCAGAACCCACCAAATTAGAATTTCGCTCAAGCTCAGGTAATTGAACTGGACTTGTATATTATGCATAAATTAGTATTCTTACATGTGTATACATTGTTGGAGAGGGAGGGAGGGAGAGCCTTTCAGCCTATTTGCATAGGCATGGTTCTTCCCAACATTCAATAGTCATCTAAGCTCATAATCCGTCATCAATTGTGTGCTATACGTATTTCTATCTCAATTTTCACTAGTTTTCTCTGTCTGTCTCTCTCTCTCTCTCAACTTTTGACCCATATTGTTCTCAGGTTGAGAAATTATAAATCACGTTCTGTTAGGGTTTTGTAGACTCTTCTTCAATTATGGTTGGGCTTTGGTTGGTGGGTCACAAACAGATATCCGATTTTCTCTTTTTGGGTCTCCGACCTAGAAAAAACCGGGTGTGGAACTAGTTTTGGTTCCAATTGATAATCGGATTAGGGTCTGGAACATGTTTTCATACTCAGAAACAAATTGGGTTCACTTTTGGCTCCGTACAGGTTCCAACCCGTGGACCCGGAACCCTGCCTATTTGCAATGACTTAAAAGGAAGGGGTTTTATGATTGGTCATCCTGTTCTTATCTTCAACCAGCCCCCACCCCCTCTCTCTCTCTCTTCTCCAAAAAAACCAGAAAGATATCTTTTGTCCAAATATTAATTTCTCTAAGTACTCTCTACCCTCCTCTTCACCCACATCTTCCTCTCTTCTACCTCCTCATCCATCTACTACAATCATAGGATCATCTCAGTGAATGAAACAATAAAAAATGCCGAGGGCATTGAAATGAAGAGATTTTTCTTTTGGTTAGATGTGGAAGAGATCAGTGTTGATGCCGATTTCATCTACTTCCCATCTGGGGTAGGTCACTGAGGAACTCGAGGTTGAGTTGTTCTAAAAGATGAGATCTTACTCTGTGTTATTACTGCAATTCCTATCCTCCTGTGTAACGGGGTTTACAAGTGGATCTTGGATTCTCTTGCTAGAGCCGGATCCATCATTTAGAAAAAGGATCCAGATCCAATTCCAACATGGTTCCATCCATGACCACACTTGTTTGTAGCCCTACTAATTCCCCAACTTGTTTTTCCAAAGTTGCACTTGTAGCTACATTAATTGCTAGGTTCTTACATTTAATATATTTTAGTACCCCAGCACACTTACCATAAGGTTATATTTGTATTACTTCAAAAAGTTGTTTGAAAAATGATGCCCATATATGAAAATGGGTACGGGCATGAACAAGGGAACAAAAATTCGACACGCCAACCTCAAAAAGTTTGGGTACGGATATGGGTACGACATCACTTAAGATACATCTCAGATTTTTTATATTAAAGTTAAATTTTGCTAGGGCCTAGGACATTTATTTGTTGTCGTCATCATCATCATCATCATAAAAAACCCCGAGGGCTAGCTCAATTTGCCTAGGACCATAGTTTGCTCCTGTAGGTTGAGGGTTCAAAACTGCGATACTACACTGGGGCCACAAGGGATTTACCGGCTCCCTGTGGGCCCTTGGGGATTAGTTCGGCGCAAAGGGATGGGACTCCCTCTGTTATAAAAAAAAAATCAACATCATCAAAGCCTTGTCGCAACTATGTCAGGGTCGGCTACATGAATTTTGATTCTCCATTCTGATCTATCCTAAGCCAAATCTTCAGATAAGTTTCACTTCTTCAGATCTATTTTTAATACCTCCATCCATGTCCTCTTTGGCCTACCCTTTTCCCCTTGGTTGGCCATCAACTTGCATAGCCAAACTTATCCTTGTCAGCACCGTTGCCGGCCTGTATTGGACATGCCCAAACCATCTCAAACGGGTTTTTCAAATTTTATCCATTATTGATGTTACCTCCAAATTCTTTCGAAAGTGATCATTTCTAATTTTATCCTTCCTAGTTCTACCACACATCTACCTCAACATTCTTATCTTTGCTATATCCATTTTGTGCATGTCGCTTCTTGATTGGCAAACATTCTGCTCCATAGGTCATAGCTGGTCTAATCAATGACGACATTTATTTGTACAGGTTAAACTTTTAATAGGTAGGCTCACAATGGATCTATAAATCTCAAGTTAGATAAACCTATTTATAAGTTATAAGGTGGGTTTGAGTCATAATTGTCAAGTTCGTTTCGGTCCCCATTTTGGTCTGGCCTCCTAAATGAAATATTTCAGCATTTCGGAATTTCAGCAAAATATTTCGAAATAATATTTCGGTGTATATATATTATATTGAAATTTGGGTAGGGCCTTTTTTATTAGAGGGAAATATGTCTAGGTCTTTAATTTATAATAAAGATTCTTTAAAACCACCCTAGCCTAGGCCCTTAAAGTGTAAATTATAAAACCCACACCAGACCAGCCCAGCCATTAAAAGTCACCCGGCGCAGCCTAGTCCCTTTTTATAAAAATCACTCCAATAGCCCGTGCCTTTTCATTTCGCCCTAGCCGACATTCGTAGGAGACAAAGAGACTGAAAAAAGAAGAAAGGGTGATTCTGAGCACACCACCGGTTTTTCTGAGCGCATCCACATTTAAAAAAAAAAAATTGCACATGACGAAACTACCCATAAATTCCGTGCATATCTCATGTGCATGGGTATGAAACGCCGTGCACATGATATATGCACGGTTTTCTCCAGCTGTGCACCTCTTCTGAGCACAGCTCTGAAACTCTGTGCACCCTTTTTTCTGTGCACGGGTGGAGCAAGTTCGTCAATCATTATCAGAAGAAGCTTTGTTTTGGTGATTCGGTGCTGTTTATTAAGCACAGGAGTGGGGAGCTCTTTGTGGGAATTCATCGGGCAAGATCAACGGCCGGCGGTGGAAGGTGGAAGATGGAAGATGGGAGTGAGAGGGAGAGAGAGGGCGAGGAGAGGAGAGGCCACCTGCGACGACGGGCGGCAGGCGATCGGCAAAGAGCAGGAGAGAAAGAGGGATCGGCAGGGAACAGGGAAGGAGAGAGGAAGAGGAGAGGAGGGTGTTTTGGGTATTTTTGGAAATGTGGATGGGCTCAGCAAAAAAGGTGGGTGCAAATAGAATTTTTCCAAAGAAGAAAAGAAGAAGAAGAAAAGGAGAAGAGAGATGCAGGGAGGAGAAAATAGATTGCCCCAGCCTCTTCCCTCTTTGCCCTATCTCCTTTAGACGTCACTCATCAAGCATCATGGCCAGCCACATGCTGCCGAAGAAGATGAAATGAGGGTTGCTGCCTCTATCAAAGCTCTCTCCTAGATGAGAAAAGGTACGTAGAATAATTTCATTTATTTTTCTCTAGATTCATCCGAATCCCCAAATACATTTCATTTGATTTCGATTCTTTTAATAGTCGACCCTTGGATTTATCCGAATCTTTGGATTCGGTTACTGTTCATCCGAAATCAGGGGGTTTCGACTGAAACCCTCTATTTCGGTCGAAGTCGAACAGATTCTGAACTGAACGACTCTATGCGAGATGTTCGGTTCGGTTTTGTCTCCGAATCGAAAAAAATCAGACATTTCATTTGAACGAAACGAACTTGGCAACTATGGTTTGAATCCTTGAAACAAAAAAAGGGGGCAACATTTAAAAATAGAAATACCATTTTAAAGGACATTTGCCCTCAAAATTGCTTCCATAGTGGGTTTTGACTTTTGTATGCTTAAAAAATAAATAAATAAATAAACTAAAGGGGCTGAATGTAAAAATGTATGAAAAAGTGGAGTGGATTTTGAATTATGCTGTCTTAAAATAAAACAATAAGGGGCTAAATGTGAAAGCCGAAATGCTTAAATGGGATGTTTTCCCTTTTCATTTCATTATCGACAAACATGAGAGAGAGAGAGAGAGAGGAGGAGGAGGAGGACATCCCTGAGATGGAGATCTCTTCCTCTCCTCCTACTATGCCCACATCACCACCTATGTCTCCAGTTGCTGTTGCTCGCCACTTGTCCAAAACCAAGGTCTAGATCATCAGCCTCACTCAATCAGCAGCATCGATTACAGAGGTTAGCCTCCTCCTCTTATTCTCCCTCTTCTTCTTTTTGGATGTTTCCTTTCTTTCTCTTGGTTGAATGAAAGGGGAAAAGGGTTAGTTCTTTTTGTGTTCCTTTTAGTTTTGTAGCTGTCTCAAATGTTCTTATGACAAAATGAATATAGCAGAGATGAGAATGTTGACGTGGAAGTGTGGTAAAATTAGGAAGGATAAAATTACGAATGAGTGATTTCGAGAGCATTTAGGGGTAGCATCAATAGGGGATAAAATTAGAGAAACCTGTTTGAGATGGTTTGGGCATGTTTAACACAAGCCGGCAACAATGCCGGCATGGCAAGGACAGTTTGGTTGTGCAGGTTGATGGCCCACCAAGGGGAAGGGGCAAGCCGAAGAGGAAGTAATTGGAGGTAGTAAAAATATATATGAAGAAGTACAATTTATCTGAGGATTTGACTCATGATAGATCGAAATGGAGAAACATAAGTCATATAGCCAACCCCGACATAGTTAGGACAAGGCTTTGATATGATGATGATGAAGTTATGACAAAATCACATAAAGCTGCATCCCAATTTTTTGTGCCGTATCGTAACTGTATCTTGCCATATCCCGTGTACCTAGATCCGTATCAGATGTGTTGACACGGGTACCATAGGTGAAATGCCATATCCAGGTATCATAGGTTTGAATATATGGGCAAAACGGATGGTTCACAGAGAGGTCTAGAAACTAGAAGTCCTGTCAAGCAAGATGCTGCTTTTTTGCCTCTACTCCAATTTGGTTTTAACACTAATTGCATCAGGTGAAACTGCCAAAAAAATAAATAAATAAATAAATAAATAAAAATTCACCTAATCTGCATTATTTTAGGTCAGTTAATTTGTAGGATCCAGCCATCATGCCGGTGGATGCCTTTTACTTTCTTGGTTTTTGCCTTATGGAACTTGAGAAACTGAAAAAAGAGTCTTAGTTTTTCTTCATCAACAGGAAAGCGACAGGACTTGCCTACTTTTTCCAAAATGTAGAGGGGCAGGCCCATGGTCAACATAATCAGTTCCTCGTCTTTCATTTTCTCATTTTTCCCTCTTATTTCATAAGGTCCCTAAATCTTCACAAGGGTTTACTTAACAGTCATAGATACCTGGATTCCTTTACATGTCACTACTAATTACTGTATCAGTAACAGCCAGCGATTCCTGGATTCCATTACATATCATTTCTAGTTTACTGTCCTGGTACCAACACTATAACCAAATATTGAATGGACTCTTTTGTGGTTGAGCGCTAACTGGTCATATCCAGTATGTACTTACTGTAGCTGACAGCAATTCTTTCAGTATTTAAAGAGGATACCGTATCCATTATCCATGTCCCAGATTTTCAGAAATGCAACTTTTATCCATATACAACTTTTTCAATAATTTATAGCAAGGAATTCAAACCATTTTAGGGAGGTTATTTAGGCCAGTCTGCTTTATTCCAATAGACTTCCTAGAAATTTATGACCGTGGTACTTCTTTTGAAAGGATATTGTCATGTTGAACGGTTAAGAGTGAATGGTCAAGGGTGTGGGGATCCAGGGAGAACCAACCAAGTGCGCAGACTTAATTTCATAGTGTGACGTGTGGGCAATCATTTTGTAACAAAGAGTGATATTTTGATAATTTCCAGTAGGTCTCCCACCATTATCCATACAATCCCATTTTTAAGGAAATCTTAGGAAGTCAATAGAAATAAGGCAAGTGGGGCCTTATGGTATTTTTCTCAACTTTTCCAACATATGCATCAATGCATGGATGACACCTGTTATCCTCTTCTATAATGTGCTTTTCCGAAGTCTATTACGGTCAATCATCTTTTCCTTCATTGCGAGGTAGCGGCCGGGATTTGGAGTCATTTCATTGGCAAGTGTGGTATTGCGTGGTGTTGCAGGAAGTCTATTACAGATGCAGCAGAATCTTGGTTGGGAGGAGTCTTTTGTAGAGATTGTTCCTTTCACTATTTTGTGGTCCATCTGGGGGGAAAGGAATGACGGGATTTTTAGGGGCTCATCTTCTTCTTTTGCAAATGTGATTCCCAAGTTAGCCCTAAGGATTGCAAAATGGGCTCTAGCTGGAAAGGAGTTCTCTAATCTCACTATTAATGATATCCTTTTTTATTGGGAGTCTTGCATGGGGTGTGGCCTGATTAAGGAGAGGAGATTGATTCTTTGCTCCGCCCCTCCCAGCAGGGTTTTGAAATACAACGTTGATGGAGTGCGAGAGGTAAGCTAGGTTTGGCGGGTATTGGAGTCGTGCTTCGTCATAGTAATGGCGAGATTTTAAATGAAGCGGAGGTATTAGCTATTTTGGAAGCAGTTGCTTCTTGGGGATATTCATGGAGACCTTATTGTGGAGAGCGATTTATCCAAAGCGGTTGCGTGGGTCTCTAACCGGAAGAATTGAAAATTTCAGTTCCTTTGTAACGAAATTCAGGAGTTATCTTCCACGCTCAATGTAGCCTTTTGTCTTAAGTTTAGTTTTGCTAATTTCATGGTCAACCTTAACCAAACAGGGGCTCAACAGGATTTCTTCTTGGGTGGGTGTTACTAGGTGTTCCTTTGTAATGGGTTGGGTGGGGTATAATTCTCTTGTACCCATTGTTGTTTCTGGGTGTTTCCTTCCCCTGTTTTGTCTTTTTTTTTATCGCTAAGTTTATGCTACCGATAAAAAAAAAAGGTGCTTTTCCGAATCAATTTTGTGATGACTGATGACCTTGACATATCCTGCTCCTGCATTCATACTCTAGAAATATGGACACTCATTTGCATTTAATAACAACAACTGTTGGTCTTTCAATCCACACACAAGGATTCTAGATTTACTATATTAAATGTTATAGCTTTATTGAAGCATACAAAGCAGATTAAAAAAAAAGAAATTATTACAAAAAGATTGCTGACTGGAGGTCCACAGTCGCTCAACTGCTTTTGAAACTATTCATTTCAGAATGTCCTATCACTTCAAATTGTAGTCCTGAAGCTACTTGCCACTGACGTAAGTTTGAGGAGCATTGCCTACCTCAAACACAAGTTACCAGAAAACAATTCAGTTCTCTAATACTTGCTAGTGCCTGTTGAACATGCAGTTGAGCGGGGTATACGTGAGCTAACGAAGTTAGGGATTGAATCTCAGCTGTGGGAGGCTTCTCGCAGAGAGATTGATGACTCTGTTGATCACAAAACACGTGCTGACTTGGACTTTTGAGGCTTTTCAATTGGAGTTTTCTTCTCTTTAGTTCAATTCATTTATCCTTCCATGCGTATGGTTTCTTTTTTCTCTAAGCTTATTTGTTGCATTTATTCATTTAGATGAGGCTACTTGATTAAAATCAGCCTGGCTTTTTTACTTCCTTTTGTTTTGTTTTAGATGATAATTGTCTAACTAACTATTGACTCTTCTCGTTGTATACTGTGGTAGATCCATTAGCCATTTGCATCGGTCTTCACTGTCCTCTTGAGGTATGGTCTACAAGGAAGAACATAATTACCAATGGTGCTCAGATTCAATGTTCCAGACGGTGATGCTGAAACATGGTATAAAACTTTAGGTGAGACGACTCGACCCATTATAGTCCGGTGCGAAACGAGTCTGGCCAATTATAGCTATTATTCGGTCAGACTTGCCTGCGTTACTCAATGTGAGTTACCTTCTGAGTTTAATTGGATTCTCAAATTATTCAGCAGTAGTCTAGCTCCAAGTTGCATCAATCCAGGCTCTTCACACTAAACAATACATGATGACAAATGTCTACGTTTGGATCTATGATTGGACAGTGGAAGATGTGGGGGTCCATTATAGACGAATGATCTCAAGGTTCTCCCCAATAATTTCTAGATTAGAACATACAGCATTCTAATTTTTAACTTCTCTCATACCATTTTGCTTTAAATTGTCTGTCTTAACTGTCTATTTTTAGGCTGATGATCGATGATGGTTTAGGATTTTTTCTACTCATTTCTTTTGCTTCATCATTTAAATATATTGCTCGAAACATGATATTTGTTATAGAGGACACATGGTTGAAGATCTGATACTCCCGCGGATAAATTTATTGACCAAAAAAATTACTTTGGCGTCCTTTGTGATTGTTCTTCATTGTTGATATTGGTGGCTGGCCAAGAGAAGACTTACTAAAATTTTCTCTCCTTTCTTTGTCTTGATTATCTTCGAATTTCAACTGCATCGTCTTTTCTTTGATTGTATGTGTATTTGAGCAAATTGTAATTGTACAAGATTGTGAGAAAGTCACTGGAGGAAAATGTAAAGCGAGATTATTCTAATACTATTGTGAACTTTTCATAAATGTCAAAGAATAAGAATCTAGAAAATTTTTATAGATTTATGAGTGAGACTTTACCTAAAATCTATCATATATTTATAATAACTTATAATTTAATTATTCTGCTTTTACATATTTTCTTAATTGTATATTGGGAAAAGCATAGAATTTGAAAATGGTACCTACCAAGAAATCTGGAAATGGGAGCCTAAAAAATTATAGGTATGAGTTTCAGTCTGATGGGAGAAATTTACAAATTACCAAAAAACTTTCTAATATCTACAGGTAATTTCTTCTGTTAATCTAATACTCTGTCAAGTGGAAAAATCTGCCTTTCCTAACCCAGACCCATAAACCCTCTGATAATCTAAAAAACTGTCAAGCGGAAAAAACTGCACACCCAACTGCCATGGATTCGCAGAAAATTGTAGATTGTTTTCCTAGCGGAAAAGCGTTCGCACCAAGGTCGCCAAATCTTGTGTGTGCAGATTTCTGCCGACGAGGGAACAGGTGCAATGTACACTGTCTGGTTCAGATAATTTTGCTGCAGAAAGAGCATAGAAATGTGTTTTTTTTTTTTTTTTTTTTTTTTGTCTTTGATAAGGCTGATTTTGATTTTAGACCTTCTGTCATAATTTGATTTTTGTGAAAGAGGAACACGTCTTTTCTCTTCTGGAGCTTTGCACAAATGTATCTCAAATGATTTATACAAACGTCCCCACCAGTTGGTGGCTGCTTGTTGATATACTGATGAAATTTGCTATATTTCTTTCCTAAAAGGATAAATTTTTTTGCCGAGTGGCGGTGCTTTGAAAACCCCACCCCAGTTTGTTTTTCCATTTTATGGTCCAGTCAGATGGATCAAAATGTGGGCCCCACCTCGCGGCTGGGGCTAGTCCATTTTTAACGAAAGGACAACATTAAATTCTACTCAACTCAATAAGGATAACCACTCAATTTAATCCAATGATTGTTACATTTCTTTTAATCTTTCTAAATACATTGGAGTTATCAACAGGCTAAAAACTAGCCTCCATTTGCAAATTAAATAGGCTTCTCAAGATTTTTAGGTTAATTGAGGTGATTATTTGTAAAAATATAAAGGGATGGTGTTAATTTGAATTTATCAAAAATACGAGTGGAATGTAAGTTTCCACAGTGTATACAGTGAACAAAGATATTTTGGAGGCCTTTGCAAGTCACATGCCTTTGTAATTAAAATATCTTAAATATATATAATAAAAAAAAGAAAAAGTAAAAATAAGGCATTTACTACAACTGGAAGGTTATTACTCTAAGAAGTTACATGTAATTTATATTGAATGCACACCATAGACTAATTAATCTAGTAAGAACTATCTTTACATAGTATTTACTAGAGGAAGATACATGTAACTTTTGTATTCAATTATGGGTGCTCCTTGTTCCTTTTCAATTAGAACATATGACCAACTTGGTAGGTTCCACTAGGCTTGATGAACATAGCCTAGACCCATCCAACTAGATCCTCTACAAAAACATGATATGTGACAGAGTTTACTAAGGCCAGAAGTTTGTATACATACAAGAAGTCTTTGGAGTCCCTCGTTAATTGCTTAGTTAGTTAGGGACATAATGCAGCTTTGTGAGCTTGAAGTCTACGCAAAGTCAAAAGGAAAAACGAGGCTCATTGAATAATTTATTCTAAGGCCACAAAGTGAATAATTAGATAAGTTCTCATTCTCTTGGCCTTCGATTAGACGATTATCAATGTCAAATGAACATTTTGGTTAGATGTCAAAGCCTTGTTAATATTGTAGATATCCGGATTCAAGTAAGTAATTAGAGGTTATCTTGGTGAAGGTAAACACATTGTTGTCTTCTCGGGAAGAATTAATTGGGGCTTGATCCTATTGACGTAAAATCGAATTTGATTGATGGTCAAAGTGGTTGACTAATACCACCATGAGTTTATAGCTGGTTGTATGCTATCCAAATTGGAGGTGGTTGTTTGTAAATATCAGAAAAGACACGTAGTTGATTTTTCCTATATTTCCTCTAGAATAATATTAGATATGAAATGTAACTAGTATGATTTTTTTTTTTCACAATACTTGTGAGAGAAATTATCCAGTGCACACCCTTTTTTGGTGTTAGGGGGCACATCCCATAGTTGGGCCCAACTAATCACCTGTATTAATGGACCAACTGCAGCGGACCCTCTGAATTACATTGATCTCATGTTTTACTCTCATCTAAATGGACTACACCTTTGGATCAATAGTCTAAGGGGTGAAGCATGATGGGCTGCTGATAAGGGGTTAGGATGATCAGGTGTACACAAGTAGCGCCCATCCAGACCTTGGGAACCCACACAACTCCATCCCCAGGTGGGGCCCACAGGGGGTCCCATGCGCGATGGGTGCAGGGGATAGGGACTCGTGATATTTATATATGCTACTCAGGGTACCGGGCTATTAATCTAACTGATTTAGTACTTAATCCTATTATAAATCAGGCCTAGAATGAGGGTCTTCTCCTTCCTCATGGAACATGACGTTTCACTACATGTAAGAGGACTTTGGAATCTGGACAATCACAAAAAAGGTCAAGACCATATATGATAATAATAGTTATTTGATTTAAGACCACGAAACAGACAACAACAAGAAGATGAAAAAAGCAGAATTATTATTTCCACCTCTCATTTTGTGACTTCAAATCATATGATTATCAACATTTAGCGGATACAGACTTTTGTTGCTTTAATGATTCTTAAGCCCTTTTGACTGGTAGGATCATTTGTCACATGGGTGGTTCTACCCGCTTCAAACACTTAATTAACCTTGAGTGCTCCAGTAGGTGTGTGTAGGGATGAAAATGTGGGCCATGCCGGCACTTAAGAGAAGCCCAGTCGTGCCTGGGCCGGGCCTGCACGACCCATGATAATTATGCGGGCCGTGCCGTGCCTGGCCCAAGACCACTGGGGTCAACCCAGCACGACCCAGGGCACGGCTCTGGTCGTGCCGTGCTGGGCCGGGCCCCAGTCGGGCCTGGGCCGTGCAACCCGTGGGTAGCCCACATATCCCCCTCCCTTTTTTTATTTTTTTATTTTTTATTTTTTAAGTTATTTAAGTCTTAGAGACTTAGACTCTTCACTCTTGGCCTTGAACCAATTTCATTAAATAAAAGAAATTAAGAGAAATAACAAGTAGAATAACACTAATGATTTTTTGAAAAAAATACATCAAATAAATTGTATTTCTTTGAAATTTAAGTTACAAAAGTTCAAAAAAATTACAATTTTGAACTTGGATCAATATATATAATGAAATTCAAACCTTCTGATAAATGAAAAAAGAATTACAACTTTAAAAACCTATTATATATTTTAAAAAATAAATTACAACTTTAGAAACCTATCATACATTCTAAAAAATAAATTACAACTTGAAAAACCCATGATACATTCTAAAAAATAAATTTCAACTTAAAAAACCTATGATTCATTCTAAAAAATAAATTTCAAGTTGCAAGCCTATTATACATTCTAAAAAAAAAAAAAAAAATTATACTATGATATATGTAACGCCGCTAGCTCGTCTTCTATCTCAATCTCATCATCATCGAGGTGTTGTTCCCTATCCCGTGCTTGATACAAATCCCGTAAGCACATGCAGGTCTCAACGGTTTCTTCTGTGAGCATAGTCCTCTTGGGGTCAATAAGGTGCCCACTTGCACTAAATGCTTGCTCTGATGCAACTGTAAACGCTGGTATTGTTAGTATATCACGGGCTATGGCGGAAAGCACGGGAAACTTAGTTTCGAACGATTTCCACCATGCCAAAAGATCAAAATCATTTTCTTCATCATCCGAAATTGCAACATGATCATTCCCCAGGTACATTGTTAATTCATTAAGGTTGTAAGATCCTCCGGAAGAAGATGAGTTACTACCATGAGATTTCCTCATAATACTCCAAATAGCCTTCTTTTTTCCTTTATGTACTTGGAGAGGGCCTGTTGGGACCGTGGGAGCTATGGATCTACCTAATCGGGTAGCATAATCCAAATAAAGTGTTTCTAATTGTGTCTTAATTGTTGTCATGTCATTTATATTAGTTGTATTCATATTAGAGTTTATTTTATCAAGAAGGGTTTCTAAACCTTGTAATTTCAATCTAGGGTCTAATGCAGTAGCTATACAAAATGTTAAAGGAGCTATTCTCCAATATGATGAAAACTTTGCCTCCATTTGTACACACATGAGTTGAAAAATTGGAAAATCTCGATCCTTTTTAAAGGTAAGACTTATTTCATAGAAATGGGCTAAAGCTTGATTTGATGTGAGATAATATACCCCGGAAAAAAACAATGTTGCATCATGAAAAACTTCTAAAAAATCTCTTATTATTTCAAGAAGGGTCCATTTATCATCACTTATAAAAATATTTTCATGCTTTGTGTAAAGTTGACAATATTGATTTAGTGCCATTTTATAGGCACATGATTCTTTTAATATTTTATAGGTAAAATTCCATCTATGCTTTACATCATATGATATTTTCTTTGGTCTTAAATTCAAATTTACACATATATCCCTCCACCATTGTTTTCGCGAGGGAGAACAAAAAAGGTATCTTACAATCCATTTAATAGTCTTTAAATCTTCTCTAATTAATTTCACCCCTACTTGTACGATAAGATTTATAATGTGGCATGCACATCTATTGTGAAATAAATCTCCATTTAAATCAAGTTGAATCGAATGTTTTAGTAAATCTACTGCAACATTGTTAGTGCTTGCATTATCTAATGTTATAGAAATTATTTTATTTTCAATTTTATATTCTCTAAGTTTTTCAAGGATGGTGGACCCTATCCTAACACTAGTGTGTGGAAATTCTAGCATAGAAAATGAAATCATCCTTTTCTGCATCACCCAATCTCTATCAATATAATGTGATGTGATTGCAATGTACCCCAGATTTTATTTAGAGGTCTATAAATCTGAAGTTAAAGCCACTTTTCTAGGTAAATTTTCAAAAATATTTTTTAAATTCTCTTTTTCTTTCAAAAAAGTTTTTATTGCATCATTTTTAGCAGTAACTCTAGATATTTTCTGCCATGATTGAGGGAACAAAGGCAGACCTCAAAAATCTTTCAAAACATCGATCTTCGGAAAGTATAAATGGAAATTGGCGACAAATTATAAATTTAATAAGTTGATATCTAGCATTAGTATGGTCATAATTGAAAACTCCTAAACCGCCAGATGAATCTGTTTGAGAAAGTTATGTTTGAACCATCCCACCTCTTTCCCCATCATTAGCGGTATTCGTGTGTTTGCGCATACACTTTTTCATGTGTCTACTAAGGTGGCCAATACCACTTGATGATTTGCCACTGAGGAGATCTTTGCAAAATTTACATTGTGCCTTTTCCTCTATTCCTCCCGTGGGACTTGGGACAGTAGCTTTAACAAAATAAGTCCATACAGGAGAAGTCAATCTTGATTTTCTCTTCTTTTTAGCTGTAGAAACCGAAAATGCAGGATTTTGGGGACTATTGCTATCTACTTCTATGCCATGACTTTGATCTAAATGAATAAATCCAGGATCTTCCTCATTTAGAGAGAAGTCAAGGTTGAAAGGTTGTGATGGTCCAGCCATTTTTCTAAATAAAAGATAAATTTTTTTAATAAATAATTATGTATCGAATGTTTTTTGTGATAATTTATATAAGAAATGGGAGAAGATGATACTTAATAGATAATATTACTATGTATATTATTACTAAATAAAACTCAAAATTAAAGACAATAAATACCTTTATGAGAGAGGGAGAGCTAATGGAGAAGTTCTTCTTAGTTGAATCCTCCACTTTAAAGAAGTCACCCTCACTCTTCACTTCTTCTAGAACTTTGTATAGAGAGCTTAGACTTTAGAATGAGACTTAAGAGAGCTTAGAGCCTTAGAACTTTAGAGGGAGTGTGAGAAATGAGAGAATAGATGAGTGTAGAGAAATAAGAGGAATGAGGGCTATTTATAGAATTCCTAAGAGATAAAATGACATAAAATACCCCCTCATATGACCGTTTTATAGCAGTTGGGGGGGTATAATGGTAAAAATTGATCAAAAGACACTAATACCCCTCCATTTGACTGTTTATAGTAGTTTGGGGGGGGGGGGGGGGGGGGGGGTTTAAAAATGTAAAAAAACCCCTTTGGACCATATTTTGGGAGGGGGGTGATTTTTTCAAAAAAAAATAGCAGTTGGGCCCAGTGTGCTTGGACGTGCCTCTGGCCTGGCAGCCCCTAGCCCAGCACGGCCCACTGGGATTGCCTGGCCGGGCGGCCCGTTGACCAAGTCAATGGGCCTAGGCATGGCCCAAGCACGGTTGTTTTCGTGCTGGGCTCGTGCTGGGCTTGGGCCGCCCGCCCCAATTTTCACCCCTAGGTGTGTGACATCCAAGGACAACCATTGGTGCCGAATTTAGTTCCATTTTACAATCCATGACCCTACTTAGATGGCTAGGGGGCCAAAGTTAAGCTCGGCCCTTGATTCGTGTCTAGCATATCTCAAATAGTCCAAATGAAAGGTCAACCGGGCCCACCTATGATCGAATCATCAAGGAAGTAAAGTCTAGGGAATTGCCGTCTACAGTGTGCCCGGTCGACCTGGTACATTACATGTCCACCATCATAAACCTGGCAGTCAAGTCTCTAACTTGGATTTTATAGTGTGGTCGGTCGACTTACTACACAGAGGGACCTGGGAACCTATCTGTCAGTAACTCTCGGTTATGCAGTGTAACCAGTCGACCGGCCATCCACTGGTCGATTGGTTACACTGATTTCTTGCAAATTGTTTTGATAGATCCGCCCTCAGTTATTTGGAGTATGCAATGTCTCGAGTCGACCTGGTCCTGTGCCAATTGACCGGATACATACGAATTCCTGGATTTTCAGGCTTTTTCTTATTTTATTCTTTCACTAAGTCTTTTATCTATTTGCATCAATTCCGTCCTAGATTACTCCAATTCCATCTCCATACATCAAATCTACATCAAACATTATAATCCCACCACAAATGGGCCATTGATCTTCCAAATGGGGGGATTCCCGTCCATCAACGGCTAAAAACATAGAAAAGGGCTTAGAAAGAAGAAATCCACACATCATCGCAATCATTCCATCATCCATCTACAGAATTCTAATAAAAAAAAGCATATAAGACATTAATTAACTATCTAAGCATGTTTAATCAAACCAATCAAGGAATCCAAACATGTTTACTTGTCTAATTGGGAAGAAACTTCACAAATAGCTTAAGCTCCGCACCAAACCTTTTAGGATTCCTATTAAGGCCAGATCTACAATCGCTACACTCATTTCTAAAGAGAGAAGTGCATTAGAAAGGGAAATTCTAAGAAAAGAAGATAATTCTACAAGGAATTGGAAAGAGGGGATGCAAATCACCTTTAATTGGAGAGGGAACAGAGATTTAGGAGGGGAAGGTCTTCTTTCTTGTAGGAGCTTAGGTCTTCTAGGAATTCTCTTTATTCTTCTTGGACTGATGGTGCAAACCCTAGATCTAGGAATTCCCCTTGTTTTAGAGAGAGAGAGAGAGAGAGAGAGAGATGGGACGTTGGGTTTGGAGTGGGGAGTGGGGAGTGGGGTTCATACATATAGGAGCATCTCCCATATATATATGGGGTATATATATATATATAAAGTTTGGTTAGGTGAGATTTGTCCAAAATGCCCTCCCTTGGTTATTGAATGAAAGGATAATGATGATGGTGTTTAGGGAATTGAAGCCTATGGACTAAAGAGCCCTTGGTTTGGTAATGGAAATAGTGGATAAGGATGAGGGTAGTTTAGGTACTTAGGTTCATTGACTAAAGTGCCCTTATTTCAGTGGTTGCAAATGAAAGAGCCTACGGTATTTACGGTATTTGGGTTTTTAATTTGGAGGGAAATATTTTGGGTGGAAAGACTAGAGTACCCTCCTTTAGTTAATAGGCTAATGGGTAAGGCTATGGGTAATTTGGTCAATGTAGATTTGTTGCACAATTTTCTATGGGAAACCCTTCTATGATTTGGGATTTACAACTAAAGGCTTCTAACTGTTATGAGATATAAATCTTGAGTGGATGCCCACTTAAAATGAGTTAGGGTTAGAATTAGGGTTCCTCAATTATGAGTGTACTTTGCCTATAAATAGGCCCTCTCTCCTTTGTATTTGTACAAAGTTAATGGGGTAATAGAAAAGCTCTTTCTTCTCCCTCCAATCTTCTTGCTCTTAGTCTCTCTCTTTTCTAACACGAAAAAAAAAAAAAAAAAAAAAAAAAAAAAAAAAGCAAAGCCTTCCTCGGCTTGCGTGCATTTTGAGTAGAAGCAAAGAAAAGAAAATCGATCTGTAGCTGCCTTGCCTTGATCCAAGTGCAGCAAATTAGTTTAATCAAATCAGTACAATGAGAAGAGAAATCAGTTTACATCAAATTAGTACCTTGTTGTTGCCTTGGTCTACGTGCAACCAAAGCATCCATCTTGGTTCTGTATGTTGTGCTGCCTTGGTTTGCTTGCAACCAAAGTTTTTGTTTTTTATTTGTTTCCTGCCACGTACGTGGACATCTTGGTTTTCATACATGGATTTCAGTTTTTTTTTTCACCTTTTCTTCCTCCCTCTCCTCTCGAGATGCACGCAAGAGATTTCAACAGTCAGGCATTTTTTTCTAGACTGCGATTACGGCAAGTGATTTTCAAACCATAGTTCAAATCTAAATTATTTACTGTAATTATAGTGCTTGGTTACTGTTCATCTTCTTGCATGATTTCTTTTCTCTATTAATTTCAATTTATTAATACTATGAAGGGATTACAAAATAGAACTAGAAGTTCTAAAAGTGAACCTGAAGTTCACCTATTCATGGGCTAGCAGTTCTAGAAGTTGGGATACTGATATGAACCTGTAGATTCATATCCATAAATAAAAACCTGAAGTTCTTTATTCAAAAGTCCAAATAAATTATAATGCCATGAAATTAAACATGAAAATTTAATAGAACCAGAAGTTCTGATAATTTGTTAGAACTAGAAGTTTTACTTCAAACTTGAAGATCTGATAGAACATGCAGTTTTAATTTCATGTATTATGAAGCTGAAGTTCTAAATCAAGCCTAAAATCTTGATAGAACCAGCAGTTCTGATTCTCAAAGTGAGAACCTGATGTTCTAACTTTTCAACTGGCCAATTTTTTTTGTCATGTTTAAGTCCTTCCTTAATTTACTTCTGACGTTAAGGTTTTATTATTTTTTTCCTTTTACTTTATTGATTATCTGCACACTGTTAACTTAATATATATTTCCTATTACAGTTCTTGCATGATGTCAAATCTAGCTAAACTTGACTTTAAAGCACTTAACCTAAATGAGGACAATTACTTATCTTGACAATTGGATGCAAAAATCCACTTGCAATCCAAAAAACTATGAGAGACCATAAAAGAAGGTAACAAGATGTTCCCAGAGAAAAAAGCGTTAGCCATCATCTTCCTGCGTCATCACATACATGAAGACCTAAAAAATGAATACCTTACTGAGGAAGACCCAGCAGGCGTATGGAAATCCCTGAAGGATAGGTATGAACACCAGAAGATGATCATGCTACCAGCTGCCCAGAATGAATGGTTAAACTTGAAGTTACAGGATTATAAAACAGTATCTGAATACAACTCTGTCATCTTCAATATTATTTCCTGATTAAGACTATGCAGTGAAAAGGCTTCGAAAGAGCAAATGTTGGAGAAAACGTTATCCACTTTTCATACCTCGAATGTGCTTCTCCAGCAGCAGTATCAAGAACGACGTTTCTCAAAATATTCATAACTTATCTTCTGTCTCCTAGTCGCTGAACAGAATTGCGTAGTATTAATGAAAAATCATAACTCCAGACCAACTGGATCTTCGGCAGTTTCTGAAGCAAATGCAGTTTTAGCTCAAACAGAGGCAGAGGAAAGGGGAACGGAAGACATAACTCCTCTAGACGAGGTGGTTTTAAAGGTCCCCTCCAAAATTCAAAATTCACTAGAAGTGGTCTGCCCCTCAGCATAAGAACAATCGGAATCCACCGGTTAAACCTACCCACCGTCCTGATGACACGTGCCACAGATGTGGAAGAAGTGGGCATTGGTCACGTACTTGTCGTGTACCAAAGGAAGTGGCAGAATAATACAAAGCATACAAGGCCTCTATTCATTTAGTAGAAACAAATGATCTAGAAGGCTGTAATTGGAATATAATGACACCAGAGAGGCCTCCAATTGACATAACAAACTTGGAGACTCGAGACTTCTTTGAGGATGAGGACAGTCAACCTCTGGATAATGAGGCATTTAACACTCACTTGGGAGCACCCCTGGCATGGTCTAGAAGACTATTAATTCTTTGAACTTTCACAAACTTGGTTTTTTTTTTTTAGTTCATTTGAAATGCATGCTTATTAGACTTTTCCTTTATGATGGGGATCTTTATTTTTCATAATGTCTTAATTTATGGTGAATGGTTTAATTATTTCAGTTTTTCATGTGATTGCATAATTATATTGATTTACTATTTAAGGTATAAATCATGGAACCGAGGACAATCTATGTTTGGTAGACAGTGCCATAACACACCATTCTGAAAAATCAGAAATTTTTCTCAGAATTACTGTTCATTTCACGAAAGGTATCCATCATAGCTGGACCTGTGCAAATAATTGAAGGCTCTGGAAGAGCCCATATGAAGAGACAATATTCCTGCCGTTAGGGGGAGATAAGATAGTTCCTGAAGAACATATTTTTTCTGTAGAACAACTTGTTCTTGAAGAACGGCGATAACTAACATGGAATACTTTTAGTCTGTCTCATCTAGATCCACGTACTTCACAATGTGAAAATGAAGTACGGAGAATTGTGCACTTACAAGAAATTGCAAACAAATTACTTGATGCATTTAACAATACAATAAAAGTGACAAAGTCACATGTACCAGCTATAAATGCACTTGTCAGGATTAATTTCCCTGTAGGATAAAGTCAAAATAAAAATCTAGTAGGAAAAGAATCTGCAATACGCCAGAAGCGTGGTAGACCCTATAGGTTTAAAGGACTCAATTCCGCGAAAAAGGAGAAATGAACAATTATCATCATGTCTTCCCGAAGAGGCATGTAACCCTCCTGAAGAGGTTCCTCCCGAAGAGGCTTGTAACGCTCCTAAAGAGGTTCCTCTCGAAGAGGCAAGTAACGCTCCTGAAGAGGCTCCTGAAAAGGTTCCTCCCAAAGAGGCAAGTAACGCTCTTGAAGAGGTTCCTCCCGAATAGGCACATATCGCTTCTGAAGAGGTTATGGTAAAATTCGTTCTCTCTAGAATAATGGAAGTCCCTGATGAGACTTTGAAAGGCCCTGAAGAGGCACTGGTACCGAATAATGAAGAGATCTCTATACTTTACAATTATTCAAGAGAGAGATGGAATATAAATGATGATGATGATTGGGACACAGAACCACATTCTATAAATTCCGAAAGGATATCTTTTGCCTAAAGCAAAGCCAAGGAGTACGTACTAAATTAAATTAAGGCACTGGATTAGTATTTAATACATCCTACGATATCTGCATGGAAGAACTGATTTAAGAATATTTTATTCTTATGATCGTAGAGATTTTAGTTTTGTAGGATGTTCAGATTCAAGTTATCTCTCTGATCCTCATAAGGGTCAACTATAGACAAGTTATGTGTTTCTTAATGGTAATGCCGTCATTTCTTGGTGTTCTACTAAACAGACTTTGGTATCTACTTCCTCTAACCATGCTGAGATTTTGGCTCTTTATGAAGCCAGTATGGAATGTGTATGGCTACTTCCTTCAACCAAGTTCGTAGTTCTTGTCAATTATCATCTATTGCAGGTATCTAGAATATTATCTATAAAGATAATGAAGCATACATAAAATAGATTCAAGAAGGTTTCATTAAAGGAGACAAGACTAAGCATATAGCACCGAAGTTTTTCTTCATTCATAAACTTCAGAAGAACAATGAAATTGAAGTCAAGCAAGTTTGTTCGAGTAACAACCTGTCTAATCTATTTACCAAATCTTTGCCAAAATTAGTATTCCAAAAGTTTGTATATGAAATTGGAATGCGTAAAGTTCATCATCAAACTATGTAAATGGTTGCTATCATCAGCGGGAGTGGTTTATCAGGGAGCATCCTGAAGTATGCTACTCAGGACATTTGTGCGCTGTACTCTTTTTCAATTTCTAGGTTTTATCCCACTGGGTTTTCCTAGTTAAGGTTTTAACGATGCAACATTATGCACGTCCAACACTAGTTCAATGATCTTAAAAAATGTTGTCCTCTTTTTCCCTTCGCTTTGGTTTTTTCCCACTGAGTTTTCCTTAGCAATGTTTTTAATGAGACAATTATCTTTGAATGATGGTTATCCAATGGGGAGTGTTATGAGAAATGAATCTTGGGTGGATGCTCACTTAAGATGAGTTAGGGTTAGAATTAGGGTTTCTCGATTATGATGGTACTTTGCCTATAAATAGGCCATCTCTCCTTTGTATTTGTACACAGTTAATGAGATAATAGAAAGGCTATTTCTTCTCCCTCTAATCTTCTTTCTCTTAGTCTCTCTCTTTTCTAACACTAACAAACTAAGGGTGAATCTAAACTCACCCACATATATTGCGGTACACACCCACATTTTAATTTTTTTTTTATTACCAAAATGCCCCATGTGAAATGACGAAAAAACCCTTCTCCATCATCCTCTGCTTCCTTTGGTCGTTTAGCAACGTTTTGTGCCCTCGGTGCTACTCATCTCCTCCTCCTCCTCTTCTTCTTCTTATCCTTCATTATCACATTTATCCACTGTTTCGAAACTGTTCATCTGCACTCATCTTCATTGAATTTCTTCTCCTTCCTCATCATCTTCTCCAACTATTAAAAAGTTTCTTCAAGTCTCCTCCATTTGTTTAAAGATATTGGAGGTACTCATCTCCCTACACCACATTGTCGATTGGAAGTAGGCATTTTTCAATATGGATAAGCAACTGACGATCTATGAAGATAAGGTATACATCTTGACTTTCTTTCCAACGTTTAATTTAAAATTTGCGCGTCGTGCTCAGTAATCCAGAGCCATGCAAATGGATACTGCACGGCCAAAAAGTATCAAACATCTTGAATTTGCACGGCACAATTTTTCCGTGCAAAAATATTTTGCACGACACAATTCTTCCGTGCAAAATATTTTTGCACAACAGTAGTAAACCGAGCACATTTCACAAGGAAGGCATATAGTCTCGTGCATTGATGTACTAAGATTTATCATTCATATTTTCAGGAGATTCAATCAACCGGTGCCAGTGAGTGCTCTTTGGATTTTACTAATGTTTTTACCACTGACACAATATTCAGAAGCCGAGAGGACCTAATCCAATGGATAAGGGAAGTTGGAAAGAAA
Source organism: Camphora micrantha (assembly GCA_003546025.1). Taxonomy (NCBI): domain Eukaryota; kingdom Viridiplantae; phylum Streptophyta; class Magnoliopsida; order Laurales; family Lauraceae; genus Camphora; species Camphora micrantha. The sequence goes on along the minus strand of QPKB01000010.1, from coordinate 5,187,856 downwards.
CATGGCTTGGTAATTGTAATCAAGATTGTATATTATTATGTTGTGTGTTTATTAGTGAAGACCCTTGTGAGCAATGTTTTCTATACGGCACAAGAGAATGAATCTGAATGTATTGCATGGCACATAAGGGCTGTGCAAAACAATTCTGCACAGCCAATATGTGCCGTGCAAAATTATGTGCCGTGCAAAACAATTCTGCACAACCAACATGTGCCGTGCAAAACAATTCTACACAGCTAACATGTGCAGTGCAGAATGAATTTGCATGGTAAGTATTGGCCGAGCAGAATGAATATACATGGTAGTTGTTTGCCGAGCAGATCTATTATTTCTTCATCCAAAAAATAAAGACAACAACCATCTCATATAAGAAGATAAAAATAATAGAAGTCCATACACAATGACAAAATTATTCAATTGACACATTAAAGTTTTGTAATACATTTATTTTTCAGAATACACATCGATTCAAAAAAAAATGTAATTGTATTCCTTCATGAAGTTTCTTATACATCTCATAAAAAAAAACTCAGTGTGAACAATCCAAAGATACGACTATCAACGCTGCTACGAACGCCGGCGGTATGTCACTGGCAAGCCATCCAGAATCTCGAGGGTAGTCTGCAATGCCCGAATATAGAAATCAGCTGGCTCATCCGTTTGCGCAAGCGTGATACGAATATGGTCCTTCGCTCGAAGAATCTATAAGAAACAATACAATGTGTCAAAGATAGTTTGAAATAATAGATGCATCAATGTCAAAGGAATATGATAGGTACAAATGTCCTTACAATTCTTGGAGTCATGTCATCTCTACCCTCATTGGGGTCATAGTGGGAATGGAGGGCAGGGTTCTGTACACGGGGGTGTGATGTCCTAGTGTACCACTCGATGTGGTCCGAGGAGCACTCCCATGCATGCGAGACTCGACGACCGCGGTGTGCCAAAGATAATACATGGTTTTCCCAGGTAACCCAGTATTGATCGAGAAATGCATAAGAGACCTTGTATTTACCAGCAGTAGTTCCCCGAGATGCACGAATGGGGGCGAGCGGTGCGGATGGGATAGTCTGAACGTAGCCGAACTGTCGAAGAACCCTGTGTGAGTGGTAGGGTTCAATGACATTTAGGGCTCTCAAGCAACCACAGAAGAAGGATATCTGATGTAATGGATGCTGAGCCCTGGCACTCACGTATGGATCCCAACTGACCTGTCGCATATAAATGAAACAAGAAATTAATATAATATTCCATCTAAGCAACCACAAAAAAATGTAAAATATGTGTGAAGGACTCTCATGTGATGGGTGCTCACCTCGCTCGGATGTAGTGCATCCAACCTCTCCCGCATCAGCTATATGTTTTCTCTTGCATTTCCGGAATCCTAACCAGGATTCCAGCAGCTTGCGAGAGGCATCCCTGCAGCTCCACTGTGCAAGAGGACGGGTGAATGGGAAGTGCTCGTACACCCAGGACTGCAAATGACAAATAATTAGTAATTATGCAATCTAGAAGATAAATTATTATTGAGCATGTAAATGTATATATAAATTGTATTGCTCTTACCGTGAGTAGTGTCAGATATCCAGCAATTTGTCGCACATCTGCCCTCGTGGCAGTCCCCAATTGGCGATACAGATACGCCAGTGCAGCAGCCCCCCATGCATAATCACGGACCCGAGTCAGGTCCATTAGCAAAGATAGGTAGTAGACAGGGACTCGAGTGACAGACTTATTAGTGAATAGTGTGCAGCCTAACAAATAAAGAAGATAGCCTCTGGCTGCACACTCTACCTCCTCAACAGATGTCGCAGGAGATATATCACCGCACACCTGGCGAATCCATCCCATCCTCACTACCCCACCTCGTGCCAGGTTCAACTCTGCTGCCGCTGATGCCCTATCCACACCCAATCCACGCTTCAGCATATCTACTTGCTCAGTAAATCCCATACTAGTAGATACGTGGATGGGAAGTCTCGTAACTGGGATGCCGAGAAGAGTACGCACATCATCTAAAGTGATCATCATCTCCCCAAACGGCATGTGGAAGGTATTAGTCTCGGGCTGCCATCACTCAACAAAGGCCGAAACCAAGGGGCAAGAGATTTATCGGTAGCTGAAACTCCTCAGGTCTGCCAGTCCAGACTCGTCTATGATAGCGTGAGACAGAGGCATGTAGAGATCCAATCCATCTTTAGGAAGAGGTATGTACCAGTCCCTCAGCTGACGCCAATGACTGATACATTTGAGCGGGCCACGTTCCTGCACATTACAAGTATAAATGTTCATTAACGTCTGTTATTATAGACTATGAAACAACTTATTTGAAAAATAATTACTTAAAATATTAAAATAATTAACTTTTACCTCCCCGTCCCATATGGATATGGCCACGTGCGTCCTAACACTCTGGAGAGGTCGGCCGGACTGCCGAGAATAGGACTGTCACCTGCTGCCGCTGCAGGTGGACTAGATGGCCGTGCATCCTCATCTGATCCATCATCCTCCCCTGCTGCCTCCATAGGATGACTAGCCAGTTGTGGAGGACTAGACGGCCCTGCCTCATCCCCTGAGGAATCATCCTCTGAAGAGCTCTCTATATCCTCGTCAACCGGCTCAGGCAGTGGATCCTGAACCATTTTGCGTCTTCGTTCAGACGCTGTTGGCCGTTGATGGATGCCTGTCGAAGAACTGGCATGCACACCTCGGCGAGGAGGTCTAGCAACGGCAATCTTCGTTCGCACTCTCGATGGTTCGCTAGAAGTACTAGCGTCTCCACCTGTCGGACGTGAGGTGCCACTAATACGGCGTGATGGTCTCCTCGGCATTTCTTCAAACCTGTTAAAAATAAAAATCAGTAAGAGAATAGATAAAGCGTAATAGAAGAAAAGAGAATTCTATATGCACCCTCGCATTATGATGAGCACACCCACATCCCTTTGTGAAAAGTGATTTTTAAAAATCACTCACTTTTCATAAAGGGATGTGGGATGTATATACAATTTCCCCAGAAACATTCAAGTTTTCTTGTGCTGCTCGGAAATGCAACTGCACAGCACATGTTAACTGTGCAAATGAATTCTGCACGGACATATTGGCCGTGCAGGTGAGTACTGCACGGCACTTCTGCACGGCACATGTAGGCCGTGCAGAAGAGTTCTGCACAGTAATATTTTGCTGTGCAAAAGAATTTTGCACGGCATACAATGTTTTGCACGGCATATATATGCCGTGCAGAAGGGTTTTGCACAATTCTGCATTGCCGAGCAGCTCGCGAAAACGGTTTTGGGAAAATGGACAGGGATTCAGCACTTCAAATGCACATGAATTAACCCCATAAAGATATTAATAAACCTCTCTACTCTCTAACGAAGAAATTACGACCTAAAAGGAATGTCAAAATGATAAACGTATGAACAAGAAGAAAAAGAAAAAGAAGAAGAATACCTCACCTTGTCTGAGCGTCCTGTGAAGAAGAAGAAGAAGAAGAAGAAGAAGAAGAAGAAGAAGAAGAAGAAGAAGTGATGTGCACTGTTGCTGTTTGGAGGGAGAACGACCAAGAAGAAGAAGAAGCGATGTGCACTGCTGCCTTTGCTCGGTTTTTCAAAATCGTCGACGAGGGAAAGCCAGAGGAGGAGACCGACCTTGGGTGGGCAGTTTCGATAATATTGTGGGTGGGCTCAACAGAAAGATTTTCAAAAATTAAAAGATGGTGGTGAGTTCAGCAAAGGGGTGCGCTCAGCAATATGAGTGGGTGAGTTTAGAATCACCCACAAACTAATTTGCTTTTGGGGGTTCAACTAGACCCCTAATGGTTCTAAAAATCTCAAGAAGGTCCTAACTCTATAAACTAGGTATAATTAATGGAGAATTACTCAACTACCCTTGCTAATCACCTATCAAGTAGGGCAATCAAAGAGAACTCATTCTTTACTATTTACCACCTTAGCTCTAGAGTTACATATTAAATGTATATATAATCTCAACTTTCTTATTTCCCAAAAAAGCCCTAGTACAAAGACTAAAATACCCTTGACCCTAAGCCCGGTCATTGGCTAACCCAATGTACCAATCCGGTAAACCCGGAATACAAAACTTAAACCCAACATAAGTTATCCTCAAACTTGAGGCTCACTTATGGTATGTTGGCCTGAGAGTTGGCTGAAAAAGACCAAAGGTGAACATGGAATTATTTTTTACAATGGCATGGGGGGTTTTGGAATAGAAGGAACTCTTACATACACAATCGACAACTCACGGATCCAAGAAAGGTGGCTGATGGGGTAGTAGCTCTATTGCATGATTTTAATTGAGTTTGCTCTTAAAGGAAGTCTTAAACTAGAGAAAACTCTATGTTGGCATCCTCCTCCTTCAAGTACTCTTAAGCTCAATATTGCCGGTGCTCTATTTCTTGATGTTCAGAAAGCAGGTGTAGGTGCTGTCCTTCGAGATGAGAGAGGAAATGTTGTTATGGCCATGAGCAAGGTGGAAATATGGGTAGAAGGTGCAGATGATATTGAAGCAGTAGCCGCGTTGAGGGGTATCAGATTATTTGTAATGTCTGCGTGAGCAATATTGTCCTTGAAGGAGACTCTTTATGGACAATTGAAGCTCTTAAAAACCCGAAGGGATAGCTCAGTTAGCTTAGGACCAAGGTTTGCACCTGAAAGTTGTAGGTTCGAAACTGCACTACCACACTGTAACTTCCTTTTAGGCCTGGAGAGATTAGTCGAGCCCAAAGGGTTGGGAACCCTCCGATAGAAGAAGAAGAAAAAAAAAAAAAACTCTTAAATCTTTCTCTCCTAAATTTTCGAGTCAGGGCCCCTTGTTTGAGGTAAAAGCTTTGTTGGACTGTTTTTTTTAACAGCTATGAAGTGGTTCATGTGGGTAGGGAAGGTATTGCAATAGCTCATAAGTTATCTCGGCATGCGCAATTTGTGGATGATATGGATGTCTGGTGGTATTTTACACCGAATTTGATTATGCAAAATGTACTAGCAGACTCTATGTTTTCTTCTTAATAATATTGTCAGTGAGCTTTTCTATGAAAAAAATAAAAATAAAAATGATAAAGGGTCTTTGTTTCGAATTGGGTTTGCGGGCATGACACAATTAATTGGGTGGGGTCGAGTTGCTTAGTCAAACGGTAAGAATGGACTCACCCCCGGACTGAATCTATTCTGTTCATTTGGTCGGAAATGTGAACCCGAACCATAAGAAATAGGACAACCCATGTCTTGTATCACTAAGTCAGGCTCGAGTAAGGTTGGCTGATTGGGTAAGAAATTGCTACCCACATAAGGGGAATGTGAAGGGCAAAGCATGCAGGGTTAGAGATACAAAATTGTCCTGTGCAACAATCAATTTGGGCTGGCCCACAAACATAAGAGAGGACCTGGATGAATGGTTTGACAGATATATCACTAGTCCACTTTCTGCTAGGGGTGGCAATGGGTTGGGTTCAGGTTGGGTTGATCTTTAAGGAAATGGATATGTGCCCGACTCAGAAGTTAGGTCATGAGTTGCCTGGCCCACATTTTGATGTTTAAAGCTTTATTTTTAGGGATGTGGGATGAAGCCAGGCCCAATAGTTAGATGCAGACCTAGGCCTGTATATCGTAAATGCCAAGCCCAGCCTGACATATTTTGTACAAAGAAGTTTATATATTTACAGATGGATGGGCAAAGGCCTACTTTAAGGTGTGTGGTGTGAGTCTAGTCATGAGTCTAAACAACCTGAGGCTGGACAAGTTAAAGCCCAGTTAACAGCAGGTCGGACTCATGCTGTACTTTCAGATGTGCCAGCGCCTATTTTTGGCACTAGATGTGCTGGACCTAGGCCTATATAATCTTAAAGGCCCAGAAGTATCCTAAATATTTAACACAAGGAAGTTTATATATTTACAGACAGCTTGACTGTGTCAGGTATATGGGCTTGAACTAGGTTTGAGTGTTAGGGCCATTAATTAACAGGCTTGGCATGGACAAAATTTTCCTAGCCCAACCCGGCCCAGGAACTCGCCTACCTGAAATTTTGCATCCTGCTATCTAACTGACTATTTCATTGCATTTATGTATACATGGGTTCCACACCAATTTATTTTAGGGTATGAAGATTTCATCTGCACCTGTGTTTGCGGAACATACATAAAGATGTCTTCTATTCATTGCTGTTGTGAAGAGAAGATGTTATACATTTTGTAATACCTGGGCCAGATTAGGCCCAGATCTGTCTGGCCCATTAGGCACTAAGTTGGGTTGGGTTATATTAACTAGTTTTCTTAATTTGTTTTCAAACCATTTAAGACTTTTGTTTTGGTTAGGTTGTTAGAACGACTTCTCCTGGGGAGAAGGTTTCCGTTTTGATACTCAGGGAGCTGTAGAGATCAAATCTTATTCCTGAAATAAATTAAGAACTTTCGTTATCTTCTGCATTATTCATTTCGATTGTTCCATTTTGGGTTAAAGAAAAGAAGAGAAGAGAAGAAAAGTACAGAAGGACTTTCCTTGGTAGCAGCAGAGAAGGATCTCAGGGAGGAAGAAGCCATAGGACCCACTGGATGCAATATTCGAGATCCTACACCAACGGTCCCACGATCTGCCACACTAGGAGGTGAGTAATGTTTCCAAGTACACTGGAATATGGATTTTTGAGTTAATTTGTATTTCCATTGTTCATGAAAATAACCCAAAGGGAAATCAAAGAAATCAAGACCTGGGTACTGACAGATCCAGAAATTTCCTTAGGGGTTTGATCAATATCTGTAATCTCGTAGTAATTGATCATGATTGGATTGAAGATGAGATGATGGGATATTTATTTTTACATAATATTCAATCATAAATAAGGAAACAAGATACAGTTCAAATTTATTTTTTTTTAACATCGACAAATACTGATTCTGTCGATTTGGGGTGCTATGGCCATGGGGCCACTTGATCAAACATCTGCCCCAGGGATCTGATAGTGGACCCCAGGGCCACCTAGGTGTACGTGGACCCATCAGGAGCGGGTGCCATCTGACCCCACAGCTGGATCTGATGGCAAACCCCTGGGCGACCTAGGTGGGGGTGGACCCATCTGGGTTGGGTCCCATCTGACCCCACATCTAAATTCTAAAGGCCCTGCATCGGTAGTTTTGGGAAAAATCTGGTTTAACGTGTTTTTGGGTGTGGGGCCCACTGGCCCACCTGATCAAAGATCAGGACCGGCCTTCTGGTCAGTCCCTGATGGGCGACCAAGGAAGGCCTGGTCCCAAACAAGTTGAGCCATGGGGGGCCCCACCATCTGAACCTCCCTGTTCTGACTATGAAGGTCTGTTAATGGTTGCTGGAAACAGACTTGAGTACTGTTAGGATTTGCTAAAGAAAAATAATTTATGTGATATGAGATGATGGAATGAGGAAATCCATGTGATTGGAAATGAATTATGGAAAGATATAATAGCAGGGAAAGAAGGGTTGTAGACGTGCTCTGGGCTACTTTAAAATGTCGATAAGACATGTGGGGCCACCGATTTACTTGATCAAGGATCAGAGCCAACCATTTAGCAGATTATTGATGGGCGACCAGGATGGTCCTGGACCCATGACGTTCAACGATCAGGGACCAAAATCTCATCACCCACGACATTGGGCGTGAGACCCATTCTATGAAGATGACTACCTGTGTTTAATTATTTTTAATTTTGGGGATTTAACGGAAAAAACCCTCTTAAACAGGCTATTAATGAATTTAGCCCCAATAGAAAAGGCCAGACAAAATAGGCCCTAAATTGATGTTTCTCTTTTTTTTTTTTTTTTTTTATCTTTTAGCGCTATAGTCGATATTGACGCTCGCCCGAACCTTCATTCATCTCTTCCTCTCTCTCTTGTTCTCTGTAAATTATCTCAAATCACAATATTTGAGAAGGAGGAAGAAGGAAAGAGAAGCTGGTGGGTGTGTGCAGATGAGATGCACGCAGATGGAGGTGTGCGCAAGGGCTATGCCCTATGAGGGTGGAGTGTAGCAGTGAAGGAGGGGGAAAAGAGAAAAGAAGAGGAGGAAAGAAAGAGAAAAAAAAAGGAAAGAGAGGGAGAAGGAAGGAAGAAAGAAAGGATGTGGGCACTGACGTGGAGTACAGTGGGTGGCAAATGGCAGTGCAGGGAGAAAGGAGAAGAAGAGGGGGAAGGAAGAAAGAAAGAAAGAAAGGAAAAAGGAGGAGAGCCATCTCGGTGGGGTATGCAGGTGGGTGTGCGGTGGCCCCATCACGGCTCATCTCCTTCATCTCATCTTTACCATCCCAGAACGCAGACGGCAGACCTCTACCTCCTTCTCCTTTGTCCTCTCCGGCCAGCCAACCCACCGCTCCTTCATCCTTTCCATCTCCCTGCCATCAACCTCCATCTCACCCTATCCGTAGCCCTCACGCATCTCCCTTATCTCCACGCGGCCCATCATCAGCTCTTATTCATCTCCATCTCCACAATGAATGGAATGCAAGTTTGGAGAAGCAATGAGCCACAAATCTGTGTTAGGGTAGTGTCCATGAAAGTGTTCGATGAAATGACGAAGAGAAAGGAGAATGAAATTTCACTCTCATTTCTCTTATTTTTCTCATGGGAAAGAAGTCTGCTGTTGTTGTGGGGTTTGTCATTCTTTGATTTTGCTCACTAGGAGATATTGGAGGAGAGGAATTAGAGAACATGGGTGGGGTTTCATTCATTGATTTTTGTAATTTTCTAACAAATTTCATGTATATATTTTTTGAAATGTAAGGTCAAAACACAATGAACTTGTAATGTTGTGAATGGTTTCCCCCTATTTGAGACGTTTGAAATGTGTTTGAGATGTCCGAACTCTTGAGCTTTTGAAATATCTGAGTGAAGGGCCGAAACCTTTCTTACCAAAACTCTCTACTATGACATCCAATGTTGAAATTGGTATTGGTTGAATCGGTGGAAGCATTTTTTGGAAGGGAGATGCAAGAGTTAATGCAAATTCCTCTTTGGTTGGTGTTAACATTTGGTGTTAATGTGATAGAAGATGTAGCCATCTAGACAGTGTACAACGTCTACTGAAACATTTTTTGGAAGGGTGATGCACGAGTCAATGTGAACTCCTTTTTTGTTGGTGTTAATATTTGATGTTAATGTGATAGAAAATGCAGCCGTTCTGGACAGTGTACAGTCTATTAAAGTAATTTTTGGAAGGGGGATGCAAGTGTTAATGTGAACTCCTCTTTGGTTGGTGCTAATATGTGGTGTTAATCTGATAGAATATGCAGCCGTCTGGACAATGTAATCTCCACATGGAAGAGATTTTTTGGAAGGGGGATGCACGTGTTAATGTCATCATGTCCATTTTGATTGGTGTTAATATTTGGTGTTAATGTGATTGATATAAGATGTAGCCATGATGGGCTTGCACATTTTGTTGAAGCATTTTTTGGAAGGGCACAAGTGCTAAACATACTTTTCCCTTTTGTAAGGATCGCCTTGTTTTGGGGTTATATGTTGTTGAGAACGTATCTATGATAATATAATGGTTGTTTGTATTGTCCCATTATTGATGTTTTTATTTTTTCCACTTTTATTATTGAAAATGATTAGCAAACCCCATCTAGAGCTACACTTAGTAAATTATAGTATTATAACATAGTTGATATCAATTATGACTGTATTTTTTTATGTTTCAGTTAAATAGTCGATATCGACTATGACTTTGTTTTTATATGTTTCAACTAAATAGTCGATATCGACTATGACTGTGTTTTTTATGTTTCAATTAAATAGTCGATATCGACTATGACTGTGTTTTTTAGGCTTTAGCTAAATAGTCAATATCGACTATTGGTCATGTTAAACAACCCATACAATGGTACATTCCATTGTACTAAACATTGTTCTGAATACATTGGTACGTTCCATTCACATATTCAATTAACAATCATACATTAACAAATCATTCAATTTCAAATAATGGTACATGAAGTTCTACAACATAAATCCAACTTCCCAAAACCATAGAAGTTTCACAACCACTGCCCACAAGTTCCACAACTTCAATTACGAGGTAAAGAAAGAAAGTATCTATATTTGGCCTTTCCATCTACTGCCCAAAAAACCTTCCCAAAACTTCTACCAACCAACTAAGAAAATTACATCAAACCGGTAGGTTCAACAACTCAGAAAGATTCAACCTATTAGCATTCATTTGCCAACTTCTCTTGAATAACTCAATGACAATTCTGCTACGAAAGTAAGGGATGTCGGATTGTGTAAATGTGATAGGACGGCGGTGAACACAATGCTCCGCAAATGCCACAACGAAAACTGCGTAGTCATCACAATTGTCTTGACCTTACATTTAAAAAAATATATATATGAAATCTGTTTGAAAATTACAAAAACCAATGAATGAAAACCCCACCCATGTTCATTTCCTCCAATATCTCCTAGTGAGAAAAATCAAAGAATGACAAACCCCACAACAGCAGTAGACTTCTTTCCCATGAGAAAAATAACTGAAATGAACATGAAATTTCATTCTCCTTTCTCTTCGTCATTTCATTGAACACCTTCATGGACACTACCCCAACACAGATTTGTGGCTCATTGCTTCTCCAAACTTGCATTCCATTCATCGTGGAGATGGAGATAAATAAGAGATAATGATGGGCCGTGTGGAGATAAGGGAGATGCGTGAGGGCTACGGATAGGGTGAGATGGAGGTTGATGGTAGGGAGATGGAAATGATGAAAGAGCGGTGGGTTGGCTGGCCGAAGAGGACAAAGGAGAAGGAGGGAGAGGTCTGCCGTCTGTGTCCTGGGATGGTGAAGATGAGATGAAGGAGATGAGCTGTGATGGGCTACCGCACACCCACCTGCATACCTCACCGAGATGGCTCTCCTCCTTTTTCCTTTCTTTCTTTCTTTCTTCCTTCCCCCTCTTTTTCTCCTTTCTCCCTGCACTGCCATTTGCCACCCACTGCACTCTAAGTGAGTGCACACATCCTTTCTTTCTTCCTTCCTTCTCCCTCTCTTTCCTTTTTTTTTTTTTTTCTCTTTCTTTCCTCCTCTTCTTTTCTCTTTTCCCCCTCCTTCACCGCTGCACTCCGCCCTCATAGGCCACAGCCCCTGCGCACACGTCCATCTCCGTGCATCTCATTTGCACACACCCACCGGCTTTCTCTTTCCTTCTTCCTCCTTCTCAAAGACTGTGATTTGAGATCAGTTGCATAGAGCAAGAGAGAACAAGAAAGAGAGGAAGAGATGAATGAAGGTTCGGGTGAGCGTCGATATCAACTATAGCGCTAAAAGACAAAAAAAAGAAGAGAAACATCAATTTAGGGCCTATTATGTTTGGCCTTTTCTATTGGAGCAAAATTCATTAATAGCCTGTTTAAGAGGGTTTTTCCCATTAAATCCCCTTGAATTTTCCAAGGTTCCTGTTATAATAATGTTATGAACAGAAATACATGTATGAATATTGTATTATTTTAGATGGTTTAAATTATCTGATATTTATACTGATTCCATTATTGGGCTTGGATCTTATTGTGTGCCCTAATGAGTTATATAATGAATACCTTAGATAAATAGGCAAGTTCTGAATGTACAATAATTCTTTATGTTTATCGGGAACCTATAATGATGATATGGAATTTGGAGGATATAGGAGTAGTACCATAAAGAGGGTACCAACTGTTGAATCTGTGTGGGGCCTAATTAATCCCGATTTTTGTGGAACTAATCCTATATCAAAAATGATTACTGCTTATGGTCAATGTTAGACCTATTGAATGCACAATTAATATAAGAAAGTAATGAACTGTCTAGTAAGAATATTACAATATGAACATTATATGAACACCATATTTGAAATGTCAGAAGGATCCTTACATTTGAGTATTGAGTTGAAAATTGAACCCTTTGAGGGCCAGGAGGAATAAGGTTGGACTGGGACTGAAATATTGCTTATGGAATTATTCTCCTTATGGGGAATTTTTTGAATGAATTATAGAAAGGACTTCTCCTTGGGAAGGAACTGAAATACTGAAACTTCGATGGTTGAACTCCATCATAAGAACCCAGAATTGGGATTACAGATCTTATCAAAGTTAAAGACTGACTATGTACCTTTACTAAATAAACAAGAAGACTCTATTTTGTAATCCACTATTATTTTGTGATTCTTCCGCACTCTTGTTAATACATTTATATTAACAATGATTTGTGTATTTAGAAATACTATTCACCAGTTATCTGATAATTGCTTTGCTCCAATTTAGGTACACAACATTTGAGGGAGCTTGGTGACGAAGGAAATCAGCCATTGGACTTCAATATGCGTGGCTTATGAGAGAGCGTGATATTTGATCCGAATTATGATGCTTAGGATTTGGAATAAATTGTCCTTTAAATAATATCGAATATGATTCCTTTTATGTTTTAAGAATGGCTATGTTAGCAGATTTGATACCATTTATCTCTTATTAATGATTTCTCTAAATAAATTGAAGTTAAATGCATTGCTCAGTTCCCTGTTATAACTTGATTTATGTGGTGATTCTGATTTCTTAATAGTAAGGCCGCGGGTCCTGAAGAGCTATGGGATTTGGGGCCTTACACATTTCCATGTAAGTAGGTTGTCCTAGGAGAAGGATATGTTACTTTGCATGGATAGAGTGATGAGGATGGCATCTCCCCCTAAAATAATGGTTTGAATATGTAGTGAAGCTGCCAATTGCAAGCATGCTTGAATTTGGATCACTTGTTTGGGCTTTCAATAACTTTTTGGAGTATCAGGCCAGGTTGAATCAGGCTTCATGTTTTTTATTACTTAATTCAAGTGCGACCCAAATATTTAATGGGCCCAAACTTTAGATTTTGGCCTCACCGGAGTACTAGAGCATACGATCCAACCCCACCAAAGCAGGCTGGGCCTAGATTGGCCTCGGGATGGCTCCACCCAGGAGAACCCCAACTAATCTACAAACACTATGATTCAAACCAATATTGTTGGTGCCACGCCAGACTGGGCTTCAGATTTTTTATCTATGCCCAGCCCAAACACTCCATGACCCAACTTTTAGATCCAAGCTCGACCTGAGATCAAAGTTACCAAAAGCAGGTTGGTCACTGATCAGACCCTGACTGGCCTGGCACTTGAGTTTCCCTTGGGGTGGTTTAAGGGTACTATATATATATATATATATATATATATTTGATAGCTAGCTAATGGGATTGGGACACTTAGCCCTCTGGTGAGGGAAGTAGATATCGGATGAGGAAAGAAAACTACAGGTTAGAATGGGCACGGGGTGGGAGGGAAGTAGCTGCTGAGAGGGAGAGTTGGTGAAATTTTCCTTCATTTGTCATAGGAGCTTTTGTCATCCGATATTCTTCTTTTCGGTTGAATAAAAGTTTCATCGACAAGCAACAAGTACAAATCAATAATGACAAGAAACAAAACTACATGAAGCATGTGTGCCACCGACAAGAAACAAAACAACATGAAGCACGTGTGCCACCAAAAGATTTGGACTTGCTTTCTTTCTTCTAAAGTGCTCCTAAAGCTAATCAAGCAGAATTGTGGGCCCTTGTATTTTGGTGTTATGAAGCCAATAGAGTGCTATCTTGCTTCTAAAGATATGAGTACTTTTTTCTTCTTTCTAATAAAGATGCAAGAACTTACTTTATTTCTTGTTCTTATAATGTAGTTTTTTTTACTACCCCAGCCATTTGGTTGGGGACTCTAGACCAACCCCCCAACCCCCAACCCCCAATCAAGAAGAAAGCCCACAGAGGTGGTTAGAGCCTTGCATATATGCAATAAGGATTAGGATTTTGACTGATAGTATGATCAGGTTATGATTTATAAGATTAATCTCAGTGAATAGTCATTACTAGATTAATGTTTCAACTACTAGAATAAAGTTAAAAGAGCAAGATTAGATGATGTTGGCAACATCGATCATTACTCAATGAAAGGGAAAGTAATAGGGATTTGACCATAGAGTTGCTTTAGACTTGACATTTGCCCTTCACCTATTGAGATTTAATAATACAGAGCTGGTCGTACAACGAAGGGGCTAAAAAATCACGAGTGAAGGGGAGATTGATCGATATCCTATAGATGTGGGATATCGCATAGCGTGATATCTCAAATTCCTTGGATATTGTACAAATAGCCCTATAAGAATTTTTTTTTTTTAAGCTTTAACCATTGACGGACGAATATTGAGTCTTAGGACAATTGTATGTTCAAAATTCCAAATTAATATAGAACAATACGTAAGGTTTTTCTAGTATTTACTAATAGCCTCCTTTATTTTTCGTTTTCACATACAATCACCTGTACTCCTCTAACCATGTTGGCCAGACACCTTTAGTGTTGGTCAAAGGCTGTAAAAAGGTTTTTTAACTACTTTATATGAATTTTCATTAAAAGCCAATGAAAAGGGCAAACACCCTTCAACTACAGTCGACCTCTAATGGATCATTTGTTTGAAGTTATTTACATATATAATAAATAATTACTATGCATAATGGTTGTGTATCATCACATTTATTTTAGCCGATTTATGCACCATATGTGTGAATGAGGTGTGACAAAGGTATATAAATAAGGCTATTTATACAACATAATCTTTAGACGTGAATAGTTATGAAAATCACTTTCACACCTCTCATATACAAGGTGCAACTACATTTGTATACATATGATTGCAGATCCATGGGGCCTATCAAACACCCTTATTTTCTTTATTCATGTGGGACCCATATTTGTAACAGTAATTGTTCAATCTGTTTATTGGACTAAATAATCCCTAATAGATATTGAATGATTTGTGAAAAGGCTTCAACATATAGATTTAATTTTCTGCACCTCTTTTGGACGCAATTCATGATCAAAACTGTTCAATATACTTTTATTAATAGTAAATTTCAAGATGTTTAGTTTCATATCTTAATTCTTCAACATTTTGAGAAGTTTGTAAAAAAGGTCCAAGAAACCTAATTCATCTAAAATCGCTGGACGTACTTTTTTACTCACGTCAAAATGGTGACTTTGACAAACATGGCAATCTGTTTTACGTCTGTAACATTAGCACATGTTATATTTACTTATGTAAAACCCATTTTCCTATCACACATTAAATGGCAAACAACCCCTAATCTTGATAATAAATTATGCTAGTTTAAAAAAGAAGTAAAATATTTTTGGTAACACTAGTTAGTTTAGGATTATAAATAGAGAAAGATAGATGCAGAGAAACTACTTATGATGCAATCAATTGTGGAACTAATGAAATGAATTGTTATTCTCTTAACAATACATTCTACATTACAATTCAGCCCAAACATTTAAAACTAACTATTTTTCAAAGTAAATTAAATGATATGCACAAATTTTTTTTCTCGTCACAATAGAATTTCAGTTACAAACTTGTCATGGTAGGGTCAGGATTGGGATTTACATTGCTCACCCAGGTTTGGGCTGAGTTTATCCTTTTTATTCAAGTTAGCCAACCTGACTCAGCGGAACTGTTTATACAAAGGCTTGACTTAATTAACGGTTTAGGTTGACCCTTTCAACTTCTAAATTGGGTTTTGGTTGACATTTTCAACCTAATTGAAAAATCTATTGAATTCGGGCTGAGTCCATGCCTTTTGTCCAGAGTTTTCAACCCAACTCATACTTGACTCGACCCATTGCTACACTGACAGTGAGGTACGTTTGTATGGGTTAGGTTGAATATGGTTCAACTTGACCACTACTGATTAACGTGTACTTTACCCAAGTTGAACCTAATCCATTCATTAATCAAGCTGTAAATGTCAGCCCAACTCATAGGGTTAGGTTGAATATGGTTCAACTTGACCACTACTGATTAACGTGTACTTTACCCAAGTTGAACCTAATCCATTCATTAATCAAGCTGTAAATGTCAGCCCAACTCATAGGGTTATCTCGAGCCGTAAATAACCAAGTAGATCAGGTAATGTTAGTAGGCTAGTAGTGATGCAGGCCTCGAACATGGCTCCCGTAAGATCCACCAAATGAATAAATCAACCCAGTATTTCAATTTTACCAGAGTTAAAAATGAGGATTGTATTATTTAAGAGTACTATTGTTGTTTGCTTGGGTGTACTTGAGAATATCTTTAATGATTAATTGAAAAGAACTCCTTTAACTTGAAAAGGCCTATAACTTGGAAGAAAAAAAAAAAAAAAAAAAACGATTTCAATACATGATGTTCTAATTGACAAAGATGTTTCAAACAAACAAACTTCTTCCAAAACTTCTTCAAGTGATGGAATGTATGGAAGTTTTACAAGAAGTCATGATCACTTTAATCCCTGTTTATTTACTCAAGTCATCCTTTCCATCTATCACATTTGATAATTAAGAAAGATTAGATAAAACCCACACGATAATCAGCTCTTGTCAAGCTCACCATCAGTAACACTCATACAATTTGATATCGACGCAAAGGCGAAAATACACCTCCCCCTCGAATGCATCGGTCATCAGCGTAGCGATCCCTCTGGTCATGAAGAAGTCCCCGGTGCCACCCACAACCGAAATGTCCCTAGTCTTGTTCATCAATGGGTCTGCCCCTGCAAAGTTTATGGTCCCCTTGTAGTCTGTAGTGTTGAGTACAAAGCTAAATCCTACCCATGCAGTGAAGATCTCTTTCTTGTCATAGAAGTAGAAGCCTTGTGCGCGGCCAACCGGGTTAGAGCGAAGATTATTGTCCAAAGTGATTGGATCGTCGAACACCACCATATCGCCGAAATGGTTTTGCCCGGCTAAAATGGTCCGGTTACCCCATGAGGGTGCACCCACAATGGCAGATGTTGCATTGGCCGCATTCTTGCCATTGTAGAGGATGTCATGGAAGTACAACACTAAGTTCTTGCATGGATGTAGCCTCCTCAGTTTCTTGCTTGCCATGGCAGAGGATGCAGAGAGGAAAATGAGGATGAGGAGGAAAATGGCAGTAGATCTTTTCTTCCCTTCAATCATCTTCATCTTTTTCTGCAGCATCCAACGGAATGTTGAGAACCAATAGTAACAATGTAGAATACTATTATTGGGTGGATCTGCCTTACTCCTCTGGTCAACATTATATAGAGATATTCAATCACTACAGTCCAGTGAATGAGGGTAAAAGGAACTGAAAGTTTTGAATATTCTTGACTTCTAAGATATCTTTCATTTTCTCTTTATATAATTCCTTGCTCATGGGACCATTTTCACTGACTTCCCTTGCTTCCTTCCTACTACTACTAGTTCCACTAGTAGAGGCTGGCTCTGGTTTTAGTCCTATGCAACAAACTAGGTATCCACTGTCCGGCCTCAATAGGACAGACTTCATTCATAAGCATATTACTTGGTTTTTTCTTTATTTATCTTAATATTCATTTAGAGTTTTACTTTTTTAATTTTGATAATGGCCATAATTTCTTTATCAACTCATAACTAAATAACATGAGATCCATTTGATGGGTTATCAGATTGACTTTCCAATGGGACCAAGTTTGTATGGTTTCATTCCAACAAGAGTAGAATGTTGGAAATAGGTGGGCCTCGTAGACAGATTTTCAAAACTTTTGACCCACTTGACTCAGGGATCAAGTGCCCATAAGGCCACAAATCATATCCAGGATGTAATCCCTCTGTCTCATCAATCATGTACAGCAATATATTCTATTTAGAAGATAGAAGAACAACAACAATTCAGTAACCAAAATAATCCACAATAAAGGTAGAAGCATATTATACCTTTGGAGCCTGGTTGTGCTCTAATGGAGAAGAAGACTTGTTAGTTGAAGAAACTCTTTTTTTGTAAGCAATGCAGGATCTCCAAGACCTCCTAGTCTTCCACGCTATGACCCGTATCAGATCTCTTTTCTCAAGAAGACTGGTGGAAACTTCAAGAGAAAACCCTTCAAGAAATTCAAGGAACTAGAAGAGAACTAGAAGAGCAAGAGAGATGTGCAACTCTTGCACAAAAGGGGGCTGGGCATGAATTCCAAGAGAGAGTGGACGTCCCAGCCCCTTGATCTCCTTTTTGTAGCTTTTAAGTAACTCCTTTTCTTACTAATTAACTAGAAGTCCTACTTCCATAATAATCAACAACTTTCTCCTTTCTAATTGCTATAGAAGTCTCACTTCTACAACAATTAGTAACCCTACTATTACCACTATTAGAATTATCACTTCAAATAGAAATAGTAGCTTTCTAATTCCTTCATCTTAGAGTTTAAGTAGGATTAGTATCTTTTCAATAACTTGGGATAGTATGGGGACCACTAAGGATTCCATAGAAAGTTGGCTCCAATTGGGACATCGCGACTTCACATCTCATGTGCAATCCGGGCCCATAATTAATTGCAAATAATACCACTATATAAATGCAATTGCACTCCAGTCTTAAGAATAAATTACAATGAAGACCCTAAACTTCCTGATTACCATAAGTAGGCCCCTCTATCAATATCCATGGATCAATTGGACTAAAACTGTCTCACCAATTTAAATCCACATTTTATTATCCTTGAGTCCCAATTAATCACAGTGATCATTAGTACCATCCAATTAACTCTTAATCGAGATGGGCGCGCACTTACTAATGACAAATCCATTAATTGACACAAGGGGATAATATAGATAGATTCCATTTTGATCATTGAATGTTCCCACAATCCTACTACCACCTACCCAAGACACCAAGGTGTTGACCTACTGTTGGCCTCACTCATTGTTGACTCAAAATAAATGAATAGATAGAAACTTGAGTTCATCAATATCTCAGGATTGAGTGCATATTACTAGGAAATTATGAGAGCAAACCTTAAACTCGAGACAGTATTCCATAAGGTGCTTCTCATGGTCCTTCAATATATCCAATGTACCGGCACTATGATCCAGAATCTTACATTCTGATGATCGAGACAAATCATACTATCTCATAGTGATCAAAGTGCTGCGACCTTATCAGATGAGATACCTAGTCTTATCACCGATTGTGAAAATATTTAAGTATAAGATTTGTGACATGTTTCCCGTGTGTGGATCTCATCCATACACATATATCACATCTAATATACTAATGGGACCCGGTTCAACTCATGAACCATTATTATGTCATAATTATTGGTCATGTGCATTAAGTAATAAAAACACCATTCATCTCATGAAAGGAGAGCATGATATTATTGATAAATAAAGAAATTAATCCATTTATTACATCATCTGATAGATTGAGTCCATACAATCTAACACAGAAAAAAAGGTTAAAAAAAAAAAAAAAACACTTGTTTTGTAGGGTTAAGCTATTGACAATTTAGGGCCCGTTTGGTTTGCTACATGGACTGATGCAAGTATATATATGCAAGGACTCCATCTTATTTTGGTTTTCCTAAGACTGAGTTGGGACTCAAAAGCTAGTTCCAATCATTGAAGATTTTCTACCAAGAAAGAAAAAAAAAAAAAAAAAAAAAACCACACACATTGAAGATTGCTATTTGGTTGATGAAAAAGGATGTTCCCAAATTAGGGGTGGCTAAATCTAATACGGACCACTAACTCGATCGACCCGCATATGAGATGCATAGCCCTACCCGCAATATATATGGGTTAAGTTACGAATTAGAGAAATCTAACCGAAATTGGAATTAGTCAGGTTAAGGTAGCAGCGGGTCCCCCCATTTCTAAATCCATTTAAACAATTTGGTGGTTCAATTCTGATAATTTATAATATGTTATGAGATTATATGGATCTTGGGTGGATGCCCACTTAAGATGAGTTATGGTTAGAATTATGGTTCCTCTCTTAAGAGGTTACTTTGCTTATAAATAGGCTTCTCCTCTTGTATTTATATACACACATTAAGATAATAGAAAAGCTCTATTTTCTCCCTCTAATCTTCCTTCTTTTAGTCTCTCTTTTCTAACACTTTATCAGCATGAGAAAAAAAAAAAAAAAAAAAAAAAAAAACCCAAACCTTCCAGAACTTCTTGGATACATTGAGAAAAAAAAAAAAAACCCAAAGTCTTCCTGCTTCGACAAGATTGCAACAACCTTTTAAAACTTTTGTTTCAACTTGAGAAGCATGCAACAAAAAACCTCTCATGTTTCAAGCTGCGAGGGATTTTTTGTTTCAACTCGGGAAGCGTGTGTTTCAAACGATTTGCTTTGGTTTGGTTTCCTGCCATGCCTCAGTTAGCGTGTGTTTCAAACTTCATCTTTTAGACCCCGAATATTTTTTGGATTGCAAGCATGCATCCACCTTGCTTTTAGTGCGACTTCCTCCCTCTCGTCTCGAGATGCGTGCAAGAGAAGTTCATTTTATTACCGGGCCTAGCCAGAGATTTCAATGGTTAAAACTTTTTTCTAGACTTCGATCACGATAAGTGGTATCCAAACCATTGATATTAAACCATAGTGAGCATATTTAAATATTAACAATAAAATAGAACTTTGATATTGCTAAATAAGTAAGATTAGCAGCAGAAGTAGCAAAAAGGAGTTAAATATAATGTTAAAGTAAAATATGCTCTAATTTAGAGTGATTAATCAGTCCATCAGATCTGTCCATGTGATAGATCTCAATACCATCAATACACGGAAGAAAACAGATTGTCGATCCATATCCAAATGTGTCTTTTATGATCAAAATAAAATCTGGACCGCATATTATTGACCAATATGTTCAATTCTGAAATTAACTAATGAATTCAGAATGTTATATATGGCCAACAGTATCAATTTAACGGCTATGATTGGATTGAATAAATAATATATAAGAATAATTAGAATCAAACTTTAATGATCAAACTAATTGGATATTGACCAATTAATGCCCAATAAAAATTTCAAAATACAATTAGACCCTATTAATGTACGATAAAATGATTTGATGGTAAAATATATCATCAGAATAATCAAAACCATCGATCATATTATAATTTACAATTTCATGGTTCAGGGTCAACTTCTAAACTTTGATTCGGGTCATTTTTGAAGCTAATTTTGGTAAATTGAATGTACAAATACTGTCTAATAAGTCGGTTCAACTGGAAAATTTTCTCCAAAACTGAAATGGGCTTAGTGGGCCCTTAACAGGTCAAGCCCAAACCTTGCTCTTAGTGCGACTTCCTCCCTCTCGTCTCGGGATGCGTGCAAGAGAAGTCCATTTTATTACCGGGCCTAGCCAGAGATTTCAACGGTCAAAATTTTTTTCTGGACTTCGATCACGATAAGTGGTATCCAAACCACAGTTCAAATTCAATCTATTAGAATGCACAAAATTAATGATACTCATTTTCTTGTAATTATAGTATTTGGTTACTGTTAATCTTCTTGCATGATTTTTTTTTCTTAAATTTATTAATGCCATGAATGGATCACAAAATAGAACTAGAAGTTCGAAAAGTGAATCTGAAGTTCACCCATAGACCAGCAGTCTTAGATGTTGGAATACTAATATGAACCTGTAGATTCATATCCATAAATCAAGGCTTGAAGTTTTTGACTCAAAGTCCAAATAAATTATACGACCATGAAATTAAACATGAAAGTTTGACAGAACCTATAGTTATAATTTAATGTATTATGAGCCCGAAGTTCTAAATCAAGCCTAAAGTCTTAACAGAACCAAGAGTTCTGATTCTCAAAGATGAAAACCTGATGTTCCAACTTATTTGTCGTGTTTAATTCTTTCCTCAATTTACTTCTAATGTTAAGGTTTCATTTTTTTCCTTATCTTTCTACTTTATTGATTATCTGCATACGGTTAACTTCATATATATATATATATATATATATTTCCTATTACAATTCTTGCATGTTGTCAAATATGGCTAAACTTGACCTTAAAGCACTTAACATAAATGCGGACAATTACTTATTTTAGCAATTAGATGCTAAAATCTACTTTAAATCCAAGAAATTAGGAGAGACCATAAAGGAAGGTAACAAGATGTTCCCAAAGGAAAAGGCGTTAGCCCTCATAAATATAGCAGCAAAAAAAAAATTTGCAATACACCAGAAGCGTGGCATACTATAGGATTAAAGGACTTAGCTCCGCGGAAAAGGAGAAATGAACAATCATCATCATGTCCTCCTGAAGAGGCACGTAACCTTGCTGAAGAGGTTCCTTCCAAAGAGGCACGTAATGCTTCTGAAGAGGTACACGCTCCTGAAGAGGGACGTAACGCTCGTGAAGAGTTTCTTCATAAAGAGGCACGTAACGCTTTTGAAGAGGTTTCTCCCGAAGAGGCACCTAACGCTCCTGAAGAGGTTATGGTGAAATCTATTCTCTCTAGAATAATGAAAGTCCCTGGTAAGACTTTTGAAGCCTTAAAGAGGCACCGGCACTGGATTATGAAGAGATCTCTATACTTTACATTTATTCAAGAGAGAGATGGAATAGAAATGATATTGTCATCGATGAAGCATTTGCATATGCGGTAGCTACATAAATATCAAAGGAAAATGATGATGATGATTGGGACACAGAAGAGCTCGAAAAAACTGCTGGTTATTTAAAGAAATATCCATACCGTCCCATCGAGAAAATTGAAAATGTATTTGGGTCCCTAAGTACCATACTTTGGTGCTATTAGAGGCCTAATGTAGTTGGCACAATGCACTTGACCAGATATTGCACTTTCTATTAATCTATTTGCCAAATATAGCTCCGCAGCAACTCAAAGGCACTGGATTTGTGTTAAACACATTCTACGATATTTGCGTGGAACAACTGATTTATGAATATTTTATTATTATGATCTTAAAGATTCCAGTTTTATAGGATATGCAGATTCAAGTTATCTCTTTGATCCTCATAAAGGTCGATCACATACAAGTTATGTGTTTATTAATGGTAATGCTGCTATTTCTTAGCATTCTACTAAATAGATTTTGGTAGCTCTTTCTTCCAACTATGCTGAGATTTTGGCCCTTTATGAATCCAGTAAAGAATGTGCATGGCTAAAATCTTTGATTCAGTATGTTCGTAGTTCTTGTCAATTACCTTCTATTGCAGATATCCCAAATATTATTTATGAAGATGATGAAGTATGCATAAAATAGATTCGCGAAGATTTCATTAAAGGAGACAAGACTAAACATAAAGCACTGGAATTCTTCTTCACTCATGAACTTCAAAAGAACAATGAAATTGAAGTCAAGGAAGTTTGTTCGAGTAACAATATGGCTTATCTGTTTACCAAATCTTTGCCAAAATCAGTATTCCAGAAGTTTGTATATGAGATTGGTATGCGAATAGTTCATCATCAAATTATGTAAATGATTGCTATCATCAGGGGGAGTGGTTTATCAGGGAGGACCTTGAAGCATGCTACCCAGGACATTTGTGAGTTGCACTCTTTTTCCTTTTCTAGTTTTATCCCACCCGGTTTTCCTAGTTAAGGTTTTAACGAGGCAGCATTATGAACGTCGAACACCAGTTTAATGATCTTGAAGAATGTTGTACTCTTTTTCCCTTGCCTTTGATTTTTTCCCATTGGATTTTCCTTAGCGAGGTTTTTAGTGACGTAACTGTCTTTGAATGGTGGTCATCCAAGGGGGAGTGTTATGAGATATGGATCTTAGGTGGATGCCTACTTAAGATGAGTTAGGGTTAGAATTAGGGTTCCTCTCTTATGAGGTTACTTTGCCAATAAATATGCTTCTCTCCTTGTATTTGTACACACACATTGAGATTAAAGAAAAGCTCTCTCTTCTCCCTCTAATCTTCCTTCTCGTAGTCTCTCTCTTTTCTAACAGAATAGTTTAATTTACATGGAGTGAGTTGAGTTTATGTCGGGATTTTTTTGGCCTACAACTTCAATCAATATATTTGAAATAAATTGGGTTTAAACCAAAATTTTATAGGTTGGGCCAGGTTAAGCGGGTTAATCTGCATTGAATGTAGGTCAGGTAGGTCAGGTTGGGTTGATTCGCATTGGTGTGATTGTTGAGGTCAACGTCCACCCTCACTTTTAAGCTATCATAACTATGGTCGAGCCCTGCCCTTACCATAAAACTTTTGTTGTGCCATTTCCAATCACCAATAGGTTTTGGGAAAAGTGATAGCTCAATGGGGTGCAAGATTTAACAAGTGGTATCAGAGCCTGATAGGTCAGGTGTTCCCGATTAGAGCCTAGTATGTCGGGTGTTCGAGTCAAGGGACACCCATATTACAAATAGCGCAGTTGGAGTCGTGGTGGGTGTGCCGTTTGTATCAGAGCTGGTAGGTCGGGTGTTCGAGTCACGGGACGAGTTTTGCGAGTTGCGCAGCAGGAGTCACGGTGGCTGTGCCGTTGAGAGAGGGACTGTTGAGGTCAACGTCGACCCTTGCTCCTGAGTGGTCATAATTGTGGTCGAGCCCGATCCCTCACCATAAAACCATTGTTGTGTTAGTTTTCCATCACCAATTGGTTTTAGGATAAGTAGTAGCTCAATGGGGTGTAAGATCCTTCAAGCGGTGATTCAGAGCCTAGTAGGTCGGGTGTTCGAGTCAAGGGTTACGCGTTTTGCGAGTTGCGTAGTAGGAGTCGTGGCGGGTCTGCCGTTGTATAAGAGCTTGGTAGGTCGGGTGCTCGAGTCACAGGTCGCGCGTTTTGTGAATTGTATAGTAGGAGTCGCGACAGGTGTGCCGTTGAGGGAGGAATTGTTGAAGTCAACGTCTACCCTCGCTTGTTAGATCCTGCAAGTGGTATCAGAGCCTGGTAGGTCAGGTGTTCGAGTCACACGACATGCATTTTGAGAGTTGCGTAGTAGGAGTCGCCGTCATGGGACACGTCCACCCTTTCTCCTGAGTGGTCATAATTGTAGTCAAGCCTGAGCCCTCACCATAAAACCATTGTTGTGTCGGTTTCCCATCACTAATTGATTTTGGGATAAGTGGTAGCTCAATGGGGTGTAAGATCCTACAGTAATGACTTCAACCCGTAGATGCCCCTTGTCAAACCAACCCTGTTTTCCACCCCTATTTAAAATCTGCTAAAAAGCTAGACCCATTATGGAAAGTGGATCTGGTTTTACCAGCTACCTCCTCAATTCAATGAAATCAGTGGGATTACTTGTTAGATTTAGTGAATTAATGTAAAGTGAGGTGAAGCATCAAATCAAGAGAGAAAAAATAGAAGTGGTTATGATGGTCTTTTATTTTTAGTGACTTGATAGAGAATTTTTTTGACTTTTTGCGTAAAAAGAGGATTTTTTTTTTTGTCATTTAGTGGAGAAAAGAGGTTGGTTTTTTACTCTTTTTTTTTGAAACGAGGAGGGAATTTTGAATTTGTGTACTTTTGATATGACCCCTTTGCCTTTTCTTGTGTGGATAATGGACGCTTTACTTCACTTTAAGTCTACTAGTAAAGTCCCAAACACGCCCAAGGAAGGAGATGAGTGTAATAGTGTCGTATTAAAAGAAAGTTGTTTGTGGGCATTACGGAGGAATTGTTTGATCATGGAGCTAGTTGTAAGTTTAAAGTAGGTATGCGCATGGGTCAGGCCAGCATCGGGCTCGATCTCGGTGAAGCCCACTTTTTCCAAGCTTGGATATATTAATTGGGTCTGTTTAATATATGGGGCGGGGTTAGATTAAATGATTAAAAGCCCAAAGCACAGACAACCTAATCTGGATAAGGAGTTAGTTTTGCTGGAAAGCCCATCTATAAATGATAAAAAGGCTCAGGTTGGCCTGGTGGTCTAACATTTAAGGCCCTTGTTGAGCTTGAGTTAGATATGGGCTCGCGTTTCTAAGATACCATGTATACTATGTAAGATACCATGTATCAATCCAAAAGCTTAAGCTGATAGGTGGAAGCACAAACAAGTTTGTAAAGCCCCATCAAACCCATTACTTGGGTGATGTGGGATGTGGGACCTTCCCAATACTAGGAACCAACCCTTCAAAAGCCCGTTCCCCTCCCCCGAGTTTAAATTCAAGTATTTATTTTTCATATCTACCCTAGTTACATTAAATCCTATCATTGTGGTAATCTTTTTATAATGAATTTGCAAGAATTCTAATAATTCTAAGAAATCTATTCCCAAAAGATGCTAAAATCGAAGAAATATAGGTGAAGATCTATAAATGGCCATCAAATAGTCTCCTTTGATGGAAAATGAATTAAGGAAAATAGAAAATAAATGCGCAGCCATCACTTAGGGGCCTTTTTTTCATGTAATTGAATTCCTAGGGATTCTAAGGCTCCGTACTTCTATAAGCCATTAAAATGAAGAATCAGATGTAAATATATCTAAAAATGGGAATCAAATAATTTCCCTTTCACAAATTGAATCGAGAGATGATGCAAAATGGATACGTAGCCATCACCCTAGTAATTCACATCCTCGGAAAGTCAAGGTCCCATCTGCCTCACTATGTTATATCCCTGACCCAAGACTTCAAATATCGATTAACGCTTATGTATTTTATGAAAACAAACAGGCCCTTGGAGTAAATCAAGGGTCCCATCTATATCTCCACCTTATATACTTCACCTTTTGACCCTCACCTCTTTAATAATTCTTTGTTGGAACCAATTTCCCCATGAGTTCCTAGGAATTCATGCTCGAAATTGTATTCATAAAAGTAGCTTAAATTGAAGAAACGAATGTGAAGATTTACATTTGGCCATGAAATAAAATTCCCTTTGTGGAAAATCACCCTAGCAAATCAAATCCTAGGAATTCCATCTATATCTTTGCCCTTTTTGTCCTTCATCCCTCACCTTTTTAATAATCCTTTCTTGAAACCATTTTACCATTAATTCCTTGGAATTCAATTCCTTGCAAATAAACATGCATGGCCATAATATTATTTTATACATTTTATTTTATTATGCTTAAAAGGGGTGCAATGACCCTTGTTTCAGGCTTTCAGCCCTTGTGTGTGCGAATATTGTTTAAATAAAATCAAAATATGGGCTATTTACCTACTTACTATGTTTATATTAGCAGGTTAGATGGGTTCTCTGGGTCAGCCTAATTCCAAATGTTCAACAATTTGTTAGGTTTTCTTGAGCTGCAACTGCCTCATGTGTATGGTGGCTTGGGTTCATAATGGATTAGATAGGTTGAATGGGGTCTGGCTACCTTTACCTCATTGTCACTTTTTGTTTGTATGTTTGTGTGTGAGACCTTCAAATCCTCTTGATCTCTCCAATTGGAGCATGAGACCTTCAGCATAATCGATTTTTTTTAATTTCCTAATAGTGCTAATCCCTCCGGGCCTAGAGAGAAGCCGGGTAAAACAGCTCCTGTGACCCCTAGGTAGTAGCACTAGTGGACTTGGTTCCTGAAAAGGGGGGAACCGTGGTACCAACCACTCAAATGTTAACATGCTTAGAATTAGAACCCTCTATTTGGGGCAGCTTTTCTCTCATCTCTTCCCTTTTTTTTTTTTTTAGAGAAACTTTTATATAGAGGGCTGGCCTTCCCTTTTTGGACTTTGATGGTAAAGGACCTTGTAGGTGGGGAATCACACATTGTGACTGTGGATGACACAATGGCCTCCCACGGCTCCCTCCAGGGTTCAAACCCTGAAGTAGTAGATTTCCTTACTATATCCTGGCCACTAGGCCACCAAGCCAAAAAACAAAAAGGACCTTGTAGGTTACACCAGCTGTCGGCTACAACCTCTCTGTTAGGTGGGTAAAAACTGTTGTGACAAAACAAGATAAATCCACAAGCACTTCCCTTGCCTTTGATCTCATGGCCTCCCACACATCTCACTGCACTTTTCAATAGACTCCAATTAGGATTAAGCCCAAACCAAATAACAGTTAGCCCGGGCTTCCCAATGGGCCCAAAAAAGCCGTTTAATTTTTATCTTTCCAACCACTTTTATTTTGACTATAGCATCTTTTTGAACAATTGAAATATCAACTGTATTTTTTCAAAAAAGGACAAAATCTCCCTTAGATTTTTTTTTTGAATGGTAGAGTTTCCTTAGATCTAAACTCACTTGGATAAGACTTGCCCTTAGTGCAAAAAGACAGTTAAACTCAAGCTGATATAACAGGTTTAACAACCTTAATTTAATCCATAACAACTAAAACTAAGAGAAATCTTCATCTTTTTGCAGCAAAACACTTTACATTTTATACATTTAAAAAATGGACTTCTCATTGCAATTCTAGGTGGTTGATTGAGATTTTCAACTTAAAAGGTAAGTGTGGTTATTAAAAACACATAGATGGTCACAAGTACATTTCCCTACCTTTTAAATATCACATTGCTGCAAAAATGAGCATGTTTGCAAGACTAGTTAATTACTAACAACCAAACATTAATTATTAAAATTTGGAAAACCTCTCTTTGACTCCCATGTATTGCTTTTCCCTTCTTTTACAATCTATATGGTTAGTTTGCATTAAATGTTCTTATTATGTTGAGCGGTTGCAATCAGTTAACTGTTTGTACTATTCCAACACATATGTAGGCAATCCTACCAAACCTCCGGTTCCTAATTGGCCCAACCGCAGTTTGGTGGCTTCCGATTTGTTGGTCTTTTTTAGAGAGAGAGTTTTTATGATCCCCCCCTTGTTAACTTTTCCACATGGGTGAATGAGAGTGTATGATGGGAATGGGCCAGATGATCCTTTTGAGGGTGTTGATCAATCAGTTGGGTTCACATTTGAAATCCATACCACTCGAAACTGATGTCCCAACTTTTTCTTTTTAAAACTACTAGGCATAATTTCACAATAATTAATTAAAGTTACTTCCACTGCTTCATTGATAATGCGTAAAGTATGTGATTTGACTTAGATTATGACTTGTATTTTAGATGTAGCATTAATAGGTAATAAATTAAGAAAAAATCGATCGAGATGGTATATAGCCATCCATCTAGACTACCAATATATATGTTTCCAACCCAAAAAAAAAATAAAAAAATCTAGACTGGCAGTGACTGTTGAGAGGTCTTTTTTTCATATATAGGCTGATGGCCCCACAAGGATAAGTACTAGGCAGGAGGGGACATGGAGGGAGGTAATACTAAGGATGATTACGAAGAAGTGCAGCCTATATAATCGAAATAAAATTCATCTCGAAGGACAGCCTATAAACTAAATTACGAAGAAGTGCAGCCTATACTAAGGATAATTACGAAGAAGTGCAGCCTACATTACAAAGGACATGGTTTGGCTCAAGATAGATTAGAATAAAGAAACAATATTCATCTAATAGAATCCGACATGATTAGAACAAGGCTTTGGTGATGATGACGTTTGAGTTAATTTTCTTAAATGGGGTAATGGCTTTGATTGAGATAACATTTGAGTTATTTATGAGGTAAGACGATTAGTGATTTTGAGCAATTTGAATCTCAAAACGACCCCGCGGGACCAGTCAAACCTGGTTATGCAGTGAAACAAGGTGACTTGACAGTAGTGAACTTTCGGTAAGATTGTTTATGGAAGTAGCTACTTGTTTAGCAGATCCAAGATTTTCGTTTGGATGGTGCAGTGTATGGTCAAATGAAGATAATAAATAATTAAATAAAATTTTAAAAATTATTATATAAGGGGATTCTCGAATCACGACTGCACCCAATGACAACACTTGGGTCCGCCCCTGCAATTGTTTGGCTGGTTTAGTGTTGGAAAAGAAATGGGCCAGGTTATATGGCTAACGAACCGTGGCCTTCCATTAATCGAGGACCGTTGGACAGTTTTCTTCTTCTCCCTTTTAATAGTATGGGACTGCTACCATTTGGATACATGTGGTCCTGTCATCCTGTGGATAGGGTGGCGACCTTTTGGATACATGTGGTCCTATGGATAGGGTAGAATTTGGAATTTCTCTATCCTGGCACGTCTCGTTAAAAACCCACTTTCATGCTTATATTTTTTTGAGGATTTTACGGAAAAAAAATCTGAGATTTAGACATTCCTGGAAAAGGGTCCCCAAATATTGTGTAGTAAAAAAGAGGTCCTCCAGCCCTTTTTCTTTATTTTTTTATACTTTTTTCTGAGCGACAATAGCGTCACCTTGGGCAATGTATGGACGAGCATCTCCTAATATCTTCCTCTTCCTCTCCTTCCTATGTCACAATTTACTTGTTAGATACCAAATTATGGCAAAAATATTAGAAAATCTTGTGTTTATAAACCCTCTCTGGAATCAATCAAATAATACTGTAAACATATAATCTAAACCAGTAGAGTAGTAAAATGGTACCTAATTGTGCCATCTTCAAACTCTGATCCAACAAAAGGTTGGCCTTCAATGGGGAATCACAACTCTCTTGTGCTTTGTCTTTTCTTCTCCGGAAAGTGATGGTTTCAGAGAATCTATCGTAGCCAAGAGAGTTACAAGGGTTGCCTTTTATAGGCCCTAAATCTCTCCTTCCATCAAGAAGAGAATGAATAGCTTTTATCCCTCAAATTAACATAGACGGCATTTACAAAAGGAAAACTTAAATCAATTTAAAAAAATTTAAAGGAGGGTTAACCGATCCTTTATGTATGGTCATTTGGGCCATAACATTCGGTCTAACATTCTCCCACTTGGTCCATATGACCACAAATTTTTTTTTTTTAATAAAATCGAAAAACTAAGTTCGAAAATGACTTTGACTGGTGATCACCATTTTAAAATAACAATTGCCATCTCAACCTTTATATTAATCTTTAATTTGTAATTAAGTCAGTTTGCCAATGAGAACTATGGCGGTTTCATGTCTTGAACGACGTGCTTTATTCCATAATTAATTCACTAACATTCTAACTTAATACAATCCTTAATAAGGGTAAAATAGGATGACTTTCATGGCAATCCTATTTATTGGGTACAATAATGCCATTTTTCTTTAATTTTTCTCACTTTATACACTTCAATCACATGTGACAATAATTTCAATAAAGTAAGAAAATACGAAATCTAATTTCAGTAATAAATATGATAGTGCCTTTACATATCTTTAACAAGGCAATTTAATCAAGCCCATATTTCTAACATGCTCTTTGTAGTCCTTTGGCGCCAATGCCTTTGTCAAAGGATCTGCTATCATGAGGCTTGTCGGGATCCTAACGACATACACTAACCAATCCAGTACCTTTTCTTTTAGTACAAGGTATTTTACTTTAAGAAATTTTGATCTACTGAAAACCTTGTCATTTTGAGCAAATCTTCTTGCAGCATCATTATCACCATAAATCTTTTAGGGCTCAAAAATGGTGTCCATAACACGTAGTCCTGAGATAAAATCACGGATTCATAGAGCATGACCTGTGGCTTCAATGCATGCCATGTATTCAGCATCAAATATAGATGGAGTCACTAAAGTTCTTTTTGCACTTCTCCATGAAACTGCCCCGCCAGCTAACAAGAAAATGTATCATGAAGTCGACTTTCTTATACTGAGGCAACCAGCGAAGTCAGCATCCGAATAACCGACCACTTCTAAGTGATCGTACCTTCTGTAAGAAAGCATGTAATTTCTTATGCCACTAAGGTATCACAAAACTTTCTTAACTCCTACCCAATGTGCCATTCCTGGATCACTTTGATATCTACTAACCATGCCAACTACAAATCTGATATCGGGTTTAGTGCATGTTTGTGTATACATTAAACATCAGATTGCAGTTGCATAAGGACAAGTTTCCTTCTGTTTCCTTTCAATTTCATTTCTTGAACTTGTTCTTTACTAAACCTGTCACCTTTTGTCATAGGTACATTTTGTGCCTTACACCCTTCCATACGAAATCTCTTAAGTACATTTTTAATATAGGCTTCCTATGATTACCCAAGTAATCATCGGTACATTTTTAATATAGGCTTCATGTGATAATCCAAGTAATCCTCGAGATCTATCTCGATAAATCTCGATTCCTATTACAAAGGTCGCTTCACCCATATCTTTCATAAAAAATTGTTCTTAAGATATTCCTTAGTTTCGTAAATCATTTCAAGATCATTACTAGCCAATAAAATGTCATCGACATACAGGACTAAAATCATAAATCGGCTCCCACTAACCTTGAGATATATACAATGATCAATGGTATTTTCAGTAAAACCAAAAGATGTACTAATGCGATTGAATTTTAAATACCATTGTCTGGAAGACTGTTTAAGACCATATATCGATTTCTTTAATTTACAAACTAGTTTATTTTCATGCTCTTTCACGAAACCTTCATGTTGTTCCATATTCACTTATTCTCCTAGATCTCCATTTAAGAACGCTGTTTTGACGTCCATTTGATGTAACTCTAAGTTAAAATGAGCTACAATTGCCATAACAATTCTAAATGAGTCTTTTTTAGACATCGGAGAGTAGGTTTCATGATATTCTGTACCTTCTCTCTGAGTAAAACCTTTGGCCACGAGTCGGACTTTGAACCGTTCAACTTTCCCTTTGGAATCCATTTTGGTCTTAAAGACCCACTTATAGCCCACAGCCATGGAACTCTTTGGTAGTTCAACGATATCCCAAACTTTATTTGTGGCCATTGATTTTAACTCATCCTTCATGTCATCTAACCATTTATCGGAATTCTCATTTTCAATGGCTTCCTTAAACGTCCTAGGATCTTCTTTAATGCCAATATCAGATTTTTCCAAATACACTACACAGTCATATGGAATAACATGTTTTCTTATTCGACTTGACCTTCTCAATATCTTCGGATCAGATTGATTGATGCTTTGTTGTGTATTTTGAAGTGGATCATTATTTTGTTCAGGGAATGCCTCATTGATGGGATTTTGAAAATTTTGTGGTTGTTGTTCCTCTTGATAATCATTAAGTGGAACAAGAACTCTTCTATGTATAATAGGTAACTTAAGTGGATCCTTTATTAATTTTATTGTAAGTCACAGTTCTATTATGATCACTCCTACTTTTCTCATGATCTTCTAAAAATTGGTCATTTCTTTCAACAATCCTAGTTGTATGGGTCGGACAGTAAAACCTATACCCTCTAGACCTTTCCGGATAACGATTGAAATATCCACTGATTGTTTTAGGGTCTAATTTCCTATCTTGCGGGTTAAAAATTCTCACTTCAGGTGGACAACCATAGACTCGAAAATGATTTAAGCTGGGCTTCCAACTGGTCCACAACTCGAAAGGAGTTTTGAGAACTGCTTTCATAGGAACATGATTCAATACATACATTGCCATCTTTAGTGCCTCTCCCCACTTTGAATCGGGTAAGTTGGTGTTACTAACCATACTCCTTACCATATCCATTAACGTTCTATTCATTCTTTTGGCTACACCATTTTGTTGAGGTGTGCCCGGCATTGTATACTGTGCTACAATACCTTCCATTTCTAGAAATCTAGCAAATGGGCCCAGGTTACGACCCGATTCAGTGTATATACCAGAATACTCACCGCCTCTATCGGATCTCACTATTTTAATTTTCATGTCTAATTGCTTTTCTACTTATGCCTTAAAAATCTTGAAGACTTTTAAAGCATCAGATTTTTCTTTAATCAAATAGACATAACCATATCGTGAAAAATCATCCATAAAAGTTATAAAGTATTCATCTCCCGTAAAACATGGAACATGAATTTTACCACATATATCTGTATGAATAATTTCTAAGGGTGCAAAACTCCTTTTGGCACTTTTCTTGTTTGTATTGACTTGTTTTCCTTTTATACAATCAATACAAACACCACAATCGGTGAAATCAAGATTGAGCAGTAAACCATCAGTTACCAATTTTTTCATTCTCTGTACAGAGATATACCCTAATCTTTTGTGCCACAGCCTTGATGAGTTCTCATTTAGTGGCCTTGTTTTCATGCGTATGTTCAATCCACAATTAATGTGAGGTGTGTGTAAAGTTTGTTCATAAATAGAATCTAACTTTAATCTATATAAACCGTCACACATATAACCATTCTCAATCAAAATATTATTGCTAAAAATATGCATAATGCCATGTCCAAAGTTGAAATTAAATCCATTACGAGCAAGTTTGGAAACTAAAATCAAATTTCTAGAAACATCGGGAACCAAGAAAGTATTATTTAAATCCAAGACATGACTAGTGTCAAGCACCAGCCTATAAGTACCCACAGCTTCGACCCTTGATTCCTTTTTATTCCCCATCGTAATGGTTTTCTCACTATCATTTGGAGTCCGCCTTGAAAGAAATTCTTGCACACAACCAGATATATGAATGGTTGCTCCAGAGTTGACCCACCAAGAATTTGGTGGCATATTAGCTAAGTTGGTTGCTTGACATACAAAAGAAAGATTTTTACCTCTCTTTTCAAACCAACTTTTAGGCTTTAGGCAATCCTTCATAAAATGTCCATTCTTTCCACAGAAAAAACATTTCTTCTGTGGACCTTTCTGTTTCCTATTGGGCTTTGCTTCCTAAACATTTGCTTTCTTTTTGCCTTTTCCTTTTCCCTTGGACTTGTTTTGAGAGACATAATTAACTGTTAATTGTCCTTCAGCCTTAAGCTTCCTTTCTTCTTGATAAGCTTTTGCGATCAACTCATTCAATGACCACGGAGTTGAGCTCTAGTTGTAGGCTACTTTAAATGGACCAAACTCGGGAGGAAGAGAATTGAAAATGAATTGCACCAAATATTTTTCATACACAAGCTTATCAACTTATTTTAATTTAGAAGTGATATTTGTCATTGTAAATATGCGTTCTCTTACTCCCAACATTCCATTATATTTTATACTTATAAGATGGCTAATCAAGGATGCACCTAAAGCTTTATCAGTTATTTGAAATTGACATTTTATAGCTTCTAGTAGGTCCTTAGCATTTTTCCTTTGTTTCGATGGAACCTCTAATGGTCTTCGAAATTGAATTTGTGATAATTCTTATCACAACCTTGTTAGCCTTAATCCATCTATTATAGTTAGCCCTTTCATTAACTAAGCTCGCATCCGTGGGCATTGTTGACTTAGGCTCATCCAAAGCCAAATCAGGGTCCAAGTAAGTAATGACTAACAATAACATGTCTAGCCATTAAATAAAGTTTGATCCATCTAACATGGGTATATTCCCTAAAGTCGAAAGCGATGCCATGGAATTTGTATCTGAATAAAAATAAACAAGTAACAATAAGTAATGTGAGGCCTTGAATTTAGCTACGCAATATACTTGAATTTAAAAGTGATATGTACATCATTGTAAAGTCACCTTTGGGTTGGAAAAATAATATGTAAATATATTACTTTTCTTTGATTAACATGACCATGTCTATAATATGTGATGTGGTTGTATTGAATATATTCCTTTGGGTATAAATCAAATACAAGGAAAACACAATAACCATGTCAGATTCCAATTTCAAATTATGGACAATCATACCTTTGGGCTTAATCGAACCATTTCCTTTATGAAATTGTAATTTTTTTAAGTGTTGTCATATTCAAACAATAGAGTTCATACTACCTTAACTCAATTTAAAGAATTAAACAATGATCTATAATTGGGTCGCTTTAGCGGCTACCAAGTTAAGAAATTGTTGGATTCGTTAAATTGATAACAACATTTAAGCGATAAAGTTAGTTCATTCGGTCATCAAGTGTGATGAACCAATCAATCAAAAGTATTGGTCCATATGCACTATTATATAATTTTCGAATAACTTTATTATATCACATTTAAGTTGATTAGGCACCATTTTATAAATCAATGGTCAAAGTTATCATTAATTGACCATTGATCAACAACTAATATCTTTAATAGATTCACCATAAGCATACATCCATCCAATCCAAGAAATAAATAACTCTAAACATTAAACCATAGTGAGCATATTTAAATATTAACAATAAAATAGAACTTTGATATTGCTAAATAAGTAAGATTAGCAGCGGAAGTAGCAAAAAGGAGTTAAACATAATGTTAGAGTAAAATATGCTCTAATTTAGAGTGATTAATCGGTCCATCAGATCTGTCCATGTGATAGATCTCAATACCATCAATACACAGAAGAAAACAGATCGTCGATCCGTATCCAAATGTGTCTTTTATGATCAAAATAAGATCTGGACCTTATATTAATGACCAATATGTTCAATTCTGAAATTAATTAATGAATTCAGAATGTTATATATGGCCAACAGTATCAATTTAATGACTATGATTGGATTGAATAAACAATATATAAAAATAATTAGAATCAACCTTTAATGATCAAACTAATTGGATATTGACCAATCAATGCCCAATAAAAATTTTAAAATACAATTAGACCCTATTAATGTATGATAGAATGATTTGATGGTAAAATATATCATCAGAATAATCAAAACCATTGATAATACTATAATTTACAATTTCATGGTTCAGAGTCAACTTCTAAACTTTGATTTGGGTAATTTCTAAAGCTAATTTTTGGTCAATTGAATGTACAAATATGTACCGTCTAATAAGTCGGTCCAACTGGAAAATTTTCTCCAAAACTGAAATGGGCTTAGTGGGCCAGCCCAAACCTTGCTCTTAGTGTGACTTCCTCCCTCTCGTCTCGGGATGCGTGCAAGAGAAGTCCATTTTATACCGGACCTAGCCAAAGATTTCAACGGTCAAAATTTTTTTCTGGAGTTTGATAACGATAAGTGGCATCCAAGCCATAGTTCAAATTCAATCTATCAGAATGCACAAAATTAGTTTATGATAGTCATTTACTGTAATTATAGTATTTGGTTACTGTTAATCTTCTTGCATGATTTTTTTTCTTAAATTTATTAATGCCATGAATGGATCACAAAATAGAACCAGAAGTTCTAAAAGTGAATCTGAAGTTCACCCATAGACCAGCAGTCCTAGAAGTTGGAATATTGAAATGAACCTGTAGATTCATATCCATAAATCATAGCTTGAAGTTTTTGACTCAAAGTCCAAATAAATTATACGGCCATGAAATTAAACATGAAAATTTGACAGAATCTGCAGTTCTAATTTCATGTATTATGAGCCTGAAATTCTAAATCAAGCCTAAAGTCTTAACAGAACCAGCAGTTCTGAATCTCAAAGTTGAAAACCTGATGTTCCAACTTATTTGTCATGTTTAATTCTTTCCTCAATTTACTTCTAATGTTAAGGTTTCATTTTTTTTCCTTATCTTTCTACTTTATTGATTATCTGCGTATGGTTAACTTTATATATATATATATATATATATTTCCTATTACAATTCTTGCATGTTGTCAAATATGGCTAAACTTGACTTTAAAGCACTTAACATAAATGGGGACAATTACTTATTTTGGCAATTGGATGCTAAAATCCACTTCCAATCCAAGAAATTAGGAGAGACCATAAAGGAAGGTAACAAGATGTTTCCAGAAGAAAATGCGTTAGCCTTCATCTTCTTGTGCCACCACATACTTGAAGACTTAAAAAATGAATACCTTACTGAGGAAGACCCAACAGGCCTATGGAAATCCCTGAAGGACAGGTACGATGCCCAGAAGATGGTCATACTACCAGCTGCCCAGAATGAATAGTTAAACATGAGGTTACAGGATTATAAAACAGTATCTGAATATAACTCAGTCCTCTTCAATATTGTTTCCTAATTAAGACCGTGCTGAAAAGGTTTCGGAAGAGCAGATGTCGGAGAAAATGTTATCCACTTTTCATGCCTCGAATGTACTCCTGTAGCAGCAGTATAGAGAACGACATTTCTCCAAATATTCAGAACTTATCTCCTGTCTCCTAGTCCCTAATAGAATTGTATTGTATTGATGAAAAATCATAACTCCAGACCAATTGGATTTTCGATAGTTCCTGAAACAAATGCCACGTTTAGCTCAAACAGAGGCAGAGGAATGTGGTCCTCCAGTAGAGGTGGAAGAAATAACTTCTTCAGACGAGGTGATTTTAACGGTCCCCCTCCAAAATTCAAAAATCACCAGAAGTAGTCTGCCCCACAACATAAGAACAATCAAAATCAAAATCCATTGACTAATCCTACCCACCGTCTTGCTGACGTGTGCCACAAATGTGGAAGAAGTGGGCATTGGTCACACACTTGCCGTGCACTAAAGGAAGTGGTGGACCAAAACAAAGCATACAAGGCCTATGTTAATTTAGCAGAGACAAATGATCTGGAAGGCTGGAATTGGAATACAATGACACTAGAGAGGCATCCAATTGACATTACAAACTTGAAGACTCGAGACTTCTTCGAGGATAAAGACAACCAACCTCTAGATAATGAGGCATTTAGCACCCACTTAAGAGCACCCCCTAACATGGTCTAGAAGACCAATAATTCTTTGAACTTTCATAAACTTGATTTTTTTTTAATTCCTTTGAGATGCATATATTTTAGACTTATGGTTTATGTTGGATTTTTATTGATTTTCTATTTTATGGTGAATGGTTTGATCTTTATCATGTGATTGTAAAGTTATATTGATTTATTATTTAAGGTATAGATCATGGAACTGAGGACAATCTATATTTGGTAGATAGTGTCATAACACACACCATTATGAAAAATCAGAAATTTTTTTTTAGAATTGCTATTCATTCCACGAAAGGTATCTACCATAGCTGGACCTGTGCAAATAATTGAAGGCTTCGGAAGAGCCCATATGATGTTATATAATGGTACCAACCTATTCATTAAAGATTTTTTGTTCTCAAAAAGTTTCCGTAGAAACTTGATTAGTTTCAAAGACATCAAAATGAATGAGTACCACATTGAGACAGTGAGTGAAGGTAACAATGAATACTTATGCATTGTTACTAGCATTAGAAGCCAGAAGCAAATACTAGAAACACTAAATGCACTCTCCTCAGGGTTATATTACATGACAATCTCCAATGTCGAATCACATTCGGTTATGAGCAAAACAACAAAAGTCAAACCCGATGCTTAAACTAAGCTTGAAGCTTAGTGATCCTAAGACTTTAAAGCTTTAGCATGATAGGAGCCCTAAGCGTACTAAGATGGGACCACAACGAAGATTGAGAATCTATATATGTTATGAATCTCCTTCGATTATTCGATATCTAAAATCAATGATAGGAGATGTCTTAATCGCTCGTTTTTTCCTATTATCAATTCGATTAAACAATATTCCCGCCTTTAGGGGGGAAATAAGATAGTTCCTGAAGAACGTATTGTTCCTATAGAACAACCCGTTCCTGAAGAACGGAGAGAACTAACATGAAATACTTCCAGTCTGTCTCATCTAGATCCACGTACTTCACAGTGTGAAAATGAAGTACAAAGAATTGTGACTTACAAGAAATTACAAACAAATTACCTGATGCATTTAACGATGCAACAAAGGTGACAAAGTCACATGTACCAGCTATAAATGCGCCTCCCAGGATTAATATCTCTGTAAGACAAAGTAAAAATATAACAGCAAAAAAAATCTGCAATACACCAGAAGCGTGGCATACTATAGGATTAAAGGACTCAGTTCCGCGGAAAAGGAGAAATGAACAATCATCATCATGTCCTCCTGAAGAGGCACGTAACCTTGCTGAAGAGGTTCCTTCCAAAGAGGCACGTAACGCTTCTGAAGAGGTTCACGCTTCTGAAGAGGGACGTAACGCTCCTAAAGAGTTTCTTCTCAAAAAGGCACGTAACGCTTTTGAAGAGGTTCCTCCCGAAGAGGCACCTAAAGCTCCTGAAGAGGTTATGGTAAAATCTGTTCTCTCTAGAATAATGAAAATCCCTAGTGAGACTTTGGAAGCCCTTAAAGAGGCAGCGGTACCGGATAATGAAGAGATCTCTATACTTTACATTTATTCAAGAGAGAGATGGAATAGAAATGATATTGTCATCGATGAAGCATTTGCATATGCGGTAGCTACATAAATATCAAAGGAAAATGATGATGATGATTGGGACATAGAAGAGCTCGAAAAAACTGCTGGTTATTTAAAGAAATATCCATACCGTCCTATCGAGAAAATTGAAATGTATTTGGGTCCCTAAGTACCATACTTTGGTGCTATTAGAGGCCTAATGTACTTGGCACAATGCACTAGACCAGATATTGCACTTTCGATGAATGTACTTGCCAGATATAGCTTCGCACCAACTCAAAGGCACTGGATCGGTATTAAACACATCCTACGATATTTGCGTGGAACAACTGATTTATGAATATTTTATTATTATGATCGTAAAGATTTCAGTTTGATAGGATATGCAGATTTAGGTTATCTCGTTGATCCTCACAAAGGTCGATCACATACAAGTTATGTGTTTCTTAATGGAAATGCTGGTATTTCTTAGCGTTCTACTAAATAGACTTTGGTAGCTACTTCCTCCAACCATGCTGAGATTTTGGCCCTTTATGAATCTAGTAAGGAATGTGTATGGCTAAAATATTTGATTCAGCATGTTCGTAGTTCTTGTCAATTACCTTCTATAGAAGATATCCCAAATATTATTTATGAAGATAATGAAGTATACATAAAATAGGTTCGAGAAGATTTCATTAAAAGAGACAAGACTAAATATAAAGCACTGGAATTCTTCATCACTCATGAACTTTAGAAGAACAATGAAATTGAAGTCAAGCAAGTTTCTTCGAGTAACAACTTGGCTTATCTGTTTACCAAATCTTTGCCAAAATCAGTGTTCCAGAAGTTTGTATATGAGATTGGTATGCGTAGAGTTCATCATCAAACTATGTAAATGATTGCTATCATCAGGTGGAGTGGTTTATCACGGAGCACCCTGAAGCATGCTACCTAGGACATTTGTGTGTTGTACTCTTTTTCCTTTTCTAGTTTTAT
Source organism: Camphora micrantha (assembly GCA_003546025.1). NCBI lineage: Eukaryota > Viridiplantae > Streptophyta > Magnoliopsida > Laurales > Lauraceae > Camphora > Camphora micrantha. The sequence goes on along the minus strand of QPKB01000010.1, from coordinate 5,147,119 downwards.
CCCACCGGATTTTCCTAGTTAAGGTTTTAACGAGGCAACATTATGAACGTCCAACACCAGTTTAATGATCTTGAAAAATGTTGTACTCTTTTTCCCTTCCCTTTGATTTCTTCCCATCGGATTTTCCTTGGCAAGGTTTTTAATGAGGCAACTGTCTTTGAATGGTGGTCATCCAAGGGGGAGTGTTATGAGATATGGATCTTGGGTGGATGCCCACTCAAGATGAGTTAGGGTTAGAATTAGGGTTCCTCTCTTATGAGGTCAGTTTGCCTATAAATAGGCCTCTCCCCTTGTATTTGTACACACACATTGAGATCATAGAAAAGCTCTCTCTTCTCCCTCTAATCTTCCTTCTCGGAGTCTCTCTCTTTTTAACAGAATAATTTATTTTACATGGAGTGAGTTGCATTTATGTCGGGATTCTTTTGGCCTACAACTTCAATCAATATATTTGAAATAAATTGGGTTTAAACCAAAATTTCATAGGTTGGGCCAGGTTAAGCGGGTTAATCTGCATTGAATGTAGGTCATGTAGGTCAGGTTGGGTTAATCCGCAGTGGTGTGATTGTTGAGGTCAACGTCCACCCTCGCTTTTAAGCTATCAAAACTGTGGTCGAGCCCTGCCCTTACCGTAAAACTTTTGTTGTGTCGTTTCCAATCACCAATTGGTTTTGGGAAAAGTGATAGCTCAATGGGGTGCAAGATTTAACAAGTGGTATCAGAACCTGATAGGTCGGGTGTTCCCGATTAGAGCCTAATATGTCGGGTGTTCGAGTCAAGGGACACCCATTTTACGAATTGCGCAGTTGGAGTTGTGGTGGGTTTGTCGTTTGTATCAGAGCTGGTAGGTCGGGTGCTCGAGTCACGAGACGAGTTTTGCGAGTTGCGAAGCAGGAGTCACGGTGGGTGTGCTATTGAGGGAGGGACTGTTGAGGTCAACGTCCACCCTTGCTCCTGAGTGGTCATAATTGTGGTCGAGCCTGAGCCCTCACCATAAAACCTTTGTTGTGTTAGTTTTCCATCACCAATTGGTTTTGGGATAAGTAGTAGCTCAATGGGGTGTAAGATCCTACAAGTGGTATCAGAGCCTCGTAGGTCGGGTGTTTGAGTCACACGACATGCGTTTTGCGAGTTGGGTAGCAGGAGTCGTGGCGGATGTGCCGTTGTACAAGAGCCTGGTAGGTCGGGTGCTCGAGTCACAGGTCGCGCGTTCTGTGTATTGTACAGTAGGAGTTACGGCAGGTGTGCCGTTGAGAGAGGGATTGTTGAAGTCAACGTCTACCCTCGCTTGTTAGATCCTGTAAGTGGTATCAGAGCCTGGTTGGTCGGGTGTTCGAGTCACACGACATGCATTTTGAGAGTTGCGTAGTAGGAGTCGCCGTCATGGGACACGTCCACTCTTTCTCCTGAGTGGTCATAATTGTAGTCAAGCCTAAGCCCTCACCATAAAACCATTGTTGTGTCGGTTTTCCATCACCAATTAATTTTGAGATAAGTGGTAGCTCAATGCGGTGTAAGATCCTACAATAATGACTTCAACCCGTAGATGCCCCTTGTCAAACCAACCCTGTTTTCCACCCCTATTTAAAATCTGCTAAAAAGCTAGACCCATTATGGAAAGTGAATCGGGTTTTACTGGCTACCTCCTCAATTCAATGAAATCAGTATGATTACTTGTTAGATTTAGTGAATTGATGTAAAGTGAGGTGAAGCATCAAATCAAGATAGAAAAAATAGAAGTGGTTATGATGGACTTTTATTTTTAGTGACTTGATAGAGAATTTTTTTGATTTTTTGCGTAAAAAGAGGATTTTTTTTGTCATTTAGTGGAGAAAAGATGTTGGTTTTTTACTTTTTTTTTTTTTTGAAAGGAGGAGGGAATTTTGAATTTGTGTACTTTTGATATGACCCCTTGGCCTTTTCTTGTGTGGATAATGGACGCTTTACTTCACTTTAAGTCTACTTGTAAAGTCCCCAACACACCCAAGGAAGGAGAGGAGTGTAACAGTGTCATATTAAAAGAAAGTTGTCTGTGGGCATTAAGGAGGAATTGTTTGATCATGGAGCTAGTTGTAAGTTTAAAGTAGGTTTGTGCATGGGTCAGGCCAACATCGGGCTCGTTCTCAGTGAAGCCCACTTTTTCCAAGCTTGGATATATTAATTGGGCCTGTTTAATATTTGGGGTGAGGTTAGATTAAGTGATTAAAAGCCCAAAGCATAGACAACCTAATCTGGATAAGGAGTTAGTTTTGTTGGAAAGCCCGTATATAAATGATAAAAAAGCTCGGGTTGGCCGGGAGGTCTGACATTTAAGGTCCTTGTCGAGCTTGAGCTAGATAAGGGCTCGCGTTTCTAAGATACCATGTACACTATGTAAGATACCATGTATCAACCCAAAAGCTTAAACTGATAGGTGGAAACACAAACACGTATGTAAAGCCCCATCAAACCCACTACTTGGGTGATGTGGGATGTGGGACCTTCCCAATACTAGGAACCAACCCTTCAAAAGCCCGTTCCCCTCCCCCGAGTTTTAATTCAAGTATTGATTTTTCATATCTACCTAGTTACATTAAATCCTATCATTGTGGTAATCTTTTTATAATGAATTTGCAAGAATTCTAATAATTCCAAGAAATCTATTCCCAAAAGATGCTAAAATCGAAGAAATACAGGTGAAGATCTATAAATGGCCATCAAATAGTCTCCTTTGATGGAAAATGAATTAAGAAAAATAGAAAATAAAGGCGTAGCCATCACATAGGGGCCTTTTTTTTTTTTCATGTAATTGAATTCCTAGGGATTCTAAGGCTCCGTACTTCTATAAGCCATTAAAATGAAGAATCAGATGTAAATATATCTAAAAATGGGAATCAAATAATCTCCCCTTCACAACTTGAATCGAGAGATGATGCAAAATGGATACGCAGCTATCATCCTAGTAATTCACATCGTAGGAAAGTCAAGGTCCCATCTGCCTCACTATGTTATATCCTTGACCCTAGACTTCAAATATCGATTAACGCCTATGTATTTTATGAAAACAAACAGGCCCTTGATGTAAATCAAGGGTCCCATCTATATCTCCACCTTATATACTTCACCTTTTGACCCTCACCTCTTTAATAATTCTTTGTTGGAACCAATTTCACCATGAGTTCCTAGGAATTCATGCTCGAAATTGTATTCATAAAAGTAGCTTAAATTGAAGAAACGAATGTGAAGATTTACATTTGGCCATGAAACAAAATTCCCTTTGTGGAAAATCACCCAAGCAAATCAAATCCTAGGAATTCCATCTACATCTTTGCCCTTTCTGTCCTTCACCCCTCACCTTTTTAATAATCCTTTCTTGAAACCATTTTACCATGAATTCCTTGGAATTCAATTCCTTGCAAATAAACATGCATGGCCATAAGATTATTTTATACATTTTATTTTATTATGCTTAAAAGGGGTGCAACGACCCTTGTTTCAGGCTTTTGGCCCTTGTGCGTGCGAATATTTTTAAATAAAATCAAAATATGGGCTAGTTACCTACTTACTATGTTTATAGTAGCAGGTTAGATGGGTTCTCTTGGTCAACCTAATTCCCAATGTTCAACAATTTGCTATGTTTTCTTGAGCTGCACCTGCCTCATGTGTATGGTGGCTTGGGTTCATAATGGATTTGATAGGTTGAATGGGGTCTGACTACCTTTACCTCATTGTCACTTTTTGTTTGTATGTTTGTGTGTGAGACCTTCAAATCCTCTTGATCTCTCCAAATGGAGCTTGAGACCTTCAGCATAATCGATTTTTTTCTCCTAATGGAGCTAATCCCTCCGGGCCTAGAGAGAAGCCGGGTAAAACAGCCCCTGTGACCCCTAGGTAGTAGCACTAGTGGACTTGGTTCCTGAAAAGGGGGGAACCGTGGTACCAACCACTCAAATGTTAACATGCTTAGAATTAGAACACTCTATTTGGGGTAGCTTTTCTCTCATCTCTTCCCTTTTTTATTTCTTAGAGAAACTTTTATATAGAGGGCTGGCCTTCCCTTTTTGGACTTTGAGGGTAAAGGACCTTGTAGGTGGGAATCACACATTGTGACTGTGGATGACACAATGGCCTCCCACGGCTCCCTCCAGGGTTCAAACCCTGAAGTAGTAGATTTCCTTACTATATCCTGGCCACTAGGCCACCAAGCCAAAAAACAAAAAGGAACTTGTAGGTTACACCAGCTGTCGGCAACAACCTCTCGGTTAGGTGGGTAAAAACTGTTGTGACAAAACAAGATAAAACCACAAGCACTTCCCTTGCCTTTGATCTCATGGCCTCCCACACATCTCACTGCACTTTTCAATAGACTCCAATTAGGATTAAGCCCAAACCAAATAACAGTTAGCCCGGGCTTCCCAATGGGCCCAAAAAAGCCGTTTAATTTTTATCTTTCCAACCACTTTTATTTTGACTATAGCATCTTTTTGAACAATTGAAATATCAACTGTATTTTTTCAAAAAAGGACAAAATCTCCCTTAGATTTTTTTTTTGAATGGTAGAGTTTCCTTAGATCTAAACTCACTTGGATAAGACTTGCCCTTAGTGCAAAAAGACAGTTAAACTCAAGCTGATATAACAGGTTTAACAACCTTAATTTAATCCATAACAACTAAAACTAAGAGAAATCTTCATCTTTTTGCAGCAAAACACTTTACATTTTATACATTTAAAAAATGGACTTCTCATTGCAATTCTAGGTGGTTGATTGAGATTTTCAACTTAAAAGGTAAGTGTGGTTATTAAAAACACATAGATGGTCACAAGTACATTTCCCTACCTTTTAAATATCACATTGCTGCAAAAATGAGCATGTTTGCAAGACTAGTTAATTACTAACAACCAAACATTAATTATTAAAATTTGGAAAACCTCTCTTTGACTCCCATGTATTGCTTTTCCCTTCTTTTACAATCTATATGGTTAGTTTGCATTAAATGTTCTTATTATGTTGAGCGGTTGCAATCAGTTAACTGTTTGTACTATTCCAACACATATGTAGGCAATCCTACCAAACCTCCGGTTCCTAATTGGCCCAACCGCAGTTTGGTGGCTTCCGATTTGTTGGTCTTTTTTAGAGAGAGAGTTTTTATGATCCCCCCCTTGTTAACTTTTCCACATGGGTGAATGAGAGTGTATGATGGGAATGGGCCAGATGATCCTTTTGAGGGTGTTGATCAATCAGTTGGGTTCACATTTGAAATCCATACCACTCGAAACTGATGTCCCAACTTTTTCTTTTTAAAACTACTAGGCATAATTTCACAATAATTAATTAAAGTTACTTCCACTGCTTCATTGATAATGCGTAAAGTATGTGATTTGACTTAGATTATGACTTGTATTTTAGATGTAGCATTAATAGGTAATAAATTAAGAAAAAATCGATCGAGATGGTATATAGCCATCCATCTAGACTACCAATATATATGTTTCCAACCCAAAAAAAAAATAAAAAAATCTAGACTGGCAGTGACTGTTGAGAGGTCTTTTTTTCATATATAGGCTGATGGCCCCACAAGGATAAGTACTAGGCAGGAGGGGACATGGAGGGAGGTAATACTAAGGATGATTACGAAGAAGTGCAGCCTATATAATCGAAATAAAATTCATCTCGAAGGACAGCCTATAAACTAAATTACGAAGAAGTGCAGCCTATACTAAGGATAATTACGAAGAAGTGCAGCCTACATTACAAAGGACATGGTTTGGCCCAAGATAGATTAGAATAAAGAAACAATATTCATCTAATAGAATCCGACATGATTAGAACAAGGCTTTGGTGATGATGACGTTTGAGTTAATTTTCTTAAATGGGGTAATGGCTTTGATTGAGATAACATTTGAGTTATTTATGAGGTAAGACGATTAGTGATTTTGAGCAATTTGAATCTCAAAATGACCCCGCGGGACCAGTCAAACCTGGTTATGCAGTGAAACAAGGTGACTTGACAGTAGTGAACTTTTGGTAAGATTGTTCATGGAAGTAGCTACTTGTTTAGCAGATCCAAGATTTTCGTTTGGATGGTGCAGTGTATGGTCAAATGAAGATAATAAATAATTAAATAAAATTTTAAAAATTATTATATAAGGGGATTCTCGAATCATGACTGCACCCAATGACAACACTTGGGTCCGCCCCTGCAATTGTTTGGCTGGTTTAGTGTTGGAAAAGAAATGGGCCAGGTTATATGGCTAACGAACCGTGGTCTTCCCTTAATCGAGGACCGTTGGACAGTTTTCTTCTTCTCCCTTTTAATAGTATGGGACTGCTACCATTTGGATACATGTGGTCCTGTCATCCTGTGGATAGGGTGGCGACCTTTTGGATACATGTGGTCCTCTAGATAGGGTAGAATCTGGAATTTCTCTATCTTGGCACGTCTCGTTAAAAACCCACTTTCATGCTTATATTTTTTTGAGGATTTTACGGAAAAAAAATCTGAGATTTAGACATTCCTGGAAAAGGGTCCCCAAATATTGTGTAGTAAAAAAGAGGTCCTCCAGCCCTTTTTCTTTATTTTTTTATACTTTTTTCTGAGCGACAATAGCGTCACCTTGGGCAATGTATGGACGAGCATCTCCTAATATCTTCCTCTTCCTCTCCTTCCTATGTCACAATTTACTTGTTAGATACCAAATTATGGCAAAAATATTAGAAAATCTTGTGTTTATAAACCCTCTCTGGAATCAATCAAATAATACTGTAAACATATAATCTAAACCAGTAGAGTAGTAAAATGGTACCTAATTGTGCCATCTTCAAGCTCTGATCCAACAAAAGGTTGGCCTTCAATGGGGAATCACAACTCTCTTGTGCTTTGTCTTTTCTTCTCCGGAAAGTGATGGTTTCAGAGAATCTATCGTAGCCAAGAAAGTTACACGGGTTGCCTTTTATAGGCCCTAAATCTCTCCTTCCATCAAGAAGAGAATGAATAGCTTTTATCCCTCAAATTAACATAGACGGCATTTACAAAAGGAAAACTTAAATCAATTTAAAAAAATTTAAAGGAGGGATAACCGATCCTTTATGTATGGTCATTTGGGCCATAACATTCGGTCTAACATTCTCCCACTTGGTCCATATGACCACAAAATTTTTTTTTTTAATAAAATCGAAAAACTAAGTTCGAAAATGACTTTGACTGGTGATCACCATTTTAAAATAACAATTGCCATCTCAACCTTTATATTAATCTTTAATTTGTAATTAAGTCAGTTTGCCAATGAGAACTATGGCGGTTTCATGTCTTGAACGACGTGCTTCATACCATAATTAATTCACTAACATTCTAACTTAATACAATCCTTAATAAGGGTAAAATAGGATGACTTTCATGGCAATCCTATTTATTGGGTACAATAATGTCATTTTTCTTTAATTTTTCTCACTTTATACACTTCAATCACATGTGACAGTAATTTCAATAAAGTAAGAAAATACGAAATCTTATTTCAGTGATAAATATGATAGTGTCTTTACATATCTTTAACAAGGCAATTCAATCAGGCCCATATTTTTAACATGCTCTTTGTAGTCCTTTGGCGCCAATGCCTTTGTTAAAGGATCTGCTATCATGAGACTTATCGGAATCCCAACGATTGACACTAACCAATCCCGTACCTTTTCTTTTAGTACAAGGTATTTTACTTCCAGAAATTTTGATTTATTGGAAAACTTGTCTTTTTGAGCAAATCTTCTTGCAGCGTCATTATCACCATAGATTTTTAAGGGCTCAGAAATGTTGTCAATAACACGTAATCCTGAGATAAAATCATGCATCCATAGAGCATGACCTATGGCTTCAAAGCATGCCATGTATTCAGCATCAAATGTAGATGGAGTCACTAAAGTTCTTTTTGCACTTCTCCATGAAACTGCCTCACCAGCTAACAGGAAGATGTATCCTGAAGTCGACTTTCTTGTATTGAGGCAACCAACGAAGTCAGCATCCGAATAACTGACCACTTCTAAGTGATCGTACATTCTATAAGAAAGCATGTAATTTCTTGTGCCACTAAGGTATCACAAAACTTTCTTAACTCCTACCCAATGTGCCATTCCAAGATCACTTTGATATCTACTAACCATGCCAACTACAAATCTGATATCGAGTCTAGTGTATGTTTGTATATACATTAAGCATCAGATTGCAGTTGCATAAGGACAAGTTTCCATCTGTTTCCTTTCAATTTCATTTCTTGGACATTGTCCTTTACTAAACCTGTCACCTTTTGTCATAGGTACATTTTGTGCCATACACCCTTCCATATGAAATCTCTTAAGTACATTTTTAATATAGGCTTCCTGTGATAACCCAAGTAATCCTCGAGATCTATCTCGATAAATCTCGATTCCTATTACAAAGGTCGCTTCACCCATATTTTCATATCAAAATTGTTCTTAAGATATTCCTTCGTTTCGTAAATCATTCCAAGATCATTACTAGCCAATAAAATGTCATCGACATACAGGACTAAAATCATAAATCGGCTCCCACTAACCATGAGATATATACAATGATCAATGGTATTTTCAGTAAAACCAAAAGATGTACTAATGCGATTGAATTTTAAATACCATTGTCTGGAAGACTGTTTAAGACCATATATCGATTTCTTTAATTTACAAACTAGTTTATTTTCATGCTCTTTCACGAAACCTTCATGTTGTTCCATATTCACTTATTCTCCTAGATTTCCATTTAAGAACGCTGTTTTGACGTCCATTTGATGTAACTCTAAGTTAAAATGAGCTACAATTGCCATAACAATTCTAAATGAGTCTTTTTTAGACATCGGAGAGTAGGTTTCATGATATTCTGTACCTTCTCTCTGAGTAAAACCTTTGGCCACGAGTCGGGCTTTGAACTGTTCAACTTTCCCTTTGGAATCCATTTTGGTCTTAAAGACCCACTTATAGCCCACAGCCTTGGAACTCTTTGGTAGTTCAACAATATCCCAAACTTTATTTGTGGCCATTGATTTTAACTCATCCTTCATGTCATCTAACCATTTATCAGAATTCTCATTTTCAATGGCTTCCTTAAACGTCCTAGGATCTTCTTTAATGCCAATATCAGATTTTTCCAAATACACTACACAGTCATATGGAATAGCAGGTTTTCTTATTCGACTTGACCTTCTCAATATCTTCGGATTAGATTGATTGATGCTTTGTTGTGTATTTTGAAGTGGATCATTATTTTGTTCAGGGAATGCCTCATTGATGGGATTTTGAAAATTTTGTGGTTGTTGTTCCTCTTGATAATCATTAAGTGGAACAAGAACTCTACTATGTATAATAGGTAACTTAAGTGGATCCCTTATTAATTTTATTGTAAGTCACAGTTCTATTATGATCACTCCCACTTTTCTCATGATCTTTTAAAAATTGGTCATTTCTAGATTCAACAATCCTAGTTGTATGGGTCGGACAGTAAAGCCTATACCCTCTAGACCTTTCCGGATAACGATTGTAATATCCACTGATTGTTTTAGGGTCTAATTTCCTATCTTGCGGGTTAAAAATTCTCACTTCAGGTGGACAACCATAGACTCGAAAATGATTTAAGCTGGGCTTCCAACTGGTCCACAACTCGAAAGGAGTTTTGAGAACTACTTTCGTAGGAACATGATTCAATACATACATTGCCATCTTTAGTGCCTCTCCCCACTTTGAATCGGGTAAGTTGGTGTTACTAACCATACTCCTTACCATATCCATTAACGTTCTATTCATTCTTTTGGCTACACCATTTTGTTGAGGTGTGCCCGGCATTGTATACTGTGCTATAATACCTTCCATTTCTAGAAATCTAGCAAACGGGCCCGGGTTACGACCCGATTCAGTGTATATACCAGAATACTCACCGCCTCTATCGGAACTCACGATTTTAATTTTCATGTCTAATTGCTTTTCTACTTATGCCTTAAAAATCTTGAAGACTTTTAAAGCATCAGATTTTTCTTTAATCAAATAGACATAACCATATCGTGAAAAATCATCCATAAAAGTTATAGAGTATTCATCTCCCATAAAACATGGAACATGAATTTTACCACATATATCTGTATGAATAATTTCTAAGGGTGCAAAACTCCTTTTGGCACTTTTCTTGTTTGTATTGACTTGTTTTCCTTTTATACAATCAATACAAACACCATAATCGGTGAAATCAAGATTGAGCAGTAAACCATCAGTTACCAATCTTTTCATTCTCTGTACAAAGATATACCCTAATCTTTTGTGCCACAGCCTTGATGAGTTCTCATTTAGTGGCCTTGCTTTCATGCCTATGTTCAATCCACAATTAATGTGAGCTGTGTGTAAAGTTTGTTCATATATAGAACCTAACTTTAATCTATATAAACCGTCACACATATAACCATTCCCAATCAAAATATTATTGCTAAAAATATGTTTAATGCCATGTCCAAAGTTGAAATTAAATCCATTACAAGCAAGTCTGGAAACTGAAATCAAATTTCTAGAAATATCGGGAATCAAGAAAGTATTATTTAAATCCAAGACTTGAACAGTGTCAAGCACCAGCCTATAAGTACCCACAGCTTCGACCCTTGATTCCTTTTTATTCCCCATCGTAATGGTTTTGTCGCTATCATTTGGAGTCCGTCTTGAAAGGAATTCCTGCACACAACCAGATATATGAATGGTATCTCCAGAGTTGACCCACCAAGAATTTGATGGGATATTAGCTAAGTTGGTTTCTTGGCATACAAAAGATAGATTTTTACCTCTCTTTTCAACCAACTTTTACGCTTTAGGCAATCCTTCTTAAAATGTCCATTCTTTCCACAGAAAAAAAATTTCTTTTGTGGACCTTTCTGTTTCCTGTTGGGATTTGCTTCCTAAACATTTGCTTTCTTTTTGCCTTTTCCTTTTCCCATGGACTTGTTTTGAGAGACATAATTAACTGTTAATTGTCCCTCAGCCTTAAGCTTCCTTTCTTCTTGATCAGCTTTTGCGATCAACTCATTCACTGACCACGGAGTTGAGCTCTGGTTGTAGGCTACTTTAAATGGGTCAAACTCGGGAGGAAGAGAATTGAAAATGAATTACATCAAATATTTTTCAGACACGGGCATATCAACTTCTTTTAATTTAGAAGTGATATTTGTCATTGTAAGTATGTGTTCTCTTGCTCCCAGCATTCCATTATATTTTATATTTGTAAGACGGCTAATCAAGGATGCACCTAAAGCTTTATCAGTTATTTAAAACTGACATTTTATAGCTTCTAGTAGGTCCGTAGCATTTTTCCTTTGTTTCGATGGAACCTCTAATGGTCTTCGAAATTGAATTTGTGATAATTCTTATCACAACCTTGTTAGCTTTAACCCATCTATTATAGTTAGCCCTTTCATTAACTGAGCTCGCATCCGTGGGCATTGCTGGCTTAGGCTCATCCAGAGCCATATCAAGGTCCAAGTAAGTAATGGCTAACAATAACATGTCCAGCCATTAAATAAAGTTTGATCCATCCAACATGGGTATATTCCCTAAAGTCGAAAGCGATGCCATGGAATTTGTAACGGAAGAAAAATAAACAAGTAACAATCAGTTATGTGATGCCTTGAATTTAGCTACGCAATATACTTGAATTTAAAAGTCATATGTACATCATTGTAAAGCCACCTTTGGGTTGGAAAAATATGTAAATATATTACTTTTCTTTGATTAATATGACCATGTCTATAATATGTGATGTGATTGTATTGAATATATTCCTTTAGGTATAAATCAAATACAAGCAAAACACATTAACTATGTCATATTCCAATTTCAAATTATGGACAATCATACATTTGGGCTTAATTGAACCATTTCCTTTATGAAATTGCGATTTTTTTAAGTGTTGTCATATTCAAATAATAGAGTTTGTACTACCTTAACTCAATTTAAAGAATTAATCAATTATCTATAATTGGGTCGCTTTAGCGGCTACCAAGTTAAGAAATTGTTGAATTCGTTAAATTGATAACAACACTTAAGTGATAAAGTTAGTTCATTCGGTCATCAAGTGTAATGAACCAATCAATCAAAAATATTGGTCCATATGTACCATTATATAATTTTCGAATAACTTTATTAGATCACATTTAAGTTGATTAGGCACCATTTTATAGATCAATGGTCAAAGTTTTCATTAATTGATCATTGATCAACAACTAATATCTTTAATAGATTCACTATAAGCATACATCCAACCAATCCAAGAAATAAATAACTCTAAATATTAAACCATAGTGAGCATATTTAAATATTAACAATAAAATAGAACTTTGATATTGCTAAATAAGTAAGATTAGCAGCGGAAGTAGCAAAAATGAGTTAAACATAAAGTTAAAGTAAAATATGCTCTAATTTAGAGTGATTAATCAGTCCATCAGATCTGTCCATGTGATAGATCTCTATACCATCAATACACAGAAGAAAACGGATCGTCGATCCATGTCCAAATGTGTATTCGTGATCAAAATAAGATCTGGACCGTATATTATTAACCAATATGTTCAATTCTAAAATTAACTAATGAATTCAGAGTGTTATATATGGCCAACACTATCAATTTAATGACTATGATTGGATTGAATAAACAATATATAAGAATAATTAGAATCAAACTTTGATGATCAACCTAATGGGATATTGACCAATCAAAGCCCAATAAAAATTTCAAAATACAATTAGACCCTATTAATGTATTGTAGAATGATTTGATGGTAAAATATATCACCAGAATAATCAAAACCATCGATCAAACTATAATTTACAATTTCATGGTTCATGGTTAACTTCTAAACTTTAATTTGGGTCATTTCTGAAGCTAATTTTGGTTAATTGAATGTACAAATATGTATCGTCTAATAAGTGGGTCCAACTGGAAAATTTTTTCCAAAACTGAAATGGGCTTAGTGGGCCCTTAACAGGTCAGGCCCAAACCACAATTGGCCCATAAACTGGTCCAAACCTAAACCTGACCCAGCCCATAATTCTCAAGAATGGCAGGCCAGGTCAGGTTGGGCCGAACCAGAACCTGACCCGGCCCATCCAGCTTGAGTAGTCAGGCTAGGCTAGTAAGGTCGGGTTGGCCCGACTTGCCTGGCCCGACCCAGTCACCCATAAATAGTAACGTGTTGAATCTTTAATTGATGAGTCATCCTGTGCGCTGTCTTGCGCACAGAACACGCACAAGACAGTGCACAACCTTTTTTTTGTTTTAATATAAATTTCATAAAGAGCACCTTATAATTTTTTGACATACTTTCATGTTATCATTATCAAACTACTGGCATGCCCAAAAAAAAAAATCATAACAGTAACCAAATATGAGATAAAAAATCTCTAATATAATTCTTAAAAAAATAAAAAAAGAAATTAAATGACAGAAAATAAATCTTTTCTTCCCATCTCTTTTAGATTGGGTTGGGCACTGTAATCATCATTTCTGAGGCTATTATTATCCAATAAATTGAATAACCTTTATCAAATACCCAAAATTTCTTTTCTATGGGTATTTGGGTTTTTTACTCCGAAAGAATCCATAAAGCCCCATAAAAACGATAATAGATCATTGGACTGAAACCAACAGGCTCTGATACCAAATGTTAGAAAATCTTAGGTTTATAAACCCTCTCTGGAATCAATCCAATAATACAATAAACATATAATCTAAACCAGTAGAGTAGTAAAATGGTACCTAATTGTGCCATCTTCAAACTCTGATCCAACAGAAGGTTGGTCTTCAGCGGGGAATCATAACTCTCTTGTGCTTTGTCTTTTCTTCTTTGGAAAGTGATGGTTTCAGAGAATCTATCGTAGCCAAGAGAGTTACCCGAGTTGCCTTTCATAGGCCCTAAATCTCTCCTTCCATCAAGAAGAGAATGAATAGCTTTTATCCTACAAATTAACATAGATGGCGGTTACAAAAGGAGAACTTAAATTTATTTAAAAAAATTTAAAGGAAGGATAACCGATCCTTTATGTATGGTCATTTGGACCATAACATTCAGTCCAACAAATTTTTTTTACATATGATTAGATTTATAATAGGGCTTTGAAATTTAGATTTTTCAAAAATCTTAAGTTTATTTCATCATTTTAACCTTTGCAACAAAACACAAACCAACAACCGTATAGTTGTTGTGACAATGAGCACCTTCTGACAGACTCTTTCTCTTCACAGGCTGATCACACCTAAAATTATGTCATATAGAGAAAAACTCAACAATTCTAGAGCATTATTAAATGTAAAATAACATAATTTAGAAAAGCTATGTCTCAACCCAAATTGATTCAAGCCACTTGATTTGTTCATATCTCCATTACTAAAACATCACTTAAAACAAAACTGCTCCAAAAGTTCAAACACTAAAATATAAAAAAAAAAGGATAAATAGCACAAGTTCAAGCCTTCAAAACTAGCAATTGCATAGAGGTCTAACACTGCTCAACGGTTAGCCTTAGCAACACGTTCAATCTCATCCTTCTTCTCGATCGCATAGCTGTCAATAAACAAGCAGCATTTGGATTTAATCCCAAAGATAGAAACCATGTGCATGAGCAAGTCACAATAATAAACAAGAAACAAAAAAACCCTGGCTGTCAATAAACAAACAATATTGATTTTATCCCAAAGGTAAGCTTTGATTCAAGATGATTTAACATCTTAAGAAGATGCCAACTGAAATGAAGACGACTGGGGATTCCAAGATATACTTGTTAGAAGAGCCCTCAGCGGCATTGATGAGCTCATCAGCAAGGCATTTAGCAATTGTCTTGACGTTTCTAAAAGCACTCTCCCGAGCACCAGTTGTGATGAGCTCATCGGCAAGGCATTCGGCAATTGTCTTGATGTTTCTAAAAGCACTCTCCCGAGCACTAGTTGTGAGATGGTATATTGCCTGGTTGACCCTCCTCAACGGGGGAGATAGCAACTACCTAACGCCTGGTTGATCTTCCTGGAATCGGAGATGGAGAAAAAGGAGGAGAGGAGGAAGATGGAGAGATCAGGAGATGCAGATACGAGCGACGCTAGCGTCGCTACTCTCAAAGTTGAAAAAAAAAAAGAGCGAAACAAGGCACGACGAACCCGTTAGTGTTGTATAATTTGCAAGGACCCTTCCCGAGGAATGGCTAAATTTCGGAATCTTTCTTGTAAAATCATCTATTTTTTATATGCAATGTCACTTTTGCCCTAATGAGATCACCATTACAACCCACCCACTACGTAAAAACACCCCAAAAAACCAGTCATAGACTGTCGTTTTTTAAAAAAATGACAGCTATAACTGTCAATTTTTTCTTGTCTCAATTTGGAGTGTACCTTTTGAAAAATGATAGTCCTCATATGTGGGTTTTATTTTGAAAAAACCACAGCCCAGTACTATTGAAAATTTAGTTTCTAATACGACATTCATAGTCTGTTTTTTTTTTTTTTAATAGAACTTGTGCGTTTTTGAGAAAGAAAACAACAGTCAACGGCTGTGGTTTTTTTTTTTTTCCTGAAAAAAAAATAAAATATTTCAAATATTAAACCTATTTAGTATCAATAACAATCCATTTAAGCAATTCAAACAACCATATCCATCAACCATCTAAAACTTAAATATCCACATATTAGCCATCCAAACAATACCCAAATTAATAACAATATAATTTCATTCATCAAAAGCACATGAAGCCATATAATATCCAAGTATCAACCAAAACAATAGGCCAACAAGTAAGAATAGAAAACTAGTAAAGTATGGTCCTAATTATAGACCAATCAAGCACATCTCCTAATATGACATCTCCTAACTTCCGTTCCCCGTCGAACAAGTCAACATTCCCATCAACAATCTCATCTAACACAATCCTGTAGAAACCTACCTCCAATAACTCCGTACCCTGTAGTCTTCCATAAGCAATTATGTTTTCCTTTGTCATGTGTTGCAACTTACACTAAGATGGGCCTCTTGTGTGTGTGATTGTTTGGTCCAAGTGTGCAGCTAGACTCTGAGAACTTTGGCTCCCCTACATACATCATTAGGAACACATTAATTTTTATTTTATCAATGTAGATATATCATTACGTTTAAGAAGGAATCTACTATATATTAATACCTGAGAGGAGCTTCCACGTTCGGTAGAAGGCCGCATTTGTGTATTTGCTTGAGATAGGGACGCAAACATCGCCTCCATCTCACGCCTTAGATCCCTAGACTCCACTTCCAGTAGTCATTTTTCCAAATTATCCACTTGAGCTTGTAGGATAACTTGCGATTCCTGTTCCTTTTGTAATGCTTTCATGTAAGGATCTGAATACTTGATGGAGGTCTTTGAAACTCCGTCGCCCATGCCTTTTACACGTCCACGATTATCACGACCAAGAATCTGTGTAAAAAAAATAATCAATGTCAATCCATGTTCGTGATAGTATGTATTCGTCACTATATTTGATGGTTAATAAAATCACGTATGAGAAATATAATTACACCACATACCAAGGCTACTGCATCATAATCTAAATCTTTCTTTGCAATTGAAGGGTTATCCTCATACAAGCTAGCAACTCTTTCCTGCAAAAACATTTTTTTTTTTTTTAGAAAAAAAGAGAGATACATTAACTCACATGTGAATTTCTGATTTCAAATTATCTGCCAAATAAGATGCAGCAATATGTCATTACAGTATGTAGCATAACAGCCTGCACTTGTAAATCAACAAATAGACTAGCAGGAATACTATCTTCAGGCCCAAATCTAAACTTTCAGAGCAAGTTCCAAAAATAGTTCTTCAGAAACAAACTCACCAAAACACTTGTATTCCTAAAGCATATAATCCCTTGAAAGTGTTTTTCTTAAATATTACACTAATTAACAGGTGTAGAAAGTCCTAATTAGTACGCAATCTTAGCCGTTTCAGCAGGAATAGTTGTCACTATTGTTTCAGCATTTTATTTTGCCTCTAGAATGTTTGGTGTCAGCATTTCATTGTGGAAAAGGACACAAGAGGAAAAACTAAAAAAATAGAGGAAAATGCTTAAAAAGGGATAGTAGAAACTAATGTAAAAACTACATAGTGCTCATCACGAAATGTATAATGCAATATATCATTTCCACATCACAGAATCCAAGTCATGATAATTCATTGCTAAATTCTTACTCTAGGTTATCAATCTAAAGCGTCAAATAACATAAACAATTGCATCCTCAATTTAGTCAATAGATGAGAAATACATAAATGATTGATTAAAGCACATATAAATTACAAAGAACCCTTCAGAAATTGATGGAAGTCAATTGCTAACAAAAAGAGGCCAATGCTTTCTACATTATCATTTTCCCTCAAAAATATTGAAGGTGTCAAAGAGGTCAAAGGAGATCGTCCAAATTCCCAATGGTGACTCCATACAAACACTATTGAAGGTACCACTTAATAGCTCACTATTGAAGGATTGTCTTTCCTGTCCAAAAATTGAGCAGTGTAACAATGAGTTGATGCAAAAAAATCCCATGGAATCAGCAGTCTGCACCTTTGGGGTTCTTCTGAAAATAAAATTTGAACTCTTTCGAAAACCATTATCAACAATCTAACTTAAATGAAATTGGCTGAGACTTTGAAAGGGCATTAGCAATATGACTTAGATGTGTGTAACTGCCATATCAGTAAATAGGCCATATCTAGCTACTTCAATATTCACTAGAATGGCAAAGCCAAGGACTTGTTAGATGCACCTAGATTTGTGTCATCATTTCACACATGAGAGATGCCGATCTATAAGAAGATGAAAATTCCAATATAATCACAGAGAGTAACATCAGGGTGCTATCTCAGACCCATGATTAACTTGTGAGACTCATCCATGTTCTGTATCAAGAATAGTTGGACAAAACATAATAGGAATATGTGCAGTTAAGGAGAAATTGACTCCATAAATTTAACTGTCGCCATTTAATTTGTTTTGAGACAAGATTGGACATAGAGCAAGTGCCTAAATAAAGGAACAGGTTTCACAGATTTGACCAATTAAAGAGAATAGGTAGCATCAAACTTTTGAAAGACCTTGATTTCTCAAACAGGAGACTCACGCATTCACTTGTATATATATGCATATGCATGTGTATGTACAATATAGAATTACATAAATTCCCTTTTGCCATGTATTGTACATAGTGAATATCACAATAAAACCGAAAACATGTTAAAGCACTACAACAAGTATAGAAAGCAAAATTGTTAAATTGCATGGAGGAACCTAGTTATTACACATTGCAATCGTTCCTAAATAAAAACACAAAGAAACCTAGTTATTAATGAAGATGCTCATTTTTCTAGTGTAAGGACCCAAACCACACTAAAAATAACTATGGTATCTTGGATAACACTCTGCAATCAAGAGTCTTATTTGAACCCATCTAACACAGCAGTTCAGCTAAAACTAAAGAGATCCTGGAGAACCTAAGCCCATTTTGGGCCTGAAGTCATCTTATCCAAAGGCTTGTTTTTCTTTTAAATTAAATTAAAAAAAAAAAAAGAAAAAATCGACTACCTATGAACACTTCCACAAACCAGCAGTGAACAGAGTACATTCAATGGTTGAAAGTTTTTTTATAAATTTTTAGAGATCCACAAGAGATCAAAGGCATTGAAATACGACCCCATAACCAGGTTGAGGATTAATAGTGGAGATCTTCTGTTTGGGGGCCAAAGAATTTAAAACAATAAGTACTTTGGAGTTTTTTTGCAACTATCTAAACAATCTATGATCCAAGGATCCATTGATTTTCTGAATGCTTGCAATAGTTTGGATTGTGAATTACTATGTGAAACCAAGAGTCTCTAAAAACTGTTTCAAATAGTTTTAAGATAATAAAAGCAACAACATAATAGACAAGAGTAGAAAATCCTAAAAATTCAAACAACAAAATTGACAAGAGTAGAAAATCCTAAAAACTCAAAGAACATAATAGACAGAACCTAACAGTTCTACTGGTCAGATTTTCATGTAGACAGAAAAAATGGTGAAGTAGAGAAGACAAGAAGTTGTCTTTTTTTTTTTTTTTTTAATTTTTTTAACGGATATAATCATGTACACCTCAAAAGTCCTCAAAACAAGCCATCTCAAATATAATCATTTACACCTTAAAAGTCCTCAAAACAAGCTATCTTAGATATACTTATATGGGAATCTTGGAGTTGGAAAAGCACACCAACAAATTTTCAGTTTTAAGAAGAAAAATCTATCATAGATGTTTCTAGTGTATTCAAGTTGTCCTGATAACACACACACATTGAAATTACGTTTATAAACAGATCCCATCCATCTATCATTGAATTAAAAAATGTAGTAATAAAAAAGACTACAACCATAGTGAACCAAAAAAGTTAATAACTCATCATAAGGTTTTGCATTTCAAAAGAAAAAACTAATTCTCACCACATATTCGCATCTAGTAGAACCATTCTTTGGAGTATGAGTAGCAAGCCACGTTTGTGTCCGAGTGATCTCAAGTCCAGGATTTTGTTGCCTCTGAAAAAGAAGGGAGCAAACATAGTGAATTCCTTTCGCATGCATAAAGATGGGGGAAGATTGTATGGAACAACCATAACAGGCCAACAACTATAGGAGTTATTCTTATTCCCAAATGGATTAAATCCATCCGTCGCAAGTCCAAGACGAACATTACGTGCCTCGCTTGCAAAGTCGGGCCATTTACGGTCAACTTGTTTCCAAGATGATGAATCCACTGGATGGCATATGATTGATTCATCTGCTACTAAGCTGGCATTCACATGCCATCTCATGCTCTCCGCAATCCAGGGTACACTATACAGTCTTTGCAAACTTGGTGTCAATGGAAAGTATCTTAGTTTTTTCCAAGGCAGAGGTTTTTTTCTTGGTTTATCTGAAGTCTTTGGTTGCCATCTGCTTTTACCACATGTAGGACAACTGTCCTTATCTTCATGCTCTCTCCAATAAAGTATGCAATCATTACGGCATGCATGGATAATCTTATAATCTATACGCAAAGACTTGATCATTTTCTTTGCATTGTAGGTGGTATCCGGCAAAGTGTTTTCGAGTGGCAAAACATTTTTTATCAGTTTCAGCAATGCTGTGAAACTCTGATTAGACCATTGAAATGTAGCCTTCAAGCTTAACAAATCCACTGTCACAGACAACTTTGTCTGCTGAATTTGACACGAAGGATACAATGGTTTTATCGCATCCTCCATCAACTTCTTGTACCGAATATCGTCCATTGAATAATCTTGAGATTCAACAAATTCTTCATTAGGAGCTTCATGAGAGCATGGAGATGTATTAACTCCCATATGAGCTTGAGATTCAATCTCGACATGAAAATGTTCAAATACATCATTGACCATATCAACCATTCTTGGAAACGTATCACCCAATCTTTCAATGCTACCGCCCTCTACGTTCATGCAACTTTTTGGATGGATTTCTCCTTGATGAATCCATGTTGTGTAACTTGTATCTATACCATGACAAATTAAATGTTCATAAATATCTCCTAATGTTTTCTTCCCTCCTTTCACATTACAACATTTGACACAGGGGCAACAATACCAATCATCACCCCCTAATTTCTCTTTATTAGCTTCTATGAATGTAAAAAATGACTTAACCCCTTTTAAGTATTCAATTGAATGCCTTGGTGCCATCATCCACGCCTTGCTTTGAGACATTTTCTGAAATATAAAGTTTATAGAATAGGACCCACATAATATGTTTCATCCATATTCAAAATGAAAAATGAAGAACTACAATCCAAGACAATAAATAAAAGAGGCCAAACAACACTTTCCAACATTCCCAAAAATGCATCTTTCATCAACAACTCTCCCTAAACAAACAACCCAATTAAAACAGTTCGAAAATCACTTGCCTAACATTTCTACTAATAACCAACCAATCTAGAAGGCATCAAATTCAGCAAAACACTAGAATAATAGTAAACTTGAATTCACTGTTAGAAAATCGAAAGCTAAAATAGAGATAAGAAATCAAGCCTTCTATAATTGAAATGGAAAAAAAATGGAACCTAGTTTCAGATCATGTTAAAATGCATACCATCTTCAACTTACACAAACCCACTTTCCCCTCCTTCTAAGTTGTCACAAGAAAATCTGATCAATCCGATATGAGTAGTTTCGATAAAACCACACAAATATGTGTGGTCAACACCATACTAATAATAACACTGGCTGATTTCTCTTGTATTTTTGGGAACTAGAATTTCTTATTTTTTGCTACTTCTCTGAGATTCAGTTTGCTGGGTAACTTACTGGTAATGGTAGATATACCAGAGCGATATGCCTTGGGGGCTTGATAGAAAGACCTCGACCTTGACCTTGAAACAAATTTGCACTTTTATAATCGAACAAATCCAAGTCACATCAAAGTCTTTTATGTTTTAAATATATACAATACCCATGTTTGTCAATTGTAGGATGTGTTTTCTAATACTTACAATTGAGGGCTTTTTGGGTTGTCTATTCTTCATATTTAACTATTCTTCAAACGAGGGAGAGTTGGAGTTAGGAAATGGTAATCAAAATAATTCAAACCTCGTGCTTTGAAATCTGTGGTATAGACACCCATTTTATGCAAAAACAAGTCGGTTACTTGATGGGATGAAAAATGGATGTGATGTTTCAATGGTAGATAATGACACTACACCAAACTGAAGCAAATAGTAGTTTTGCATAATTCACTGTTTAAAAGCTCAGAGGAATTCATTTCGACTGGGCTGAGTTGACTAGAGTCAATCAGAATTATTTTAAAAATCATATTAAAACAGACTGTGTTTTTCTTGGGGATACTTTGGTAGTAACTTCAAAATGGATCTCCCATCTTTTAATGGAATTCATTGGCCACACCCATCTTTTAAAGGGTGCCAGAGAAATCGAGAGTGAAAATAATTAAGATGGGCATGATTTGTTCAAAAATCCAAACTAGACAAAAAGGAGAAAAGGAAGAGCAGTAACATGATCTTACCTCATTTTCTCTCTTAGGGACCCTTGCATATATAACAACTCTAAACTTCCACTCTCATTTTCTGCATTGTTCATATCCCATGACTCTTTCTCTTGAAAGGGAATTAAAGAAAACAGAAACAAAACTGTATACTTTGTGCAAATCAACAAAGAAATCTCTCGGTAAAGACCTGGACTACAGCAGTGAAGAGATAGTAATAGTGTGTGGAGCGATCCATAAACCAAACTAGATAGAGAAAAGTTTTGTTTGTAATAATGTTGACACCAACAATGAAATCATGTTTTCATACTAACTTTGAGAAAGGAAAAAAGTTCAACTTCGTAAAACACAATTGAATCGAGGGAGGGGAACCACAACAGAGTCCTACTATTCAATAAAAGACAAGCCATAGAGCAGAGGAAAGGCAGGCATTGAGGAAGAGGAAAGTACATTTTGCTTCCTTTAGATAGAATAAACGTTATTTCCTTTGAAGGTTAGGTGGGCCTTTTGTTGAAGAAGAGGTGTAAACAATGAAATGTTTCGTGAGAGTGAGAAGATCTATTTCTTTTTCATTTTTCTTAAAGCCGACTGTTGATGATAATTGTGTGGCTGATGTGATTTCATTAGTATTGAGAATGGGGTGTTTTTTTTTTCCTTTCTAATTGCTGTTTTAACTGATTATTCATGCTGCTTGGAAGCCTTCAAGGATCTAGTGATGGACAGTTACCTGGTTACTATTCTCAAAGGGTAGTGGAATTTGGAGAAAGTGAGATCAATTTGCCTCCCAATGGGGATGAAGTGTATTAATTTCACCTCATTGGGCAACCTTCTCATGATACTCAAAAGTACCAAAAGTGTCTACCTAATTCTTCTCATTAGAGACAGTCAGTCATAGATGATGGATTTATCATTTGTAGGTGATTTCTGCTGCTCTGTGAACATGCTTATAATTTTAGCGCCATGATAGCAAAATTGGGTCTATGTCAACCGGCAAAAAGGAAAAGAAAGGGACACTTCTGTTTGAGATGTTGTTCATCACTGGAAGGGGGAAAACATAGTGCTGTTACTATCAAACAGAAATACCACTGCCTATATGCTGCATATGTATATACATATATATAACGTAATCATGAATCACCACCAAAAAATGTGAACAACCGTTTGTCATAGAAACTGTGAATCCACCAAAAAAATGTGCTCATTACATTCTAGGTTCACTACATTGTCCCTGCAATGGTAGCCCAGTCAAATGTATCTTAATATAGATCAGACAAAAGAATCTTAATATATATCCGACAAAAGACTTCTATCGTCCCTCAAAAGTTCCCCGAATCATGTCTACTTGAAGAAGAATATTAAAAAAATAATAAAATAAAAAAGAAATAATCAACACCACTTGCATACATTCTTCTGATTGAATCACTAAGCAGCCAACACACAATCTGAGTTTTTTTTTTCTCCGTTTTCTTTGGGGTTTCAGAGAGACCTCAAAATCAATCTAAGGAGGCCTCTAAAAACTCACTAAAAAGTACTAAAACAATCTTTAATCCATCTGAATCCAGTGATGTGGGTATATCATAGATCTATGCTCTCTGTGGCTGATGCCAGTCCTAGTTTGTTGTAGCAAAAGAACAATATGCTTGTATCTTTACTCTGATGCCAAGTTGAAGTAAACTCATATGATTTTGTTGGAAGAACCCATATGGCGTAAAAGGGAACTAATCACTTAAATACACAAGAGCATCTACAATCAATGAAGCAAAAATGTAAATGTTGTGAATCAGGTTTAGTTGGAATGGTTTTTGAATTAAAATTTTATGATTTTTCATAGGTTTGGATCAGATATATAAAACCTATCAATCTTGTGATGCACTTTCATCAGCCTACCCAGGAGCAGAACCAAACAACCCAACAACCAAAAACAGAGAACATCTCCAAGAGAAGGCTCAGCAGGACACCACCAAGCATAGAAGCACAGTGCACAGCAAAACACAACGTGACACTAATCCGAACTGCACCTAACCAACCAAAAACTAGTAAAGGGAACTCCAACCAACGGAACACAAAGCACAGAGAAAGGAGGAAAAAATAAAAAAAGATCGAACATTAAAAAAACGCAACCAAAAAAATTTAACCAACATTAAAAAAACTTTCCAGAAAAATCAAAACTTTCCATTAAAAAACAAGAGCACAACGACCTGCAAAATAGGGGCAATCGAACCACAACGCCCTACAAACACCAAGACCAACAACTCTAAGCCTCATTGCAAAACAAGAAAGATCAAACAACAACGAATCAAAACCAAAACAAAGATTGCATTTGAAGGAATCGAACGCAACTGATTGATTAAGATCGACCTGATCTATACACTCAGATGACAGAAAACCCAAAAAATAGCCGCCGGGGAGATGAGGACTTGAGTACACCACCGCCGGTTGAGCAGAGACAGGGTCGGAGTCGGAGACGAGCACAGAGGGGAGACGAGCACAGAGGCTGGAGAGAGAATGAGGTTTCCAAAAGAAAAACCCTAAAGATCGAGAGCAGCTTTGGTTTATGTAAAGAGAGCAGAGGGCGGGAGGGAAAGAGGGGAGAGGGCGGGCGCGGGAGTGGAATAGGGCGGGTATAATTTTTGGCTCATTTTTAGATGAAAACAACCACAAGGAGCAGTTGTGGTTTATGGAAAATCATGTGCCTGAAAATACCACAGTCCAGATCAATGGCTTTTCCTACCATCTCTATGTCGCTATTCACCCGTTTCGACGTAGTGACCAACCCGTATAGTTTATAAGGTAGATTTGGTGTCACAAATTTTAAACTTGTAACAAGATCGATCATGTATGGGATATGCTTATATTTGAGTTGAAACAACCATAAATTCACATCAACCCTAAAAGAAAAATCGATACTTTTTTGCCGAACTACATGAATCAAGGTTATCAGTAGGCTCGGTATCTTATCAGGTTAGGTTTCAACAAAAACCTTGTGCCCATGAGCCAGGAATGAGCCTAAAAAATAAGCCCCTTTGTCATGAGCTTGATCTAACTAAGCCTGTTTTGGCCATTGTTGCCTCGTTTCACCTAAAATTTCCCCGAATATTGTCACATTTGTTTCACACTTCCAATAATATTATACAAAATGTTGAAGAATAACTTGATTTGCAGGTAGTGGTTCTAATTTCACCCCTTTTTTAGTTTGGAAACAGAAGTGCAGGCTAGATTGACTAATGGGTCGTGTCAAATCGAGATGGGGTTTTTTCTAGTTATAGTCGGCCTTTAAATACTTCAAATTAGGAAATGCATCAAATTGCATATCCAATAATTTCACAAAAGCACAAAGCATACACTTGGAAGGTGGTCGACCCCTGTAAGTGCCTAAAAACTATGGACTTAATTAAGTGGGATTGCTATAAAGTTTCTGGGAAAGATAGTAGTTCCTGGAACTTGAAAGGGAAGGAAGAAGGAAGATTATAAACCCCTTGGCTGTAGTCAGCCAAAGGCACTCCAATGCCTAAGTTAGTGCAATCACTGAACAAAGGATGAGTGAGTGGAGAAGAAGGAAAGCTATGGAAGTATACATCAGCGTGTATTTGCGTTTGCATACCTTTGGTGGGTTTTCCTCATGTATACATATAGACGGAGGTCCCATCAGACCGTACCTTTAGTGGAGGTAGGTGGAGGTACTATCCCATCGGATCATACCTTGTACCCTTAGTGGGGGTAGGTGGAGGTACTGTCCCATCAGACCATACATCAAATTCTTTATATGGCAGCGGTTGTAGCTGTTAGATAAGGTCAACCTCTTATCTATGTTTGATGCCCATTCTACCTGTCAGCTCGTTCTGCAACGCCACTGTACTTTCATAGGAGTATAATTATGACTCTGACCCTCGGTGTTCATCTCGCCTAAATGAACCGAGCCGAAGAAGGTACCGAGGTCAGATGTAGACATGTCCTGGCATCGCTGCCGAGGAGCAAACATCTGGCACTATTGCCGAGCTGCGTTAGGCCGAGACCAAGACGAGCTTATATGGTACTGTTACCGAAGCTAGCTCGAGCTCAATGAAGCTGGTATTGTTACCGAGCTGCACAAAGCAGAGATCAAATCAAATCTAGTTGGTACTCTTACCGAAACTAGAGAATATCTCGGTATTTATGAAAATGTCCCACACAAGCCCCTAGCTCCTGACCTCTTAGAGTTCCCTAACTCTTTGAAGTCTGGAGCTAAGTATCATGATGGGAGAGTCTTTCTAAGTTCGGAGCTCTTCATCTCGGTGTCGGTTGTCGACGGCTGCTGACGTCTGATCTTTATCACGATGCCATCTCACCTGTCCGAGTTAATTAATGAGATGTCGATGTCGCTTCATCTGTCCGAGGTATTAAATGGGCACAGGAAAAGACGTGCTGGCAGTGCCACGCATTACAGCCTGGTTAGCTGTCCAATTGGCTTGAAGGGACACATGCAACACTCGAGGCGACGTCTCGTACGTGCGCCTCCAAAATTCGAACAGCGCGCCCTTTCTCCATTATATATATGGGTGCCCGCTCTCTTTCTTTTATTTTCAGCATCCATTAGAAGCGAATCCCTATTGGAGAGAACTCGTCGGAGCTCAGGCGAGTTCAAGTTCGGAGTTCTTTGAGTCCGTCCTTCTTTTTGTGAGTTATCTTCTTCATTCTTCTTCATTTTTGTGCTGTTGTTCCTGCCTAGGGATTCCTGCTTTGTTTAGGGTTTCTGCCTTTCTTCCGTCTTGTCTCCGCCTTCCCAGTTTCTTCAAACCTAGAGATGGGGATTATTGGCATTGGCTAGATACCTCGGAGGCCTTAGTCCAATTTAAGGCCATGTATAGGATACCTAACGATGTTCAGGTCAAGTTAGATGACCATAACAGCCTTGACAGCTACACCTTCCACAAAGGTTGGATGCCTTTCCCATTAGCTACAGTGGTTAAAGGCGGGGTTAGGTTTCCCGTCCACCCTCTTCTTCGGATCTGCCTTAGAAAGTGGAACCTCTGTCCTTGCTAGCTAATGCCTAATAGTTACAAATAATGGGCGCCGCCGAGCTCAATAAGATTCTCGGCATTAACCTCGGTGTCCATGACATTGAAGATGTCTACGACTTGTGTAAATCCGTAGGGGAGGATGACCGCTACTATCTTCGAGGAAGGCCGAGGCGGGAGTCCTTCGTCATCAATTTGGAGGATTCCAGTAGACATGCCGGAGATGACCACATATTCATCTCAGGCAACTGGGAGCTTGGGGAGGCCGAGACTGAGTTGGAGAGGATATACAAGGTCCCTCGTCGCTTTGGGACTCCTCCGAGTAAATATCGACCCCTTTTGAGTTCTTGTATTTTCTTTTTTCTTATATTAACGAGCTAACGCTTATTTGTTTGCCGTACAAACGTTAGTGAGAGGAGGTGAGAGGCCAACCGAGCCGGTTGGAAAAGAAACAACACTTGGCTTAGGGCTGTGCGCAGTTACCAAGGTCATCACGGGTGAGCTTCTTGGGCTCTCCTAGGGTACGAGCCGAGATATCATTCGTACATTAAGAGGAGGCCCGGCCAGCCCTTGGAGAGGGAGGAGCCTGTGTTGGCCTTGACCGAAGTCGAGCACCGAGCAGGTCAGGGTGCCGAGGCTTCTGCATCGCCTGGTGAATCGGAGGCCGCAAACTTACTCCAAGTTGTCGAGGCGTATACTTCTCCCAGTTCGGAAGAAAGAGAGGAGAATATGCAGCGACGCCGACCTGCCTTAAAGAAAAAAGATTTGTTATCTAGGTTTTTTGAAAAACAAGCTCCCTCTTCTTCCGTGCCCCCTGCTGTTGATCCTACTCCTGCCTCTGCTGCCTTGGGTGCCGCTGGTACCTCCACCCCCATTCCTATCACTTCTTCAAGTACAGGAGTTCGGGAACACCCTGCTAAGATCCTGAGGGCCCGAGTTCAGGGGCTCGGCAAAGTTCTGGCGATGCTGCAAGGGAGAGAGCTCCGCCAGATAAGAGGCCCAGGGTTAAGGGCTCAACGGGGCAAGGTTCTGAGCTAGTCTCAGCTTCTCAGCCTACCGATTCGGCCCCGTGGAGGCCGAGCCTTCAGGTTGAGCCCGGGAGGCCTCTGAACGTGGAGGACCAGGTGGCCGGCAACCCCTTAGTGATAGCAACACTTTCCAAGGCTTGCGCCCTTCCTCGCGATATGGAGAAGCACAGGAAGGTTGATGATATGGGGTTGCTGTTGTCGATACTTCAGTCGACTATCTCCGTGAGTTTCTCTCCACAATCTTTGTTTTTAAGTGCTTAATTTCAGCTGCTTTTTTTTAAATCATTATGGACAAATCTCCCTAGAACGCCTCTAGAGTTTCACAACGGGAAGCGGAGAAGGAGGAGCTCGCCGCAGCTTTAGAGGTGAGCAATCAGAAGCTGAAGGAGGAAGCCGAGAGGAACACTGGCCTTGCTACTGAGATGGACACGGCAGTGGCCGACATTTGCAGGCTGAAGGCTGATACCCACGAACTGAGGGCGGCGGCCGAGGTCAAGGGGAGGAGAGCAGCTGAGCTTGAGGCCGAGCTGGCAAAGCAGAAGACCGAGCTCGAGGCCGCGCTGAAGTAGAAGGACGATCTTGAAGCCTCAGTTCAGGCCGAAACTGAAGCTGTTTTCCAAGACGGCGTGGACGCAGCGACGAAGGAATATGACGCTCAGGTCGAAAAGATAAGCTCATATTTGTTCGAGCTTGGGTTCTAGCTGCTCTAAAAGCAGCAGGGATCTCTGAAGACCACCCTGTATATCAGAACCCACCCAAGTTTTCAAGTTCGTCGCCTGAGCCGAGTTCTGCCCCTTCTACCTCCGAAGTTCCCCCTGATATTGTTCCGACTCCTCTTCCCAAAGCTCATTCGTCTGGTGTTTCTTCCGAAGATCCTTCTGGCGCTGCTGCTTTTTAAAGCTATTCTGATGTTTCTCTTTTTTCTTTATAATGTAATGCTGAATTCTGTACTTTTTATTCAATGAATACAAATTCTTTTTTCTTCTCTCATGCTTGCAATCGAACATGTTTTTTGAAACTTATATGTGTTGGACCTGGGTTCTGCAACCATGTCTTTTTGTTTGGCTCAAGAACCGGAAGCATTTAGTGACTGAATTCGGTTCAGTAGCCGTAATCAGCAAGTAGTTGAGTTCAGTTTAATAATCGGATTCATGTAAAACTCTTAAGTTCCTTAACTCAAGAAATTCATGTAAAACCGAACTTAATCTTCCAAGGCAGCCACCGAGTTCCTTAACTGGGTGTTTTGTATAGTTGGTTCCGTCACCAAACTGGTATACCCGCTGAGTTCCGTAACTTGGCGCTTTATGCAGCTGGTTTAATAACCGAGCTGAAGATTCCGCCGAGTATTGTAACTTGGCGTTTTATGCAGCTGGTTCCATAACCGAGCTAAAGATGCCGCCGAGTTCTATAACTTGGCGCTTTATGCAGCTGGTTCCATAACCGAGTTGAACCCACCAAGTTTTGCAATAAGGTGTTTTATAGCTGGTCCTGTAACCGAGCTGAAGTCACCGAGTTCTGTAACAAGGTGTTTGTATAGCTGGTTTTGTAACTGAGTTGAAGCCACCTAGTTCTGTAACAAGGTGTGCCTTAACTGAAGGGCTTTTTGTAGCAGCTAGGTAGGTGACAGCCGAGTTCCATAACAGAGCACATCCTTCCATAAGAATTTCTTTTATTGATTATAAAAATCGAGTACAATTCAGAAATAATATTTCTTGAGGAGCGTGGTGTTCCATGGGCGTGGTAACTCTTTACCATCCATGTCCTCAAGCCTGTACGCTGATAGCCCAGCAACCGAGATCACTTTAAATGGCCCATGACAATTTGGCGCCAGCTTGCCTTCGTTGGGATTTTTGTCTCCAGGAAATGTCTTCTTCAAGACCAGTTATCCAACTGAAAACTTCATTTCTTTGACTCTCTCTGGCCAATTGCTGTTGGTAAGAAGCTAGGCGGATGGCTGCTGCATCCCTTCGCTCCTCAGTTAGATTAAGCTCCCGGGCTAGATTCACATCGTTCTGGTCCTGGTCAAATTTCCAACTGTAGGGTTGGGAGACCGATCTCGAGAGGGATCACGACTTCCATTCCATAGGCCAGGGAGAAGGGCGTTGCCGAGGTGGAGCACCTTGGAGTAGTTTTGTATGCCTAGAGGACACTTGGAAGTTCCTCCACCCATCTTCCCTTGGCTTGGTCGAGTCTTTTCTTGAGCCCATCGAGCACCACTTTGTTCGAGATTTCTGCCTGACCGTTGCTTTGTGGATACGCCGAAGTCGAGTAGCAGTTCCTGATGTCGAGCTTGTGGCAGAAGTTTCTGAAGAAATTGGAGTCAAACTGGGTCCAGTTATTTGAGACCAAAGCTCGAGGTACTCCAAATCTTGTAATGATATTCTTCCACACAAAGTTCTTCGTATCTTGCTCGGTGATGGAGGATAATGCCTCAGCTTCTATCCATTTGGTGAAGCAATTGATGGCTACTGTTAGCCACCTCTTATTCCCTGCAGCTCGGTGAAGTGGGCCCACGATGTCCAAGCCCCACTGAGCGAAGGGCCATGGGCCAGTGAGTGGGCTCAGGTTCTGTGCTGGCTGATGAAGAGTGTGAGAACTTCTGGCACTTTTCGCACTTCCTAGCATAGAGTTGGGCGTCCTTCTGCATATAGGGCCACCAGTTGCCTTGGCTTATAGCTCGGTAAGCCAGCGACCGTCTTCCGATGTGGCTCCCGTAGATCCCCTCGTGGATTTCATAAAGGAAATCTTCGACTTTGCTTGGGTGAACGCACATGAGGTAAGGGTCGGTGAAGGACTTTTTGTAGAGCTAGCCATCCGGAGATAACAAAAACTGGGCTGCTTTCAACTTGATTTTGCAAGCCTCATTCTTATCTTCGGGATGCTGGTCATCCCTCAGGTAGGCGATGATTAGGTCCATCCAGCTTGGACCGAAATCAACACACAAAACTTGCTGAGGTGGCTGGAGCTCTATATTTGGGTTTTCTAACGTTTCCACCTCAACAATTCTCTTCTTCCCAGCCTCGACAGCAGTGGCCAGGTTGGCAAGAGCATCGGCGTGGGAGTTGGAATCTCCGCCGATCTGTTTGACTTCGACTCTCTCAAACTGAGAAAGGGCCTGTTTTACGAGAGCTAAGTAGGCTACCATCCTTTTGTTGCGGGCATGGTAGTCCCCGCTTAGCTGGTTTGTCACCAGCTAGGAGTCGCTGAAGAACACCAATTGTCGTGCCCCCAGGAGTTTAGCGCTGTTGAGCCCCGCGATCAGTGCTTCATATTCAGCTTCGTTATTGGATGCCTTGAAGCCAAGTGTTAAGGCTTGCTCGATGACAAGGCCCTCCGGAGATTGGAGGACTATGCCAGTGCCAGCCCTCTTGGAGGTTAAGGATCCGTCGACAAAGATTTTCCATGCTGAATTGAAGAACTGCTTCCAAGATCGTTCTTGCTCTGTCTCGATGATCTCTTCCTCACTGCCCCCCAGTTCGGTATCTAGCTGTCTCGGTGCCGAACTAGGAGAAACGAACTCTATAATAAAGTCTGCCAAAACCTGGGCCTTAATCGCCGTTCTTGGTTGATATTGGATATCATACTGTCCTAGCTCGACGGCCCATCTTGGGATCCTTCCAGAGAAGTTAGCCTTTCTGAAAAGGGACTTAAGTGGATGTTCTGTAACAACCACTATGGTGTACGTCTGGAAGTAGTGGGAGAGTTTCCAAGAAGCAATGACGAGTGCTAATGCAAGTTTCTCCAATGGTAGATACTGGTCTCAACATCAAGCAGGATCTTGCTTGTGTAGTAGATAGGCTTTTGCTACTTGTCTTCTTCTCTGACAAGTACCGAGCTCACTGCATGATACGAGACGGCCGGGTACAGATAAAGCACTTCACCCTGTTTTGGTGTAGACAACAGGGGTGGTGAAGACAAATAGTATTTGAGTTCCTAAAGGGCTCGTTTGCACTCCGGTGTCCACTGGAATTTCGAACTTTTCTTTAAAAGATGAAAGAAGGGGCAGTACTTGTCCGAAGCTCGGTTGATGAAGCGATTAAGCGCGGCTGCCATCCATGTGAGCCTCTGGACTTGTTTATCCGTGGTTGGACTCTGAATCGCTTGGATTGCCGAGATCTGTTCTGGATTAACTTCGATTCCTTTTCTGGTGACCGGGCTTCCTAGGAATTTGCCGGAGCAGACACCAAACACACACTTGGATGCATTTAGTTTGAGTTGGAACCTCTTGAGGATGTCAAACGTTTGACTCAGGTTGGCCAAGTGGTCTAGTGACCTTTTAGACTTGACAACCATGTCGTCAATATAGACCTCAATAGTTTCGCTGAGCTGGACCTGGAACATCGTCGTTACCAGCCTTTGGTAAGTCGCCCCCACATTTTTTAACCCAAAGGGCATCACTTTGTAGCAGTAGATGCCTCTAGGTGTTATGAACGCGGTCTTTTCTTCGTCATGTCCATGCATCGGAATCTGATGGTAACCCCGATAAGCGTCGAGGAAACTCATCCTATCATGCCCGGCAGTGGCGTCAATCATTTGGTCAATCTTTGGGAGCGGAAGCTATCCTTGGGACATGCTTTGTTGAGGTCGGTGAAGTCCACGCAAACCCTCCACTTCCCATTTTTCTTTTTGACTACGACTGTGTTGGCCAGCCACTCTAGGTAGTGGACTTCTCTGGTAGCCTTGGCTTCCAACAGCTTTTCAACCTCCTCGATCACAGCTTCTGTCTGTGGAATCCCCATTCTGCGAGCTTTTTGCACTACAGGTTTGTGCTTGGGGTCCACATTCAGCTTGTGGCACATGATCTCGGGATCGATGCCAGGCATCTCAT
Organism: Camphora micrantha; assembly: GCA_003546025.1. Lineage (NCBI taxonomy): Eukaryota > Viridiplantae > Streptophyta > Magnoliopsida > Laurales > Lauraceae > Camphora > Camphora micrantha. The sequence continues at coordinate 5,114,216 of QPKB01000010.1, read as the reverse complement.
AAGGTGTCCAAGCGAAGACTTCCTTGTTCTACAACAAGAAGTTCAACAACTCGGACTTCTCAGCTTCGGGGAGCTAGCTTTCAAGTATGAAATATCTCTCGGGATCGTCGGGATCAATTTTGACCTCGGTTAGGTCTTCGATGCTTTTCTGCTCTGGAGATCGGCCGACGTCCTCGAGATCGGCTTCTAGTTCGGCCATGTGCACTCGCTGCATCTGTTTCACCAGGCACCACAGCCATCAGGCACTGCTTGGCCATCTGCTGGTCATCCCGGACTGTGACCACCTCAACTCGGCCGTCCGCGTTCTCTAATAGGAACTTGAGTATCTGGTGATGGGTGGAGAGCACCGCTTCCATATTATGCAGCCAAGTCCGCCCCATAATCGCGTTGTATGGGGATGGTGCATCCACCATAAGGAAGTCGGCTATCATGAAAGCGCCTCCGACTTGGACTTCTAGGGAGACTTTCCCCTTGGGGTATACTAGTTTTGAGCTGAAGCCCACTAGGGGGTGCGGGCTTCTTGTAAGACCCAGCTTCTTGAAGCAGTCGAAGTAGAGGATTTTTAATGAGCTCCTAGGATCCACAAGAATTCGCTTTACCTTGAAGTTCTTTAACCTCAGGGTTAGGATTAGTGGGTCGTTGTGAGGGAGCTGGACCCTATCTAGGTCCTCTTCTGAGAACCAGATTTTAGATTTCTCCTTTCGAGCTTTCTTGGACGTAGGTCCTAGCTCGTTAGTCATCACCTGCTTGCTGTGTGAAGCCTTCCTGGCCTCGGCACAAGCCTGGTTGCTCCCTTTCGGCGTGGGAGCCAGGTGGATGACGTTGATGATACCTTCCGGCTCATCACTGTCCTGATCATCATCAGGTTGACGTTGGTGAGCTCGGTTGACCCTGCCCTCCTCCTTGATGAAATCTTTTAAGTGCCCGTCATTAACAAACTTTTCGAGGTGGGACTTAAAGGCCATGCAGTCCTCGGCTCTGTGCCCATTTTGTTTGTGATAGCACAGAACTTGCTCTGGTCGGGGGTGGAGGGATCACCTTTCATCGTCTGCGACCATTTAAAAGAGGGCTGTGATTTGATCCTGCCGAGGACCTTATAAATCTGCTACTTGAAGATTGTATTCATAGCTTTGTAGGTGGCGATGGCCGACTTGGGCTTCTTGTTGCCCCTAGAGGTGGAAGTAGAGATCAATGTCGATTTCGTCGAAGTCTTGCTCCGATCCGGCTCCTCCCTCCGAGATGCTTTCTTGTCCTTCTTGGAGGGTCTGTCTTTGTGCCAGAGGCCAAAGATTTCCCGAGCTCGGACCTCGTCTTCTTCTTACTAGATAAACTGGCTCACCCGGGCCATCAGTGCTTTCATTGTGACCACGGGGAACCGGACAAGGTCCTTCTGAAGCTCATTGCCTGGAAGCAGAGACTGTTTGAAGCACTTGATGCCACTCCATCAGTGGCATCTTCGATCTAGTTGTAGACGGTCCAGACCTTTTTGGCCAACTGAGTAATGTTTTCAATCCGGCTCATTCTGATTGCCATCAGGTCATCGTCTGTCTTCAGGATGACCCTATGCGCCTGGAACTTCTCCACGAAGGAGTTTATGAGCTGTCACCAACTTCAAATTGACTCCTCTGGGAGTGCGCAAAATCACCTGAGGAGGAGATCTCCTAGACTGGAGGAGAACACTTTGCAATTTAGGTGTCCGATGTCGCCCCAAACTGACATATGCTGGGTGAAGTGTCGGAGGTGTACAGCAGGGTCCGAAGCCCCGTCGTAGAGGATAAACCTTGGGACACTGAATTTTTCCGGGAGGGAGAATTCCCTTATCTCCTAAGAGAAGGGAAACGTGTTGTGGTCCTTGGCGTCATAGGCATTTAGCCGGTCCCGAGTGAAACCAACTACCTCCATATTCTGCTGGACGGTTTGCTTAACTTGATGGTCAAGTCATTCTCTCAGATCATCGTTGTCTTCTGGTCTCTGGCGCGACCTCATGGAGTCATCATTTAAATGACTCTTGCTCGAGCCTTCATCATAAGTTTGGTCGTGCTTTTTATTGTTCAGGACTTGCCTCAAGTCCTGTTCAACCGAATGTGCCCGATTGCGTCTGGGTGGTGATTATGGGGCCTTCTCCTTCTCCTGGAGCTGTTGTTTGAGTTGACGAATCAACTCCTCCTGCTCTTAGATAATGAAATTTTGGGCCTTGATATCCGCTAGCAGTGGGTCGTCATCATCGTCAACGTCGATCTGGTGAGGAGGCTGGTGAGATCTGGTTGGAGTTGGAGATTTGTTTTGCCGGGGAACCACTAGTGGAGGAACATTTTGCTGTAGAGGTGCTGTCTGAGGGTTACCTTGTCGGGGAGGTGCTGTCACCCCCTTCGACGTTGAACCCGAAACTCTTGCAGCAACAGACTTTCCCCCAGATCTCCTCTAGCGAGTGGGCGGTGGCAATTGCTCTTGCAATTGCGCTTGCAATACTGGTGGTAACTCTGACAACACAGGTGGTGTTGTCAACGCCAGCGGTGGTGGTAAGGCCTTTGATGAACCTTCGCCGTTTCTGGTTTTTGGAGGCATGATTATTATGGATTTACTTTGATGTCTTCCCACAGACGGCGCCAATTATAAGTGCCTAAAAATTACGGACCGAATTAAGTGGGATTGCTGTAAAGCTTGTGGGAAAGATAGTAGCTCCTGGAACCTGAAAGGGAAGGAAGATCAGAGACCTTGGGTGGAGTGCCTTCGGCTGACTGCACCCAATGCCTAAGTTAGTGCAATCACTGAACAAAGGATGAGTGAGTGGAGAAGAAGGAAAGCTATGGAAGTATTTATCAGCGTGTATTTGCGTTTGCATACCTTTGGTGGGTTTACCTCATGTATACATATAGACGGAGGTCCCATCAGACCGTACCTTTAGTGGAGGTACTGTCACATCGGATCATACCTTGTACCCTTAGTGGGGGTAGGTGGAGGTATTGTCCCATCAGACCATACCTCAAATTCTTTATATGGCTGCGGTTGTGGCTGTCAGATCAGGTCAACCTCTTATCTACTTCGGATGCCCATTCTGCCTGTCAGCTCGTTCTACAACGCCGCTGTACTTTCAGAGGAGTATAATTATGACTTTGACCCTCGGTGTTCATCTCGGCTAAATGAACCGAACCAAAAAAGGTACCAAGGTCAGATGTAGAAGTGTCCTGGCATCGCTGCCGAGGTACGAACATCTGGCACTATTGCCGAGTTGCGTTAGGCCGAGACCAAGATGAGCTTACATGGTACTGTTACCGAAGCTAGCTCGAGCTCGGTTAAACTGGTACTATTACTGAGCTGCACAAAGCCAAGATCAAATCAAACCTAGTTGGCACTCTTACCGAAACTAGGGATTATCTTGGTATTTATGAAAATATCCCACACAATCCCTAACCCACACACCCAGCCCCGCCCCACAGTCCCACAAAACATAGGTCTTATTACTTTTTTTTTGTGCCTGTGGTAAAAATAGATCTTATTACTTGATGCCCATTGGAGGTAAAATTCTTGGGTCTGCCCTCAATCTGGTCAGCTTTATAAAATCCAGATTAGTCAGACTTTAGAGTGGTTTATGGTTCATGGGTACATTTGTTTAGCAAGCATAGGAGTATTTAGCAAGGAGGAGTAGCAAAAAATGATGGTAAAGTTGGTTGAAATATGATATGTTTCTCTTTTTTACTTTTATCACATTTGGGTTAGAAAATTAGGAGCAAAGTTTTTTTAATGGTAGAAATGGGGAAGAAAACTTATGAATTGAAAGTTCTAAGTTTTACTGATTTGACAATTCAAATTAAGTCCCCAAAACGGCGGTAATTTATTTTACACCTTCCATCACTCTTCATCCCTTCAATTGGTCAGTACCATTTTCTTGGTTAACCAAAAAAATTCCCTAGATGACAAATTTGTAGTTCTTTGCCATAACCATTAACCAATTATAGATAATTAGAAAAAAAGTTAAAAAAGTTCAAGGCCAGAAGTTCCAAGCTTCATTGGTTCTAATTACACTATTCATCAATTACAAAGGTATCATAGTACATGGTTGTGTAAAGAGTTTTCATTAACAGATGAATACTCTTAATCTTTCCTGCTAAAATAATTTTAGGGAACTAATAGTTTTGTTGACCAGTCAACAGAGCTATTGTGGATGCATATGCTAACACAGTATATTATTGGAACATTGTTATATGAAAAGGAAAAAAAAAAAAAAGATTAGAAGGAAACTTATGTTCAACTTCTTATTATACATTTCCAGACCATTGTAACATGTAGTATGCTAACACCCTCAAGCTTTACCAAAGACAAATAGCTGGAACACTTAGGCTGCTAAACTGCACTAGTAATTTATATTAGAAAGGTAACAAAACACACACACATCCTTTCTCTTCAATTGCACTAGCTGGAAATTCTCACAAGTCTACTACTAGTAGCATTCATACAACTTGATATCCATTTGTAATCGAAAGTAGCATGCCCCCTGGAAGGTGTCGGTCCTCAATGTCGCAATTCCTTTTGCCATAAAAAAGGCACCGGAACTGCCATAAAGAAGTCCCTGGTGCCTCCAACGACCGAGATATCCCTTGTCTCTGCGTCCGTTATATCGGCACGCATAAGGTTAAGGGTCCCCTTGTAATCGGTCGAATTGAACACCAAAGAGAAGGCGAACCACGCATTGTATGTGTTCTTCATGTTGTAGAAGTAGAATCCCTGTGTGCGAGCCACAGATGGGGAGAGAAGGTGGTGGTCTTTGGTCATGGGATCATCGAACATGACCATCATCCCAAACTTCAAATTGCCGAGGGCAGTTTGAACGGCGATGATCGCTGAAGTCGCATTCGTGATATTGGTCCCATTGAAGAGGATGTCATGGTAATAGAGAACCAGCCTTTGCATGGCTCTCGTTCTCTCAAGGGTTTTTTTGTAGCCATTGCAGGCTGACAAATAAGGAGAAGTAGGATTGAAAAGAAGCATCCAGTGCTTACTACCGCTTTCTTTTTTTGCTCTCCATTGAAAATGTTGTTGTGGCAAACCCATAGTTCTCTTCCCTTTGTATAGCCAAGTTAAAAGTTAAAACATTATTGAGGTTTATTGTAAGGTCTCCGACCTTAATAGAGTGTTTAATTTTCTAATATTGGCGATTAGCCTAATTAATTGTGATTTTAACTAATTAGGCAAGTTTAGTGGCTAAGCGAGTTTCTTTTATCATTAGAAAGTGAATTGCGGAGTTTCGTTTAGTTCCAAGTGCAATTAGTCTTAATAGGGGGTTAGGTTGTGATTAATAGGAAAAAATTCGTTTTCGCTAAATTTGGGTCCGTTAGAAAGATCTCGTCGCTTTTCGTTCTTGACTCGTCACAATTCAACACCCCGAAGTCCCTCAAATAATCACATTTCTCTTAATTCACTCAAAAAGGGCATTTGAGTCATTTCGCCCTCCATCCCTCATTGTAAAACTCATTCCAGCAACTATCATTCGTTTCTTCGTCCCTCTCATGCAACAGCAGCTGAGCTTCTTCTTTTCTTCCCTCCCTCTTCACTTCTTCTTCTTGCATGTGCCATTGGAGAAGGGATTCAACGACAACCAAGCTCACCAACTTCTTCCTCTCTTCTTCCTCTACCTCTCTAGACACAAAATTTGGTAAGTTTTCTCTTCTCTTTCCCTTCCAATTTCATTTCTCATGGTTGTAAATGGATTTCATGTTGACGGATTTCCTTTCTTTCTTTTCCTTTGTGTTCCTTGAGTGTAGGAGCAAGGCTTGTGAGAGTTGTTTTGGCTAAAGTGTGTGTGGGAGCTTTCTTCCTCCTCAATCTTCTCAATTTCACTTTAATTTCACTGTCTTTGGTGAAGGCAAGTAGATTAGCATTATCTATTGCTCATGCATGTATACTATCTTCACTTTTGACAATGCAATTGTTCAGCAACCCATTATGCCAAGCTTGTCTATGTTTACTTGGATTTCACATGCTAGATTAGGTAATTAATGGAATTGGAACATAATTGAATGGTTGGGTTTATTGATGGGAGGAATGGAATGGAAGTGGAGAGAGAGCAAAAGGCTCTTTTTCTTGCAGGGATGATCTTGGAGGAGAGAGGATTTGATTCCCCAAGGTTTGGACTAAAAAATGAGTCATTTTCTACAATTCTGGGCACTTGCCTCGAGCCAACCTTCAATTTGTTCAAGCCAAGAAGCCTCTGTGACCAGTTAGCTCTAGCGAACTTCTGTTGGCTCGAGCGAACTACTTTGGGCTCAGGACGACCATCTTCCGGAAGCCATAACTTTTGATTCATTCGTTGGAATTTGGAGTTCTACATACCGTTGGAAAGCCCTTGAGACGTAGAATTAATGGTATACTTATCTTGATCCTCAGAGATTGGGAAAGGAAGTTGGTATTGGATCAATGAGCCAACCCAATATCTCTTTTGGAAAGGGATTCTAAACCTAGTTTGGACCCTAGGTTGGAGCCCAATGGCCCTACCCTTGCATGACAAATTGGAGAAATAAAAATGGAGCACGTTTGGCTTGGTGTGCTTCGTCGGTTGTCTGGGATTTTTCATATATGAATGTAACTTGGCCGAATGCGTATGGAATTGAGTTAATTGGTGCCCAACAACTTCCGTACACTATGTGTCGCGACCACGGACCGGGTCTAGGGCCTAATCTGGGATCGGGACTAAATTCTGGATAATGATGATATAATGATTGATAGTCCATACTAAGAATTTATTTAATCAATACGCATACGAGTCGATAAAAAGATGCCACTCGGATACACGATTTCCCACAGGTGTCCGCGGTGAAGATATCACAACAACATGAATATTTCTTTTAAGTGCGGAAGCATGTAGTAAATCTAATTTGTACTTTCAAATCCAAAATACCAAAAATGATAACACATTTATAGAACAAGTATCAGAATGAGCAATGATCATTAGCTATTCCCAAAAGTAAGTTAAAGTTTACAACAAAGATCATTTAATTACATTTCCCAAAAATAGAGGCCAACAAAGGCCAATAAAATCAAAGTATCAAATCCTAAAAGAATGGTTAATCCTAACCCAAACTGTTACGTAACTCGGGCAACCAAATGTCTAAATGACATCATCGGCATGCCACTCTACTAAATGCTGCGGTTCTCCGACCGCCTCCTCAAACTCCTCCTCGGGGAAACCAACAACGGGACCTGAGTACCAAAACAAAGGGTCAAACACAACGATTTGGAAGGTGGGTGAAAATATATAACAATAATAGAAATTACCTTGAAAAACATTTAAACTTGTTAAAACAATAGATTTCATAAAACAGGAGGATCATTTATTCAAAACATAAATGCAATATAAAACATGTAAGGTATCCAAGGAAATCGGGAAACAAGCAAGATGACAACCACATGAAGCTAATCCTCTATCACCGAAGTGACATGAGCATATCGGGATGTTGACCTCAGTCACCGAAGTAAGGAGGTACAATAAAATTTATATATATATATATATACAGTGGCGAACCTACCTCAGTCACCGAAGTAAGGAGGTACAATAAAATTTATATATATATATATATATATACAGTGGCGAACCTGCCCCAGGTCAAATTTGAAATTGCATGATAGTTTAATGGGCTTGAACCTCTTCCATATATGTCTAGTAAATAGTTGCCCCACGTCTAAATATTATGATCGCCCCACGTCACAAAATCTTGTGATCGCCCCACGTCACAAAATCTTGGTAATCTCTTTGAACATCTTCTTCTGAACATCTTCTTCCTACCAAGAGTACCATATCCTCTTTGCACAGATCTCTTTCTACGAAGAGTCTAAGATCCTCGCACCGATCGAATTCTCGTTGTCGGTTCTCTCATAGTTAGTCTCTCTCTCACCAAATAACCCTAAATAAAGCAATTTCCATCTCTATTCAAATGTAGTATAATCATAATTACTCTATACTTAAATTTGAACCCTTAATTTTCAAATCCTAATTTCAAACTCTAAATCTCTAAATCATAATTCAAACTTTAAGCCCTAAATCACCAAATCCAAGCATATCTATAAGTCCCAAGCTGACCAAATCACCATTGGGCACACTTTAAATTTCAATTCATACATAAATCAGGCCTTATGACTCATATGTTTGGATAACTTGAATTGTATTTATGTAGCGATTTTTTTTCTTTGCCACCGGCCCATGATCATAGGGAATGGTTTTTACAGCTAGGTAAGTGCGGGTAATCAAATTCCTTAAATCCAAATAAAACCCCTTCGGAAACCCAAATTGGGTACATGGATGCTCACCCAAATCATCATTGCAAGGTATCCAAACACCTAGGATTAAAGGAAATATTATTTTAGGCTGTTTTGATGATGATGAATTGATGATCACTTGAATTTGGAAAAGGGAGTGAGAAGGCACTTCAATTGGGCAGGAGATCTAAATATGGAAAAAGTTTTGTGTCTATTTAAATGCAATACATTTTTTGCATTGTTAATGTGAAAAAAAGTTAACAAAGTCAAGTAAAAGTTTTGCCCCACCCAAGTAAAATTTCTGGGTCCACCACTGCATATATATATACATAATAATACGGGACATGACCACTGTAGCGAACTGGGCATCGGGAACCACAGTAGCAATCTGCGGCATCGGGACAAGACCACGGTAATAACCGGGTAGCAGGATCCAAATTGCAGTTGGCGGGATAGGAGGGGGATCTCCAAGTTGGTGGATCAAACCGGCAAGGTAATCCAAGCTTGGTGGTGCCGACTCATAGGTCAGATGACAAATCAAAACATATATAAAATATATCAAGTGCAAGTGAGTAAACGGGCGGGACGGATGCTCAAAGGCACATGTATCACTTTATTCGAGCATGTATAAATGGGTTAGCGAAATGCTAAAACACAGTTTCAATACTTTCGGGAATGATAAATCATAATTCATAATTTTTGAGACAAGTATCGGGATTCAAATTTGATCAAGGTGAATAAGGGTCCCGTATGTCCATTTCAATATAAATTTGGTACTCCTTAAGTTTGGAGATATTCCAGGCTCTTTATACACCTAATGGATTTTCAAAACTTCAAATGAAAACTTGTAATTCGGTTTCTCTTTTCAAATGGGTTCAAACAATGCTCATGAGTCTTCCCATCACAATAGGGTTCCTAATGAACCTCTCTCAACCATCTAAACATTTCATTTATACTCCTAGAATAGCCCCAGGTGAACAATGTTTATCGCTCGAGCGGACAAGAAGTTCGCTCGAGCGACGAGCTCTCTATAATGGTTTTATGGGGATGTTCATTCCAGCGAACAATGGGTTCAAGACATCAAATCATCCACTTGCCTCAAGGTCTCTAATCAAGAAAATCAAGCCTCTAATCACTCTCTCCAAGCTAAGCTCCAAAGCTACACAAAAACCCCCAAAACAAACCCTAAAATGGGTCAAAACAAAGATCAAGAAGAAACAAGCTTCAATAATGGAAAAGGAGCTTCTCAAAGGCTTGAAGAACACATATCTAAGAGATGAGGAGGGTTGCTTACTTGAATGATCTTCAAATGGGCAAGACTAATTCAATGAGGATCTTAAAAATGGAGGTTTCCTCCAAAAATGGTATCAATGAAGAGCTCTCAAGATGGTGAAGAAGATGATGTCATCCATTCATCAAGTGGTGCAAGGTTGTTAGAGATTGAGGGAAAGAGAGCAAAAGGAAGAAGAGAAAGGGAAAAAGCCCTAGCTTTTGGTTGCTTGTGCTGGAAAAAGGAGAAAGGAGAAGAGAAAGTCTCCTTATAAAGCAAGTGTGAGTGGGCTCCACCACTAGAAAACTTAGAAGGTTGAAACCGTGGTTTTCAGGGCTTCAAATGAATTCAACGAAGAAGGAAGAAATGATCGTTGAAATTTTTAGTTTCCAAAAAGTATATGTTTCATGGGTTTCAGGAATATCAAAAATTGGGTACAGATTTAGTGTAAAAAGACTGTTTTGCCCTTGAAGCTAGGAAAGTCGGGTTTTGGGATTTCTAATAGGAACGGGATCAACATGAAAGTTGAAGAGATTAACAAGATATACAAAGCGAGATAAAAACACCAATCAATGGAATTTCGAAAAATCCTCCAAGTAATCGCAAAGTCATAAAAAGGAACCCCAAAGGGCCCTACTAATCACAAAGGCACTCAAAATTCTCCAAACCTATAACAAAGCTATTCTAATCCCAACTAAACCAAAATACATTAATCACGCTTAAAACTAACACACAACTTAATCAGTACTAATCGAGGTCACTTTGGGTCGGGGTCTTACATCCTCCACCCCTTGGAATATTTGGTCTTCCAAATAAAATACAAAACTCACCTCCAGTAGAAGATGTGGGTACTTCTTCTGCACTTGATCTCGTAATTCCCACGTTGCTTCTTCCGGTCCATGGTTCTCCCAAAGGACTTTCACCCACTGAATAGTTCGTGTCATCAACTCTTGTTCTTTTGTATCGATGATCTGAATAGGCCTCTCAACATAGGTAGCATCTTCTCTGATTTCCAATGGTTCATGCCGGAGTACATGTGAAGGATCGGGAATGTACTTCTTCAACATAGACACATGGAAAACAATGCGTACGCCGGAAAGCTTGGTTGGTAAGGCTAACATATAAGCCACGTCACCAATCTTGCTCACAATGTCATATGGTCCAATGAATCTCCGTGATAGCTAGCCCTTCTGCCCAAATCTCAATGTTCTCCTAGTCGGTGATACCTTCAAGAAAACCCTATCTCCTTCTTTGAACTGTATATCCCTTCTATTTGAGTCTGCATAGCTCTTCTGTCTACTCCAGACTACTTTTAGACGTTCTTGAATCTGTTTGACTTTGTCACTGATTTCACTTACCATGGTTGTCAAACCCCAACCCAAGATTAACCCGATTAGTGTATTCTTAGTGTGTGCCTTGTCATAAGTGGGTTTAGTTACCGTTGGATTAGGATATAATTAGTTTTAGTTCTGGACATAGTTTTGGAAATTTTGAGAACGTTTTACGTTAGTTAGACATACTCAGAAATGCCTGGGTGTACGTGCAAGCTTGGGAGGATCATGATGGTTTTTGTGTTAATCGTGATTTTGATTTCATTTGAACGGATTTATGATTGTCCACAACTTTCATGTTTAGCCCGTCTGTGTTTGAAGCCTAGAAACTCAAGTTTTGACCCAAAAGGAGTAAAATTGTCGTTTTACACCCAAATTTGGACACACTTTTCGAAATCTCAAAACCGTATCAAAAATATACTTTTTGAAAACTAGATATTTCAAGGATCATTTTATCCTTCTTTATCAACTTTATCCGAGGCTCGCCAGATCATGTTTTCATCCATGCAAGAATTGACACTTTTGAGCCCCATTTGCAAGTTACTTAATCACTTTCCCCTTTCTTCCTCTTTCCATTTCCAAAATCCTTGCAACCCTAAGAAACCCAAGCTCAAGAAGAAAACACTCTTCCCTCTTCACTTTCTTCTCTTGAATTCATGAGCTAGAGACCTCCAAAAGAAATTCTAAAACTACCATTTCCTTCCTCTCATCCCAAGTTCTCTATTGATATCATTTTCCTGGGATTCCTAGTTGGGCAAGCTCTCTATTTTCTTCCTTGCTTCTTGTTTGGGCATCTCTAGGTAAGAGCACCAGCCCATCCTCTTCAATGGAACTCTTTTGACTCCTAAGGATCTTGATTTTCTATCTTTTAACACCCATTTCAAAATGGGTTATTGTTTGCATTTTGTGTGAGTTTTGAATGGTTTTCTTGGGTTTATGTAGTCCTGCCTAGCTCTTGGATTAGTGTGCTTGAAGAAGAAGTTTTGTTTAGCATTTGGGCAAGGCAAGTAATCTCTTTGGGTTAATGTTGCATGTGTGTTTGTGGATTACATTGTTAATCTTGAGATTCTATTTTTTTATTGTAAACCCTTATTTCATTAAAACTTCGGAATTCTTGTCTTGATGAGAAATGGAAATTTAGTGTTTGGATTAGTTGTGAATGTGAATGGTTTTGAAATGAGGATTTATCCCTTGAAGAGCATGAAGGCTCAGGGAAGTGCGGGTACTTCAGAAATGAGAAGAAGAGGAGAAGAAATGTGAAAATCTGACTTGAAATGCACTGCCCGTGCATGGCGGTCAGCCCGGCGATCAGCTGACGGTTAGCCGCTACACCCCACTTCGGCTAACCGTGAGCCAACTGAATTTTGCAGTTCCTTTTCCAGAAGCCTGCATCTCAGCGGTCAGCCTCGCATTTAGCTGGCGGTTAGCTGTCATACTCTACCTCGGCTAACCGCAAGCCAACCAAAATTGCCGGTTTCATTTCTAGAAACCTGCTTTCCAGTGGTCAGCTTGTCGGTCAGTTGTGGCTAGCAGCCACATCCCACCTGCGGCTAGTAGAAAGTGACCGAGAGCTGACCGAAATTGGCAAAATGTCCTGTTTTTGAAGAATTTATGTAAGAGTGAAAACTAGAACACATTAAGGGACCTTTAGCCTGATATTGTACACTTAATAACCTGAAATGTCTTTTAACTTCGGGGGCACCGATTCTCTTTTAAATTCCAACATTCGGGTCTTAATTATATAAGTGTCAACCAGAGGTCCTTACATGTGCTCGATAGACCTTGCGCCCGTATTTTAGTTTTGATACAATGAGTATCATCGTGCACTTGTTTTGAAATTCAAGTATAAGCTCGTTTGAAGATTTGTTTTCAGGAATCAAAGGGGATCACTTCATAAGCTTGTTATGCATATTAATTATGCCTTTTGCTAGTCGTGTCATGTCTCGCTCCGAAAAGTGATTTCTCCCCTTTGTTTCAATTGGTTAAAAATGTGTTTCGCGTGTTTTGTGCATTCATGAATCCAAGTGAACACCACTGAGCATGGACTGCCCTTTCAGTCTGATCCACTGTCCGGGAGTCCTTAAACATGTGGACTATCTGCAGATTGGTCGGGTATTTTATTACACATCGTGCGTGTCCGGTTTCGCAGCCGGAATCCCGTATTTGTGGGAATCGTGTCTTGTGTATACTATGTATATCGTGCTTGTCGTGCGTGCTTGCTCTTTTCATTATATATAATAGAGAAAGGATGGTCTCTTTGTGGATTTACTATTCATGATATAATTATGTATTCATGCTAGTTTTGTTTCGAAATTTCGAAATGTACCTCGATTAAGTGTTTGTTTCAAACTTAGCAAGATTTGTTTAGTATTATTTCTTTAAAACGTCTATTATTCCATGCTCATGCCTAAATTGATTACCTGCCAAACCGTTGTGTTTGATACTTGTTATTTTGGTGCCCAGGTGCAGGCGGCATTGCCTTTGAGGAGGAGTGCCTAGAGGAGGCTGTTGAGCCAACCCCAGCTCGTGAGTGGCAGCCCGACGACGTCTTCTAGATGTCGGGCAAGATCTTGAGTTTTGATTCATTGTTTTGGGTTATCTTATACTTTTGCATTATATTGACCTTCGTTGGCCTCTTATTTTGGGATGTAACAAATTTAACATACTTTTGGTTAATCTTGTAACTTGAACTATGATGGGAATGTCAGTTTATATTTCCTCATGATATCTTAGTCTTGATGCTATCTTACTCGTGCACTTGAATGAATTGTTAATCATGACTTGTTGTGATGTGATTTGCTAACCCTTCCGCATACTTGATCATGTGAGCTAGATCTCCGTGTCTCGGAATCCTCACCGAAGGAAACTGTGGGAAATTATCTTATCTCAACAATCAACGTTGTGGGGCCCGGTCCTCAGTCCGTGGTCGCGACAGGACTGGCATGGGAGCAGGACTTATTTCAGGCACTTAAAAGAAATTAGAAAGATCTTATAATGGTAGCGAGGATTCATGAGTTCGTTAGATTCGTTTAGTGTGACACCTAGGCAATCATCAGACCTTATTTATTATGTACCAACTCTTTGTTTTACAGCATCATGCCTCCAAGAAAAGCTCCTACCAACAATGCTTCAGCTAGTAATCAGAATGAGACAGTTCCGATTGGTACACCTAGAGCTATTCGATTTCAAGAACTTATGCAGGCCATGTTAGAACAGTAGAGGCAAGCCAATGAAACACAAGTTAGATTCCAAGAGCAGATGGCCAAAAAGGATGAAGAAATGGCCCAAGTTCAGAGGGAACTTTTGGATGTTCTCCAGAATCGGCATCAAGCTCAACCTGTAGCCCCGAATATTGTCATCAACAATAGGGAGCATGACCTTAATCTGTTATTCGAGAGGTTCAGGAAGAGAGCACCAAAGGAGTTTTCAAGAAATGAGAACCCGTTAGTAGCAGATGATTGGTTGGCGAATACTGAGAAGATTTTTGATGTCTTCACTTGCACGGGGAGGCAGAAAGTCAACCTCACAGCTTCCTTGTTTTATGGGCTTACAGATTAGTGGTGACAGACAGTCAATGACCCATATATGACGATGGCCAATGAAGAGGCATGGGCAGCCTTCAAGAGTCAATTTCAAGATAAGTACATTCATTCCCATATCAAGAGGCAAAAAGCTATCGAGTTCCAGCAGCTCAAGCAGGGTAACATGACCGTTTTAGAGTACGTTACCAAATTTGAGAGACTAGCCAGATATGCCACCGAGCTAATTGACACGAAGCAGAAAAAGATAAACAAATTCTTGGAGGGATTAAATCCCATCATCATGGGAGATACCATTGGGGTAGTTCCACCAGCTACCTATCATGAAGCTGTCAAACGGGCATACAAGTTTGAGGATATTAACAATATGATCATACAAGACAGGAAGCAGCACTATCAACAACAGAATCAGAGGCAGCAACACCACAACAAGAAACCAAAGCAGAAGAAGAATCAAGTGAGGCAAGGTTGTGCTCACTGTGGTAAGAACCATGAGACACATGAATGTCGCAAGGCCACAGGTGCTTGCTTCAAGTGTGGGGCAATGAACCATGCAATCAAGGACTGCCCACAACTTCAGAATCAAACCAACAGGAACCAGCAGCAGAGGCAAACAACCCCTCAGAACCAAGTACCAATTCAAAATCAAGCTAGACCACCTCAACGGCAGCAGCAGCAGGGAAGACCACCATTACAGAATCAGAATCTCCATCCTCCTCAGCAGAATAGGAATGCCCAGGGCAAACAAAATCAGGCGCAGAATAGGCCACAGCATTAAGGGCGTTCGTTTAATCTCAATTGTGCGAATGCTGAAGCTGCAGGAGACGTGGTAGAAGGTAAACTTCTTGTTTATGGAGTAGAAGCACAGATTTTATTTGATCCTAGATCAACACACTCATTTTTATCTCCTATTTTTTGCCAAGATGATTGTTACACCACTTAGTCAATTGGATTACATTTTGATCGTTACAACACCAGTAGGTAAACAAGTGGAGTGTAAAACCTATCACCCTAACTGTCCAGTTTTGTTAGGAGATGTCAATCTACCAACCAACCTTATTGTGCAAGACATGCATGATTTTCATATCATCTTAGGTATGGATTGGTTAGAAGCATATCATGCCACCATGGATTGTTTTAGCAAAACCATAACATTTAGATTGCAAGGAGAACAAGCAGAACTGATGTTTCAGGGAAATAGAAAACCAACTAGAGCTGGGTTTATTTCAGTGCTCAAGGCAAGCAGATTGATACAGAGTAAATGTGAAGCTTTTATTGCTTTTATCACAGAGGATAAACAGTCCCAAGGGGTGGAGGAAACCCCCGTTGTGTGCGAATTTCCGGATGTTTTTCCAGAAGAAATCCCAGGATTGCCACCAATTAGGGAAGTTGAGTTCACGATTAAGCTTCTTTCAGGGACAACTCCGATCTCCATTGCACCAGTTGCAATAATTGTTGAGCAAATGCTTCATTAGGCCAAGTGTTTCACCATGGGGAGCACCAGTTTTATTTGTAAAAAAGAAGGATGGAAGCTTGAGAATGTGCATTAACTATAGAAAATTGAATCAAGTAACCGTCAAGAACAAGTACCCTTTGCCAAGGATAGACGAATTGTTCGACCAATTGCAAGGAGCAGCATACTTTTCCAACGTAGATTTGAGGTCTGGGTATCACCAGTTGAGAGTTAGAGATTCAGATGTGCAGAAAACAGCCTTTCGAACCAAATATGGATATTATGAATTCTTAGTAATGCCATTTGGATTGACAAATGCACCTGCAGTCTTCATGGCTCTCATGAACAAAGTGTTTGCATAGTACTTGGACCACTTTGCAGTGGTGTTTATTAATGACATCCTTGTGTATTCCAAGAGTAGAGAGGATTACGAAGAACACTTGAGGACATCATTACAGCTCTTGAGGCACAATCAGTTATATGCAAAGCTCAGTTAATGTGAATTTTGGTTAGAGCAAGTCGCTTTTCTAGGCCACATTATCTCAAAAGAAGGTGTAGCAGTTGACCCGACCAAGATAGAAGCAGTTGTTGATTGGAAGAGACCGAACAGTGTGACCGAAATCAGAAGTTTCTTGGAGTTTGATCGGACCCCAAGTATAGGGTGCAATTGTAGTAATAATCTGGTGAGTCCAAGTCGATCCACATGGAGCAATGCCTTAGGAAAATCTTTCCAACTTTGACCTATCCTAAATAAATATTGAGACTGGGCTAAATGGAAACTAATTAAATTACATCAACTTTCCAAAAATAAAAACACTAATCTAAATAAAGAAACCTAATCTAGATAATACTAATTAAATTAAAAACTGCAAAAGAATACACAAATCAAACAACCAGTTTAATGTAAAATAAATCAAAACAAAATTTCCTAAATTAAATACTGATTACCAAAATCACTTTTTATGAAAATATGAATGATCTATAATGCCCTAATGCAATTTTGTGCAAGTTTCTAAAAATCTGATGCATGCTGTAAAAAATTCTTATGGAAACTCTTGCACAGGCCCAATTTTGCTAGATTGTACGATTAATCTAAGATGATATGAGCCTAAATCTAATGGTTGGAATCAATACTCCGACAATGCATGAACACAAAAGAAAAAGAAGAATGGAAAAAAGGACTTAAAACGAAAAAGATATGATCTCCTAAAGATGCCTACTTGAATTGTTTTGTTGCTGAAATCTGAACGCAGGCTTACCAAATACCCCATTTTAAGCCTCTGGTTGACACTGTTCCCGAAGTTATTTTTGATTGAAATTCTGGGTTTCAAAGTCCAATTATCATACTTTAACTCGGCTGTTTTTCGGACCAAAACATTGACGTTCACCTGGTTTTTAAATCGCACACTTTTGTAACATAGTTGAGTCAATTCTGCTGAAACTATGCAGAATTTTTCACTATTCACATACCAGGTCCGAATTTAGTCTTTCTAATCAGTTGATAATCTTATGATTTCAGCAACAAAAACCTATTCTAATGCAATTTCTAAATATGATGCATCTAAAAACACTTTCCAACCATATATTATGCAAGTAATAAAAAATCATAAGTTTCTACTAAACATAGAAAGATGCAAATTGGTTTTTTTTTAAATCTGAAATTTGTAAATAAAAAAATAATCAGAATATTAACTTAAAATAAAACAAAAGGGGTGGAAAAATAAAAAGAGGAAAAGTAGTACCAAAGATCTAAAAATTAGACAATCCTGTAAGTATTGACAGTGCGATAATGATGCAGTCCTCTCTTCTCAGAGTAGGAAAATTTATGCAAGTGATTACTTGATGTCTCTCGACTTTTTATCTGTTTATTTTATTTCAATTCCCTAGATCTAATCATGTGAAATATTGTCTCCAATCAAAACACATAAAAGAACTAGAAGAAAGAAAATTAAATCACATACATAAAGAATACGCAGAATCAATGCAAGTAGTGTCTTAATTCCTTGATCTTGAAGTACAAAAAAAATTAATATTCATCTCTCTTCATCATTCTCTCAACATGATCTTTCAATCTATGTCTAAAGAATTAGAATGGAGAAGAAGAAGAAAGGGACTTAGAGAGAAAGGGTGGATGGGAGTGGAATGGAGAGAGAACCTCCAAGATTTTCACCTACTAAGCATTGGACGTCCATCCCTCTTGTTGGCTTTCTTTTTATAATCTTTCATACTCCTTGTTTGGTAAGACTCCTCTTCCACCTTGGCTTGAACTCCAAGCAATTCTCATATCTTGGCAACTTTTCTTGTTAATGATAAAGTCTTGTGGTCTCATTCTTTCTATCTTTGGACTCCTCAAAAGGTCTTTAAGATTGCACATGAGAAGGATTCCTTCTTGGACTAGATTTCTTCTTTTGCAAATATGACTCTTCTAAGCTTCTTTAGATCTTCTTTCCAATCTTGAACAAATCTCTTTCTTCATCATGTGGGCCCCATAAAATATGAATTCTCATGCTAACAAAATGGGGCTCCTCCTGGGGCATGTAGTGCGGTCCCTACTCAATTGCTTTTCAATGCAGGTCCCATTTCTTGTTTTCTCCTACAAATAGAAAGAGGCAATTTTAACATTAGTTATATGTAAGAAAATCATTACGAACCATGTATGGGACCCTACATGCCTAGTGATGCACCTAAATGACTAACTTTCCAAAAATAGCACATGATGTTAAAAATTTGCAAGATATGCATTGATGAAACCAAAAGCCTAATTTTGGGTTGATATATGTGATGAGAAAAACTTAATTTCACAAAAGTCATGCAATTTAAAGAATTTTGACCATTTTTTCCAAAAATAACCCTAAATGCATGAAATCATGAAATTGAGTGCAATTAAACCTAATTAAGTCCACAAATGCTCATGAAATGATGACCTAATAACTTAGTTTTATGGACTTATCAGGGTTAGCATGCTACTATCGAAGATTTGTCCAAGGTTTCTCATCCATTGCAGCACCATTGACGAAATTGACCCGGAAGAATGTTCCATTTGTTTGGACCGAGCAGTGCGAAACAAGTTTTCAAGAGCTGAAGAGAATATTAACCACAGCTCCAATCCTCACATTACCATCGGGCAGCGGTGGATTCATTGTTTTTACAGATGCTTCAAATGTGGGACTGGGTTGTGTATTGATGCAAGATGGCAAAGTGATTGCTTATGGCTCTAGGCAGTTGAAGGATCATGAAAAAAACTATGCAACTCATGACTTGGAATTGGCAGCAGTGGTATTTGCTTTGAAGATGTGGAGACACTACCTCTATGGAGAGAAATTCAAAGTCCATTCTAACCATAGGAGTTTGCAATACTTGTTCTCACAGAAGGATTTGAATATGAGACAAAGACAGTGGATGGAATACGTCAAAGACTATGACTTTCCAATCAAGTATCATCCAGGCAAAGTGAACGTAGTAGCTGATGCATTGAGCAGAAAATTAGTAACCATGGCCAGCTTGAGAGGAGCTAGTGTTTTTCAGCAGTTTGAAGAGTTAGGTGTCGAAGTGCATACCCTAGAATTGGGTGTAATGTTAGCAAATATGACAGTGTCGGAGCCTACTTTTATCCAGAAGATCAAGGACAGTCAGTTACAAGACCTAGATTTGGTAAGGATTATAGATCATATCGCAGAACGTCCAGATTTCAAGATGGTGAATGGAGTATTGTATTTTCGTGATCGGTTATGTGTACCGAATGTGGATGATCTGAAGAATGAAATAATGACTGAAGCCCACAATACAAGATACTCCATGCATCCGGGTAGCACGAAGATGTATCAGAATTTGAAGAATAGATTTTGGTGGAACAACATGAAGAGAGAGATAGCAGCTTTTGTATCTCGTTGTTTAACTTGTCAGTTGATTAAAACAGAATATCAGAAACCCCCAGGTTTGCTACAACTGTTAGAGATTCCATAGTGAAAATGGAAACATATCACCATGGATTTCGTCTCCGGTTTGCCAAATACTAAGAAGGGGAATAATGCAATATGGATTATTGTGGATCGTCTCACCAAGTCTGCTCACTTCATTCCAATGAAGACATGGAATATGATGCATATATATGGCACAACTTGCAAAAATTTTTATTGATGAGATTCTTAGTAAGCATGGTTAACCCGTCTCCATCACTTCGAACAAAGATAGCAAATTTGTTTCGAGGTTTTGTAAAACTCTTCTTGAGTCCATGGGTACCAAACTCCAATTCAGCACAGCGTATCATCCTCAGACAGATGGTCAATCAGAACGGACGATACAGACTCTTGAAGACATGTTGCGTGCATGTGTGTTAAATTTCAAAGTTCAATGGGATGAGTACTTACCACTTTGTGAGTTTGCTTACAATAATAACTACCATTCCAGCATCGGTATGGCTCCTTTTGAGTTACTCTATGGCAGAAGATGCAGAACTCTAGTGTGTTGGGAAGAAGTCGGTGTATGTAGTTTTCATGGACCGACAATAGTTGGAGAGACAAGTGACAAGGTCAAATTGATTTAAGAACGTTTGAAGGTCGCCCGAAGTAGACAGAAGAGTTATGCTGACACTCGCCGAAGAGAATTGCAGTTTCAAGTGGGTGACAAAGTGTTCTTGAAGGTTTCACCAGTCAGAGGGACTCTGAAGTTCGGACAGAAGGGCAAATTGTCAAGGAGGTTTATTGGGCCGTACGAGATTTTGAGCAAGATTGGGGACGTTGCATATAGACTTGCGTTACTGTAGGAACTCTCCAGGGTGCACAACGTATTTCATGTTTCCATGCTAAAGAAATATATTCCTAGTCCTTCTCATATTTTACAGCACGAGCCTCTAGAGATTCGAGAAGATGCTTCGTATGTGAAAAAGCCGATCAAGATCATTGACACCAAGGAGCAAGAATTGAGAAACCGATCTATTTAGTGGGTCAAGGTACTTTGGGAAAATCACGAACCAGAAGAAGCGACATGGGAATTGAGAGATCAAGTCCAGAGGAAATATCCACACTTGTTACTAGAGGTAAAAGTTTGTTTTATTTGGTAGACCAAATATCCTAAGGGGTGGAGGATGTCAAACCCCAACCCAAGATTAACCCGATTAGTGTATTCTTAGTGTGTGCTTAGTCATAAGTGGGTTTCATTACCGTTGGGTTAGGATATAATTAGTTTTAGTAATGGACATAGCTTTGGGAATTTTGTGAATGTTTTACGTTAGTTAGACACACTTAGAAAGGTCTGGGTGTATGTGCAAGCTTGGGAGGATCGTGATGGTTTTTGTGTTAATCGTGATTTTGATTTTGTTTGAACGGATTTATGATTGTCTACAACTTTCGTGTTTAGCCCGTCTGTGTTTGAAGCCTAGAAACCCAAGTTTTGCCCCAAAAGGGGTAAAATTGTCCTTTTACACCCAAATCTGGACACACTTTTCGAAATCTCAAAACCGTGTTAAAAAAATACTTTTTGGAACCTAAATATTTCAAGGATCATTTTATCCTTCTTCGTCAACTTTATATGAGGTCCGCAAGATCATGTTTTCATCCATACAAGAATTGGCACTTTTGGGCGCCATTTGCAAGTTACTTAATCACTTTCCCCTTTCTTCCTCTTTCCATTTCCAAAATCCCTGCAACCCTAAGAGACCCAAGCCCAAGAAGAAAACTCTTTTCCCTCTTCACTTTCTTCTCTTGAATGCATGAGCTAGAGACCTCCAAAATAAATTCTAAGACTACCATTTCATTCCTCTCATCCCAAGTTCTCTATTAATATCATTTTCTTGGGATTCCTAGTTGGACAAGCTCTCCATTTTCTTCCTTGCTTCTTGTTTGGGCATCTCTAGGTAAGAGCTCCAGCCCATTCTCTTCAATGGAACTCTTTTGACTCCTAAGGATCTTGATTTTTTATCTTTTAACACCAATTTCGAAATGGGTTCTTCTTTGCATTTTGTATGAGTTTTGAATGGTTTTCTTGGGTTTTTGTAGTCTTGGCTAGCTCTTGGATTAGTGTGCTTGAAGGAAAAGTTTTGATTAGCATTTGGGCAAGACAGGTAATCTCTTTGGGTTAATGTTGCATGTGTGTTTGTGGATTATATTGTTAATCTTGAGATTCTATTTTTTATTGTAAACCCTTATTTTGTTAAAACTTTGGAATTCTTGTCTTGATGAGAAATGGAAATTTAGTGTTTGGATTAGTTGTGAATGTGAATGGTTTTGAAATGTTGATTTATCCTTTGGAGAGCATGACGGCTCGGGGAAGTGCACGTACTTCAAAAATGAGAAGAAGAGGAGAAGAAATGTGAAAATCTGACTTGAAATGCATTGCCCGTGCATGGCGGTCAGCTGACGATTAGCCGCTACACCCCACTTTGGCCAATCGTGAGCCAACCGAATTGTGCGGTTCCTTTTCCAGAAGCCTGCATCTCAACGGTCAACCTGGCAGTCAGCTGACGGTTAGCAGCTACACCCCACTTCGGCTAACCGTAAGCAAACCGAATTGTGCGGTTCCTTTTCCAGAAGCCTGCATCTCAACGGTCAGCCTGGCGGTCAGCTGGCGATTAGCAGTCACACTCCACCTCGGCTAACCGCGAGCCAACCGAAATTGGTGGTTTCATTTCCAGAAACCTGCTTTCCAGCGGTCAGCTTGTCGGTCAGCTACGGCTAGCCGCCACATCCCACCTGCGGCTAGCCGACAGGTGACCGCGAGCTGACCGAAATTGGCAAAATGTCCTGTTTTTGAAGAATTTTTGTAAGAGTGAAAACTAGAACATGTTAAAGGACCTTTAACCTGATATTGTACACTTGATAACCTGAAATGTCTTTTAAGTTCGGGGGCACCGATTCTCTTTTAAATTCCAACATTCGGGTCTTAATTATACAAGTGTCAACCAGAGGTCCTTACATGTGCTTGATAGACCTTGCGCTCGTATTTTAGTTTTGATATAATGAGTATCATCGTGCACTTGTCTTGAAATTCAAGTATAAGCTCGTTTGAAGATTTGTTTTTAGGAATCAAAGGGGAACACTTCATAAGCTTGTTATGCATATTAATTATGCCTTTTGCTAGTCGTGTCATGTCTCGTTCCGAAAAGTGATTTCTCCCCTTTGTTTCGATCGGTTAAAAATGTGTTTCGCGTGTTTTGTGTATTCATGAATCCAAGTGAACACCACTGAGTTTGGACTACCCTTTCAGTCTGATCCACTGTCCGGGGGTCCTTAAACATGTGCAGGTATTTTATTACACATCGTGCGTGTCCGGTTCCGCGGCCGGAATCCCGTATTTGTGGGAATCGTGTCTTGATTATATTATGTATATCGTGCTCGTCGTGTGTGCTTGGTCTTTTCATTATATATGATAGAGAAATGATGGGCTCTTTGTGGATTTACTTTTCATGATATATTTTATATATTCATGCTAACTTTGTTTCGAAATTTTGAAATATACCTCAATAAGTGTTTATTTCAAATTCAACAAGATTTGTTTAATATTATTTCTTTAAAACGTCTATCGTTCCATGCTCACGCCTAAGTTGATTACCTGCCAGACCGTTGTGTTTGATGCTTGTTATTTTGGTGCCCAGGTGCAGGCGGCATTGCCTTTGAGGAGGAGTGTCCGGAGGAGGCTGTTGAGCCAACCCCAGCTCGTGAGTTGCAACCTGACGACGTCATCTAGACGTCGGGCGGGATCTTGAGTTTCGATTCATCATTTTGGGTTGTCTTATACTTTTGCATTGTATTGGCCTTTGTTGGCCTCTTATTTTAGGATGTAACAAATTTAACATACTTTTGGTTAATCTTATAACTTGAACTATGATGGGAATGTCAGTTTATATTTCCTCCTTATGATATCTTAATCTTGATGCTATCTTACTCGTGCACTTGAATGAATTGTTAATCATGACTTGTTGTGATGTGATTTGCTAACCCTTCCGCATACTTGATCATGTGAGCTAGATCTCCGTGTCTCGGAATCCTCACCGCGGGAACCTATAGAAAATTATCTTATCTCAACAATCAACGCCGCGAGGCCCGGTCCTCGGTCTGGGGTCGCAACAATGGCTGGCCCATGTAAACTGCGGGTACCAACTTCTTCCCAACAAAAAGGTGTCTTACACCTTCTGCCATAAAGTGCCTCAAAAGGCACCATCCCATTGAGTCTTGAAGTCTAACACACAAGCACGGAGCGTATCCTCAAGAGTCTGAATGGTTCTCTCTGACTGGCCATCCGTCTGAGGGTGATAAGTTGTACTGAACTATAACCTCGTACCCATAAACTTGTGTAATATCTTCCAAAATCTCGAGACAAATCTGTTCTCTCTGTCAGATGTGATGGAAACCGGCTGACCGTGTCTGCTGACAATCTCACTAACAAACAATTCTGCCAAAGGTAACATATGCATCTTCTTTCTTGTCTTCATCGGGATGAAGTGAGCTGACTTGGTGAGACGGTCCACAATGACCCAGATAGCATCATGGCCTTTGCCAATCTTCAATAATCCCGAAATGAAATCCATGGTGATGTGCTCCCATTTTCATTCCGGAATCTCTAGTGGTTGCAATAACCTTGGAGGCTTCTGATGCTCTGCCTTAATCAACTGACATGTCATACACCGGGAGACAAACGCTGCTATCTCTCTTCATATTGTTCCACCAAAATCTGCCCTTCAAGTTCTGATACATCTTCATACTGCCTGGATGCATGGAGTACCTCGTGCTATGAGCTTCTGTCATGATATCGTTCATCAATTCTTCAATGTTTGGTACACACAAACGGTCACGGTAGTACAAAATTTCATCAACAATGCGAAAATCAGGACAATCTGCTATATGCTCTGAAATCTTGGCCAACTCTAGATCTTGCACCTGACTATCCTTGATCTTCTGTATGAAGGAAGGCTCTGACACTGACATGTTGGCTAATACTACACCCTTCTTCAATGGCTGTAAATCTATTCTCAACTCTTCAAATTGTTCAAAAATAGAAGTGCCACTGAGATTTGCCAAGCCTGCTGACTTTCTGCTCAAGGCATAAGCAACTACATTCACTTTCCCCGTATGACACTTGATTGGAAAATCATAATCCTTGATATATTTCATCCATCTTCTCTGCCTCATATTCAGCTCCTTTTGTGAAAACAAGTACTGTAGGCTACGGTGATCGGAGTGTACCTCAAATTTCTCTTCATAGAGGTAATGTCTCCACATTTTCAATGCAAACACAACCCTGCCAACTCAAGATCATGGGTTGCATAGTTCTTCTCATGGTCTTTCAACTGTCGGGATCCTTAAGCTATGACTTTTTCGTCTTGCATCAACACACATCCAAGTCCAACATTCGAAGCATCAGTAAAAATAGTAAAACCGCTGCTTCCGGATGGCAAGGTAAGGACTGGTGTTGTAGTCAATCTCTTCTTAAGCTCTTGGAAACTTGTTTCACACTTATCTAACCACAAATAAGGTACATTCTTCCTTGTTAACTTCATCAAAGGTGACGCAATCAACGAAAATCCTTGCACGAACCTCCGATATTATCTCGCCAATCCTATAAAACTTCTGATTTCTACCACATTCTTCGCTCTTTCCCACTGTATTATTGCCTCAATCTTGGACGGATCCACTGACAATCCTTCTCTGGAGATAATGTGCCCCAAAAATGCTACTTGCTCCAGCCAAAATTCACACTTATTGAGTTTTGCATACTGCCGGTTCTCTCTCAGAAACTGCAATGCTACTCTCAAGTGTTCTTCATGCTCTTCCTTGGCCTTTGAGTACACCAGGATATCATCAATTAATACCACTACAAACTGGCCCAAGTACTCTGCAAATATCTTGTTCATCAATGCCATGAATGTTGTGATGCATTAGTCAATCCAAATGGCATCACTAGAAACTCATAGTGTCCATATCTTGTCTGGAAGGCTGTCTTCAGTACATCTGACTCTCTGACTCTCAGTTGATGGTAACCGGATCTCAAATCAATCTTCGAGAAATACGAAGTACCTTGTAACTATTCAAACAATTCATCTATCATCGGCAATGGATACTTGTTCTTGATGATCACTTGGTTCAATCTCCGATAATCAATACACATCCTCATGGAACCATTTTTCTTCTTGACGAACAACACAAGAGCTCCCCACGGTGAAATACTAGGTCTTACGAAATCTTTATCCAACAATTCTTGCAATTGTGTCTTCAATTCTCCCAATTCCGCCGGAGCCATACAATATGGTGCAATAGAGATCGGAGCGGTCCCTAGTAATAGCTCAGTAAAGAAATCTATCTCTTTAATGGGTGGCAAACCTGGAATCTCCTCCGGAAAAACATCCAGGAATTCCCAAACAATTAGGATCTCCTCCACGCCTTAGGAACGTTTATCCTCCGTGATAAACACCAAATAGGCCTCACCTTCACTTTCAGAAGTCTATCAGCTTTCAACGCTGAAATAAACCCCGTACTAGGATTACTCCTGTCTCCTCGAAACAACACCCCTGCTGGTGTCTCTTCTAATTTGAAGGTGAGGGTCTTATGGAAACAATCCATTGTAACATGATACCCTGCTAACCAATCCATCCCTAGGATGACATCGAAATCATACATCTCCAATAAATGAGATTTGCTGGTAACTCTATCTCTCCTACCATGACTGAACAACCACGGTAAAAAGTCCTACATATAACTTCTTTACCTATTGGGGTAGCCACAGTCAAAATAAAATCCAAGTTGCTAGCTTGCATATCAACCATCTTAGCAAATTTTGGAGAGATAAAAGTGTGAGTAGAACTAGGGTCAAACAAAACTTTAGCTTGAAATCCACAAACGAGAAGTGTACCTTCCACTACATTGCCCTCTGCCTCTGCATCAGCTCTGTTGACTGCATAGATTTGCCCTCTCTGCTATGGCCTGTTCTGAGCCTGCTTTGGCCTGCCCTACTGCACATTTCTATTTTGCTGCTGAGGACGCTGATTCTGATTCTGCCCTTGCTGACGGGCTTGTTGCTGTTGTTGTTGGGGTCTATACTGCTGCTGTGGTGCTTGTTGCTGAAGGGGTCTTACTTGGTTCTGCACAACCACTGCATTTTGAGGTGGTGATGGATGTTGGGCCCCCTGCTACTGCTAATCTTGCCTATTCTATCTTGGGCAGTCTCTCATCTGATGGTTCATAGAACCATATCTGAAGCATGCCCCTGCGATGGTACAACATTGAACACTCTCATGGTTCTTACCATAGTGGATACATACCACTTGGTTCTGCACATTGTGATCTTGCCTCTGTCTCTTATGTTGTTGTTTCGCTGCTGGTTGGTCTGTTGCTAAGGTTGTCCTTTGCGTTGAAGTCTGAGGATCTTGTGGTGGAAATTCTCAAACGTATAAGCCCTCTTAACTGCCTCTTCGAAGGTTGTAGGTGGTACAACCCCCGTAACATCCCTTTCAATGATGTGATTCAGTCCTTCGAGGAACTTAGCCATCTTCTTCTCAACTGTATCCACCAACTCTAGTGCATATCTAGACAATCTCTCGAATTTAGTGAGGTATTCGAGGACTGTTATATTTCCCTCGACAAGCTGTTGGAATTCCACTGCCTACTGTCTCTTGCTGTGAGTGGGTACATACTTATCCCCAAACTGCCTCTTGAAGTTTGCCCAAGCTACTGCATCGGCCATAGTTCTGTATTCTTCTCTAACGGTCTTCCACCAAATGTCTGCTGAACCGGTGAAGAGAGATGTTGCAAGTTTGACTCGCTCTCCTCCGGTGCATTGGAAGATCTCAAAAATATTTTTAGTATGCTCTAGCCAGTCATCTGCAGCTAATGGGTCTTCTGATCCAAGAAACTCTTGTGGGCCTCTCTTCCTAAACCGTTCAAATAGTGCATTTGGATCATGTTGCCTCTGATTGATGACAATCACAGGTTAAGGTTGAATCGATTTGGGCCTCCTTTACAAAACCTCTAACAATTGCCTTTGCATATCTGCCAATTCTCTCACATGGTCTTCATCTTTCTTGAGCATCTGTTCTTGCAATCTGGCCTGATTCTCATTAGCCTGACGTTGTTGATCTAACATGGCCTGTATCATTTGTTGGAACTGATTTTGCATGGTGTTGTCGGGAATGTCTTTTTGAACTGGTCATGTATGCTCACTGTTACTTGCTGTGGGATTGCCATTTAGTGGCCTTTTACGAGGTGGCATAATACTGCAAAACAAATTATTAGCACAAGATACAATAAAGGGTCATACATTGCTCACACGGTACTAACTAACGAAGACTCTAACGAATCCTCGCCATGTCCTTAGGATTTCTAGTTTCTTTTAATTTCCTGAAACACATCTCACTCTGATACCAGTCTGTCACGACCTCGGACCGGGTCCACTGGCCTAATCCGGGATCGGGACTAAATTATGGATAATGATGATATAATGAATATTGATAGTCCATACTATGAATTTATTTAATCAATACGCATACGAGTCGATAAAAAATGTCACTCGTATACGCGATTTCCCACAGGTGTCCGCAGTGACGATATCACAACAACATGAATATTTCTTTTAAGTGCGGAAGCGTGTAGCAAATCTAATTCGTACTTTCAAATCTAAAATACCAAGACTGATAACACATTTATATAACAAGTATCAGAATGAGCAATGATCATTAGCTATTCCCAAAAGTAAGTTAAAGTTTACAACAAAGATCATTTAATTACATTTCCCAAGAATAGAGGCCAACAAAGGCCAATAAAATCAAAGTATCAAATCCCAAAAGAATGGTTAATCCTAACCCAAAATTTTATGCAACTCGGGCAACCGAATGTCTAAACAACATCATTGGCATGCCACTCTACTAAACGTTATGGTTCTCCGACTGCCTTCTCAAGCTCCTCCTCGGGGAAAGCAACAACGGAACCTGAGTACCAAGACAAAGGGTCAAACACAACGGTTTGGCAGGTGGGTGAAAAGATATAACAATAATAGAAATTACTTTGGAAAACATTTAAACCTGTTAAAACAATAGATTTCATAAAACAGGAGGATCATTTATTCAAAACATAAATGCAATATAAAACATGTAAGGTATCCAAGGAAATCGGAAAACAAGCAAGATGGCAACCACACGATGCTAAGTCCTGTATCACCGAAGTGACATGAGCATATTGGGATGTTGACCTCAGTCACCGAAGTGAGGAGGTACAACAAAATTTATATATACATATATATAATAATACGGGACATGGCTATGGTAGTGAATCGAGCATCGGGAACCACAATAGCAATCTGCGGCATCGGGACAAGACCACGGTAATAGCCGGATAGCGGGATCCAAACTGCAGCTTGTAGGACAGGAGGAGGATCTCCAAGTCGGTGGATCAAACCGGCAAGGTAATCCAAGCTTAGTGGTGCCGGCTCATAGGTCAAATGACAAAACAAAACATGTATAAAACATATGAAGTGCAGGCGGGATGGGATGCTCAAAGGCACATGTATCACTTTAATCGGGCATGTATAAACGGGCTAGCAAAATGCTAAAATACAGTTTCAATACTTTCGGGAATGATAAATCATAATTCATAATTTTTGAGACAAGTATTGGGATTCAAATTTGATCAAGGTGAATAAGGGTCCCGTATGTCCATTTCAATATAAATTTGGTACTCCTTGAGTTTGTAGACATTCCGGGCTCTTTATACACCTTAGGGATTTTCAAAACTTCAAATGAAAACTTGTAATTCAGTTTCTCTTTTCAAATGGGTTCAAACAACGCTCATGAGTCTTCCCATCACAATAGGGTTCCTAACGAATCTCTCTCAACCATCTAAACATTTCATTTATACTCCTAGAATAGCCCCAGGTGAACAATATTCATCGCTTGAGCAGACAAGAAGTTCACTAGAGCAATGAGCTCTCTGGAATGGCTTTCTGAGGATGTTAGCTCGAGCGGACAATGGGTTCGCTCGAGCGAACATGTTGGCTCAAGTGAACATTAAGTTCGCTCGAACTAACAAGGTTCTGTGAGAGCTTTGATATGGTTCTGGGAAAGGTTGCTAGAGCGAAGTTTGGTTCGCTCGAGTGAACTGTCTACTAGAATGGCTCAGACGCTTTTCTGGACAGGTTGCTCAAGTTCGCTCGAGCAAATTGTCCAAAAACTGATTTCGGGACAGTTCTGCTCTCTTCCTTTTCCACTTCTTACAAACTCCTTTAGCCACATTTTCTCATCAAAATGAGAGAGTCAAATCCTTCTTCTTACAACATTCAATACACCATGAAATCCCCATAAACATTCAACCCAAATCTCCTTCTTCTCAATCACATGCAACCACAAAGGATGAGAGAAAGACCCAAAATCACAAGAGTTCATTTATAACAAAAGTAAGCAGTAAATGAAAGGTCCTCAATGCAATATCTCATTTAGTCAATAGCTAACCAACTCATTTATTGGTATTTATTTCAAAATCATGTAAGTTAAAAAAAGCATGAAACATATAATGAAATCATTAATGCATTTCATGAAAATCATTCAAAGTTCAAGGGATCAAATCATCCACTTGCCTCAAGGTCTCTAATCAAGAAAATCAAGCCTCTAATCACTCTCTCCAAGCCAAGCTCCAAAGCTACTCAAAAACCCCCAAAACAAGCCCTAAAATGGGTTAAAACAAAGATCAAGAAGATACCGTTAGATTATATGGACTCAATCCATCAGATGATGTAATAAATTGATTAATTTCTTTATTTCTCAATAATATCATGCTTTCTTTTCATGAGATGAATGGTGTTTTTTATTACTTAATGCACATGACATGATGGTTCATGAGTTGAACCAGGTCCCATTAGTATATTAGATGTAATATATGTGTATGGATGAGATCCACACACGGGAAACATGTGTCACAAATCTTATACTTAAAATATCATCACAACCAGTGATGAGACTGGGCATCTCATCTGATAAGCTTGCAGCACTTTGATCATTATGAGATAGTGTGATTTGTCTCGATCATCAAAATGTAAGATTTTGGATCACTGTGCTGGTACATTGGATGTATTGATGGACCATGAAAAGCACTTTATAGAATGCTATCTCAAGTTTAAGGTTTGCTCTCATAATTCCCTAGCAATAGGCTCTCAATCCTGAGACATTGATGAACTCCAGTTTCTATCTTTTCATTTGCTTTGAGCCACCAATGAGTGAGGCCAGCTGTAGGTCAACACCTCGGTGTCTTGTGTACATGGTAGTAGGTCTGTGGGAACATTCAATGGTCAAGATGGAATCTATCTATATTATCCCCTTGTGCCAATTAATGGATTTGTCATTAGTTAGTGCACACCCATCTCGATTAAGAGTTAATTGGATGGTACTGATGATTATTGTGATTAATTAGGGCTCAAGGATAATAAGATATGGATTTAAATTGGTGGGACAATTTTAGTCCAATCAATCAATGGATATTGATAGAGGGGCCGACTTGTGGTAATCGGGAAGTTTAGGGTCTTCATTGTAATTTATTCCTAAGACTGGATTTTAATTGCATTTATATAGTAGTGTTATTTGCAATTAACTGTGGGCTTGGATTGCACATGAGATGTGGAGTCGCAGTGTCCCAGTTGGAGCTAGCTTTCTATAGAATCCCTAGTGGTCCCCACACTAGCCCAAGTTATTGAAAAGATACTAATCCTACTTGAACTCTAAGATGAAGGAATTAGAAAGCTACTATTTCTATTTGAAATGAGACTTCTAATAGTGGTAATAGTAGGGTTACTAATTGTTGTGGAAGTGAGACTTCTATAACAATTAGAAAGGAGAAAGTTGCTGATTATTATGGAAGTAGGACTTCTAGTTAATTAGTAATAAGATGAGATGCTTAAAAGCTATAAAAAGGAGAGCAAGGGCTTGGGACGTCCACTCTCTCTTGGAATTCACGCCCAGCCCCCTTTTGTGCAAGAGTTGCACATCCCTCATGCTCTTCTAGTTCCTTGAGTTTTTTGAAGGGTTTTCTCTTTAAGTTTTCACCAGTCTTCTTGAGAAAAGAGATCTGATATGGGTCATAGCGTAGAAGACTAAGAGGTCTTGGAGATCCTCAGTTATTTACAAAAAAAGAGTTTCTTCAACTAGCAAGTCTTCTTCTCCATTAGAGCACAACCAGGCTCCAAAGGTATAATCTTCATCTACCTTTATTGTGGATTATTTTGGTTGCTGAATTGTTGTTGTTCTTCTATCTTCTAGATACAATATATTGTTGTACATGATTGATGAAACAGAGTGATTGCATCCTGGATATAATTTGTGGCCTTATGGGGATTTGATCCCTAAATCAAGTGGGTCAAAAGTTTGAAAATCTGTCCACGAGGCCCACCTATTTCCAACAGAAATAAGCTTCAATAATGGAAAATGAGCTTCTCAAAGACTTGAAGAGAACATATCTAAGAGATGAGGAGGGTTACTTACTTGAATGATCTTCAAATGGGAAAGACTAGTTCAATGAGGATCTTGAAAATGGAGGTTACCTCCAAAAATGGTATCAATGAAGAGCTCTCAAGATGGTGAAGAAGATGATGACATCTATTCATCAAGTGGTGCAAGGTTGGTAGAGATTGAGGGAAGGAGAGCAAGAGGAAGAAGAGAAAGGGAAAAAGCCCTAGCTTTTGGTTGCTTATGCTAGAAAAAGGAGAAATGAGAAGAGAAAGTCTCCTTATAAAGCAAATGTGAGTGGGCTCCACCACTTGAAAACTTGGAAGGCTGAAATCGTGGTTTTCAGTGCTTCAAATGAATTCGACGAAAAAGGAAGAAATGATCGTCGGAATTTCTAGTTTCCAAAAAGTATATGTGTCGTGGGTTTTGGGAATATAAACAATTGGGTACAGATTTAGTGTAAAAAGACTGTTTTACCCTTAAAGTTAGGAAAGTCGGGTTTCAGAATTTCGAACGAGAATGGGATCAACATGAAAGTTGAAGAGATTAATAAGATATGCAAAACAGGATAAAAACACCAATCAATGGAATTTTGAAAAATCCCCCAAGTAATCGCAAAGACATAAAAAGGAACCCCCAAAGGGCCCCACAAATCACAAAGGCACTCAAAATTCCCCAAAGCTATCACAAAGTTATTCTAATCTCAACTAAACCAAAATACATTAATCACACTTAAAACTAACACACAACTTAATCAGTACTAATCGAGGTCACTCAGGTCGGGGTCTTACACTATGGTCCCGCCAAACTAGGCACCATTGACTCATTCTCCATACAAACTCCGTTGGGGATACGCTCGACAACTTTTGACCTAGGATTGACTTGTTCTCCACTCTTGAATAGCGAATTTTGTATCCGCGGCTTGTTGTACATTGTACACTCTATCTTGAATACTTGTACAACTTATAACTTAACTTGTAGAATTAGGATTTGACCAGACTTAGAGTGTTTTCTTAGGTACCTTTGTCTTGTATTGATGAACACGTGTGGATAGACTTGAAAGAGGACTACTCATGGAACTTGGAGCTTGACTTGCATCTTGACTTGACTTGAAGTAGCCCTTAACTTGTTATTTTGTACTTGGGAACCTATCCACGTGTATTGTCTTAAAACTTGTCTCGTATGCAGACCATCATCATCATCCTGTATTCATGACCAGCTGGAGACTGAGGATTATAAAGTTGGCCGGATACCGGACACTAGGGTGGGCAGTCGGCTTTGGACGGCGACCATGGCATGAATAGCTAAGAGCGAGCTAGGACCGTGCTGCTGTTCCTAGGACCGGGAGCCAGGATCCCACTAGAGCCGGACTTTGGGTATTCGTAGTCGGCTAGGACGTCACTTATACCCCACCGAGATGGCAAGTACATCAACAGAGTCTCCTCTTGCTTGACATTGCATTTCATGAATTGTTATTCTTGTTTACCTTGCTAGGATTTATGTTGTTGCTTGATTCTCATATTACTCATGCTTTATGCCTAGCTTGTACCTTGCTATCTTATAATCATGTACTTGTCCTTATTCTCTTTTGAAACATATTATGAATAATGTATATTGCTTATCTTCTTGCCAACATGTTGTTGATCCTTTATTCCATGGTGTGCAGAGGACAACTACTACTATTACACTAACCCGGATGCCGAGGCAATCCTAGAGGATCCTCAACCAAGGGAGGAGGACGAGGTACGAGAGTAGGGTGCCGATGACGTAGCTTAGCGTCGTCACTCCCGGCACTAGTGCGTGTTACACGGGGATATCTTCGACCGTGCCGCCTCCTTGCATCTTTTGGGTTTTAGATCTTGTGGACTTGTCCATTCTAGTACTGTATATCTTTTGTACTAGGACCTAGGTTTTTGGGATGGTCCTGATGTTTATAAACTTTATATGTTTTACCTTTTGATACTTGAACATATATATAATGAAATGAAATCCATACTTGCTTTGATATTCTTACAGGTTTAATGTTGACAAGTCCCATTGGTTATTTGTTAATGAGGCTCAACTACACAATCCTCACAGCGGACTTCGATCCTTGGGCATTAAGGGCAAATTTTTTTAATTAGCCCTAAATTTCACACCCCAGATCTGGTTCAATCACTAATCGGATCGGGCCGTGACAGAGTGGTATCAGAGCAATGAATGATTTCACAGGATAAAAATTTATGGAAACCATAGGACGCATGTGAGGATTACTGTTAGCCTAGTGTTTGTAGTATATTCTATGTTCTTATAGCCTTGTGTTGCTAGTTTTGGATTGCATAGGGTCTAACTCACATTTTCTTGCAGTGATATGGCTGGTAGCGAAGCATCAGGATCAGGTTCCACACCTCCCATACCGGATAGCCAATTCCAGCAATTCCTCAATGCTTATCTGCAAGCATAGATTGTGCAAACAGAACGTGATAGGAAACAGAGAGAGGACCAAGTAGCCTTCCAAGCACAGATGGTGGAAGTAATGCAGAAAGTGTCTGAGCCTAGAGCTAAGGAAAGAGATCTTAATAACTTAGTTGAGAAGTTCATGAAGAGATTTCCCCCGGAGTTTTATGGCATAGAGGATCCTGCAAAGGCAAATGAATGGACTATACAGATTGAGAAGAACTTCGAAGTGTTCAAGTGCACCGGGAAGTAGCAGGTTCAGTTGACATCTCACATGTTTCGGGGAACAGCAGAAGGGTGGTGGAAGACCATCAAGAGTGCTTATGACACGATTAAAGATGACAAGGCATGGGAGACTGTTGTCAAGTAGTTTCAGGACAAATTCATCCTTGAGCACTACACAAAGCAGAAGATAGCAGAATTTGAGACGTTTATACAGGATACTCTCACGGTTCAGGAGTATGAGATCCAGTTTACCCATTTCTCCAGGTTTACAACGGCTTTGATCAAGCCAGATTCTGAGAAGGTACGCAGGTTCATCAGGGGGTTGAGGCCCGATATTAAGTTGCAAGTTCAGTAACGCAAGTTGACAGAGTACGATGCAATGGTCAAGAAGGTGTATTGGGCAGAGGAGTCAATCAAGGATGTCATAGTGTTGGAGCAACAGAGGATTATGGCTATGTTGCCACAACTTATTGGACAGTTTATACCTGCTCCTACTCCTCTTCTTCCTCTCCAACAACCTAGGAGACCGAGAATGGAACCCATGTTCAAACAGCCATAGCAGATATTAGAGTGCATGCACTGTGGTGGAGGTCACTAGTCCCAAGATTGCCGGAAGCAGTCTGGTGCATGCTATCATTGTGGAGATCCCGAGCATAAGGTTCGTAGTTGCCCGATGAACACAAGGTTTGCACACTTCCAGCTCCGGCGCCCAGGCCTCCTTATCCTATGCAGCCGTTGAGGTAGGCACCTCCAGTACAGATCAGACCACCGCAGTAGCAACAACAAGTTATTGTCAGACCTCCCCAGCCGCCACAATCACATGCTCTAGCTCCTCCTTACAGAGCTCCGTAGCAACCTCCAGCATTGCAGCAACCACAGTATCGTGTGCAGAGGCCACATCAGCAGTATCAGCGTCCGAGACAGCTAGGTAAGGCATATGCGATCACACATGAGCAGGCAGAGGCAGCAGAGAACGTCATTGAAGGTACTCTCTCAGTTTGTGGATTTGATGCTAGAGTTTTTTTGATCCAGGCTCCACACATTCTTTTGTTGCACCAGCATTTGCATTGCATTTTGGGAAGGATAGAGAGATGTTGTCGTTTGTTCTAGTGGTTGCTACCCCAGTAGGCTGATCAGTGGCATGTGATTTTGTTTATCCTAGGTGCATAGTTCAAGATGGAGGTACTCAGTTGACCGCCAATTTGATTATGTTGGCGATGTCCGACTTTGATGTTATTCTTGGTATGGACTGGTTAGTGGTAAACTGCGCGGTGTTGGATTATTTCAACAAGACCGTGAGGTTACAGAGTGTAGACCGTAGTGTCAAGTTTATTGGTGCGAATAAGCCCACCTCCACTCGGTTGATTTCTACATTAAAGGCAGACCGCTTGATGCGGAGCGAATGCAAGGGTTACATCACATTTATCGCGGAGGACAACTAGTCCAAACCCATAGATGAGATTCCGGTAGTATGCGAGTTCTCGAATGTTTTTTCGGAGGAGATCCCAGGTTTGCCACCCGTGCGTGAGTTAGATTTCACGATAGAGCTACTACCAGGTACTGCACCGATTTCAAAGGCTTCGTACAAAATGACCCCTACAGAGTTGAAGGAATTGAAGACTCAGTTACGCGAGCTGTTAGATAAGGGCTTCATCAAGCCAAGTGTATCAGCATGGGGAGCTCCAGTTCTATTTGTTAAGAAAAAGGACAGGACTATGAGGATGTGCATCGATTATGGAAATTGAATCAAGTGACAGTCAAGAACAAGTACCCACTTCCAAGAATAGATGAGTTGTTTGATCAACTACAAGGAGCCCAGTTCTTTTCGAAGATTGATCTACATTCGGGATATCATCTGCTACAAGTCAGAGGGGAAGATATTCTTAAGACAGCGTTCCGGACTAGATATGGCCACTTTGAGTTTCTAGTGATGCCATTTGGTTTGACGAATACACCGGCAGTGTTCATGGCATTAATGAACAAGATATTTGCTCCTTACCTTGATCAGTTCGTAATTGTACTCATTGATGATGTGTTAGGTTATTCCAAGTCCAAGGAAGAACATGAGCATCAATTGAGGACTTTATTGCAACTTCAGAGAAACAACCAGTTGTATGCCAAGCTAAGTAAATGTCAGTTCTAGTTAGAACAGGTGTCATTTCTAAGCCATGTGATTTTCAAGGAGGGATTGGCAGTGGATTCCAAGAAGATAGAAGCAGTTGTCAGTTGGCGAAGTCCACAAAATGCAGCAAAGGTTCGAAGTTTCCTAGGACTCACAGGCTATTACAAAAGATTCGTGAAAGGGTTCTCTACTATTACAGCTCCTCTTACTAAGTTGACTAGAAAGAACATTCATTTTGTTTGGACCGAGGAGTGTGAGAAAAGCTTCCAAGAATTGAAGACCAGATTGACCACAGCACCCATTCTTGCTTTTCCATCTGGTAGTGGAGGATTTGTTGTTTACACAGATGCATCAGGGGTTGGTTTGGGTTGTGGTCTTATGCAAAACGACAGTGTGATAGCATATAGTTCGAAACAGTTGAAAGAACATGAGAAGAAGTACGCCACCCATAATTTAGAGCTAGCAGCCATTGTACGTACACTCAAGATGTGAGACATTACTTATAGGCGAGAAGTTTGAGGTGCACTCAGATCACAAGAGTTTGCAGTATCTGTTTACACAAAATGAGTTAAACAACAGATAGCGAAGGTGGATGAAGTACATTAAAGAATACAATTTTCCTATCAAGTACCACCCTCGAAAAGTCAACGTGGTAACAGATGCTCTGAACAGAAAGTCAGCATTCAGCAGGTGTATAGTGATGAGTCTTGAAAATCACACATTTTCATACACATTTTGGACCATTTTAAGGGCTTTTTTATATTAGAGAGTTTTATTTAGTGTCAAATCATATTTTTATGCATTTAGGGTCCATTGTAGTGCATTCATGCATAATTTACTCAAAAATCACACTTTTTGCATAAATTCATGAAACCTGTCATTTTTGAAGATTTATTTATGGATAGTCAATTATTTTGGGTGTATCAAGTAAGGTCTCGTGCATCGTCCATTTAAATTCCTTACATAGAGTTATTATTGAATCCATTTGTTTTAATTTATGCAGGAGAAATCAAGAATGAGACCCACATTGGTGAAATTTGAGAGAGATCAAGGTTATGATATCTTTCATGGTAGACCCACTTATCTTGGTATTTTGGGAGAGTTTGAAAAGTCAATAATGGAAAGCTAGATTTTTTATTTCAAGATCAAGAAAGAAAACTTCAAGTTTAGTAAGGTCTAATTCTTACTAAGTTTCAAAACTCAAAAATCAAGAAAGAGATTCAAGAATGGAAAGTGTGCTAGAAGAATTGACTAGTCCATCAAAGAATCTTGGAAGCAAACCAAAGATGGACAGGGAGTTAAGAAACAAGAAAAAAAAGAAGATCACAAGATCCCTTTGGACGTCCACATGGGTCTCACACCCCATTGCACAACTAACATTCCATATGTGCACAATTATTTTCGGATTTTTCAAGGGCAGCAAGATCAAAATGGCCATAACTTTTAATCTAAAATGGCCATAACTTTTAATCTAACCGTCGGATTGGCGCAATCCATACACCGTTGAAAGCTCTTTTCGAGTAGATAATTGAGAACTCAAGATTGTACCAATCGGAGCTAAAACGAGAAAGATATGGCCTCTAGAAGTCAGTGCTATGGAAAGCACAAAAAAATCTCTCACTCACCTTGTTATTTCTTTGAAGACTTGTTGACCAAGGAGGGGACTTGCTAGCAAAGAAGATTGCATGCTACGAACTTGGAGCAAAAAAGGAAAGAAAGAGAGTAAAAATCTATAAATTGAAGTCATAAGCATCCCTTGCTCTTATGGGAAGATATACCAGCTCTCTCTAGAATTACTACACTCCATCTTCTTCCTCTCTCTCTCTCCATTTGAGTCCTCAAGGAGATTTGGTCGGAAATCACACTACATCCTTGGGTTTTTCTTCTAAAAGAGGCTTCTCATCCTAGTCTGTAATTGTCATTGTTTATTTTTTTATATCTTATGTAAGACTTTGCATATTAGTAAAATTGTTTCTTACTCTCTCAATTTTTCTTTCTTGTCCTTGGGTGATTGGTGCTGGTTTTATGTCTCTTTTCTTGTTGGTGTTTGGACTGACGACCCAAAGGCCCTAAGAGCATGATTAAAATTATGACACCGCTTAGAAAAGAATTTTAAAAGAGGAGAATACACTTCCACACATTTCAATTTATGTTCTTCCACACCTTTAAGTTTATGTTAAAACTACACATTTACTTTTCTTGTTTTCACCACGCATTTAAATTCTTGAACTTTTGTTTAGTGTCTTTATTTTTATGATCAATTCAATTTTATGTTTATTTTGTGCATAGTCTATGGTTGGAAGTAGTGATCATTTTGCATGCATTGCATATGGTGGAATCTCTTACCTATTTGAGTGGCTGAGGAATCTAGTTCGGAAAAAATATATATATAATTTGAATGGTGAAATTCTGCCAAACATAGTGCTAAATCTCGGATCCAGCATATAAATAGCACTTTCTACATAATTTCAGCAAAACTGCAGAAACAGTTTTTGGTAAAAAGTTAGAAGTGGGTAGACCAGTCAAATCATGGTATTTTTATGTGAAATTTGAGGAAATTGAAGTTCAGCACGTAATCTATCACGTCCCAAAGTTTCAGATCAAAATGATTTCAGGAGGTTGGTG
Source organism: Camphora micrantha (assembly GCA_003546025.1). Taxonomy (NCBI): domain Eukaryota; kingdom Viridiplantae; phylum Streptophyta; class Magnoliopsida; order Laurales; family Lauraceae; genus Camphora; species Camphora micrantha. The sequence continues at coordinate 5,074,560 of QPKB01000010.1, read as the reverse complement.
AACCAATGGCTTGAACATGACATGTTAGGCTACCTATGTGCAGAATTTCTGCACAGTTTCAGTTTTTTTTAGATCATGTTTATGCATTCATATTTCATTCATTTTAATTCCTTTTTCACTTTCATTTTTTTTAGTTGATTCATGCATCATTGTAGTTCAAAACCCAGCCATAAAACTTAGTTTTAGGTTTCATTAGATTAGGAAAAACCGTGCATAAAAACAGCTCTGCATACTAGTTTTTCAAACTTAGAATTTTCAGCATCTCATGGCATGCATTGCATTACTAACTTTCTAACTTAGGTTTCTTTTGTTTCTAGTTTAGTTTCTTAGTTTTATTTTTGGTACTTTTTATTTTTGATGATCTAACTTATGTGTTTTTTTGTAGCAATTTTACTTTTTAGATTTAGGCTACCTATGTGCAGAATTTCTGCACAGTTTCAGTTTTTTTTAGATCATGTTTATGCATTCATATTTCATTCATTTTAATTCCTTTTTCACTTTCATTTTTTTTAGTTGATTCATGCATCATTGTAGTTCAAAACCCAGCCATAAAACTTAGTTTTAGGTTTCATTAGATTAGGAAAAACCGTGCATAAAAACAGCTCTGCATACTAGTTTTTCAAACTTAGAATTTTCAGCATCTCATGGCATGCATTGCATTACTAACTTTCTAACTTAGGTTTCTTTTGTTTCTAGTTTAGTTTCTTAGTTTTATTTTTGGTATTTTTTTTTTTGATGATCTAACTTATGTGTTTTTTTGTAGCAATTTTACTTTTTAGATTTAGGCTACCTATGTGCAGAATTTCTGCACAGTTTCAGTTTTTTTTAGATCATGTTTATGCATTCATATTTCATTCATTTTAATTCCTTTTTCACTTTCATTTTTTTTAGTTGATTCATGCATCATTGTAGTTCAAAACCCAGCCATAAAACTTAGTTTTAGGTTTCATTAGATTAGGAAAAACCGTGCATAAAAACAGCTCTGCATACTAGTTTTTCAAACTTAGAATTTTCAGCATCTCATGGCATGCATTGCATTACTAACTTTCTAACTTAGGTTTCTTTTGTTTCTAGTTTAGTTTCTTAGTTTTATTTTTGGTACTTTTTATTTTTGATGATCTAACTTATGTGTTTTTTTGTAGCAATTTTACTTTTTAGTTTAGGATTTTTAGATTTAGGAAGTTTTCTTTTCATTGGATTGTAATTAATTTAATTTTTGGAAAATAGGAATGATGGTTGTAATTTTCTAATTTGTTAGGCTAGATTTAGATTTTTAATTTAGAACAGGAACAAGTTGAGAAGGAATCTTAATTTACATTGCTCCCTGTGGATCGACCTGGTCTCACCAATTTATTACTACAATCGCACCCTACACTTGGGGTCCGATCAAGTTTTTGGCGCCATTGCCGGGGAGCGCCATATAAGGTAACTTCTCTAACTTTCCTTAGTTACATTGCTTTATGGGTGTGTTATTTTTGGCATTGATGGACCCGGCCTTTTGTGTTCTCTCACTTCCGTCCCGGGACTCCCAAGAGACCGGCGGAGGGAAAAAAGGCGAGCATCAATATTTTTGTACGGGTATGCCAGATTTTCTATTCTACTTGGAATTTAGAAATGGTGATTCGGAAATCCACCTTCACAAGTAGATTAGGAAATCAACTTTTTTCCTAACTTTCCTTTGCACATATATTTAAGAAAAGAGACAAGGTTTTTGAATGCCGTAAGAGGCGATTTTTCTTTGTTTGCCGTGAAAGGCGGTTTTGCCGTAAAAGATGATGTTTGCCGTGAAAGGCGGTTTTACCATAAAAGGCAATGTTTGCCGTGAAAGGTGATGTACAAATCTCATCAATAATGAAAGACAAGAATTGTGATTTTTTTTGTCTCTTTTAGAAAAAATACAAAATACAATAGAAAAGTAAGAAAAAGAATTTTGACTTCTCAGGAAATTGTGGGGACTCATTCAGATCGATAGTCGTAAGTCATGTATGGACTTCGCCATCGTCCTTCAGATGAGAACATATGATGCTTTGATTCTTTTGACTTGGCTTGAACCTCAGATTTTTAGAGGATAAAGACATAGGGGAGGTCCTATATCCAATTTAAAAAAGCCAAGTAGACGGGCTAAAAAGTAGCGTTTAGGCCATGTCGGATAGAAAGAGAGGGCTTTGGGGGGGTGGCCCCCCTAAGGGACTTCAATCACCTTGTGGTGTTTATTGCAGCAGAGTTTCTTCAAAGCAGCAGAGCTTTTTTGCGCAATGTCTGATTTCTCTCTCCTTTTCTCTGTCTGGATTTCTCCTTCCCGGATCTGTCCTTCTTGGAATGACCCCCCTTTTATAGGCTTTTGGTAGCCATTAGGTGGGTTTATGGGCTTATAATGCATTAAAGCCACATGATGGGAGCAGTTACAAGTTTTTATTTCATGTTTTTGTAACTCCTTTTTCTTGGGTTTTGATTGGCCGATGGAGAATTATGGGCATTTAATTGCCTTTAATTTCCATGATGAGAGGAGTTTCATGATTTATTGTCATGATTGCTTTGATTTGTAACTCCTCTTTTCTTGCTTCTGATTGGGCCGCCCAAAATAATGAGTTGATGACCGTAATTATTTGTCATAAAATGGGTCATTTAACTACATTAATTAATCGAAGGGCGCTCAAAGAGTCGTGGGCCGTACTGCGTCTTTTAGAATTTCTTCTTGCGATGATCGCCAATGGATCCACATGTTGTTTAATGTTAGATAGCAATGCAACTTAAGACACTGCTTGATATTAGTGGGTCGGTAACATATGTCTTGTTGCTTTCTCGATCGGTCAGACAGAGAGTGTACTTTCTCGGTTGGCTGGTTAGCGATTTTGAAGCTTGCGATGATAATCATGCTCTTGATGGTAAATCCGAGATATTGGTGAAGATCAACTGATTTCGAGCACCAAAAATCAAATTTTCGGAAAACCACAGGGGCCAAAATTCTCGAAACGCAAAAAGGGTCGGAAAATGGCCCTTTCGACTGAAATCCGGCAACCTTGGAAATGGGCGACCATGGGGATTTTTCCCCTTTTTGGTTGCCCTTTTTTGGCCGTTTCTTGATCTTTTCTGATTCTTTTTTCTTCTGTATTTTCCTTGGCAGTTTTCCTCATTTATTGGCTTGATTCTCCTGAAGAAAACCTGATGAGAAGCCGTGCAAATCGGAGCACAAAGTTTCTTATTTTCTAGAAAGGCCGAAGACTTTTCGCCGATTTTTCGTCAGAAGTCAAAACTAGGTCAAACGATGTCGGAATGACTTGAAATTTGACATGTAGCCTGCTGAGCAATAGATAAGAACAACCATAGGCTTTTGTTTGAGTTTTGAAGTCGTGTGGGGTCCCATCGCCAGTGGACTTGATTTTGTCGCGAGGAAGATGTCGTGCTTTGATGTGTGGTCAACCGACGTCCGATTGACCTGAAATTTGACAGGGAGCCTATTGAAGTCATTTTGAAATGATCCACTAGCTCCGATTTGGATGTCATGGTCCCAGGAGGCTTGATTTTTTTTTCCGAGCATCAAAGTCGGGTCAAACGTCGTCAGAATGACCTGAAATTTGACGTGTGGCCCCTTTGAAGCATTTTGAAGCCACCCATGTGCTCTGTTTGATGAGTGATGGCCTCGGTTGTTCTCGCTACTGAGAAGCTTAATTTTACTGTTGTCGGTTTGATTTGAAATTAGACACGGAGCCTTCTGGAGGTATTTTGGGACCATCCGTAGGCTCTGATCGAAGTTTTGATGTCTTCGACATTGTCGCCGCCGAAAGAGCTGACTTTGCTACGGCTGTTTCCTTTTTGGGTCAAATGATGTCGGAATGGCCTGATACTTAATGTAGCCTTCTAGTGGCATTTTGAGGCCAGTAGTGTGCTCTGTTTTGTGTGTCAGGGTCTCTGGCTTCACCGCCGCCAGGAGCTCCTGCTCAGCTACTGAAGGAGTGAAGTTAGGTCAAATGATGTTGAAATGGCCCGAAACTTCACGTGTACCCCTCTTTTGGCTATTTTGAAGAATCTTACAGTTTTTGTTTGGGTCTGACAAGATTTGATGCTTGAAGTGGCATTGCCTGTTTGTAGTAGGATGCGGCTTCATGTAGCTTTCGATGTCGAAGAGGCAAAGTGACATTTTTTATGTCAACAGGCATGTTTCTAGAAATAGGAGGTGCATGCATGGAATGTTAAACCGCCCTAAATTGGATTAGGAAAGTGCATGGATTGCAAATTAGAAAGGACACGTCATTGAGTTTTTTTTTAAGAAATTTTTTAAAATTGGCCAAGTTACTTTATTTTTCTCAACTTCTTTTAAATCTTTTTAGAAGAAAGTAAACGAAAGTGACCTAATCGTTGTCCTTGATCATCTCGGTGCCAAAGCAAAGCCTTGTCCAGAGTATGGAGATAGTCAGACTATTCGAGGCAAGGGTCCTTCCAATGGGTCCGTTCGTGATCCTACCCTTACCTGGGGGCTGAACTAGCCGAGCTGGTTTCATAGGGCCAGGTTGGTGAACTTAGGAAAACTTTTCAACTTTAGGAATTAACTTAGTTGCTTCTTGTGTAGGCTAGTTTCCTTTCCTTTCTCATTTAAAAAAAAAAGAAAAAAATAAGATGAAGTGATTCCAAAAATCGACCAATGAAAATCCACAAACATGAGGAGACCAAATTCTGGACAAACCAATGAGGGTAAAATCAATAGTGATAGCCCAAAGAAGTCCTAGCGTGAGTACCTACACCCCACGGATATGTACCTGTCAACTTACATTAACTCATATACGAATAAGTGGGGATTTTATCAAAGCAACTTCGATGATGCTTCAAATAATCACAAATCCATAAGGGAGTTGCACGAACAAGAATGGAAAGCAAATATACATCAAATAAATTGTTCGTAGGAAAGAGGTACCACATATGTACGGAAGTGGGCTAATCACTATGGTTATGATTACAATGAGGAGTGCATGGAGCATATCAATGGAATGATAATGGAAGAGGATCAACGAATAAAGGTCCCACAAGATTACTCACACCCCACACACTCATTCGCTCCTTCAAATATGGATGTGGGAATTCAATGGCAAACATAATCAAATGCAAATCAATGGCCTTGCCACGATGAAATGAGTAACATGAGTAGCCTGGGCAATCAGACTCTTGACTATTGGCAAGATGGGTTTGATATGGAAAATTCTTATCTCCAAGAATTTACTCCGATTGGGTCGTATGATTATCCCTCACAGGATATTTCATATGCACTCCATTCTTCCTTTTCTCCCCACCGCCTGAATGGTCATATAACCACCACCACCACCACCCCCGAAGGGATCCTTGGAAGACACTTTAGCCAGATTCATCACGTTCACACAAGACACCATGCAATCCATACAGAGCAATGCACAATCCATGGAAAGACTAATGACTTCAATTAGTCAAACTGCACTTCAAATGAAAAAAGTAAATGACGCCCTTGGTAGTGAGAATGAATTTCAACGTGATAATCCATCACTCATTGAAAATCAAACGGATATGGATTGCGTAAATACGCAGAGGATATCCAAGGGTGGACCTGTGGATATGGATGATGGTGCGCTGCATGAATCAGATTATAAATCCTATGGGCCAAATTCCTCCAACCCTCACTTGTCTTATCCGAAGGAGAATGTGGACCCCTTCGAAGAAGATACTGTGACCTTCTATGTTGATCCTTACTTTGGGTCCAATTCTTCTGATGATTTCGGCATTGTGGATTCCTTAGAAATTGATTTTCCTATGATTGATGTAACCGCGAATGCGCCCAATGACCCCCAAATGCAAGATTACTATTGGGAGGATGACCCCATTTTTCATATTTCTAATTTCTAATTTGGACAATGTGGAATCCTTGGAAACATGTACTGAATTCTTCATGAAATCTGATGATCCAACCATAAGAGAAATTGCCATCGCATTTCTTGGCCCTCAATGTAATTCAGAGAAACTTTTGGAATTAAAGGAGTGTGGTCCTGTTCAGACCTTCTAGTCTAACACTTTGGAATCCTTTGAGCCCGTTCTTATGGACATTGTGAAAATTAGTTCAAAAGAATTTGTGGCATGGGAGGACATGGGGCCACCCAGTTGTTCATTGCGCCCTCCTCTCCTTCCATTCAAAGACCCATTTTTAAGGGAGGATGAATCATTTTTCATGGTGGTCCTTTTTCCACACATTTACAATAAACATCACGCTGTCCTTATGTTCAATGTGCTTTATGTTCCCATAGTAACATCTCTTTCTGTGCTTCTTGTGATTTGTGTGGAGGAAAATTTCATCTGAGATCCGGGTGGATTCATGGTTTCGGATCAAGTAGTGTAGGATTTTTCTTTCTTTTTATTGTAGATTTTTCTTTTCTATTAGTAGAGTAGTTTCTTTCCCTTTTGTTTTCTTTATTTTGTTTCACCATGGATAGAGAATGAAAAAGCTACATCTTCAGGTGACTTCTTCCCCTTTACCCTCCTGTCATTTACTTTCCTCATGTTATATTTACTTTTTGCACCACATGCATAACATCAAGGACGATGTCCATCTTAGGTTAGGGGGTGGATCGACCTGGTCTCAACATATTATTACTACAATCGCACCCTACACTTGGGGTCCGATCAAGTTTTTGGCACCGTCGCCGGGGAGCGTCATTTAAGGTAATTTTTCAGACTTTCCTTATTTACATTGCTTTATGGGTGTGCTATTTTGGGCATCTTTCTAGATATAGGAGGTGCATGCATTGAATGTTAAACGGCCCTAAATTTGATTAGTAAAGTGCATGGAATGCTAATTAGAAAATACACATAATTGAGTTTTTAGAAACTTTCTAAGAATTGACAAAGTTATTTTATTTCCCAACTTGTTTTAAGTCCTTTTGGAATAAAGTAAACTAAAAGAGACCTAATCGCTGTCCTTGATCATCTCGGTGCCGAAACAAAGCTTTGTCCAGAGTGTAGAGACAGCTAGACTATTCTAGGCAACGGTCCTTCAAACGGGTCCATTCATGATCCTACCCTTACCTGGGAGCTTAACCAGACGGGTTGTTTTCATAGGGCTGGGTTAGTGGACTTAAGTAAACTTTTCGACCTTAGGAATTAACGTAGTTGCTGCTTGTGTAGGCTTTTTTTTCTCATTTGTTTTACAAAAAAAAAAAAAACCCCAAAAAAATTCAAAATTCCAGAAAGAAAGGACAAGCCCTCTCACCCAGTTGGCAAAGAGATTTAACGCATAGGTTGGAAAGAAAGGAATCTCCAGTATCTTTTGTAACACCTAATCCTTTGAGATTGTCTAACATGTCGAGTGGGTCCAGTAGTAACCCAAACAATGGTGGCCCTACCACAAATCCAAATGGGTACCGCAACGGTGGGGAGGTGAACTAGCCACCAAGGAAATTATGTGATCTTTTGAACCCCACACGACACACCACACCATCGTGCATTGTGTTACCCGCCATTGCGGGTCAATATGAAATAAAACTTGGTATAATCCAACTTCTACCCAAGTTTCATGGGCTAGACTCTGAAAGCGTATACTTACATTTAAGGGAATTCGATGAAGTATGCACTACACTTCAACTTCAAAATGTGGTGCCAAATGTGATCAAAATCAAATTATTTCCTTTTTCTTTAAAGGAAAAGGCTAAGGCTTGGCTCCACACACTTAGGCCTACTTCAATTAATAATGCCTGTGTCACTGAATTCTTGAAAAAGTTCTTCCCACAACACAAAACCAACACCTTGAAGAAGGAAATCATAATGTTCAAGCAAAATCAGAAAGAGCCCTACTTTAGGTGTTGGGAACGCTTCAACGAGTTGATCATTGCATGTCCACATCATAAGTATGAAACACACCGTCTCATTGAGATCTTCATTGAAAACTTCACTCCTGAGATGTGTCAATTTATTGAGATGGTGTGCAATGGTCAATTCGACCAAAAAACACCAGATGAAGCATGAGAATTTTTGAAATTGATGATAGAAAATGCACAAAAATGGGCCTCCTTTGAGGGGGTAGATCATTCCAGTGAATTGAATCAGCCTAAGGGTGAAGGTCTATATCAAGTAAACAATCAGATAGACATCCAAGCCAGACTTGCAGCACTCTAAAGAGAAGTTGAGTCCTTAAAACTAGGGAGGACTAAGGAGACTACCATGTTTTATGGCATGTGTGCTTCTGACAAACATGGATATGCGGATTGTCCAACAGTCCCAGCTTTACATGAAGCATTGCAAGAACATGCTAATGTATTGAATACTTATCAGAAGCCATTCAATGCAAACAATATGAGGAACACATATAATCCTTCGTGGCAGAACCACCCTAATTTCAGTTGGAGGAATGGACCAAGTGCAAATTCATAGTTTAATCCCCAAAGACAATCTAATGTGGGTGCGTACGTGCCTCAACAGCCGAATACATCTTATGCCCCACAACGCCAGAATAAGTCCTTGGAGGAGACACTCATGCAGTCTCAACAGCGGTTTATGCAAGATTTGCAAAGTAATCAACATGCTATCTAGAGCAACCAACACCCTATCTAAAGGCTGAAAACATCCGTTGAATAAATCAAATGTACCCTCCATGGTCAGGGGAAAGGAACCTTTCTGGCTCAACCCCTGCCGAACCCTAAAGGGCAGTTTAAAGTAGACAACATATCTGACCCCAACCTTCAGGAGCGTGTTCAAGCTGTCACTCTACGCAGTGGCAAAGAACTTCATGAGAATCCAAAAAAAGACAAACGACATGGCTCCTCATATTCAAATACCCAAATTGAAATAAACAAGGATAGTACTAATGTTGAGGCTACTATTGAGACACAAAAAGGTCCTGACCCCACTACTTCTAAGCCGGTTGCCCCGTTTCCACAAAGATTGACCCATCCCATGAAGAAAATCCCAAACTAGGAGATCCTAGATGTTTTCAAGGAAGTTAAGGTCAATATTCCTCTGTTGGACGCAATTAAACAGGTTCTCGCCTACGCCAAGTTCCTTAAGGATCTTTGCACTGTGAAGTGTAGGATGAGTGTACAAAAGAAAGCTTTTTTCACTGAGCAAATTAGTGCGCTCCTAAATGGCAGCACGCCCCAGAAATATAAAGATCCAGGATGCCCCACCATATCATGCACCATTGGAAATCACCGAATTGGTCAGGCTTGGTTGGATTTGGGGGCCAGTGCTAATCTACTACCCTACTTGGTTTATCGACAACTGGGGTTAGGCAAGTTGAAACCCACCAAAGTTACTTTGCAACTCGCTGATCGATCTATAAAGAAACCAAGGGTGGTAATAGAGGACGTACTTATGCAAATTGAGAAGTTTTATTTCCCTGCGAACTTTTATGTACTGGACACTCAACCAGTACATAATAACAATGCTCAGATTTTGGTAATTTTGGGAAGACCTTTCTTAGCAACATCAAACGCACTGATCAATTGTCGGAATGGAATGTTAAAACTTTTTTGGGAACATGACCATCGAGCTAAACATTTTCAGCTTATGTAAACATCCCGAGGATATTGACCTGACCTCCTTGATGTGGATTGTGTGGATACTGTACTGGAGGATGATCTAGAGGAGTGCGTTAACTCCCAGATGGAACTAATGCTTGAGGCTGGAGAGGACATGGGCTATCTCGAGGAATTGGATGATGACACTATGGAAGAAGCCCATGCTGTTTGGAGACCCCAGTTTGTGGAGCTTGTACCAATTGGTATTCTACTATTCCATCTCAGGTTAAACCACCTAAACCTGAGTTAAAGCCCCTCCCGTCTAACCTCATATTTTCTTACCTTGGGGATGAGGAGACATACCCAGTGTACGCATGCATCTACCTTGAAGAGGATGCTAAACCATGTAGGCAGATGCAACGCCAGCTCATTCCTACCATTTAGGAAGTGGTAAGGGCTAAGGTACTTAAACTTCTGGACATAGGTATCATCTATCCAATCTCGGATAGTCAATGGGTGAGCCCTACCCAAGTTGTCCCAAAAAAAATCGGTGTTACTGTAGTCAAGAACACTCATGGTGAACTTGTCCCCACCCGAGTACCCATAGGGTGGAGGGTTTGCATAGACTATAGAAAATTAAATGCAGTCACACGTAAGGACCACTTCCCTCTACCCTTCATGGACCAGATTTTGGAAAGGGTAGCTGGCCACCAGTATTACTGTTTTCTAGACGGGTATTCCGGGTATAACCAGATCGAAATCGCCCTAGAAGACCAGGAAATGACCACATTCACATGCCCTTTCGGTACCTTCGCTTATCGGAGAATGCCTTTTGGGTTATGTAATGCTCCCACCACCTTCCAAAGATGTATGTTGAGTATCTTCAGTGACATGGTAGAGCGAGTTCTTGAGGTCTTCATAGAGGATTTCTCTATGTTTGAGGACTATTTGAGCAAATTTGAAAAAGTCCTCACAAGATGTGAAGAAAAGAACCTAGTGCTCAACTAGGAGAAGTGCATGGTTCGCCTGGGAATTGTCCTTGGCCATATTGTGTCAGAAAGAAGATTGGATGTTGATAAGTCAAAAATTGATTTGATCGCCGACTTGCCCATACCAAAAAACGTAAGAGGTGTAACGTCATTCTTAGGGCATGCAGGTTTCTACAGAAGGTTTATTAAAGACTTCAGCTCTATATCTCGACCTCTCTGTGAATTGTTATCCAAGGATGCACAATTCGAATGGACTGAAGCATGCCACATGGCTTTTGAAGATTTTAAGGGCTTGCTAACGTCTGCTCCAACTATGCAACCTTCAGATTGGAACATGCCCTTTGAGCTCATGTGTGATGCCAGCGATTATGCGGTTGGGGCTGTTTTAAGGCAACATAAGGATAAAAAGCCTTACGTAATTTATTATGCAAGTAAGATTTTGAATAGTGCATAGATCAATTATTCAACTACTAAGAAGGAATTGCTAGCAGTGGTCTTTGCACTTGACAAGTTTCATTCTTACTTGATAGGATCCAAGGTTGTGGTGTTTACTGATCATTCTGCGCTAAAGTATCTTCTTTCTAAGAAAGATGTTAAGCCCAAATTAATTTGATGGATCCTACTGCTCCAGGAATTTGACTTAGAAATCAAGGATAAAAAGGGAGTAGAAAATGTCGTGGTCAATCATCTTTCTAGATTTGTCATTTCCAATCCTGTTGAGCCAACACCAATCTAGGACAATTTCCCGGATGAACACCTTTTTGCGCTGACCCAAACCCCTTGGTTCGCAGATATAGAAAATTATCTTGCAATGGGCAGCATTCCTAACAATTGGAAAAGGCAAGATAAAGATTTGTTCTTTGCTGAGGTTAAACATTTTTCTCTAGGATGATCCATACATGTTCAAGTATTGCCCATATCAGATTATCAGGAGATGTGTTCCAGATAACGAGATTCCTAGTGTCATCTCCTTTTGTCACTCACAGGCCTGTGGGGGTCATTTTTACGCTAAAAAGGCATCATGCAAAATCTTGCAATGTGGCTTTTACTGGCCCACACTGTTTAAGGATGTTCATGAATTTTGCAAGGCCTGTGAGCGCTACAAAAAATTGGGCAATATTTCAAAAAGGAACATGATGCCTTTGAACCCAATTTTGGTAGTGAAACTCTTTGATGTTTGGGGCATGGATTTTATGGGACCATTTCCTCCTAGTTTTGGCTTTTTTTACATCTTGGTTGTTATTGATTTATGTCTTAAAATGGATTGAAGCCATTCCCTGCCGAAATAATGATGCAAAGACTGTTCAGAGATTTTTAAAAGAAAATGTATTTTCATGGTTTGGAACCCCTTGTGCCATCATAAGTGATGGGGGATCACATTTTTATAATAGATATTTTGAGGCCACAATGAAGCAATATGGGTTAACACATAAAGTGGCTACCCCTTATCACCCGCAGACCAGTGGGCAAGTAGAGGTCTTAAATCATGAAATCAATAGGATTTTGGAGACTACCGTAAACCCAAATCACAAAGATTGGTCCAATCGACAGATTGATGAATTGTGGCCTTACCTGACAGCATTCAAAACTCCAATTGGAATGTCTCCATACTGGCTGATCTACGGGACTTGCCACCTTCCAGTGGAACTTGAGCATAAAGCCTATTGGGCCAACAAACAGTTTAACCTGGATATGGATGGGGCTGGAGCCAAGAGGAAACTGCAAATGAATGAGTTGGAAGAGTTGTGCAAGGAAGCTTACGTTAATTCCAAAATTTACAGAGAGAGGACTAAGGTTTTCCATGACAGTCATATCCTCAGGAAAAGTTTTCACCCTGAACCGAAAGTCCTCCTTTACAATTCTAGGCTTCGTTTTTTTCCTGGCAAGCCTAACTTGAGATGGACGGGCCCCTGCATTGTCAAGCAAGTGTTTCCATATGGCATTGTTGAGATTTCTGATCCCAAGGATGGCAATACATTCAAAGTCAATGGCCAAATATTGAAGCCATTCTTGGAGATTGCACCTGATGAGGAAGAAATTCCTCTTGTTGATTTTGTCTTCAAGGATTAGTTGGCCCTAGATTTGACAGTTGCCCATTATTATGTACAATATGTATACTTAGTATTTTATGTTTTCTTTTGTTATATTGTCTAACCTTGGACAGGGAGCATCGCGAACATATCCCAGGTGCATTCTACACTTGACCCTCTCTTACTTTATGCTCCTCATGTCTAATATGCCTCACTACATCTTGTTCCTTCACACATTGAGGACAATGTTCATGCAGGGTTGGGGGGTAGGAACAAGCACACTTGTTAATCTTTAGACAAAAGTTTTACATTCTTTTTTGTTGTTTTTAAAATAGAAAAAGAAAAAAAAAGGGAGAAAAGGAAAAAAAAAAGAAAAAAATGCTATTTTTGTTGTTTTTAGGGTTCTGGAATAAAACAAAGAGGGAAATTTCGAGAGAAATTTTATGAAACAAAGATACCTTGAACCTTGGAATTTTTGGTGGTTTGGGCAAAAAAGAGAACAATGGTTTACTGTTTTGTTTATGGAAATGATTTTTGGAAAAGTGCTGAATTTTGATCCCTCACTTTTATACAGTCTGTATATGTTTTTAAAGTTTTTGAATGCGAAGCCATGATTTCAGTTTTTTTTTTACGATTGGATTGAAAATATGATGGAAAACCGACCCTTAGTTTCACAGTTTCCTGGTTCATCTGGTTTTGTTGGCCACAGAGCTAGTGAATTAATTCGAGCACATAAAAAGGGCTGCCTACTGTTAGGGATCGAAAAAAAAAAAAAAAAAAAGGAAAGTGAAAATGGAATTACTTGAAATATATATATAAATAAATAAAAAAAATTTGTTGCGGCCTTTGAAAAAAAAAATAGTAGTGCGAAAGCCGTCATGGTTGCCTTGAGAGGAATATATATATATATATATTTTGCTAAGGTTATGTGGCCCAGAATTTTGGATTGAAAATTGTTTTCACAGGAATCTTGGCGAATCATTTGAGGCTTATGTGTTTTTACGTATACACACTATTTCACCGTGCACGATCAATTTATCATGATTTCTAGAATTTTGGACCAAAAGATGGGATTCATAAACTGAGTTTGAGATTTGCCTTTGCTTTGGAAATCCCAAGAATCAAGAATATTCAGTGTTTGTAAATCTTCTTTTGAAAAAATTTCCTTTGATTTTCTTAGGATCTTTTTTTATCATTGAAAAAAAAAATAGAATTTTGCGGGCAAATTCACTGCAAACCCTCACGAGGCACAACTCGTCCACTAGGGGAAACCTAGGGGTTTAAGGGCTTACTGCATGTGCTAAATGCAGTTGAGAGTTCCAGCGAAAGTGGCGTTGCATTCATTTCTATTTACATTGCATTTCATTAGTTTTAGGATAGATTATGTCACAGTGGATTCCTCATTTTATTCGCAGTTTTTGCTAGGGACTAGCAAAACGCAAGTTCGGGGGTGTGATAAGTCCTTGAAAATGCACATTTTCATGGCTATTTTTGGTAAGTTTAAGGACTTATCAAGCCAAGAGAGCCTCATTTAGTATCATATCATGATTTTATGTATTTTTGATCCATTGTAGTGCATTCATGCATAATTTGCTCAAAAAACAGCATTTTTACATCAAATCATGAAACCTGCCATTTTCATAATGTTATTTTTGGAAAGATTTTTCAAATGTGTTTTCATTCATCTTTTCATGAGAGATGGGCCCGTTGTCATGCATTCGTGAATTAAGGGTAAATTTGTCTTTTCACATAAAATTCATTTTTTGGCTTGCAGGAAATAAGAAAAAGGGTCCCACACATGCACATGTGTAGGTTACACATGTGGGGCAGCCATGGTGGGGTCCATTCATGGCTGAAAAGATTTCATAATTCCTTTCCAATTGTTGGAGATATTTTCAAATCTCAAGATTCAAAATTCAAAAGCAAGAAGGGAAAGAAGATCGAGATATTTGCGGAGCAAGAGAAGCAAAGGAGGAAAGAATGCAAGGACCCTTCTTTGCCAAGAAATTAAAAGAAGAAAGTGAAGCAAATGAGGATTTTTCTCAAAACTTGCACATGGACATCCAAGCCATTCAAGTTGTACCCCCCCTAATGTGTGGCCTCGATCAAGGATTGATTTGCTTGGATTGGTAAGATAATTTTTTTGATTGACAAGCTACTAATTTCTTGCAAACTTGGTTGCCAAGAAAGAAGATTTTTGCCAAATAATGAAGATTTCAAGCAAGAAAAGAGGAACCAAAAGAAGAAACAAAGGGAGCCCAAACTTTATATAAACAGCCCTATGGGAGACCCAAGACATGCTTGAGAATTGCTCACCTCTCACTCTAGAGAATTTAATACCATCTCTCCCTTTTTTGCCCTTCCATCTTAATTCACCAAGGGGGTTTTTTCCAAATGTCATACCACCAACCTTGTGGTTCCAACTAGAAAGAGAGATTCTCAACATCGTAGTATGTATTCTTGTTTTTCAATGTTATATTCCTTGTAAAGAATTTTCATGCTAGTAAACAAAAGTTGTTTCATTTAATTTGTGTTCTTGATTTGTGTATCTCTTAATATTAGATTTGTGATCCATGCAATAGGGTTTGTTCTTAATTTTGGTTAAATATTTTTAATTGACTTGGAAAAATTACTAACAACTCACCTTAGCATCCTCACAATATACCTTGTTTTCAACGGATACATGGTATTTTTGGAGGGAATAAAATGTGAAGTTGAAAAGGGTTGTCCAAGAAAAGTTTAAGAATCCAAATCTGAAATTTATTTATTAAAAGGTGAGGATCTATCATTCTCAACTTGGATTGACAACCCAAGTTGAAGAATAGGACCCTAGGTTTGCACTTCTAATTTTTTTGGCCCAATATTGAGAATGAGATTTTAAAGAAGCAACTCGTCACTTTTACCACCTTTGATTTATGCACACCATCTTTATTTTCTGCATTTTTTTTTAATTTTTGCACTTTATCTTTCTATCTTCACATCAACATCTTAGAATTATATTACTGCTGAAAGTGAATTAGTTTTCATGAATTTATTTTTTTCATCTTTTAAAACATGTGTAGTGGTGTAATTTATTTGAAGTTCTGAAATCATATTTGAAAGTCTCATGTGTCCCATGTTACACGTCCATGCATTGTGTCCCATAATTTTATTTTATTTTTGGAAGAATGCATCATCATCATTCTTGTGGACTATTTAATTTAGGAAAGTTAAATCTCAGATTTGCATTCATTTAGAAAGTGTATCATTTAGATTCTTATCTTAATCTAGTATTTAACTTAGAAAAGTTAATTGGTTTCTAATCTAGTGTAGGTTTCTAATCTTAGGGAGTTTGATTTTAGATGGGTGATTTGTTTCCAGTTTTGATTGATTCGATTTGGTACATCTTTTTTTTAGGTTTGATTATTTTTCATAACTTGTTTTATTTTCCAATTTCGATTGTTGGTTTTAATTTTAAGAAGTGATATTTTTAAAATATTTTCTAATTGGATATTCTAATGTGTTTTCTATTTTGTAGCAACTTGATATTTTTTGATTTAGGAATCTAGTTTTAGGAGATTCTTTCTTTTATTGGATTGTATTTAATTCTTTTAATTAAGTAGGAATGGTTGTAATTAGTTTTTAATTAGGCTAGTTTTAGATTTCATTTAGGGTAGGTACAAGTTGGAAAGCCTTAACTCAATAGCTCCTTGTGGATCGACCTGGTCTCACCAGATTATTACTACAATCGCACCCAACACTTGGGGTCCGATCAGCACCCTAAATCCTAGTGATAAGTGACTAACTCCTCTAATTAATGCATGGGACCTTACATAATGTCCTAGAACTCCAGGTGTGTAATTGGCATATTTAAATTACAATGTTAATCAATTAAGCTCACTTAAAAGACAAACAGGACTTATTAATTCTTAGGATCGTGTGTGCGAAGGTTTGTCCAGATCCGAGTTCATTTGGTTATTGTAGGGGGTAGTTAGGAATTTCTAGAGAATTTAGGGGGCTTTTCGTAATTTTAGATTTTAGAGATTTTGGCCCGTTGGGTACATGTTTTAATTTCCTAGACTTTCTCCTTCTATCTCATTTTGATCTGGATTCTCAAAGACCCTCTAAATCCAGGCCTAACCCAAAGTTCATTTTGGACAATTTGAGAAATTCCCATCATGTCCCCATCTTTATGGCAACCAACCCATCCACTTCATCCTCAATTTTTATTCTTTTTTCTCATTCTCTGGATACTAGTGTCACTCTCTCTTTTCATTTCTTTCTTTCTTTATTTCATTTTCTCTCCTCCCTTTCCCTTCATTCCACTTGAGACACCCACCCATCCCATCCTCTCTTTTTCTCCTTTTCCTCTTCTTCCTCTCCCTTATCTCATTCTCTCTTATCTTCTTTCATTTTCTCTCTTTATTCATTCCTATCTTTTTCTCTGCAACGTCTCTCTGTCTTCTCTTTTCTTTCATTTCCCCCTTATGCTAATGGGCCACCTATTCATCATCTCTACCAGCCATTCCCCTAATCACAATGACAAGCTTACAAGGATCATAGTCATGCTAATTTCATGGGTTTTCCCCATCTCCTCTTTCTTAGGTGAGTTCTTTTCTTTATTTAGATTAGGGCATTTGGGGTTTTCATTAGTAATTATTTTAGATGGGTTTCTTAGCATCTTATTTTCTAGAATATGTAAGTAATTTATGTGGGTTTGGTTCAATTCTTAGGTTTGAACTTGGAATTTGGGGTTTTGAGTTAAGATTGAGATTTGGGAGATCCTTCAAACCCAAGGCAAGTGGATATTCTTATTTGAGATTGATATGCATGATTAACTTTGAATTTATAGATTTGATCATATTTGGTTTTAAATTGATTTATTGATTTACTTACGTTCATTTGGATTTTAAATGGAATGGATGGACTTGATACATGAATGATATAAGGAATGAGGTTGGATTATTGTGTATAGGGCCACTATAGGGATTGGCCCTATGTTTTGTTACAGGTACAGGTGAAGAAAGGGAATGAAATCCCTGTAACTGAGCTTTGTCGAGCTTCAAGAAGCCAAATTTAGGACATCTCGATTAACCGAGAATTGTATGTCGATTAACCAACATCCCAGACAAAGGACAAAAAAGGCTTGTCAGTCAGAATAACTGGAGGGTGAAAACTAAGGATCTTGTACAGTCGGTTAGGTTCTCGGTTATTAGTTGGTTAACGACTAATAGTTGTAAATTGACCTGTTTTCTATTGGAAACTGGTTTTTTTTTTTTTTTCATAGGATCGTATGACCTTATGATACCCTTTGAAACCATATTAAAGGACTTTTCACATGTTTTAATGGAAATTCTTATTTTCTTTTTATATGCTTTTAAAGTATGAATTTCTACTTATATGAACGAACACCACTAAGCTAGTAGGATTCCACGTAAGAGTTTATGGACGGCCGCGTGGCTCGATAAGAACTTATGGAACGGTTAATCAACATAGTATGTGTTTCTGTACAATGAGTGATTAACCCTTGAATATGTACGGGATCTATGACCCTATGATTATGTTGTGATTCGGCTAACCACCTGAAGTGGATTAAAGAATTTCTTAATAGGGTAAGGACCCAAAGTTACATGACTTATTGTCATGGTAAAAACGTAAGTGGTGTGTTTTTTTATAAGAACTTATGAATTATGGATCTAATTTGAATTTAAGAATTTCTTATCTGATAAGAATTTATGAATTGTGTATTTCATTTAAATTTATGAATTAATGATTTTAAATCGATTTCCCTTGTATATCTGTTTCTATATATATATATATATATATATATATATATATATATATATATACAGCTGCCAACTAATTGTGGTCTAATGATGCTATGTTTGGTGCATAGGTAACTAGTTCATCTACCAAAAGACGCGAAGGAGCTGATTCAGGTGATACAACCCGATGTTGAGTACGAGTGATGTGTAAACGACTATGATTAGAGTTTACTTTGTTTTACAACTAGTGGTGCATACAAGTGATTTACAACCTGATGGCATAGGCTTTGTAGATGCCACTTAATTAAATTACTTTGTTAGCTTTTATAAATTTTCACTTAAGATTAGACAAAATGTGCTTACTCTGAAATTTTATTTTGTACCTTTTGTATTTATAAGAAGTTTTGTTGTATTCCACAATTAATTGGGGAAATATTTATATTTAACTATCGACTTTGATCCTTAGGGACAATGATTGGGGGCCACGTTGGGCGGTTTGTTTATGAAAATATGGTTATTTGGCCCATAATCTCACTTAAATTTTCAGGCTCATTCTTGGGACGTGACAAAAGGTATCAGAGTGGGCATGTTTTTACATATAAAATTGACTTGGAACAAGAAGATGCATGTGAGACATACGAATCATTAGATAGTATCTATACTGCATAAGTATGGATTCTATAATTGTTTGTTTAGTATAGGCAATGTGATTAGTTGTTTCTCTTAGATAAAGGAATTTGGAGATCGAAATCTTAGTCAGTGGGGAGAGCATTTAATGTCTCATGACCGACTGTGTGTGGTTTCAGTCCAGAGCTGGAGCTGCTTTTCTTAAGTTGATGCTGGACTTGGATACAACAAATAGGATTTATGTCGAACTATGGCTCATACAATAAATGGTGGGCCCATATCATGGACAATAAATGGTGGGCCCATATCATGGGCTTCTCTTCTTAAACAAGTTGTTGGCAAATTAGTGAAGGATGAAGTAGCTTCACAATGTGAGATAAACAAAGATATGAAATTTAGTGAGATTATCGTCAGAGAGGCCCACAGTTCAGTATCTTCGACTATTGATATAATGAGCCCCTCCATGGATTTTGGTAGAAAGTTCTTTGAAAACTTGGATCCAGCGTGCCATCTATTGAAATTATCTTTTTTTAGTAGAAAATTTGAAATTATGTTCATGTTTTATTATTTGAGCTGGGATGAGGCCCTTTTTTTTTTTTTTTTTTTTTTTTTTTTTTTTTTTTTGCTCGAGTGAAATGGGGTTGGTCTTAGGAGCGCTTATCCTTGATTAAATCAACCAATCATGTAATAATTGAACATCATACTTAGAAGTAAAGTGATTAGATAGTATCAAAATAGAATGAAAAAAAAACATCTTAGATTTAACTGGTTCTTTTGCTGTTCACTTATTTTTTTTCTTCTTCCTTCTTATAGTCTTAATTGGGATCTCCTGGAGGCTTTAACACTAAAGTTAGGTAAATAGGACAAGATTGATAGATAATAGAGACCATGGTGATGTTTCAACACTAAAGTTAGGCAACATAATAAAAACACTAAAGTTAGGCAAATGAACACAATTGTTATAAACAAGTTTTGTCAGCAAATCCTCTTTCTTACATTCTTTTACTCCTGATACTATGTACAATTTAGAGAGATCAAAGACTTCACCTTTGTATTTAACAACCCAAGTGGGTCTTTCCAACTCCCTAGGTGCTTGGGCATGAATATTTCATTGCACCATGCTGGTTAGATATGTCAAATGGGTTGGGCCGGCCCGTTTTAGCACAACACGGCTTGCCAGTCAACAGCCAGCGGCATGGCCCGGCCTGGTCAACAGCACGGCCCGTGCCATGGGCCATGCTGGGCCGAGGGAACGGGTACGGCCGGCCCGTTTCAGCAAGGCCAGCCAGCTATTGTTTCAAAAATTATCTATTTTACCCCCCAACAGTATTTTGTGTCATTTTCAATTTTACAAAGTCTATAAATACTCTAACCCTCCCATTCTTCTCAGTGGAGTATGTCGAATTTGACCAAACCACTTAAATATCTTTGTCGTTCTTCGTGCTTGTGTTCTAATTTTTAAGTTTAATACCGAAAAAGAGAAAAAAACTAAAGAAATACGCTAAGCACGCACGGCACAGAGGCACGGCATGGCCCAGCTCGCTCCTAGGCAAGGCCCGTGGTAGGCCGTGCTGGGCCAGGATAAATCCCTAGGATAGCCAGGCACATTTGACATCTCTAATGCCGGTCATGCTCTAATTCTAGTGTCACTGAAACTTGGGGGCTTCCCAACAGGGATAAGCAGTGCATCTAGTATTTCAATGAGGGAATTGGTGCCATGAAATTTGATTTAGTCATAGGAGTTGCGTACCATGATGAAATGTGATTGAGCCATAGAAGTTGGTGCAAATCCACAGAGCTAAAAGGTTACCTTCAAAGGGATTTGCAAAATGTCAAATGGTCATTGCCTCGTTACAACGCCACCTTGACCTACTTAGGGGTCATTTCTTTGAGTTTATTTCACATATGTAAATGATTAACATGTGTAACCATTACAAATGTGTCATGCTTGTTTGTTGCATGTCTAATGAGGCACTTATATACCATCGTTTTAAACTCAAAACCTGCAAAAGTGAATCGCATCCCCTATCCACAAAAGGTGATGCTGGTATAGGTGAAAACAAGGTGATTTTCTCATGTGGGGCCCATCAAAGTCTTTTTTTTTTTTTAATTTCTATGAGCCATATATTTGTAATCTAAACCGTTCAATTTGTTTATGGGACTAATTAATTGCAAGAACTTGAATGATTATCTTAAATTTTCACTGATTTTGAGTAATCTATGAAATAGACCCAACCTATAGATATTTTTTTTTTTTAACATCTGTGGGCCCTCAATTTATGATCTAAACCGTTTAATATTATTGTATTAATGGCAAACATCAAGACATAAAGTTCATATCTGACAAAAACTCAGATAAATTTGTAAAAAACTCAGATAGATTTGTCAAAAATCAAATAAATTTACAAAAACCTTAGTTAAATTTTTCAAAGACTTAGATAAATTTTCCAAATACTCAAATAAATTTGACAAAATTTTGCGGCTTCTACTATTGGGCTTCTGAACTGGGTCGGGTTAAGACTGACCCGATACTGAACTGGAGCCTGAGAACCAACCCAGCAAGGTTTCTTCTTCCTTTCAATTCTTATTGGATTCTATAACGAGAATCCCCGGGCCGGATTCCCCTGTCTTCTCCGGGAGCGGTGAAGGCAAGCAGCAGTAGAAACAGTCAATGTACGCCGATAAACGGTAACAAACAATGGCGGCAACGCTACAAATCAGAAAAAATCCTTTTCATCATCTAAGGTTTTGTAAATTTTGGAATTATAATAAATAGGATGGTTTGGGTTTGGATTCTTTGCAAACCAAATGGAGACCTAGAAAGGAACATACCTAGAACTTGATTCCCGAGCAGAGGCCATGTGGGAACTGTCCTCAAGTTTTTTACTATGGGGCCCGATTGGTGGACCACTTGATGTTAGATTTGATCATGAATCCAGAGGAGGACCCACGAGTGACCTTAGAGAGGCTGGATCCGTAGGCAGTGGACCCCGTTCAGGCCATCACCCTGTAGCCTGATTAGCAGAGGGCGCTTTGAGGGGGAAAAATCAGTTTACGCATCAGGCGGTTGTGGGATCCACTGGACAATCTTATCACAGATCTGTTCTGGGCATTTGGCCATGCAGGGTTGGGTAACATTTGCTTGTGAGGGTGATTTGGATTTTTGATCAGTGGGCCCACTGCCCAAGTGCCCTTGTTACACCATTAGTGAAGCCCTTCTCATTCTAGGACTCGCAACTGTAATGAAGGGGCAGGTGCGGTTTGACCTGGATTTTTTACTAGAATGTTGTTAGTCGTCGTTCATCGTCCAGGCTCGAAACCCACTACTTTGGTTCCGGCAGCAAACGACGAATACCAACGAGTGGTGGTGGTCTTCGATATGCACCAGTGGTCCACTTGAGATCTCACCAATTTTTTCGTCAATCGCATACCACAATTTGCCGAGAGAAACAGAGAGAATGAGACCAATGGGTGTTCTCCGGGACAATAGAGAATGAGGGAGAACCTTGCCTTAGGAATGAGCGAGAATTGAAGATTTCAAACTTTAAATTTTAAAATTTTATGCCTAAACAGTTGAAAGGGCAAATCAATTATAAAAATGTCTGATGTGGCTTATCCAGGGATCTCTCGCCAAAATATGTCCAGCTGTATGAACTATAGGCCTTAGAGAAAAAGCTATTGGATTGGAGTCCTTACAAGACCGTGGTGTGGGACTTTTGGCTGATTATCCCCCATTTAAACAATTCCCAAATTCAGTATGGGCGTGTTATCAACTTCTACTATCCATACCATAATTGAATGATAGACTCGATTACCATGTGTTTCTGTGCCTATCCTTCCTTCTAATATCTTTGTGCCTTTTTTATTTCAAGCATAAAGATCGAATTCAAAAGGTACTCTTTTCATTTGTTTTTATTTTTTTCTTTTCTTCTGTTTTTTACACTTACACAATTCTATATATATGGTTGCATAAAGGGTACATTTGGATCATAACTCTGTAAGTACTCTTTCTCTGCCTTACATCAAGTGAATTAAAAATAGCAATAAAGGTTTCCGGTCGGGACATCTATGTCTTATCTATAACTTATATACCATTGTTTTAAGAGATAATTAGCGAAAGGTCCCTAGAATTGAATCTATCCAGCCTCCAGTCTAGGCAAATTCTTTTTAAGGGCTCTGGTCCAAGCAGCTAGACTGTTTGCAGCCAGAGGTCCCCCAATATAATTTACATGACTGATTTACCCTTTCAACCATTTTAGGCATAAAATTTTGAATTTTGAAATTTGGGATTATACCTTTTTTTCATTTTGCATTATCCCTCTTCTTCCTGTATGAGAGCGATTTCGTGTGATCGGAGAAGATCCATTGAATCGGATTTCGAAAGCGCTGCGGATCGTGCGAAGATCGTTAGATCTGCTGGTGGGTCACAATCGTCAGAGAAGAAGATCGGAGAAGAAGTTCGATCGAATAAGAAGCTCCGTGGAACGCGCTGCCGTGCGAAGATCGTTAGATCTACTAGTGGGTCTCGATCGTCAAAGAAGAAGATCGAAGAAGAAGTTCGATCGGAGAAGAAGCTCCATGGAACGCCGTTGCCGTTGATCGGAGAAGAAGAATCTCAGCTGCCGTGACTAAGGAAGAAGAAGACCGGAGGTCTTCTGTGTCTGTTGCAGAACAAGGAGAGGCGTGAAAACATCGCTGGAATCCCACACCGCCGGCGCCGCTTGTCACCCGCCGCCGCCGTGCGTCGCCGGAGCCCGTCCTGACGTCGTGCCGTAGCAGGAGCGAGGAAGGAAGAAGATCGAAATAGGGTTCTAGAATTGGGTTTCTGTTGCAGAAACTTGAAGAAGAAGATCGATTTGGGCTGGGTTTGTATTTTGGGTTGGATCCAGGTCAGCCCGACCTGTTTGCAATGAAAGTGGCCTGGGCTCTGCAGTAGTTCCGGGTTGGGTTGAGGTCAGGTTTGACCTGACCTGTTTCATAAGATGGGTTGTTTTTTCGACTGGACCCCATTGTGAGATCCGAACATAGTCGAGGGTGTTGCGCCATCACCAGAGAAAGAAGTTTATCCGAGTTTTAATAAATTTACATGAGTTTATATCAAATTTATTTGACATTTACATTTTTTTGTCAAATTTATTTGAGTTTTGCGCAAATTTATCTGAGTTCTGAAACAAATTTCTCTGAGTTCTAGACAAATTTATCTGAGTTTTTAGCTAATTTATCTACGTTTTGGAACAAATTTATCTGAGTTCTGGACAAATTTATCTGAGTTTTTAGCTAATTTATCTACGTTTTGGAACAAATTTATCTGAGTTCTGGACAAATTTATCTGAGTATTTGGAAAATTACATTTTTATTTTTTGAAAAGTATAGCTGACTTTCTGATAAATTTATCTTCATTTGGAAAATTTTAATTGAGTTTTTGAACTAAACTCGGGATTTTTTATTTTTTATTTTTTTGAAATTTATTTGCATTTTTAAAAATAAATTTAACTGAGTTTTGGCAAAAAGCTTTAGTTTTTATTTGCGTTTTTTTTTTTATTTTATTTGCATCCTTTGAAATTTATTTACATTTTTTGTAATTTATTTCAATCTTTTGAAATCGATTTTCATCTTTTAAAATTTATTTATATTTTTTTAAATTTATTTGGATCTTTTGAAATTTATTTGCATCTTTTTAAATTGATTTTCATCTTTTGAAATTTATTTATATTTTTTGAAACTTATTTGGATCTTTTGAAATTTATTTGCTTCTTTTTAAATTTGTCTACATTCTTTTGAAATTTATTGCGTTTTTTTAAATTATTGCATTTTTTGAAATTTATTTGCATTCTTTCGAATTTATTTGTATTTTTCGGATTTATTTGCATTTTTTAATTTTATTTACATATTTTGAAATTTATTTACATTTTTTAAAATTTATTTGGATCTTTTGAAATTTATTTGGCTAATTTAATGGTAGTTGACCATTATTAATGGCATATCCCACTAATTGTGGGATATGATTTTGAAGAAAGGGTAAATTAGACATATTAGGTCTTCAAATTTAAAAAAATGACCTATCACACTATGAAAAAAGATTGTGAACCTAAGGTAATAAAATGAAATGTTCAGGGACCCGTCGCCGAATACCCCTTGTTTTAAACTCAAAACTTGCGAAAGTGAATCACATCCCCTATCCACAAAAGGTGATGTTGGTATAGGTGGAAACAAGGTGATTTCTCATGTGGGGCCCATCAAAGTCATTTACTTTTTTCATTTCTTTGAGCCATATATTTGTAATCTAAATCGTTCAATTTGTTTATGGAACTAATTAATTGTAAGAATTTGAAGCTGATTATCTTAAATTTTCATTGATTTTGAGTAATCTATGAAACAGACCCAACCTATAGATATAATTTTTTTGAATATCTGTGGGCCCCCAATTTATGATCTAAACCGTTTAATATTATTGTATTAATGGCAAATATCAAGACGTAAAGTTCATATCTGAAAACTCAGCTAAATTTGCAAAAAAAAAAAAAAAAAAAAAAAAAAAAAAAAAAAAAAAAAAAAAATCAAATAGATTTGTCAAAAACTCAAATAAATTTTCAAAAAAATCAGTTAAATTTATCAAGGACTCAGATAAATTTGACAAAAATTTGACCGTATTGCTGACGTCGGCTAACGTTAGCCATGGCTTCTACTGTTGGGCTTCTAAACTGGGTCGGGTCAAGACTGACCCAAGACTGAACAAGAGCCTCAGAACCGACCCAACAGGTTTTCTTCTTCCTTTCAGATCTGATTGGATTTTATAACGAGAAACCCCGGGCCGGGTTCCTCTTTCTTCTCCGAGAGCGGTGAAGGCAAGCAGCAATGGGAACAGTCAACGTATGGCAATGAACGACAACAAACAGCGGCGGCAATGCTACAAATAAAAAGAAAAAACCCTTTTCATCACCTAAGATTTTGTAAATTTGGGAATTATAATAAATAAGATGGTTTGGGTTTGGATTCTTTGCAAACCAATTGGAGACCTAGAAACGAACAGACCATGAACTTGATTCCCGAGTAGAGGCCATGTGGGAACCATCTTTGAGTTTTTTACTGTGGGCCTCGGGTGGACCACTTGATGTTTGATTTGATCATGGATCTAGAAGAGGACCCACGAGTGACCTTAGAGAGGCTGGATACGTAGGCAGTGGACCCCGTTTAGGCCACCATCCTGTAGCCTAATTAGCAGAGGGCGCTTTGAGGGGGGAAAATTGGTTTGGGCATCAGGCGGTTGTGGGATCCACTAGACGATCTTATCACAAATCTGTTCTGGGCATTCGGTCGTGCAGGGCTGTGCAACATTTTCTTGTGAGGGTGATCTAGATTTTTGATCAGTGGGGCCCACTGCCCAAGTGCCCTTGTTACACCATGAGTGAGGCCCTTCTCATTTCAGGACTAGGTTTACTAATGAAGGGGCAGGTGCGGTTTGACCTGGATCTTTTACCAAAATGCTGTTAGTCGCCGTTCATCGTCCAGTCTCGAAACCCACTACTCTGGTTCCGACAGTAAACGACGAAAACCAACGAGTGGTGGTGGTCTTCGATCTGCACCAGTGGTCCACTTGAGATCTCACCGATCTTGTCGTCGATCGCATACACAATTTGCCGAGAGAAACAGAGAGAATAAGACCAATGGGTGTTCTCCGAGACAATAGAGAATGAGAGAGAACCTTGCCTTCGAAATGAGGGAGAATGGAAGATTTGAAATTTTAAAATTTAAAATTTTATGCCTAAACAGTTGAAAAGGCAAATCAGTTATAAAAATGTCTGATGTGGCATATCCAGAGATCTCTCGTCAAAATATGTCCAGCTGTATGAACTATAGGCCTTAGAGAAAAAGCTATTGGACTGGAGGCCTTATAAGACCGTGGTGAGGGACTTTTGACTAATTATCCCCCATTTAAACAATTCCCAAATTCGGTATGGGCGTGTAATCATCTTCTACTATCCATACCATAATCGAATGATAGACTCGATTACCATGTGTTTCTTTGCCTATCGTTCCTTCTAATATCTTTGTGCCTTTTTTATTTCATGCATAAAGATCGAATTCAAAAGGTACTCTTTTCATTTGTTTTTATTTTTGTTTTTTCTTCTGTTTTTTACACTTACACAATTCTATATATATGGTTGCATAAAGGGGGAAAATTGGATCATAACTCGGTAAGTACTCTTTCTCTGCATTACATCAAGTGAAATAAAAATAGCAATGAAGGTTTCTGATTTGGACATCTATGTCTTATCTATGTAAACTTGAATCTTTTAATTCTTTTTATCACCCTTGCATTAAGTAAATAAGAGATAGACTGAAGGCTCCCGATCTGACTATCTCTATCTTATGGCGTTGATCTTCGGATCTTTGTTGATTGTGTTTGATTTGAATAGTTACTAGAGATCACAACGAGGGTTTTCATTTTGGATCTCTCTGTGCTATTTGATTGGTATTTGAATAAGGTCGAATTTAATTAGGTCTTCGTTGATTTTGTTTGATTTAACATATAATTCTATTTCTATTGATCAAATATGCTCTTGACAACGATTGATCTTGCAGTAGGTTTCAAGAACCTTCTTCATTGAGTTGTGATTTCCAGATGCATTTTACAAGCACTCTGCCTATTTGTCCCTTTTTTTGTTTTATTATTTCTTATTCTCTATGTTATAAGAGAACCTCAAGTTTTGGCAACATTTTAAAAGACTCATTTAAGAGAGGCAACAACATTTTGGTAAGTTTTGTGTATTTTTATAATTATTTTAGGGGATTTAAAAAAAAAAAAAAAAAAACTTTAAGTGACTACTGCACCAAACAGGAAACTTTAGCCAGTAGTGCACCAAATAGGGAATCCATACAGAAAAAGTAACTTTTTTCACATTTTATTTTTTGTAGTATTCGACCTTCATTTTCTATGTTGAGGGTCGACTGCGACCCTTGCTATAACAAGTGAGGGTAGCATTCGACCCTGAGCAGACATAACCTCTTCATCTCCTTTTTTTTTTTTTCCTTGAGTATTCGAGTTTTCGATTAAAAGAAGAGATCACTGGAAGATCTAACCTAGTAAATTGTCAATCGACCCAAAAAATGTTGTTGGTGGGTTAGTCAATTTAAGAAAGGTTCGGTCTCTAATAAATGTTGTTGATTGGTTGTGCATCATATGAACTGTTGGTGCCCTGTTCTCTTCCTCATCTCCGGTTTTCTTATTGGTAGCATCTTTTATTTTAGGCCATTGGTATCTTCTTGTATTGGCATGATTTTTCTAGCCTAAAGCATAAATGAGCGTGGATCTTAGCTTTTGAATTGCTCCTCCAATCCATTCTTCCATTTTAGCAAAATCTGTTTCACGTGATGTTGCACAAAACCATAGCATGCTAGAAATTTGGGTTTGAAATTATAAGAGCTTTTTTCCAGATGGATCCTCTATAAGAAATTTACCAAAAAAGTAACTTTAAGTGGCAGATCTTCCAGTCCTCTCTTCCTTTAATCGAGAACTCGAGCACTTGAGGAAAAAGAAAAAAGATAAAGTAGATTATGCCTGCTCATGGTCGAATGCGACCCTCATTTGTTAAAGCAAGGGTCGTAGTCAACCCTCAACACAAAAAATGAAGGTCGAATGCAACAACAAAAAAAAAAAAAAACAAAAATGGTGAAAAAAGCTACTTTTTCTGTACGGATTCCATATTTGGTGCACTACTGGCTAAAGTTCCATGTTTGGTACAATGGCCACTTAAAGTTATTTTTTTGGTAAAATCCTCGTTATTTTAAGTTATTTTGTTTATTATATCTTTTCCCATGTATGATTCTTTTTTTGTTTGTAGTAGGTTTTTTTTTTTTTTATTAGCATGCATCACACATCACCTATTTTTATAATTATTTTAATTTATTTTGTTTATCATATCTTTTTCCCGTTTCTTTTTTGTTTGTAGGTGATTTGTGATGCGCACACATCTGATAAAGACGTTCACTATTCTAATTAATGTTGTTGTAGAACATCCTTAGTAGTTTTTTTTTATTTTATTTCACGAAGAACTCAGTTACTTATTTATTTTTTTCCCGGGCCTTTATTGCTTTGCTACATTTAAAAAAAAAAAACAAGAAGAGCCTAACAAATAAGAAATGCCCCAGGCTTTCCAAATAAATGACTAAATCTACCAATAATATATTTCAGAATTGAAGAAAATAAGAAATAAACATAGGAGCCTAACCAATTATCTAAGTTAGATAAAAATTACTTTATAATATTTTCTGATGAACTATTTAAAAAATAATTTAATAAGAAATTAGAAAAGTAGGATATCATATTGATTCATTTTAATAGAATATTATTTATTCAACATAATATAGAAGTTTTGTATTAAATTTAAGTCAGTTAAATTAAACTGATAGAGAGCAATTTTTTTAGGAATTGGCCAAATTTATCAAAATTAAATAGCAACAGTATAATTAAACAAAATAAAGCAAAAGAGCATAGAATAATGCTAATATTAAATGTAAAGACTAAAATACTTTATTAGTTAATGAAAATGTACAAAAATAGATAAATGATTAAATCTACCTATAGTATGTTTGAAAATTGAGCAAAATAAGAAATAAATCGATATTTGTTCTCTTTAAATCTTCATATGTTGAGATCATTTACTATTTACTTGTAGTATAACGAGGTTGAATGACTACTTTCATAGACAAGAATCATTCTTTAGATTTTGAAAATATCAAAATTCTTTCTCCTTAAAGCTAGATAACGGTTAGGGAAAGAAATCTCAGTAGTTAGCAAAAAAACCTCAAATCTGATATTTGGTTGCCCCCACATCAGCATTCCTATTGCATGTCAGCAGTAAGGGACTTTTATCTCCTTCATTCCAGCAATGAGGGCTTTCACGTTTCACAGCTAAAACGCCTTGTAGCGTTTCACATGACGCTTAAGAGTCGCGACCCATCTTTAAACGTTTCTTCCTCTTCTTCTTAACGCCTACCACCCATCTTCTAACACTACTTAAATAGCACAAATAACCAAAACAGAATACAAGTAGGGGTCCCGGATGGTTTGGATATAAGAGATTTGGTGAGAACGAAAGGAAATAATGTTTTTTATGCATGCTATCTTCTCCTAAACAGGGTAGATCACACCAAGGTTTTGATCGGTCAAGCACAGACCCAATTTGAATCTGGCCACTAAGCTTTCATACAAACTCCTCTGCTCATGCCCTTATATTATTTCTATGTTCATACAAGGATAATAAATCATAAATAAGAAGTAGTTTTGGTATTAGGGAATCTGCATTCATGTCTTTACTGTTGTACAGGTATGTGCATTTCTATTTATTATTTTTGCGGACTGAATTTGCACATCATATAATGTTGTTTCCATTCTTAAATTGTTACACAACGTTGACATATGCAAGGATAATAAATCATAAATAAGTAGTTTTGGTATTAGGGAATCCGCATTCATGTCTTTACTGTTGTACAGGTATGTGCATTTCCATTTATTATTTTTGCGGACTGAATTTGCACATCATATAATGTTGTTTCCATTCTTAAATTGTGACACAACGTCGACATTTGTTGGAAACATGGTAAAGAAGGTAAATTTTACTAATTACTTAAACTTGCACTATAAATAAATTCATCTGAACAAATTCCAACTTATGCTCAACAATTTCTTCTTATGCATAGGAAAATTGGTATGAGTTGCTAGCAGAAGAAATAAGGTATGCACTTGGGACCCAATATGTATTTACTGTTAAAGTTATTAGGGACATGGACGAAAATTCAATGGAAAGGGGGCTACCTGCATCCAAGGTGGAAAAAATTGAATTTAAAAGTGAAAGCCAAATTATGCCGAAGAAAATAGATGACAAAATCAATGACGAAGAAGGTAAGTTAATCTAACAACTACTTATGTCCCAAAGATTGATATATATATATATATATATATATATATACATATATTTGCCGAGATTTCAAATCAAATTTTTCTATTTTTTTTTTTCAAGAGTCAATCTCATAATTTGAGGCACATTAGTGAGAAACAACAATGGAAGATTCAAAAGCTACCTCGGGCGAGTGACCTATAACACTAGAAAATTATTGAGGTAAAAATGACAACAATGTAGAAGAAAATATTTAATGATTTATATATATATATATATTTTAAATCATTCATTGAAAATTTTAAAAGCATTTTCGATCAAAGTTTTTAAAGCTTTATTAACCTTTCATAACATGCCATTTAATTACTGTTGTTGTTTAATCATTTACCGAAAAACTAAGCAGGAAAACGAAAGAGCAGTATGTAGTTCATACGCTTGAAAAGGATTCACCTAGGAAGTCTCACGAAATTAACACAAGCATCATCCACATCTTCACCGTTTAGCCTCTTCATTTACCTGTTTTTGGATAAAAATAGAAATATGCGCTTCATGGTTGTACTCTAATAAATGGGCCTAGAATTGGACATGTAAACTATAATATCTATCCTTTGTTGATTGCTTAATTGTGCTTAGGAATTCATGGTTGTACTGGACACGAACTGCTTACTTCTTTTATTATATCATGTCATCCTAATTAGTATTGTAGTTCTTGGATATTTAACAGACCTTATATATGCATATGTTAAGAATATTACAAACTTAAGTTCAACAATTTACTAAATGATTTTCATTATCCATGCAAATTTATCTAATGGTTCGGCAACGAAGAGAGATAAATTTAGGACTTCATATTTAGAGATTTCTTAGCTAAATTAACTTGGTGAGAGGTGTAAGTTTAATATGTTCTTGTGCATATGTTGTCTTCACACATTTTCTTCTCCATATTGATTAGTAATTAATTAAAATAATGATTCTAAATAACCATTCAATATACATGAAATTAAACCGTGCATCGCACGGGCTTTGAATGCTAGTTTATTTGAAAGGAGAAAAATAAAGTGAATTTTGACACGAACAACATTTTAAAGTAATTCTTATTTAAAAAATATCTAATTTTTTTATTCTTTTTATTTTTCTGCCCGAGCTATTGATAGTATCAAGCAAAATCATTTGAAATTGTATGAAGCTGAGGAAACATTTGTGGGAATCAGGATCATTTGAGTGAGCATATTTGATCATGGATGGACCAACCAAGGTCTGTCTTATCACGGTCGGTGGCCGCGTGCAGGACTATCCGATGGTGACTGTGCAAACCGTGGTTTTTTTGCCAATGTGGCATCACCCGGTTTGTCACACGTGGACACTTATCTAGCCGCACGTTGAAGCAGTCGTTATTACATAGAGAACTCGCGAGAACAGTAGAAACATCTGGAACACATGAGAAGTCTCTCTTTCCTTCTCTTTCATTTATATCATATGTGCCTGGCACCTATAAAAAGGGCGTCTTTGAAACCACTTTCATCTCACAAGAAGATCGACAAAAGCCACAGCGAATGAAAAACAAAGCCAAAGTCTAGCATTCTGGGACAATTGCGGACCGTTTCTGCACCGACAACTGAGTCATTTGGGCTGAGAAGGACCTGTTTGGAAGGAATATTCAATTCAAAAATATTGGTATGTTATACACATTTATCTTTTCTTCTCATTCTGGGTTCTCTTCTTTGATTTTAAGATGATTGGGTCTCTTTCTTTGAGATTCTTGTTGAATTGTGATGGGTTTTCTTTTCTTTTTTTTTTTTAATCTCCTTACAATCAAGATAGAATAGAAGAAACCTGAATTATGGGACTGTCTGGGTTCATGTAACATTGTGAAATCCTTCATTCGTGTACTAGATAATTCTACCCACCTAACTCGAAGGGGTCGGCCGAGTGGTCAGGACCACAATTCATTTCTCTTCTAGATCTAGAGGTCCTATTATTAATCCCAAACCACGGTTTCTCTCTCTTCCATATCTAGAGGTCCTAATATCAATCCCAATTCCGTCCAAAGAGTTTTACCCGGCTTTTCTCTGAACCCGGATGGAATAGTGAATCCTCCGTTGGCGGAAAAAAAAAATAGAAAAAGAAAAAAGAGGAGATTTGCCTTTCATTTTACTTTATGAAAGTCATGTAATTGGACAAAATCAGAAAACTGAGGGAGTTCAGAGAAATCCAGAGACTTATAATTGGAACTAAAACTCTTCATTCACCAGGAGTTCACAGTCGATTAGGAATCTATTTGCAGAGTCTTTCTGATTTGAAATCTTACCCCACTTGCAAATGGGGGATGAAATAAAACTAAGTTCTTATTTATAGTTTTTAAACTTTGAAGAACATTAGTGTTATCTATTTGTAGAACTTTAAATCTTCATAACTGTCCTAACAGAACTAAAGATTCCCACTCACTCACTTCTGCTAATTTCCTAAGACTATTACTAAGATAGGACACTTCCATTAGTTTCTCACTAGAGGTTTTTGCATATATCCCCCTAAGGTTTTTAGAATTTGTAAATAAGCCCCTGTGGTTTTGATATTTGTAGATACGCCTGCCCTTTCATTTTAATACCTTCCATATCCCAAAATTAATAGCGTTACGGCCACCATAAGCTTTTAGAGTGAAACGATACTTTTGCCCATCTCTTTATCTATATATGCATATTAGTTCAAAAGCTTGGATTTTTTTTTTCTTTAGAACTTGCAATATTAACAATTACTATTAGGGATGGCAACGGGCGGGTTTAGGCTTAGTCTCAACTTTGTCCCATCCAAACCTGACGTGCCCCTGACGGATTAATGGCATGTGATACCAAACCCATCCCGTTTGGGCTGGGCTTAGGTCAAATTTAAAGCATATAAATTTTAAAATATATAAATGCATGGGAAGTATTGTGGTAGAAGTACTCAAACACAATCTTATTTTCAAAAAATGCTTAAAGTCAATTCTCCAACACCACTTGTACCATATGAATTTTAGTTATACTTTTAGTAATAAATAAATAGATATTATATATACGAGGTGGGGACATCAACAAAACCCAAACCCTCCCCTAATAGGAGTGGGGCGGGATGGGTCAGTTCGGGTCCCTATTAAACCCGACCCATTGCCATCCCTAATTATTATAGTACATTTAGTGGGAGACAGTAACCCTCATCCCTAATTACTATAGTACATTTTAGTGGGAGACTGGAAGCTTACATATATCCATTTTTACCAATATGTGACCTATTTCATTAAATCTAAATTGATCTCAATGGCAATCAACACTTGTTCTTATAATTGGTTATAATTGACCCAATCCACGCACAACCCTCTATTAGAGTGATGAGAGTTTGAAATACATGATTAGGCTTTTTGGGCAAGGGAGAATTTGAGAGAGACGATTGGGACGTGGGAAAAAATAATGATATTTTTATAAATAATGACGTGCTTATCTTTGTTTAATGAATTTAAGGGTAGAGTTGTCATTTTATAAAAAAAAATCAACACAAATCTTTTGGTGCTAGCTTATTCTTGCTATGACTAGTGATTTTGGGGATATGGAAGGTATTAAAATAAAAGGGCAGGGGGGTATATGCGAATACTGAAACCACAAATCTTTTGGTGGTCACCTATTCTTTCTATGACTAGTGATTTTGGGGATATGGAAGGTATTAAAATGAAAAGTCAAGGGAGTATATGCAAATACTAAAACAACGGGGGTCTATTTACAAATTCTATAAACCCTTAGGGGGTATATACAAAAAAAAAACTCTTCTTATTACTACCAACATTCCTCTTAAAATACTCATTGAATTCCTATAAAAATAAGATTTTTAAATCATAGATCTCTTCATATTATTTGAAATTTAAATTCAAATTCAAATTTAAACATGGAGATGACTATGGGCTTAATACGAGGGTCTCATTGCAAAATCCTACTGTCTATGATTCTCTAACAGTGTTTTAGAATCACACTAGAGATCTTTCAAATCTTAACTTTATTAAGATGCATCAAGACATCATTTGATTGATCCAATTGATCTATATAATTAAGGGCTTGATCAATCATAAAATCCATTAAAAATTAGGCCATTCGCTCCTCCGTCAAACTCCCCCACTTGAAAAGGACTCAACATTGAATCTGCATCAACTACATGTCTCTCTTCATTTATCACTTTTTCTTTAGCTTTAGTTGTAGTTGCAAACAGGCATTAGAGCAAAATCTCCATGTGGAGATGTGTCCAGGTTTCTCTTAAATGATGAATGCTGTACTCTATATATGACTGCAACTTGATTTGCAATAGATCTTTCTGTGGGATCCCCTTTCCAAACATAATGATCAGTATATTTGTTTGTCTCCAACAACTATGACTTTTTCATATCAAGTCCTTCATCACCTGCATAATCAATTTTGTCTACCTCCTTCAAAAGATCATATGCAACACCAACACCCTACAACACAACATGAGTCAAATCAACACACTCCCAAGTGTTATGTGCTGCTTCTACTCCATCCAATAGTTCAACTTGCTTATCATTGACATTTTGACATTGAAGTTGTTTTTATTTTATATAATCTTGATACTCTTCCTCAACTCATCAAACACAGTGAGATTAGAACAATTGTCATCTTTCTGTGCTTTAAGAATTTAAGGAGATTTTGGTTTACTAAAGATTGGTCACTATGTTGTAGAACATCTCATCATCACTATCGTCATCCCGAATCATCATTATAAATCAGATCATCTTAATCATTTTCATATGTGGCTTCTTTTGCAAAATCATAATGCTGCTGCAGACACACAATATATCAAGCATTCAGCAACTGCTCAACTTGCATCATTAAAATCTGTAGTTCAGTATCCCCAGGATCCAGTTTAGTACCTTACCTACGACTACATTTATGCAGGGGAGGCACAATTTGCGAGACAATGTCAACATGACAAATTGCAAGATCAGTATGCTCTAATACTAATTGACACAGTCCTGATTAATATAATTGGATTACCAAGAGCCCAAAATTAACAAAGCTTGAAAATCCAATGAATCCATAGAAATGCAGGAATTTATAACTGAAAAAATAATACTTTGCTGTTAGCTGGAATCTGCAAAATCTCACTCAATCTAGATCACACTACACATGCAAAAAGGAAAGGACGTAAAACTGAAATCTTATTCAAAAATTTGAAACTTTGAAGAACATGCTTGGAAGGACTTGAAATTCCTAGTATTTTTCTAGTACGACTAAGACACTTATACCATTCTCCTAGTAGAACTAAGACTCCCACCAAGATACATGTAGAATTCTCTTGAAAACAAGACTTTTAGATCATAACATCTCATCTTACTATTTCAATTTCAAATTCAAAGATGGAGGACTATGGCTCAATATGAGGGTTCCATGATAAAATCATACTGATCTTTCAGATTTGACCTTTATTTAGATAGATCAAGACATATTTACCAAAAAATAAAAAAGATGGATCAAGATCTCATTTAATCGATCAAGTCATTCAAATACAAAGGCCCAATCAATGTAATCCATGGTCATCATGGGAGTTCTTGGTTTCTCAATGTAATTCATGGTCATCATGGTGGGGCCCACAGGGACCCACATGCCAACATTACAAGTTCACAAATCCATTGAGTGACGGTTGATTTCAGCAACTAGGCAAGGCTTTATTTGGATGCATAAGTTTTGCATTGACCCAATTTCACAGTAAGGATATGCTACATCGGCTTCATTGTATAGCTTAGTTGAACTTGGTTATCTTTGGTTGCTTAAAGCATCTACTTTTTCTTCTTTCTGGTGGTTTTTTAAATGTTTCTTTTGTTGGGGAAGTTACTTGAAGAATGTACAATCAGAAAAATAAGTTGACAATTAAAATAAATATTCAAGAATAAAAGCGAGGCAAGGCGCGCCAATTAAGATGTTATCTTAAAGATAGCAAATTCCTCATATGCAGCGGTTTTTCACAGAAAGTCTATTCCTAAGATACCATGTCTCTCTTTGCCTCAAAACTGCATTTAAGAGACATAATATGGAATTGCCCAAAAATCACAAAATATATAGAAATTATATGGATTTCTTTTGTAGAAGAAGAAATTCTGTAATCTCTATCCTTTGTGGGCTAGTGTATGTTAGAGTACTTTTGTGAATTAGTGTATTCTTGAGTGCTTACATAAGAATTTGAAAATGGGCTTAATTTATAGAGTTGGAAGCAACACATGGCCATTGGATCGCAACCATTTATTTAAAGCCCAAAAGACACATCTCGTTCATTATCTTCTAAATTTGAAATATTTTGAGAAAGCAAACTCAAGTGCCCCTTGAGATTTATTTTAATTGTTGGTTTTTAGAAAATATCTAACATCTTGTGTATGATTATATTCCTGAGTTTCACTTCCACAAATTCATCCATTTTATCTTCTAAATCGTCAACTGTCTTTATTGCAGAATACTATGCATCTTATTTTCTATTCCTTAACATGTTTTTTATTGTACTATACAGTTTTGCTAAAAAGCCTGCTTTTGGTTTTGAGAATACAATCGATCTCGCTCTCGTCGCTTGATCTACGGGACAAAGAAATTCACAGGACTTCTCAACAGAAGAGCCTGTCCTAGTGGGTTTAACTTTAGAATAGTACCAAGATGTACCCTGTTTACAGATGCATGGAACCATTTCCTCAACCAGTTTCTCATCAGAAAAATCATACCCCTTATTGCCATCATTACAACCCAGGGTGGGAAGTAATCCCCCCACAAGTCAAAATAGACCCTACTGAATCTCCTCACACTCTGAAACCTTGGCCGTACAGTGGCAACATCGCCTATCCAAATCCAACAGAATGTCATGGCTACTGCAACCACAGCTACCCACCAGGTTACTACAGTTACAGACCACCACATTCTTACCTCTCACCTCATCCACCTATGTATTATTATGGACCCCATCCTCCTCATCATGATGGTAATCATTATGCGGCAGATCAGGCTCGGTATGAATATGATAAGAACATGGTGAGAGACCACTGCTGTGGATGTCCAAACCACACTTGCAATGGCAAGGCTGATAGTAAAGTGAGAATTGAAGAAGAGAAGCCTGGCCTTGAGAGGAAGGGCAGTGATTCAAATGGATTAACCAAATTGCAAAACTACCCATATCCAATCATTTGTATGCCTCCTGGGTGCATCAAGGACAAAGAGACTGATAAGCCTTTGGAGTCTGATTTGAAGACTTGCAATGGATGGGTTCCTTTGGATTTGAACAATGTCAAATCTTTGAACAAGGGTGGAGATGAGAAGAGAATCAAAGACCAGCAAACTGAAGACAAGAAACCTCAGTTGCAGTGGCCCATAATCTGGTTCCCTGGTTGTGATAAGGCAGAGGACGAAAAGAAGGATGTAAAAGATATTGAAGTCAGCCCAAAAGT
The DNA here is from genome assembly GCA_003546025.1 of Camphora micrantha. Taxonomy (NCBI): domain Eukaryota; kingdom Viridiplantae; phylum Streptophyta; class Magnoliopsida; order Laurales; family Lauraceae; genus Camphora; species Camphora micrantha. Next base: position 5,036,356 of record QPKB01000010.1, on the reverse strand, counting down.
TGAAGAAGATGCTCCACAAAAATTCAAAATTATTCCAGTGAAACTTCTTGAAAATGAGAATCATGGAGAGAAGCCAGGGGTAGCGGAAGACGCTTCTGGAAATGGGCATTCTTCAGCAGCAGTAGAGAAAGATATCAAACCAGGAAGTGCCACAACAAAGAAAGGAAATAACACAAAAAACATTGAGGTGAAGCAGCTAGAAGAGAATGGAGAGAAGAAATCAGAGACCGCTGCAAAGAAGCCAGCCTCCTCTCCTGTAAAAACATCTAAGTTGCCTCCTGTGTGTTTAAGAGTTGACCCATTGCCAAAGAAGAAAAATGGCAATGGCACTTCAAGGTCTCCTAGTCCACCTGCTGCAAAGGAGAGAGGGCATCAGGATTTGAAAAAACAGGAGCTAGTTGTTGATAAGGACAATGATGGATGCTCCAAGAATGAAGAGACTAAAATTATGAATGTGGAGGAGAAGCCATCACAAATTAGTGAGGCCAAGGAAAGAAAATCAAGGACCAGAGAGATTAAGGTTGTTGACATGGAGGAGAAAATGTTGCAGACCAGTGAAGCCAGAGGAGGACTCCCAAAGGAAAAGGACATGCAAGAAGTTAGGGTTGAGGAGAAGATGGTGGCCCAGAGGGGCAGTGGTGAGCGACAACAACTAATGGAACCTGTGGCTCAAGAAAGCAATATCACTACGAATGAGGATCAGGCTCAATGTCAGGTAAGAGATCCTACAAATCTGAGTGAAGAAGTTGGACCTGTCACCAAGAAAGCAGGAATAGATGGAAGAGAACATGAGAATACTGAAGAGAAAAAGGAAGTTGCAGAGGGTAAAAAGGTAGACAAAAAGAAGGCAATGAGGAAGATATTATGTAATGTAGAGGCAGCTGTTCTGATTCAGTCTGCTTATCGAGGATATGAGGCAAGGAGATGGGAACCATTGAAGAAATTGAGGCAGATAGCAAGAATTTGCAAGCAGGTGGATGAAATTAGGGAGCGGATACAAGACATCGAAAGCTCTGCTAAGCTGCAGGTTGATGAGAAGCAGCAGGTTGTCCTTAATGAAATGATAATGAGCCTACTGTTGCAACTGGACACTATTCAGGTATGTATTTATTTATATCAATATGTTAAACCTATGGTGATTTCTTTTTTTATGGGGTTGTGCTTGTTGAACTTAAGCAAGATTGGTGGTGTACTTGATAAAAATACAACTTTATTTTATGTATATATTATTTTATATCATCGAGGCTTTTTTCTGCTTCATATGTATCCTCTAATTGCATCATTTGTATCATCTAATTGTTAGTTTGATATCTTATTACCTTCTTCTATTTGACAGGGATTGCATCCAGATGTTAGAGAAATTAGAAAATCCGTAGCTAGGGAGCTGGTTTGCTTGCAAGAGAAGCTTGATTCCTTTGCCACCCAGACTGCAACTGAGTTACTGATAGAGAAAGCTTGTAGAGATGATGAGAAGACTACTCAAGAGAATGGTTCTGTACTAAAGGAATCAACTTCTAAGCCAGCAGAAACCTCAGAGCTGTTTAATAATGGGGATGTGGCTCCTGATGCCAGTCAATCCAATGAAGCTATGGGAACAGCAATGAGTGAAGAAGAACAGCATGAAGTTAAAGAGAAAGAGATTCTGGAAATGCCATCGGTGGATGCTGAATGGTTTGAATCTAAGCGAGAGGAACATAAAAATCACCCTACTTTAGTTGAACACACAAGGTCTGTAACTTCAAGCGAGGAACTTGCAGAGGTAAATACAGAGAATGATGGAAGACGTACTTATGAAGTGGAGGTGCTTGTTGGTTCTCCTCCATCAGTGAATGTAGAGCAGCCGGAAGAGGACTTCATTGATCTTGATACAGTGAGAGATGAGAAGGAAGATTCTGCAGTAAATGATAAGCTAGTGAAGTCATTGCAAATTGATGGATATTTGGATTCGATAGTGGAGAAGTTGTCCAAGGCTGTCCCGATGGTTGCAGAAGAGGAGGCTGCTCCTGCACTAGAGCAGGTACCATTGGTGAAAGACGATCAAGTGGAGGAACTCCTGAAGTCACAAGAAGCAAATGAAGAGGCAATTTCAGGGCCACAGTCTCCTGAAACTATGTTGACTGGAGATGAATGTGTCAATTCTGTTGTAGAGGAAGTTCTACCAGACATGAACAGAACTTCAGAAATTGAAGTGGAGGAGGTGGACACTATGTCAGTTGTGAAAGAAGAGCATGATTCTGAACATGTAGAGCTTCCGTTAATTTCAGAACTATCTTCACTAGCAGTTACAGAAAAAGATGCTGAATGTAAGCCTGTGGAAGAGGAAGGCTCTCTGGAAGATGCAGAAAACCAGCTGCTCTATTCTGGCTCTGATATTGATGCAACAGTTAAAATTGCAACTCCTGTGCTGGCTGACCAAGGGAACAATGTGGAGGTGGTGTCAGGAGGCAACAATGGGTCAGATGCAGAGGCTGTGGTTGTGATGGCTGAGAATCCAATACCAGAAGAGGTGGGAGGGTGCAACGCAGATAAAGGAATTTCAGAAGATGATAAAGTCGAATCACCTTGTGATAAAAAAGGGATGAATCCAAGTCTTGACATTTTTGAGGCTACTACTATTTCACATGAAATTGAAACGAAAAGTCAGACCCCTGAAGCTGATGTTGCTGTCGAAGCTATCACAGAAGTTGAATCTCTCCCACCACTCTCCACTCCAGAATCAGATGTAGAACAAGGCTCTAATCCTGAGAACGATTCACTGTCTGTTAGCTGTGGTGATCCTGTCCCTCCCAGTGAAGTTGAATTGCAGAAGGATGATAAGGACTTGGATGGAGAGAATGACAAATTGAAGGAGATGCTGGAGAAACTGCTTCAGGCAGGGAAACAACAGCTTACAGTCATTTCTAATCTGAATGGGCGAGTGATGGAATTAGAGAAGAAGCTAGCAAAGAAGAAAAAGATGAAGATAAGGCGACAAAAGGCAGTTGCATCTTCCTGCATCATGCACAAAGATAACCTTGTGAATCAAAGGGCTTCTGCAACTTCTATGGTTTGACTAGTACGTGGGTCTCCAGTTCCCTTCAAGGGGAAGGGATTGTATGTGTATCATTTTCTCAAGAGCTGGTTGTTGTCATACTTAAAATATCCTCCCATCCGTGTATCTTGTTATAATAAAATATGGTAGCATGTTTCTAAACTAGCATGACTTCTATTAGCTCTAACAAACAAATACACACTCATAATCAGTGAATTTCAGACTTGGCTGGGCAGATTTATCTCCAAGCATGCCAATCTTTGCTTGAGGGGAATTTCTCCAAATTGTGAAATCGTCTCAGAAACATGTTGGTTCACATATCGATCATCTTCGGTATCGCTTGAGTTGGATCAGTTATCATAACCTGTTTCAATTGCAAGTAGTAGTGTTTGAATTAGTGGTGGGAGGTTGATTTTGTTGTGTTTTCATTTTTTGTTGTTGTTCCTTTCGTTGGTTTTAATATAAGTTTATTTACCAAGAAAGATTGTAAGCAGCTGTGTTTCAATTAAATCAGAAAGCGCAAGCGCTGTTGTTTCCAGTCGGTTCATCCATTTAAACCCAGAAGCAATAAGCCCTATTGTTGGTCCCCAGTGAGTTGTTCTTCCATATCAACCAGGAAGCACTGTAACATGAATAGTTCAAGAGTGGGCCCAGTTCGGATTGGAGTGAATTTTTTTAGAAAGCAAATATAAGAGGTTATAGTTGTCGTTTATGATTTGTAATTTAGATATGAACTAAGATTAGGATAGACACAAATATTAAACACTATAACTTGACATATTTAACAATTTCAAATAAGGCAACCGATATTTTATTTTATAGTGCTTATTAATGGAAAAAAAAATATTATTTTCTAGCATTTTATAATATTCTGAATTTTTTACATAACTTTTATTTATTTTTAGCTAATAAAAAATTTACACTTCGCGACAGACCGAAAACCACAACTGATATCTTAGTCTTTGAAGTTTACATGCCTACCTAAACAAAATGGAGCAATTTTGTCCACTCAGTTACTCCCAACCACCCACCACATCAACAGGAAAGACAAAATTGCAGGAAATCAAATTCATGATTCAGATAATTGATTGTCACTATGTACGTTCTATCTTGGGTTCATAATAAGGTACACTGCTTATGTTTGGATGACCTGAATTACAATTTATGAGTAAGTCCACATTGTTGTTTCTTTGCCACGCCCTCTAGCCAATACAGGTAACAGTCCCAACTTCCCAGTATACAAACAGGACTTTGGATTACAGATGTCATACAAGAACAACTTTCACTGGGTAACTTCAACCAAATAAAGCAAAAAACCATTTAAATACAAAGAAGAGAGACAAAATAAGACCAGTCAATATAGAAATGGCAACAGATTTATAGAGGAAGCAGATCAATTACAACAACAAAAGCAGTCAAACAGGCTTTAAACTAACTTCATCAGGATGCAGAGTATCTGCAATGCAAACATTTTTTGATTCTAAATTCCGACTCCAACTTCTATGAATGATCCTGCTATTTCTTCATCAAAAGCATCAATATGAGTAATGTCATCACCCACCAAAATGAAGAGCCATGTTGATTCAAACATCAATTCAGAACTTTCAATCAATTGCAAGTCCCATGATGTAGTCCAATGATATAAATATGATAAAAATCAGTATATGAAGTAGGAAGGGACAAAAAAAGGAAGTTGAATCCTAATTAAAAAAAAAAAAGTTAAAACTGGAAAACATAAATGGTGCTTGGCACATAAAGATTAAGCCAATTTCTGTTCTTTTGGAAGAAACAAGATATCTAAAAATCGTCTCCAACAATTTCCTAGAAACTATTAAAAGACCTCCAATCTTCTCCAACAACTTCCTAAGAAACTGTTAATTGACCTATCCCCAAGATAAGGTAACAAAGGTAAACCTAAAGCAATATGATGGACCTCCCCAAATGGAAACTTTCAAACAAAAAAAAAAAAAAGGAAAATAGATTCTCTTTTCAACTAAGACATATTCTTAAGATCAAAAGGAGAGAAACAGAAGTTTACAGTAGTTCCAACTAAGAAATTTAATTAGCTTCTTAAGCTACCTTCTCTATCTCCACTATGACACTTGCAGTTCCAAGCCAAATATCATGGGGGGGGGGGGGGGGGGGGGGGGGGGGGGGGGGTGGGTGTTGTGTGTGTGATGTGGCTGCTAAACAAACAAAGCATTGATCAGACAGTTGTAACCATCTATCGATTCATAACAATGACATAATCAATAAAAAAAAAAAAAAAAATTTAGAGGCAAACATTGGCTTACCCGTTCTGTTAAGACTAGCTTTGCCCAGATGGTAAGATAATTAGTGTTAAGTTTGCAAAAATTGAACATCATTATAGAGGAAAATTTTCTCTCATACACATGCGCTCCAGCAGAAGTGCACATCCAGACCATCACCAAGGTGGAACCCCCTTGAATTTCACCAGGTTCCCTGTGATGGACAGCACCATGCACATTGCACAGTGCGTAGGTACACAGAAGAAAACTGTCTCATTATTAATATCCAAACCACTGATAAGTGACAATGCTTAGAGTGAAAAATGTCTCAGAAAAGAGAATCTTAACTCTTTTATTTGCAACCAGAAAAATAAAATTATGAAAGAAAATACAACAAATTTATATGGAAAACCAGGTGAGTAGAGCAATGGTCAGCCATTGTCCCACCAGGGGCAGGTTTAAAGATCAAACTCATGAGGACTCCTCAACCACTATGGATTCTGTTTAGGATAACTGTAAAATAGTATCCATGTAGTTTCATATAGAACAATAGTATAAGAATAAGAAATCTACATATAAAATCTGTTATTTTTTATTCTCACATGCAACCACCTATAATACCCGGACAACATGGTCAGGCCTCTCAATAGGTGATCAGGGGGTAATAAAAAAAAGGTCATTTGACCATTTTCAATGGGTTTTGTTTTAAAACCAATCATAAGAAAGTAAAAATTCCCTTCAACTATAGTAAACTCCACAGTTGACCCTTGATTGAGTTTGACTTTAACATACACTGTCTTAGTTTAAACTATGGTAAAAATACCATACTCAAGCTAATACAAAGAAAATACATGGAGGAAATATAGCTAGTTTCAGTCAACATGTTGGGTATTTTTGATAATTTAGAAAATATAGTTAGTTTCCATCAACATGGTGGAAAACAAGTCTGACTGCCATTCAAAGTGGTTGACGGATGTCAGCAGGGGAGTATACATGTTTGTTTGTAAAAGCCAAAAAATAAAGGTAGCTTTTTGTGAATAAAAGAAAGGACACATGGTTATATGTAAATTTCCCTAAGAACACTAAATTTAGCATCATGGATTGTTATGGTCTAAGTCCCAAATCAGAATAACTTGGTTCCATTTAAGGTTAAGTCCAGATCATCAACCACTGGATAAAACAAGAATACACTGCCCTGAACCAAATTTCTTATTATGCATTTTGTGAACTTTTCCTACTACCTTTCTTACATTTAAACAAAACCCCATAATCAGGTTCTTATTTCAAGGCTGTCACATTATAAGTAGGATGAGTCTTTAGCATCATCATCATCTTAGACAAATCTCACATCTAAACTCCAAGGAACATTAATGAGTATCAGAATCAGAAGCTACCGATTCAATGTCTGCTGGATGAGCATGTAATGAACTTCTTGAAGATGTCCCCTCGCCCAAATAGCGTTGCATCACCAAAACTGATGCCTTCGTTGAAAACTCTGGTGACGTCAACAAGCTTCCAATTGGACCCAATTCAGGACAATCACTCATGTCAATTTGAGTGGCCTCCACAGCTCCCTTGGGTACCCGACCCACTAGAATCAGATTGCAACAGCTGAAGTCTCGAATGGCTGCTATCATTTCCTCTTTGTTTCCAACAGTCCTCTCTTCATACTGAAATGAATCATCTTCAGTGCTGGTCATTCGGCATTCAGCAAGGAGATTGTTAGATTCTGTGGAGTTGAAATTGTTGTTTGCATTGACTCCAACCACTGCACCATTGGTGGATTGAGATAAGAAGCGGATCACAGTCAGCCGGATCCCAGGGTGTTCTGCCATCCGCATCCCATATGCAAGAGCCTCACAGTCATCAGGCCCACCGAAGAATAGGACAGCAACAGAGGAAGTGACATCTCTAGCAGAGATTTGCACACTGCCCCCAAGGCCACGGTCTACAAGAATTCCAACTGAACATGGTGCATTCTCAAGCACTTTCCGGTTGACAGACCGGAACTCCTTGCGCATTGACTCCAAGGCACCATCCACCCTCTGTTGCTTGTGGAATGGTAAAATCACGACCGCCGCTCTCTTCATCTCCGCGCTGGCACAGATATCTTCATGAATGTTGGAAAGCCGTGAAATTGCTGTCATTGGCCTTATGGAGACCCTGCTCAGTCGCTGAAAAGCCTCAAAAGTAATGACTAGTTGTTCAGAATCAGACCATGGCATCCTGTTCCAAAATGGTAGCCCGTTTTTCCTTGCCTTGTGCACCATGCGGATTGCTGATGACCTCTCAGAGAGCTCCATAAGGTGCAATGCATAGACACACAGCCTTGACCGTCTCTCAGACCCTCTAGAGGCTTCAATGAGATTTATCATCGTTGGAATATTCCTCGTGCTGTGGAAACATGCCAAGATACGAAGTTCAGTGTCTCTGAATTTCCTATGTATGGTTCTATGCTTGTAAGACGAACTTGCTTTCCTTGCAGGCTTATATATTGCCACAACGACAGGTGTAGTGAGAAAGGTCGTGAAAAGAGCCATTAGAACCATTATAGCAAAGGTCTGATCATTCAACACCTGCAGCAACACATCAAACATAACTTCAAGCAGAGTGGAATCCAAGATCAGATTTGCTTGGTTATGATTTGTTATGGATTTTGGATAAATCTAGATTGTACGCAATCAATTTCAAAGATGGCAACTTATATATACATACAAGAACGATTCGACAAGCATAATTTTCTGACAATGATTTTTTTTCCCACATCCAGAATTCATTCATTTCAAAATTTGGCTTCTGTTTGTCAACGATCTTCTCATTCACGATTAATTCACCATCAACAAAGGTTGGTGCGTGTTGAGAGAAAATGATTGCTTCCTTGTAATGTAGACCATAAGTCATTAGGTCTCAATAATTTATTCCCAACCAGAAGGATTGAGCCCCACCATTTCATTTCCTGAGAAGTATTGAAGTTCTAAATTGGTTGAGAAATTTTTTCTATTGATACCAAACAAAAGAAAGCACCATTTTCTTGAAATCAAGACTCTTGCAAACATCAAAGACAGTAGTAAGAACTTAAGATAGGATAGCAACCTTAATTGACACTGAAATAACAGAACAAAAATAATTATAAACTCATCATAGTATTTTTATCATTTGGATGAAGGGGAAAGCATTACCTTTCTATCCTTACCAATGTTGAGCACAATCAATTCTACCAAGCCTTTTGTGTTCATGAGAAATCCAAGTGTGAGAGCCTCACGAAAAGGAATCCCCCAAGCAAGCGTGACAATGACAGTACCCACAATCTTCCCCAGGCAAGCAGTAAAAATAACCAAAACAAGCAGCCCCCATGACTGAGCGCCCTGAATAGTAGCCATATTGGTCTTCAACCCGCTGGAAGCAAAATACAAAGGCAGAAACAGGCTGGATACAAGATCCTCCACCTTGTCAACCAATGCACCTGCAAAGGGGCCCTCCTTTGGGATAAAAATCCCAACCACAAAAGCCCCAAAAAGGGCATGAATTCCAATAGTATCAGTGATAAACCCAGCTGCAAGGACGGTGGCAAGGGTGACACATATGTAGGTTTCATCTACAGGCTCGCCATCCTGACAACGGAGGGCCATCCAGGAAAACATTGGGCGAAGAATGAAGAATGCACATACAATGAAGGCGACTCCACATAGAAGGACCCAAAGGGAGATGAGAGGGGAGTGCCCCGAACTAGATAGGGCAATAGCAAGGGCAAGAAGGATCCATGCAACAACGTCATTGACTGCGGCAGCGGACATGGCCATTCGGCCCATATCAGTAGTTAGAAGCTTGAGCTCAGCAAGGATGCGGGCTAAGACTGGGAAGGCAGTTATAGAGAGGGCCACACCCATGAAGACTAGAAAAGGTGGCCCATGCGCACCTTTGGAGATTGTTTGTTTGAGAACCAATGAGGAACCAATCCCAAGCACAAAGGGTATGCTGATTCCAGCAGCAGCAATGCTGAGAGCCTGTTTTCCTGTCTTCCGAATGGCCTTCAGATTCAATTCTACTCCCACTAGGAAGAGAAAAAAGAGGAGCCCCATGTTCGCTAGAGTGTCTAAAACTGTGAGGCTTCTTTTAGGAAAAACTGCATTTAGATAGCTCTGGCTACGGCCTAGAGCCGATGGTCCAAGCAAAATTCCTCCCTGCATGGGACAAAAGTTAACGTTAAATTCTTCTCAACATATGAATGCAAATTAGCAAGTATAATATATAGATAGGAGCGCTACAAAACTTTTGGTAGTTTCTTCTTTTTTTTTCAAAAAACGTCCCTCCTAGTGGAGCCCACTTTATACATTACAACCATAGAATGGCGTTGGATGGAAAGATATGGAAAATAATAAGATCTATCTATATTTAAAATTTCCAAATGTCCACACACAAGACCACCGTGAATTACTGCAAAGCCCATGGATTTGCATCCATCCGAATGGACTGGACCTTTGGATCGAGGGTCAACTTTTTTTTTAATTAAGTGGTTAAACTTGTAGGCCATGGATCAAGGGGCTAGAGGAATGGGATTAAACCCAAACTTGATGATTGGGCCCATCAAAGATGGTTCTTCCCATCCACCCTTGTCCCATAACCAATGGGGACTTGGGTGGGCCCATCATGGTGTCTCTCATCGTAAGCGGTAAGATTTAACTTCACAGAAGAATTTCACACACACAACACGCATATTCCTGCACATCTGGTGTGCACAGTCTTACCGTGCATACCGGCTGTTAGGGCCCCACAGATGATGCGAAATGGGAGGGATGGAAAAATCCACTCATGATGGACCTAGTTATCAAAAATGGGGTCAATCTCATTCCTCTAATCTAACCCCTTGATTCATGGCCTGTAAGTTTAACAACTTTATATTAAAGTAAAAATTGACTAGCAATTCAATGGTCCAATCAATTCGGTGCATGCACGTGGTCTAGTGACTATCTAGGAGGTTCCATGCGTGTGAACATTACAGATGAATCATAAGTTAGGCCCACTAGAATTCTCACAATAACGATGCACCGTAAGGATATACAAGAGCATTTCCCATATATATTGTATAAGGCTCTGTGCCTATACATCCTTACTGTACATACCAGCTATCGGGGCCCACTTGAGACCCCACAGATCATGGGATAGGGAGGATTGAAAGACCCTAGTGGGACCACCAACCATCAGATTTGAAGTTAATTTGATGCATGTGGGGCCCACTAGGTGATATGTACTGTAAGACGGTACATACAGGATTTAAGGGATGATTATCCACACATGCACATATAATTAGTGAACATGGAAGTTTAAGAGATTATGATTTTCCAACCAATTGAGTGATCGTCCTTGGGATTGATCCTATGAATATATAATTTCCTCTCATCTAAATGTAGTAGGTCCAGTAAGGTAATACCCTTAATTGGGTGATCACATCCCTTAATTGGGCAATTACAAAATTAATGCACAACTATCTACTCAATACATTTGAACAGTCAACTCTACCATGATTGGAGGGTCCACATGTCACAAGAGCCATTCTATATATATTATATATGAGAGGCTCTCCTAAGCTCAAGCTTAGGATAAAATCTCATAAGCTCATGCTTGTGGGGCCCACCTTTGGTCCATCCAAATGGACCAAACATATGACCTCTCTAAATTGCACAAGTCCACCAACTTTCGGTCATATCCGAATTTACTGGACCGTTGGATCGACTATGTATCGATCCGAATGGACTATTGACCATGAAACTTTTGGGCCCATATGGAGATGATAGAAATCACAGTTGGGGCTGATTTTTTGCAGAGATGAAGATCTCAGGGAGTCCTTGAAATCCCCCCAACCCCCATCCCCATGTGGGTCCCCAAGTGGGCCCCACCACACACTTGAGCTTACCTTATCCTAAGCTTGAACTTAGGAGAGCTGGCCTCATTATATATATAGATACATATATATATGGGAAATATTCAAGTGCATCTATCCCTCACCACAAATGGTGAGGGATAGATGCACTTGAATACCCCCCCCCCCCCCCCCCCCCCCCCCCTCTATATATATATATATATATATATAGACAGAGAGGGGAATGTTCATGTGCATCCATCCCTCACCATAGGCAAAGGGACACTTACATAATCAAAAATATTTGTGTGCAAAAGAGAAAAATCTATATATGGTCATATGCATAAGAGGAATGTTCATGTGCAAACCTCTCTCTCTCTCTCTCTCTCTCTCTCTCTCTCTCTCTCTCTCTCTCTCTCTCTCACACACACACACACACACACACATTTATATATAAACACACTTGTGAGAGCTACTCTCACCAACTATATGAGAGCATGCAATCTCAGCCCTCCATTTACTCTTCACATCCAACGGCTGGGATGAAAAGTCACTTTTTTGAGAATTAGCCCTCTTCGTTTTTTCTTCTTCCCACCCATAGGGGGACGAAACCCTACTCCATTCTCCTCTCTACGAAGCCCAACAACGTGTCTCCAGATCTCCGATCAAGAATGAAAAGCTATCTCCCTCCATCTTTTTCATTTCTCGGTGCCCATTGCCCAAGAATTTGGTAATCGATTCAGCACATGATTGCCTGAATTCAATTTTGCATCAAAGTTAAACTAACCCTATTACCTAAAAAAAAAAAGTCACATTTGATACAAACTTTGCCATTTTTTATACAAACTTGTCCATTCTTTATAAAATGAAATACGTATTGATCTTCTAGGGGTAGATTACCTATGTATGCAAATCTGTTCCCACATGTTAATTTATACACAAGTATAATGCTAATTATTCAGTATGTTTGTTTAGATGAAGTTCTTATATAAAAGATCATTACTAGTCTGAGAGAGGCAAAAGTTGTAGAAAGTAAAAATAAAAGTAGCAAGAAGCTCAAGGTAAACAAAACTCCAAGCCACAAATGGAAAAGTGCATAAAAAATAACTTACAATCATCTCTGCAATCACCCGAGGCTGCCTCAAAGGCTTGAGAATAAAAGCAATAGAACGTGTGAGTAAAAGCACGAGACATATTTGCAATATGGCCAAAGGAACTGCAAAGTTAAGAGGATTATCCCCTTGGAAAGCTCCATTTGATGTAGCTGCCATCGGAGATGGACAAACATGCAATGTAGAATTGGCCATTGTGTAAAAATCCACAAACAGATTCACTTATGAAGCCCTGCAACAAACACTGTTTAAATTAGAATTATCTGAATGCATAGTTGTTCTTTTATGCCAAACAAGTAGTAAAAGCATTCTAAAGAAACAACAACCCTGTATGTGGAACAAAAATGACTCGAGATTACTTTACTGGCCTTGAGAGCAAGGAAAAGGCTTGGGGTGATTCTTGATTTATAATTTCGAAACTCCAGCATTTTCTCAATTGATTTGCAAAATTTACATGTATATATACGGTTTTCTTGATACTAACATTTCGTGTAATTTAATACCGTTACATCAGAATATTAAATTACATTGAACCAAACACAAAGAAAACAGTACAGGGCATTAGTTTATATATATATATATATATATATATATACACACGCTGATGCTCAGATGCACATCCTCTTTTGAGAGACAACTGTGTGGACCCCCTTTTATGGGCACATGCGACCCCCTATGGTCAACACACCTCCCTCACTACCCACTCCCCACCAAATGAATTGGCAAGAGCCCACATTTAACACTCATCAAACCATTACTCGATGTTGGATAAAAATCCTAAAAAAATAATGCCTTCTAAAGCCATTAAACTTGAGGGCCATGAATCAAGGGGTTAAGATGATCTAATAGAGTTGAGATTTTGCACACATATAGGCCCATTCAGATCTTTCGATCCCTCACCAACCGTATGATTGGCAAGCAACCGTGTGGACTGCAGACCCCCTTTTTAGGCATGTGGGACCCCTTACTATCAATCCAAAACCTATTCGGTCTTGAAGTTTTGCACATATGTAGGTCCCATCTGGATCTTACAATCCCCCCGCCGGGCATGATTGTTGTTGCCCTAAGTGGGCCCCACAAGACTGTCTGGACAGAGAGAAAGAGAGTGTGTGCCAGGGAATAGGGACCCTTACTCAACAAGACCAAATTCACTCCACACAGAATAAGAATTACAGTAAAATAAATCCAACACTCCGTTTCGAGCTAAGGTGTTCTTCTGACCATTGAAAGCTTGTTAGTTAAATGACAATGTGTTTCTTTACTCGTTGCCATGGTGGCTGAATAAAGGAATATATAAAGTGGCAATTTCTTTGGAAATCAAATTTCTTAATAACTAGTCAATTTCACTGGAAAAGGCTTTTAACATATTCGTAATTATCCATTTCATTATGATTGGTGTGTGCATAAGGCAGGGTGGTGACAAGAATGCATGGCAAGCTTGATAGCAATTTGATTTTCAGAAAATATTGTAGAGCTGAAAAGAATGAAATCCATTTTCCTTAACAGAAGGTGGAACCAATAAATTTGGGCCACATCTACAGCCAATGGCTCTATATAAGAAGAAGGAGACTACGAAGAACACCAAACATGACAGACCTATTATGGAGACATCCTATCAAGCCAAATCAGTATAAGCACTGAGATCTAGAAATACTGAATATAAAAAGAAGATTTCTTCATTCAAGGCATTCAGATATGCATGTACTTTGTAGTCCATAGAGGCATAGACTCCAGAGACTGCCTAGAGAAGAAGCCTTGGAGAGTGATACCTAGTAAAACATGAGTAATATCAGGTTGTTTACATCTTCTAATAGTGAAGTCCTTTGACAATACTTCTACAAGGTGAAGGACTTTTCTTTGCTAACCCTTCACCATCCTCACTGGTAATTCCCATAGTTTTAGTAATCTTCTTACCTTGGTTAAAGGGGTAATTGCGCAACAGTGTTGTGAAGATATAAACCATTATAATGATAGCATTATCTCTACGTCAAAAGAGTATCCAAGTTCACCTAAGTGTATTCATATGGCTTCCTGCAATGATTATGTTTCCATAAATATAAAAATACTACCAAAAGAAAATCTTTCATAGTTCAAAAAGAGCTACTCAACTTCTTTAAGAACCGACTTCTTTCAAGAAAAAATAACTCTCAAATAAAGCCCATTATGCATTTGTAGATTGTGCTTCTTGATTTACAATGGTATTTTGGTAAACCCTATGGTTGTTGTTTATATGCTTAAATCTTAATTAAGGAATCTACGTATGAACACATTTTTTTACATCAAGATGAAACAGCTATCACTTGTAACGAGATACAATCGCTATAACACAACATATCTAATGCTTCTTGATAACCACATCCTTAAAGGATTCATCATAACAAGGCTCCTATTCTTGACTACAATCCTTGGCCACCAATCTCTCTTTACATCTACCCACAAAACCATTTAATCTAACCCTTACCTTGCCCACAAACTCTTACGCAGAGTAAGTGGTTTGCCCATGTTTATTAAGTAATTTTCTTTTACCATCCATTTCCTCTCTCAATGCACATAGCAGCTAGCTCTTGTATCTGAAATAACTGATATAAACATTACTTACCACAAAACGCATTGTAAATGACAAATTGTTTTACAGGAATATATCTCTATCTGTGTTTCTTGCTTGAAAATGTGATGATCTGGATTGTAAGAGGCACCAAATTAGTGAATGCGGGAGACAAGTAAGCAGTTCTTATAACTAGATTGTGATTGCACAATAAATGGGATAACTATTAGAGCTACTAGATAATAAACTACCAGCCACTAGAGGATGAATGCTTTATATATTTCCACATAACCAACACCACTTTACCAGAGGAAGTGGGAATCAGACTTTTCTGGTCATGTGCATCAATTAATTTCTCTTAAGCTGGATGATAATAACTATCTATTATGGCGTTCTCAGTTTCTACCAATACTACGTGGCTATGATTCGGAAGGCTATATTGATGAACTCATCGTGTTACCACTTCTGCTGATGCTAAAGAATATCCAGCTTATAGTGCCTGGCATAAGCAATATCGATTCTTGGGTGGCTCTTATCATATCTCTCTGAATGTGTCCTTGCACATGTTGTTCATCTAAATGCCTCTTCTGCCATTTGGGCCACCCCTGAGTGAACATTTGCTTCTCAGTCTTGGGCTCATGTGACGCAGTTGTGTCTAGAGTTGTACGCACTTAAAAGGGGAAGCCTCTCTATGTTTGGTTATTTTCTGAAGGCCAAGACGCTTGGTGATGGTCTTGCTGTTGCCGGACATCCTGTTTCTAATTATGATCACATCCTCTATATCCTAAGTAGCCTTGGATCTGACTATGACGTGTTTGTCACATCTATCACAGTTCATTCAGAGAACAGCACTATTGATGATCTTCATGGCATGTTTCTTAACCAAGAATCAAGGTTAGAGAAAAATTTTGTTTCACTTGACTCACCCACGGCCAATCTTTCTACTCGCAGTCGTGGTAACTGGTAAGAGATTCCCCAATCACATCAGTCAAATAATCGGGGCTGTGGGCAAGGCCGTGGTTGTGGGCAATTAGCCCCATCCCAACAGTCAGCCAAAGGAACTTGCCAAGTGTGCAATTGCTATGGTCACTCCGTGTTAAAGTGTCAACACTGCTTTGATCATTCATTTCAAGCGGAAAATGCAGCTTCGGCACTTATGGCTGCCCCATCTTCAGTTTATGATTATAACTGGTATCCTGATTCAGGTGCCACTCATCACTTAACTGCCAATCTCTGCGATTTGAATTCGCCTTCAGAATACAATGGGTCGGATTCTGATAAGATAGGTAATGGTAAAGGTATGGTGATCTCACACATTGGGCATTCTTCCCTTCAATCTCCTATGCATGCCTTTGCCTTCAATAATATTTTACATGTTCCCTCTGCTTCTCAAAATTTACCTTTTGTCTCCAAATGTACTTCTGATAATAATGTTTATTTTGAATTGCATCCCCATTCTTTCTTTGTTAATGATTGGCTATCAGGGAACATTCTTCCGAGTGGCCAGAATAAAGGTGGACTCTACTGTTTGCGTGTTGATAGCCAAGCCCCCATTCAATCAACCATCCTCATTGGTGAACGAATTTCCTTGGACATGTGCATAGTCGTCTCGGTCATCCAAGTTCACATATTGTTCAACGCGTAGTTTCTCAATTTCGTTTGCCTGTACTGAATAAGAATACAATTTTTTGCTCATCTAGTCATATAGGAAAATGCCATAAACTTTTTTTCTTGGATAGCATGTTTGTTGCTAGTAGTCCTTTGGATTTAATTTTTTCGGACATTTGGGACTCCGCTCCTATTATTCTTACTCATGGGTATTGCCATTATATTCATTTTGCGGACTCTTACAGTCATTTCACTTGGTATTTTACTCTTTATCAAAAGTCAGATGCTTTGACGATATTTCAGAAGTTCAAATTGTGTGTTGTAAATTTACTTGGCTGCAAAATTAAAACCTCCAAACAGATAGTGGTGGTGAGTTTTGAAAGTTCAAATCTTTCTTAGAAGCTCATGGAATGACCCAATCACTTTTCATGTCCTCATACACATGAACAAAGCGGCCTTGCCAAACGCGAGCACCGTCACATTGTTGAAATGTGTCTTCACTACGCTGGCCAATGCCTCACTTCCACTAAACTATTGGGATGATGCCTTTGACACGGCAGTTTTTTTAATCAATCTCGTTCCATCACCAGTCTTTCTTCAATAAATCTCCATGGAAACGATTGGTTAAAGTGGTGCCTGATTATATATTTCTTAAAATGTATGCTTGTGAATGTTTTCCATATTTTTGGTCCATGCCCTGAGCCTTTATTGGCTACAGTGATACTCATCGTCGTTTTTTCTTTTCAGGGGTACCCAGCTAAGGGGGCTAGGACCCTAGAAATCTGGTGAGGAAAGTAGACCTCAGGTGAGGGAAGGTGACAACCTAGGTTCGAACCCTAGGCAGCCGGTGAAGAACAGACGCCTCTTATCATTGGGGTAAGAAGCCGTTCTTGGTACTCATCATCGTTATAAGTGTCCTCACCGATCATCCGGCGGTCGATACATTTCCCGACGCGTGGCCTTTAATGAAGATAATAGTCCTTTTTTTCTACATGTCTACCTAACACAGTCCCAAAGCCACAATCCACAGCAATTATTGGCCCACCTCCCATTTATGCTCCTTGCCAAGCGGCTCAGTCCCCATCAGCCACCAGTACCACTCCATCACAATACTGTTTCTTCCACTGCCCAAACAACACCATCCCAGCGACTCCTTTCTCTAGATGCTGCTGCCCCTGTACATGTTGCCCAACCAGCCCAGCCCACACCTGCTGCTGCACAACCCCATTCGCCAATCGACTTCAATCATTTAATGTTGCCGCCCCGCAGGCCCAATCATCTGCACCCATTCTCTCCAGCCCCGGTCCTCCTATTGACGTTCCTACCGACACTCATCCCATGGTCACACAGGCAAAGAAAAGTCTGGGGTTTTCAACCCCAATGTTCTTACTAACTCTACAGTCTATCCTCTTTCTCAGGCCCTTGTGTGTGTGTGATGATAAGCCGACGTGCTATTACCCAAGTTTACAAAGATCCCAATCATAGACGAGCAATGGTTGATGAGTTTAATGCCCTATGATGTTAGATATCGTTTATGACACAAGAAACACACCCCCAATGGCGAGTTGTGTCGTCTCACACGTCATGGTGTCAGAGGGATCGATCCCTGAACAATCACATGTTGATTAGTCAAAGGAAATCTAAAACAGTAAAACGTCTCTCGCGTTATATCTTAACGGTATCAAGGTATCAATCCGTGGGCAACTAGGCTTTACAGGTTGAGTAGTGAATCACCCATCTATCAAAAACAAGGACATCCAACATTTTCAATGCCCTATGATGCTAGATAGATACCCTTCATCATAGAGTTGACCTTATGATCGTTTTCCTTCATCATAGAGTTGACCTTATGATCGTTTTCCTTCATCATAGAGTTGACCTTATGATCGTTTTCCTTCAAGCAAAGCAAAGCAAAAGGGAGGAGAGAACAAGTGGGGTAAAAGAGACCCTTACCTTTCGATGATTCGATCTAAAGCTGATGGGAACGGTTCAAAACCAAAGAAGCCTTTGTTCCTTCCGCAAGCATTTCTTCTTCTGCTGCTGCTGCTGAGAGATTCCGAGAAAAATGAGAGGCTCGTTCCCACTACCAATCCTAAAAAGCAGTCGAATTTCAAGGCGGGAGTTAGAACTTAGAAATGTATAGCTGTCAGTGGGTCCCAACTCCCAAGACGGTCGAAGTCAATGTCCCACCTTCCAATTATACTGAATGTCCACGCATTGGTTATAAGTGATAAAACAAAAGTGGGATGGTGAAATTTTGTGCTGTAAAGGGCCCTAAAAGATGGTAGGTGGGCCCTCTGTATTAAGAAAAAAAACAGAGGTTTAAAGCTTGATTGGTTCCAATAACATGATGATGCAACAAAGATTCTATGCCCAACCAAGGGATGGTGGGTCTTGTCAAGAATTTGCAAATAGATGACATCATTATATAGGGTTAGTGGGTGATTCTATGTATCCTTAGGATTACCAATGATCGACCGAAGGGGGGTCGGCGGATTCCCATCTTATAAAAAAAAAAAAAAAGATAGACATCATTTGATGGTCCATCTTTTTTTCACTAGTAATTCAGCTTTTGGGCTAGGACCCAAGAGAGCCCACGTATATAAAAAGAGGAATCCACACACATATAAAAAGAGTGGCATTTCCAAAAATCGATTATGAAGAACCTGAACCGGGTGACATACGGGGTTGCCCTCGAACCAGCCAACCCCTTGTTGTCAATGGTTAATTTGACCGAAAGTTCAACACCTTTTGTAAGTATACGCATGTATTTAACATTTAAACCCAAATAATTATGATCGTGAATGTGCTTATCTGACCCTATTCATTCGGACGCTTCTGGTTGAGACTTGACCCACATCAAAGGTTGACAACTTGCATGGTTGAACTACCGTGCCATTCACTAGTACCTCTTTTCCATTACTGGGTTTTGGTTAAGAATGGAGGATTCATGGCAGAATCATGGTAGATGCTGTCTTTATGGATTTGAAGCCATTGTTGATTTCGAAATCAAACATGTAAGTTGTATTCTGATTCTGTATCAACTATTTATAAATATAAAGGAGACATCCAAAATAAGACGTGGAATGCATTAGATAAAAGAGCTTCAAAATAATTTTCTTAATACACAAGTAGGGCTATGAAATGGTATATAATTAAAGATTAAATAGATTATCCAATATGAATAACCCTTAAAACTTGTATAGATTTTTATTATGTAAATATAATAGTTCTAAATCTAGATCTTCAGGTCCGAATATACGGGAAAACGATTTCAAGTCCAAATGTTCAATATCATATATGCATGGATCTGGATTTGGATCTCGATTTTTCTCTAATCCAAAAATAGGGTCAATACTCACCTTTATTTAGAACTGAAGACTTGGATACTCAAATAATTGATACCCATTTGTAGTCCTAGTCATGGGGTACCACATTTGGATGAATTAATTACTAGTTAGCATTGTCACAAATATCCTTCTTGAAATATTATTTTCTCCACTTAATGTTAGTGTACTTTCAAATTTGAGGCTTCCTCAGATACTATAAAGAAAATGTTGGAATAAATAAATTCACCTTTTTAAATGATATCAAATCCTAAAGAACTAAAAATAAGGAAAAGTTACAACTACGGCGTTTTTTTTATAGAATTTGTACTATTTTATTCCAATTTTATTGTAATTTTATCTTTTTTCACACGACATTTTTAAGCTTTGTGATATCTCAAAAATATCACATTATTTCCAACAAAAAAAAAAAAAACATCTTATTACAGTATTGTGATATTTTAAAAAAATGGCTGATATCTTTGAGACTAGACCACTATGAGGTGGGCCCTAGACCAATTGGTTCTATATATGGTGTCAACAGCCGGATTCAATTTACTGTCCAAAGCTCTAATGAATTGAATTAAATTTAAATACTTGGTTTTGAATATTCATTGTTTTTTCTTTGTTGAATAAAATGATTGATTAACTAACCGAGCATAAAAATACAAAAATAACCATATAACAGCTGTTCGTTTCTTGTAATAGAATTTTTAGGAACTCGTTAATACATAGTGGAATTTCTGAATACTCCCTTATACCTAATCGAGAAATTCCACCAAAAAATTAAAAGGCTGGAATTTTTGAAATTCCAAATGTCATTTGATAACTTTTAGGTGAATAGAATTTTAACATGCTTGTGAAGAAAGCATGATAAGTTTTTGTCAGAAATTCTATTAAAAAAAAAACTTGTAAGACCGGTATTTCTAATTCTAGGAGCTCAAAAGCTTCTAAGACTAGTATTTCTAAGTCTAGGAACTCAAAGACTTGTATTTCTAAAGGAGAGATGCTGCCTCTAAGAGGAAGCAGTAGGAGGAACAACAACAAACTACCTAACAATGCAATAGCTATGGGTTAACGTGTCACGATTTGCTTTCCTAAAAAAGAGAAATTATCATTGAAAACTATGTTTTTACCTTGCTAATTTTGGGCATTTCTTTCTGTGTCCCTTTATCACTAAGCGCACGTTTGGTAACAAAATCTGTGGAGAAAAGATTTTCTCTTTCCACTATTGTATGCTATATCTAAGTTTGGCAGCCGCAAATCATCGCTGATTTTTTGCACCTAAAATCTGTGATTAATATGATTTTGGGATCCGATCTCCTCCCATCAGATATGCAAATCATGCGTGTAAAAGAGGTAGGTATAAAAGCCAAAATTCCACCCCCACTTCCTACCGTCTCAACCTCTCCCGTAAATTCACATATTGCAGTGGTAAATTGGATGTTTGAAGAGATAAAGGGATCAAAGTAAAAATGAAAAGATAAGATGAAAATTTTCAATATTTATTAAAATTTAATATCATGATTCAGGTTTGAAATGATTTTAAGCTACGTAAGTGATAAACAACACATTTTATAGCACTTAAAAATTCAAAAGTTGATAAAAAAAAATTCATAAATGAGAAGACTTATGAGTATAGACACCTTGAAAAATGACATACTGGTGTTTATTAAAACATGGATTGATGAAATCATTGGTGTCTCCACACTTACAATCAAACGTGGAATGCAAGTAATTATTAGCTATGCAAATCCTTGGCAAGAATTTTACTTCTCCCTTGGAATTGAGAAATCCTAAATCTTGCAGATTCCTCTCCGATTACCAAACGTGCCCTAAAGGAGTTTGGATTTTTGACATGCAGACCCTATTTTAGACTTTAATATGATTAAATAAGCTCTAAATGACACTTGTTTCCTACTATCCTTTCTATTTTCTAAAAAAGCAAAGAAAGTCTTCATATAAGGCCTTAAGGTTTTACCTTATTTCAAAAAAGAAGGCCTTAAGATTTTACCTTATTTCAAAAAAGGACACAAATTCTGAAAATTTTCAAATTTTCAAATTAGGGCGTAAATTTTTCAATAAGTTTTCAATTAAAGACATCCATCCATTTAAAGTACTTCCCGACAAATTTTTCCCTCAATATTTATAAATACCCAAATTGCTCTTCATTGAAACAAAACCCTTCTTCATTTATTCCATCGATTCGTTAGCTCGTTTTTCCTCTCCGTTTGTCTTTCTAGCATTTTTCATTCTAAAAGTAGTTAAAATTGTAATATAAAATGTCAATATCCAAAAAATACCATCAAATAACTTCCGCAACTGTTTCATCAACCATCTTTTATGGATTTGATCTAGTTCTAGACTGGCCATCCTCCATTTTTTCGATTCTTTTTCCTTGAAATGATCTGGCAAATGATCTTCAAGCCCTTGGGAATCTGACATCTCCTGAGGACTTGATCAAATCCCTGACTGATCGACCTCCTCCACCCTGGATTCCTCTTCACTAAACTCATCTTGTGCTTCATCATCAATATCATATATTTTTCACGTTGGTGTATACTCACAAATTTCTACGATTATCACAAAATTCACCTCTAGGACCCAACCATCATCGTCAATGGCTACCCATGCTCATTGGCTTCCTCGTGCCTCGAGTTCTCCCTGGCTGAATTTCTCTTAATAACTACCATTTTCACTTTGCAATCCGTTGCAATGTGTCCCGGTTTTCTGCATCGATAACACTCCTTTACTTCTGTGGACTTGGGCTTCTTGCCTTTGTTAGTATCTTCCCTTGCCTGTGAGTTATCTTTAGTTTTACAACGTGGCTTTGACTTTGAGCCTTTTGAAAATTTGACTTCCTACTTGTCTTCAATTTGCAAAGATCCCAAGTTGACGAGCACCATCACGTGGCTAGTGAGAAGAATCTCCAACTAGTCAACAGTAGGTTTTTTTTCCCATCCAACAATCACTGCCATATAAACTGCATGTTCCGCCCGTAACCCATTGATCAAAAGTCACCACAGCTTAGTATCTGTGTGGGGGCAGTTTTTAAGACTCCAAGATTAGGGCACCCCCTAATCCTCAATGATCCCGGCTACATGCATCTCGGCTCGAGTATTAATACGCCAAGCCGGGACCAGTATCGCCAGCTCGGCAGAAACCACCTTGGTCATGCCCCCGGCACATATCAGCTCAGTAGCAGCGTCAGATCTCCCACCTCGGCCAGACTTTCCAGCCACGACCTGCAGCCTGTTCGGCTCAGCTCAGGGAAGCACCATCCCGGCACATCAGCTAGGCACCCGTCTCATCACACCTTCACCTCGGCTACGTGCTAATAGCGTCTCGGGGTCTCGGCTGTATCCATCCCGGCTGAGCGCATCTCAGGGTCTCGGCTCAACGCCAGCATGCTAGCCGAGACCAGTGCTGTGACCTCGATCCAACTCGGCATGACCTCGGCCACGCGCTTTGGCTCCAGTCGCGCATCTCGGTTGTAGCTTGTGGCGGACTGCCAACCGGGACAGGTACTGACAGCCATCTCCCCTCTTCAGACATGTGGCATCCGATGGGACCTTTGCTACCAATAAGTCAAGACAGGAGCAGACCCATATGACTGACATTTAATGCAATGTGGGCTGATGAGACCTTAGCAGTCAGGTCATGGGGCCCACCATCAAATATCAAGAGTCAACTCTCCCCACCATAAAATATCTGGAAGGGACCGGTTCTAACACAGAGGATTCAGACTCAATGGCAGGCACACAGATACACTCTTACTCTGCTTCTCTTCTTCTTCTCCACCCTGAGTTCAGTCCCTGCACTAACTTAGGCATCGGAGAGCCCTGTGCTGCCCACAGCCAGAGTCCTCTAATCGTCTTCTTTTCCCTTTCAGGTCCCTGAAGTAGCTAGCTCTCTACGGTCTTTTAGATAAGTCCCGAAGGGCACCCCCTAATCTTGTGAGTTACATTTTTTGCACTTACAGTATCTGAAATTTTGTTTTCCAAATCCGAATCGCAAATCCGAGTTCATATTACCCCGATATCATAGATTCAACTTTTAGTCCTTAGATTTAGGACCTTCTTGCCGACTTCACAGATGCTCTCTTCGACACTGCTTGTGTGGTGGAACATGGCTTCTCTAATAGGCAATAGGAGTTGCGATGCTTTGATCTGTTCTGTTCTGTTCTCAGCCATGAAACCCTCAACCCCTCTTTCTTCTCCAGTTCAGATGGACGATGACATGGCCGACAACGTCCAGTGACCAGCCATCAACAGTGCAGCATAGGCAGTGACAATCCTCCTTTCTCATCTGGGTTCTGCAATTGTTCGACATAACCCTCCTTCTCTGGCGCCGAGACTGAAATAAAAGTGTCCAACCCTCTTCATCTTGTCTTTGCGACACGGACATTGCTACCTTCTCTTCTTTACCAACGAACATGCAAATATTTCCTCTCTGCAACATTAACCTACAACCTATGTTCCTCTACAAATCGAAGACAACAACAACAGTAGTCGGTCCAGTCTCCTTCTTTGACCTGGCTCTACAACTCAACACCGAGCAATGATCCCGCTCTCCGTCTTCTCGGAATTGATGACATGATCTGATATCACTTGTTAAGGGAGAAGGGAAGAGAGAAATAGGGAACACAATATAAAGTGGTTCGTTGCATTCTACATAAATTGAGTTACAATCACCAATATATATGTGAAACCGAAAGCAAATCTTATCCTAAAAAGGAAACACAATCATAAGAACCATAAATCATATCAACATAATAATAGGATATTCTTAATAATATCACAACCTACATAGCATCACTAACACAACCCCTTCGTGCGTGTGCCGAGTCAGCGATAACTTCAATAAAGGTCAATTTATTTGAATAGTATGACAAAATGTATATACATTAAAAGCACATTTTGTCATAAAGTCTACTATAGAAAAAAGAAAAAAGAAAAAAAGAAAAAAGGATGAGTCATGTGACATCATAAGTTTATTTCTCCACTCCACTTTTTTCCATCTAGATATGCTAAAGTAAATATATATATATATATATATATATATGCTATTTTTACTCCACCTTTTACTACTACTTGTGCCAAAAAAACAAGGGTGATGATTTCGGCCACCCATGAAAATCTTTCCAAAATCTTGTTTTGCGTGGCACAACCTGAACAAAAGTAGGAATTGATGAAAATCGAAACTTTTTTTAAGTGGTACTAAGGAATAGTATGCTTTAAGCAATGCATTGCTACCATTATAATCTGAAGCTACTTGCTGACAATATATTGGTCCCCATTTCATGGATGTCACCCATCCATCATGAAGTTACTTTCTCATTTCAGTTTCTATCGGCAATCTCATACATGAAAGAAGTTCTGTAGGATATTATACTTTTCTTCTTTTCTTCACTAGTGATGGCTTGATGGCATACTTCAAAAATTTAGGTATCGTTCATCATAGAGGAGTGTGAACTATTTTATCATCCCTAATTGATCTCTCTTTAGATTATCATGGAAGTATTTGGTGCTAGATCTTTTAGTTTAGCTGAATTTTCCCCCTAGTATCACAAGAAAACCCTCAAATTTTAAAATATTCCAAAATTCCCTCTAGACACTAACACCATCCATGTAGGGGAAAAAAAAGATTTGGCCCAAAAATCATCCATAAAAGGATGATAAGTTGCTAGACATAGGATCAATATATAGGAGATCACCATTTCCCTCTTTCCTATGGTGGGCTCCTCTCGCACCAAGGTGGACCTTTGACAGAGTC
Source organism: Camphora micrantha (assembly GCA_003546025.1). Lineage (NCBI taxonomy): Eukaryota > Viridiplantae > Streptophyta > Magnoliopsida > Laurales > Lauraceae > Camphora > Camphora micrantha. The sequence continues at coordinate 5,010,853 of QPKB01000010.1, read as the reverse complement.
ATATCTGCTCATCAAGACTTAGGATCCTCTCCGGCTTTCACTCAGAGAAATCCTGCATTTAAGTAGTGAAACTCTTCCATGGGGGGCGCCTTCCCATTGCGTGAGGTACCTCAAATTTTACCGGATAAGAGTTGGTCCCACTATAAAAATGACCGTTGGATAAAAAATGTGATTAATAAATATGCATTGGGACCAATACCTATTTGGGTAAAAATTTGGAGATACACCACATAACTAGGGATGTAAATGGGTACCCGATTCTCCGATTACCCGGAGGTTCCTACACGTTAAAAATCGGGTTTGGATCCTTATTTAGGCTCCGACAAGTAAATGAGTCCGGTTCCATCTTGTTTCGGACCTGTGGATCCAAGACCTTACATATTATCTCAATTTTCGAAAATTTTTCTTAAAAATCAATTTTTTTTAATATTATTCTCTACTTAAACCCAAACCCGGATCCAGACTCATCCCATATATGGTTCTGGTTCTAGATCCAAGAAACTGATTCCAAAATGGTTCCGGGTCTGAATCCGGTTTCATCTTCTCCTTAATGGTTCCGGTTCCGGGTCCCCCATGGACCTGGACCGGAACCGGACCCGGAACCGGAACCGACCCATTTACAGCTCTACACATAACGGAAGGCTGGGATTTTCAATGGGTGAGCCGGCCCACTACGGAGTTCCTTCCACTCCAGCAACTCAGCATTTCTCCGAGTCAAAGCCTCAAATAATCCGTACTCACATCATGCTTTTTCTTGTTAATGCAAAGCAAAAGGAGGAGAGAAGAAGTGAAAAAAAGCCTTACCTCTTCTCTTTCTACCACAAGCACTTCTTCTTCTTCTTCTTCTTACCCCGAATGTCCTATCTATTGATCAAGTGAAATTTCGGTTTGTGGTAATACGAAGTGGGACGCTGAAATTTGTGTCGTAAAGGGACTGAGTGTTGCTAGGTAGAGATCACTTTCTATAGTTGGACGTTGACATTCTGTATTACCCTTTTTTATATTTCTTGATTAAGGTTAGCTGGAGGGGTCATGGTTTGGGGTGGATCCAGATCTTTATCATTATTGAGTTGAATCCAATTTCTGCTCTGGTTCCAACATAGAACCTATGAGTTGTATCCAAATCCGGCACTAACTTTTAAAAAAAAAAAATTCCTGAAATAAGACGTTAGATATGGACCATGATGATTCATCATAGGTCATTGAAAAATGTTAGATATCATTCATCATATAGTTGACCTCATCATGTTTTTTTCTTTTTAAAAAAGTAAAATCAGAAGGCAGAGAGAGAAAGTAAAAAAAAAACCCTTACCTTTCCTTCTAAAGATGATGGGAAGCATTGAAAAGAGAAGAAGCATTTCTTTCGAAGCTTCTCGACTCTGCGCCCTGGTGATTCAGAACTGGATCACAGGTTGGGCCCATCAAGGCTTTTGGGAGGACTTTCTACTTGGGCTGCTACATGGGCTTGATCAGATCATCTTCATGGGCAGACCATATATAGCCAACTTGGCAACTTTGTCAAGGAGGTGGCCCACATCGACTGGAGTGTCTCTGACTCCCAAATTCATCAATGTCCCCGATTCCAAACCAAATTTGTAGACAGCCCATCGGCTTAGCAGATTGTTTTAGCCAAGACATCATCGAAGACACCACAGATGTAGATTCAGGACTACTTTACCTCTATAATCTGTAAGAACTAGTTTACAAACTGCATTGTGTACGTGACCATGCTTTAACATGTGTTTTTCTATTAATTACATTATTGTTTACTTCCATGAAGTGCTTGCAAAGTGATTCGTTATCCCTAGGCTGTGTAATCTTTGTTGTATTTGTGCACTGCTGTGGTGTGGTGTTTTCCTTACTAATCAATGGAAGTATCTGTTTGCCCAAGAATTCTATACTTACTGTCATATTTGATTGCTTCCAAATGCATTTGCACTGCTATTCTATCATGATTATGTAACTAAAGAGGCTTATAAGCTATATATGTGATTGATCTGTGGTTAGGGAAAATAGAACTATGATCGTTGAAACTCTTGAACCTGAAGTTTAGATGCAATTGATGATTTAATTGGATTATGTATCCATAACTAGATTTTCAGCACTTAGTTTGTAGATGTGGTGACCTTTTTTTTTTTTTTTTTTTTTTTTTTTTTTTTTTTTCATCTATGAGCCACACCATAAACCCTTAGTTTGTAGTTGTGGTGACCACAAAAAAAATTTTCCATGTTGGGCCACACCACAAGCAGAAATGAATGATGTGTGAACAGTGTCGGGTACACCGAATAAAGAAGAATTGACGTAACATTTTTTTTTTCCAAAGAACAACAATTAGTAGGCATCATCTAAGGCATGAACTTAAATATTGGCCTATGGGCATCACATTAGCATTAATTTATCAATCATCTAAAATTCAAGACAGTATCAGTGTGATGGTCTGTTAAAGAAAGCAGGCAGAAGCACAATATTTTATTGTTTTTCAGCTCTATATAATTATAAAATCATGCTCATACAGGTGAAGAGAAGCATAGGTAGGTACATACCTTGCTTTAAAGTACTCAGGTCTTGTTCCAAGTAATCTTTCAATTTAAGAAGATCCAAATGGACACTTTGTAAAACTGAGTAATCTTTCTTTGAATTTGCATGTTCTCATGGAGAAACTATCCCATGCACACTGTGTGCTACCTATAGGGGCCCACCAATGGTCCATATGACTGAAAACAACCCCCTTCCCCAACCGTCACAAATCTCTTGGGTCTTGCACCCCATCTGAATGGACTAGACTGGGCCATAGATGAAAGTGTTAGGATGATCAAATGATACTATTTTCTGTACATAGTCAAGTGGGGTTCCAACCAGATCTTTCAGTCCCCCACGCCCATCCCCATGGACGCCCAACAGCGAGCACGCGTGGAATGCTTCATGTGCGCTGCGTGCATATGATCACACCTCTATTCTGTTCTCATAATCTCAGTCAAATGGGCAAAATAAAAGATAACAAATTCACGTGAAATGCTTGTTTGAGGGATATATTTGTTCTGATTTAGACCCAGGTCAACTGGCCTTTAACAAAACTGCTACTTGAGAGCATAAAAACACATTATGTTAAATTAATTTGAAGTTAACCATAAATTGGAACTTAATTTAACTAAAACAACACTCACCAAAGTTGGGCATTTGGTCTAGTGGTATGATTCTCGCTTTGGGTGCGAGAGGTCCCGAGTTCGATTCTCGGAATGCCCCCCAAACCTTCTGTTTTGTCGTTTTGGATTTGGTATGTTTTTTTTCCCCATAATATAGGCCCACTTGTACTTCTCTAATCCTATAGTGTGATCCACAGTTGAATAGGGCGAACATTCCTTGTGTTTTTCTGTCAAATGAACCATCAAGATCCAACACTTCTAACGCAAAGGCACATATGGGCCTTCCTCTTGTGTCTCCATGTAGGGGTGCAAACGAGTCAAGTCCGCATCAGAACAATGTAGAAACCGGATCTGATTCCAGCTCGGAACCTATTACATGGTTTGGCCGATTCAAGTTCTTTTAATGTTCGGCCTTCACAAGATAATATGCAAATATCATACAGAAGCCATGGTGTTGAGTAGGAGTGTGCACAGATGAAATCTACACTTCCACAAACATAGTCAAGAGTTGTGATCCAAACGCCCATACTTTTGTCTCATTTCAAAGAGTAGTAGTCTAATCATGTTTCTAATTTTCATAGGACTCTATCACATATATGCTTGAGCGGACCTTCCATCCGCTCGAGTGGATGAAGTTCTATCTTAGCACAAAAATAGTTTTGCCAGGCACGTCTAGCTATTCTAACAGTGTTCGCTAGAGCGAAGCTTTGGGCGCTCGAGCGGACTCCATATGAATGATCCGGATTTTCAGCATTTTCCTTTCAGACTTTCTTCTTAAAGTCCTTCCAGTCTTCTATCTTCAGAGTCATTTTCTAAAAAAGAATTACAATTCAATAGAACCCTATAGTTTTGTCCAATCCATGAATTAGCCAATAAACAAAAACCTTACAATTTATTAACTAATTAACCACCCATTGGGATTTGGAAATGACTAACATGTCAAGATGACATTGGCTGTGGTCCCTAGCTAGCAACGTTGCAAGCATCTTTAGAAAAGGGTCTTCTAAACCATGGTACTTGTGACACATGCAAAGTTACAAAGCAGAGATCCTGATTTAAAATATATATATATATATATATATATGAGATTGTGATTAGTTGAGAAGCTAACCTCATTTTCTAAAGGCGCAGGAGAAATGGTTTTTTGTCTCTTTTTTTTTTCACACAAGTGCAGCTTCTTTTCTGGAACAGTCTCCATCACTCAAGGAGAACCGCTTAAAGTGGCTGCATGACATCCTCTTATGGTGAAGTGGGTGCTTTATTTAGTTCTCCTTTGTTATGGTTTACTTAATAATGCTAGTGGTGTAAAGTAGGTTATATTGATTCATTTAATATAAATGATTATTTCTTTGAGGATGCTTGTGCATGATGTACCATTATTTATTTTCATAGTAATCTTCATGAAGACTTCTTATTTACGGTTATTTATCTCTGTTGTTTGGTACAATGAAACATTTTTCATGGTGAAATGTGTTTTTAGCCGATTGTACAAGACTACATAAATGGTAATCTATGAGGAGAATTGCCTTACTTCAAAAAAGAAAAAAAAAAGTGAGAAATGCTTTCACATCAAAAAATGAAAATTACAGAAACTGTTAAATGGACAAAAAACGAATATTACTTTCCCTATGAAAATATAAGTGTAAGCCTTCATTTTCTACAATTAGTAGTTTCTATTATTTGGTGCGGTGAGAAATCTTTCATGGTGAAATGTGTTTCCACCCCGTGTGACACCGAATAAAATGGCTTGCTATCTCGTGTCCACATTTGCTTGTTTGGCAGGCATTTTGTGAGAGATAGAGAGAGTAGGGAGATAGAGAGGGATAAATTTTATATATAGATGTGTAGAAAGGGAGAGAAAATGCATATCGAATAAGTTTTTATTCATTCATTCATAGAATGAAACATTCAAGCAGGCATACTTTCTGAAAATAAAAGTAAAAATTGTAGAAGATGCTCTCATAAAACAACAAAAAGTTATTTTTCTTGCAATTTCACTTTTCACAAAAAATTATCCACTCACTTGCACTTAATTTAGCAATGAGCTCCATCTAATGTTACTAACTTAGCTCTCTGGTGTTAGTAAATTATCAATAATATATACACACAAATTAAGGAAAAGTTGCATTCATAAGTTGGTAACATAAATGTTTCTAAATCTAGCAGAGCATCAATAAAAACACATGTAACAACTGTATGACTAGACCAACAAGATATATCCAACAATGCCTAAACAATCATAATCACTGGAAGTCCACTTTTGTGAGAGAATGGGTTGTCAAATCCTCAAGTTTTTCATGAGGTGTATATTGTATATTTATAAAGATACAGAAAATTACTACACGTTGATTCTCAATCTCTTTTAGTGATTGGGTTGAGTTGGAGCATTCCTTATATGAATATATAGAAAACATGATCCCTTGAAATATGGATTGAGTAATGGGTCAATGAGATATTAGGTGTTATCACTGAGAAGATTGCTTCTCTTGTCATGTCGTGGGCTCCTTATCCTTAACACGCTCTATCAAACTTAGCACTGTTGGAGCAATGCTGAGCTTGAAAGTGTGCAATAGGAAGGCCCTTTGTTAAAATGTCTGCCAGTTTATCCTTTGTGAAAAAGAATTGCACTTGTTATTAACCTTTTTCAATTTGTCAGGATCGAAATATAAGGCGTTTAATCTAAATAACACAAATCAAGGACCTTGAATCCAATATATAAAGGCTTTCTTAGGTTTCTTCCCTTACAAATCTTCTCTCTTTGATGGGGTTTACAACTCTCTACAACTTCCCTTTTTGCAAGTCTCAATGATGGTTGCTTACAAGGATTTCAAATACAGAGAGTTACCCAAAATGTTCTCTTTTATAGGCTTTTCCAAAAGCATCCCTTCCATCAAGAGACAGTAGCCATTAGATTTTCTTAATGGCAGTGAATGAGGAAGAATGAAAAACACGTAAAGCAAACCTACATTCATGCATGCGTCCTTTCATATGGAGAGAGGGAGAATATTAGGTGGTAATGTGGACCACCTTAAATGGTGTTCCAACAGTCTCCCACTTGGTCCACGTGACCGCATGCATATATCTTGATTTTTTTTAAATAAATATAATTTTAAAGGAAACTCAAAATTTAAAAGAAATGACTTTGACTAGTGCACCACTTTGAAAAACCATTCTCATCCATCTTTTATGCCATTCTTTAATCTATGATTAGTCAAAAATACTAATGTGAATAGTGGCGGTCACATATCATTATTGACACATTTCCTTCCACAATCACAGCATCAATATTCTTCCCTAATCAAGTCTTTAATAAGGATCAAAATAGAATCTTAACACGGCAGTCCTATCTTAGCAAGTACTTTAATGCCATAACCTTACATTCTCACTTTATCCACATCAATCACATGTGATGATAAAAATAAAGTAAGAATGACGAAAGTGTTTCTTTTATTGCAATTTTAATTATCAAAGTACATGGTGTCAAACAAACATGAATATATAAATCCTAATAAGGCAGTTCATACAAGCCCATATTTAATACATGTCCATTATAGGTCGTCGAAGGTAATGCCTTCGTTAGTGGATCTGCAATCATGAGGTTCGTTGGAACCCTTATAATTGACACCAAACGATCTCGTACTTTTTCTTTTAAGACAAGATATTTAACTTTCAAGTACTTGGATTTACTTGAACATTTGTCATTTTGGCGTGAAGCTCCTCGCTGCATCATTATCGCAGTAAATTTTCAGAAGTTCGGAGATTTGATCCATGATCCTAAGTCCTAATATGAAATTACGCAACCACATTGCATGACACGTGGCTTCAAAGCATGCCACAAACTTTGCATGAAATATGGAAGGAATGGTTAGCATTTGCTTTGCACTTCTCCACGAAATCGCCCCACTAGATAAAAGGAAGATGTACCTTGAAGTTGACCTCCTAGTGTCGAGACATCCAGCAAAGTCTGAATCTGAGTATCCTATCACCTCGAAATGATCAAATCTCTTATATGTGAGCATGTATTTGCTAGTACTACGTAGATACCGTAAAATCTTCTTGACCCCGATCCAATGTGCCATGCCTGGATCACTTTGGTATCTACTCAACATTCCGACTGCAAAGCTGATACTTGGTCTTGTACAAGTTTGTGCGTACATCAGACTTCCTATTGTAGTCGCATAGAGACATTTGCTCATTTGTTCCCTTTCTTTTTAATTTCTTGGACATTGATCTTTACTAAATTTGTCTCCCTTAATAATGGGTGTATTCTATGACTTACACCCTTCCATATGAAATCTTTTAAGAATAGCATTGATGTTGGCTTCTTGAGATAACCTAAGTAATCCTCGAGATTTATCTCAAAAGATCTCGATTCCTATTACAAAGGTTGCTTCACCTATATCTTTCATATCAATTAATTTCTTGGACATTGATCCTTACTAAATTTGTCTCCCTTAATAATGGGTTATTCTATGACTTACACCCTTCCATATGAAATCTTTTAAGAATAGCATTGATGTTGGCTTCTTGAGATAACCCAAGTAATCCTCGAGATCTATCTCAAAAGATCTCGATTCCTATTACAAAGGTTGCTTCACCCATATCTTTCATATCAAAATTATTCTCAAGATAACCTTTGGTCTCATAAATCATACTAAGGTCATTACTAGCCAATAAAGTATCGTCAACATACAAGACTAAAATCATAAACTTACTCCCACTGATTTTAAGTTAGATGCAATGGTCAACAACATTCTCGGTTAAACCGAATGTCGTCATAATGTTGTTGAACTTTAGATACCATTGCCTAGAAGTTTGCTTAAGACCATATATTAATATCTTTAATTCACAGACTAGTTTATTGTTACCATGTTTGACAAAACCTTCAGGTTGGTCCATGCATACTTCCTCTTCTAGACTCCCATTTAAAAATGCAGTCTTGACGTCCATTTGATGTAACTCTAAGTTAAATGAGCTACAGGGCCATAACAATTCTGAATGAATATTTCTTTGATATAGTAGAGTAGGTTTCATTATATTCAACACCTTCAATTCTGAATGAATCTTTCTTTGATATAGAAGAGTAGGTTTCATTATAATCAACACATTCTCTCTTAGTAAAACCCTTGGCTACAAGTCGGGCTTTGAATCGTTCTACCTTTCCTTTGGAATCTCTTTTGGTCTTAAAGACCCATTTACATCCAACAGTTTTGGATCCCTTAGGAAGTTCAACAAGATCCCAAACTTTGTTTTCAACTATGGATTTTAATTCATCTATCATAGATTCCATCCATTTATCAGAATTGTCACTGTTGATGTGAATGTTATAGGTTCTTTTATTCCAATATTTGCCTCTTCCAAATACACAACAAAATCATCTGTAATAACAGGTCTTTTCACTCGAGTTGACTTTCTCAATTCTTCTATATTTATTTCACTTACATTTGGTTGTGTAATATTTGGAATTTGATCACCTTCAACAGTTTGTCAAGGGAGTGTTTCAAAATGGAGTAGTCTTCAACTCACCAAGTCATTTAGGGGCTCTATTTCCAGTCTATCTTCCCTAGTACTCAGTTTGGAAACTTCCTTCTCCAAGATAGAATTTATTTCTTTAACTTTCTGGACTGCCATCTGTTTGACTTTCATATGCTACAAAATAGATAATGAAAATCCCCTATAAATAGATTCCTCAACTTACCTCTACCTAAAAATTACTGATCTTACCAGGTCTTTCACTACTAACTTGAATTGGTTACTATTGGAATTCTTGTATGTCACCGTTTCAACTTATTTTGATGCACTCAGTCCATTATGTTGTAACGCCCCATTACTTTTCTTATTTTTCAACATAAGAATGTTGGAAAGAAATGCAAATGGCAATGACTTTATTAATTTGGAAAGAAATGAAAATAGCAATGGCAATTGGGGGTGTGTAGGGTATTACTGGTTAAGTCTTTTATTTTTGAGTTCTTGAATGACGACTAAAGTAGGTTTTTTATTACGACTCTTTCTAATGCTTCTCATCCTGCTATGAATATCTTTCGTATTTGGTGTTTCTTTTGTATTTGGTGAATGGCACAAAACTAAACAGGAGCTTAAAAAAAAATGCTCAATCTTTGTTAGGTGTAATTATCATGTTAGAGAAAGGAAAGTCAAAAGAGACAGATGACATAGATCGTGCTTCTTGGTCGGATGTTATGAGAAAGTGTCTCATTGACATTTGTTTGGAGCAAGTGAGAGCTGGTGGCCGCCTAGGGGTGTAATTTAGCTCAAAAACATGGAAGATGATAATAGAAAAATTTACTCAAAGGACAAGACACAGTTTCAATCAAAAGCAATTGAAGAACCAAGTAGATCATCTGAAAAAATTATACAATGCCTGGTTGCACTTGACATCACAAACTGGCATAGGCTTCAACCCACACACAAGCTGTGTGGAGATGGCCCAAGACCAACGGACAGAATACCTGAAGGTATATAAATTTCTTATTTATTTTGGTATTTACAGGAGAGGTGAATATAGCATTTGAAATTTATGGTTAAACTTTATTGCAGACTCATAAGGATGCCAAAGTATTTAGGTCAAAGCCACTTCCTTTTCCCCAAAAGATGGCTGCTTTATTTGATGGTACTTCAGCGACTAGGGATGATAAATGGGCTCCAACAATGGATGGCGTGCCTAATGATATTATAACAGATATGGATTCAAGTTTATTTAGCTTGAATGGTTATGATGATACTCCATCCTCAAACCAAACAAATTCCCAGTCTACCATGCAAGAAGATGCAACTACTAGTGATATTGGTCCAAATGTCATGATGGCCAATATTAGGCGAAAGCGACCAAGGCCTTCTACAAAAGGGAGTAACGACGCAGTAGATGATTGCATAATTGAGCTCGAGGCCTCAGTGAAGGCATTAAATCAGTTAGTTGTTGCTTCTGCTCAATCTAAAGGACCTACCATGGAGGCATGCATTGACTTACTGCATGCCATATCCCAACTTCCAGAGACTAGCCCACTGCATATGATCTTTCTTATGTCTTTTATGGTTAAGGAGAAAAGAATTATCTGGACTAAATTCAAGACAGATGAGGGAAAGATAACTTGGCTCAAATCTTTAATGGAAATAGAGAATGGAAATGCTTTTGGTATCATAGATAGGACCTACCAAGGCCTTATACATTTGATATCACAGTTAGGACAGAGATGGATGCTAAGAGGAATTCAATTGCAGATGCTATTTGGCGAGATGCTTCTTCTCGTGTTTGATTTTTATCATCTTATGTCATGGTTCTTCTTTTTTTTTTTTTTTCATCTTATGTCATGGTTTATCTTATGTCATGCAACATGGAGTGATGGTGTGTGATGATGGAATGATGGAGATAATATATAATTATGTTTGATATTGTAATTTTTAAATTGGATACAAGTTACAGGCCATATTTTGATGGAAATGGTTGTAGTTTTCAAATGATAAGTAATTATAATGTTATGGTATGTGTGTAGAGGGCATATTTTGATGAAAATGTGCATAAGTTCATTTTTTACATAATGACAGAAGATACCCCTCTAAAAAGAGGCAAACCCCTTTAAAAAGAGGTAAATAGAAGGCATACCAAACGGTCTATTTGAAGTAGACCCGTTCATTACCAAACACATTTTTTTGTTCTAACCTCTTTTTTTATAGCTCTTTTTTTAATGGCTCTATTTTGATTGGTCTGTCAGAAAAAGAGTAGAGATGCCAAACAAGGCCTTAGTGCTTCACCCCATATAGATTCGGGTAATGTGGTATTACTGACCATATCCATCAACGTCATATTTCTTCTCTCAACAATACCATTCTGCTAAGGCATTCCAAGCATTGTGTGCTGGGCAACAATGCCTTCTTGTTCAAGAAATCTTGCAAATAGACCCGGGTTACGACCTAATTTGGTGTATCTTCCATAATATTCCCCACACCTATTCGACCTCCCAACTGTAATTCGTTTATCTAATTGTTTTTCTACTTCAGCTTTGAATATTTTGACAACATTTCAAGGCATCAGATTTTTTTTAATTAGATAAACATAACCATAACATGAGTAGTCATCAATGAAGGTGATAAAATATGCTTCACCTGTAAAACAAGGTATATGCATTTTACTGCAAATATCTGTATGTATTAAATTGAGAAGCTCAGATTTTCTTGTGGCAGTTTTCTTGATTGTCTTAACTTGTTTACCTTTAACACAATCAATGCAGACACCAAGATCAGTGAAGTCAAGGTTTGATAATAACCCATCCTTCAATAATCTCACCATTCTCTTTCGCGAGATGTGTCCCAATCTTTTATGCCAAAGGTTTGAAGATTTTTCATTTATGACTCCTCTTTTCATGCAAATGTTCATCCCGTAATTAATGTGCTGGGTATAAAGTGATTGTGCATACACTGAATCTAACATTAATCTATACAATCTATCATATAAAAATCCATTCCCAACTAAAATAGCATTTTTATAAACTTTCAGTAATCCATGTTCAAAATTAAATACAAAACTATCATGATCCAATTTTGAAATTGAAATTAAATTCCTAGATATAGCCGGGACATAGAAAGTATCATGGAGATCCAGCGAGAATCCAGTACCCAGCACAAGTCGGTAGGTGCCTATGGCCTCAACTCTCGATTTCTGTCGGTTCCCCATCATGATAGTCCGTTGACCATCACATGGACTCTGTTTTGAAAGAAATCCTTGCACACAACTAAATACATGAACGGTTGTCCCAGAGTCGACCGATCAGGTATTTGATGGGACGTCTACTAAATTAGTTTTGAAACAAACAAGAGATAAACTACAATGATTACCTCTTGACTCGAATCGAGATTTTCTTCTAAGACAGTCCGATTTGAAGTGGTCATTCTTTCCACAGAAAAAACACTTCTTTGTGGCCATTTTCTTCTTTCCTGGCTTTCCACCTTCCTTTGGAACTTCGGTCTTAGCCTTTTACTTTCCTTTAAATTTGTTTGGGAGACAATGTTGACTGTAATTTGCCCATCATCCTTCAGCCTCCATTCCTCTTGATCACATCTAGAGATCAATTCATTTATAGTCCACGAAGCCGAGCTCTGATTATATGCCACTAAGAATGGGCGACAAGAGGGAGGGAGAGAGTCAATGATGAACTTGATTAAATATCCTTCTGATACACTCATGTCAACATCCTTTAATTTTGTAGCAAGATTCGTCATGGTTAGAATATGCTTTCTTACTTCCATTGTCCCATCATATTTTGTATTTGTTAATCGGTTCATCAGAGATGCACCTAGCGCCTTGTCTGTTATCTCAAATTACTTTTTCACTGAATCAAGGAGATCCTTAGCATTATCCTTAATTATAAGTGATCCCCTTATGTTTTTAGAAACAGAATTTGAGATAATCCTAAGGAAAACTTTATTGCATCTCACCCATTCATCAACGGTCATGTCCAAGTCTAAATAGGTAAAAGTCAGCCTCAACATGTCTAACCAATCAACAAAGTTCGATCAATCTAAAATGGGAATGGCCCCTAAATAGGAGGGTAAGGTCATAGATTTGGAGATTGTAAAATAAACATACACACATTAAATTTATGCTTTGAATTAAAAAATAATAACAACAATAATGTTGAGAATAATGGTACATCATTGTAATTCTACCTTTGGGTTGAAAACAATATGTGAATTATCACTCTCCTATAATCAATAAGACCATATTAATAAAACATGTCTTAAATTAATTGACTTTACTTTTAGGTCATAGAACAATTAACCATCGATATGTTTATTAAGCATGTTTTATTCCAATTTCAAATTATGAAAAGGATTATCAAACCTTTGGGCAGATACTCAATCTCATAAATGAAATTGCCATATAGTGTCATTGTTTATCACACAATTGGATTAGTGATCTATTTAATTGTAAAATAAAAAATAGAATTTTATCATAACCTGGCTACTGTGGTGACTACCAAATTAATCAAAAATTGTACATTTGAATTAATACATACAGTAACACTATGGATCTCATAAGTCCTTCTATATCATCATAAGTAATATGGATTTATAATCATTGAATGTCCCAACCTTTTTTAAGTAGGCACAAAATGAATCCAAATGATGACCATTTGACTTATTTTATTTTTCTATATCACATTTCCTTTTTAGGTACCCTTTATATGATTAGTAGTCCAAAATAACTTTAATTTGGCCATTAATCAATATCTAATATCTTTAATTGATTTATCATATTGACGGATCCATTCAATCCAACCATTGATTGTCCTCACATTTGGCATAATATCATATAAACATGCAAATAAAAAACAAATATTAACTCTGATCATAAGAGTCAAGTTAAAACTAAGTGCGAAAATTTAACTTTAATGAGTTAACGCAAAGTTTAAAATTATGTGCATAAATTAGAATCACTTTATGACTGATCCAAACCATTAGTCATTAAGATCTCAGTGAAATGAACCTATAGATGAAAACATATCAAAAATTGAGCCCAGATGAGTTCGTAATCATGAAAATAAAACTTCAGCCATTCAGTTTTTCCTGATCTAGTCAACCTGGGTGTTGGCCAGTCACATCAAAAAGTTAGAAATGTTAGTTTGTTAATCTTAGTGGTTCAGATCTGTCATATTGGTTCTAGAATTGATACAATACAGTGGTCCATATTGACAAAGAACAGAAGATGCATTGCAGTGAACGGGGCTGCCTACTATAACAGTTTTTTTTTTTTTTAGTGCAACCCTTTTCTCTCCTCTTTGATCTTTTATGAATATGGCTTCTCTATGCCTTTTCCATTCCCATTATGGAGATGTTTTGGGTTAATCCCAGAAACTTAAACGATAAACTCAAATATCATAAGAAGAAATATCTCCAGAGAATCACGTAATAAATTATTTAGAAATAAACGCAAATGCTTGAGAGGAAGAACCCAAATGAAACCAACGAGAGTTTATTCATATTAAAAACCCAAAACCATAACCAAGGCTCTTATACCAATTATTAACCTTTTTCAATTTGCCAGGACCAAATATAAGGGGTTTAATCTGAATAACACAAATCAAGAACCTTGAATCCAATATATAAAGGCATAACTGGATCCATAGCTTTCTTAGGTTTTCTTCCCTTACAGATCTTCTCTCTTTGATGGGGTTTACAACTCTCTACAACTTCCCTTTCTGCAAGTGTCAATGATGGTTGCTTACAAGGATTTCAAGTATAGAGAGTTACCCAAGGTGTTCTCTTTTATAGGCTTTTCCAAAGGCATCCCTTCCATCAAAGGGACAGTAGCTATTAGATTTCTTTAATGGCAGTGAATGAGGAAGAATGAAAAACATGGAAAGCAAACTACATTCATGCATGCATCCTTTCATATGGAGAGAGGGAGAATATTAGGTGGTTATGTGGGCCACCTTAAATGGTGTTCCAACACTTGTAGATTATGTTTTGCAACTTTGTCTCTTACAAAGGAGAATCCACTTCGATATGCTTAGTTCGAGCATGAAATATTGGAGTTGTTATTAAGTATGTGGCGCCCACATTACCACACCAAAGAGTAGGTGTAATAGATAGGTCGATGTCAAGTTCTCCAAAAAGAGACTGAAGCCATGTGAGTCTATAGCAACATTTGCGAGGGCCCGGTATTCACTTTCCACACTCGACCTTGACACTGTTCGTTGTTTCCGAAATTGCCATGATATAAGATTTGACCCACAAAATATAAGATAGCCTCCCTGCCTCCATGTGGTTTTCCGTCATCAGGGCAACCAACCCAATCAGCATCTAACCATGCTGATCATTGTAAGGTGGGTGGCCTTGAAACTTGAGTTCCATAATCCAAAGTGTTTTTCAGGTATCTTAGTATCCATTTGACTAAGCTCTAATGGTCGTCAGTAGGATTTTGTATTTTGAATTAACGAAAGGAGCCACATCCTCCTTGGCAGTGGATGCATTAGTTGAGTCTGATGAGGCAAAAATGGGAGGACATGGTTTGGTGCCATCTATGAATCCAATTAGATCGCCTTTGAGGAGAGGAATGAGCTGGATCGCCATAATAAATAGTTTGTCGGAGATAGTTTAATGGGAAGAAAATGATGAATGTTGGATGAGAGAGGTGTGGAATCAACCATAAAGGAAGATGATGGTAATGGGCAAGCAACGTGAAGTAGAGGTTAAAACGAGAAGTAATAGAGAGAGAAATGGTGATGGAGACCTAAGTGGTTGACACGCTCTAATACCATGTGAGAAAATGGGTTGTCAAATCCTTAAGTTTTTCATGAAGTCTGTATTGTATATTCATAAAGACACAAAAGATTACAGCACATTGATTCCCAATCACTTTTAGTGCTTGGGATGAGTTGGACCATTCCTTAGATGCATGTTCAAAAAACATCCCTTGAAATATGGATTGACTGATGTGTCAATGAGATATTAGGTGTTGTGTTACTAAGATGATTTCTTATCCTTAACAACTTTCACTTGGGACATTATCTCATGGATACCCAAATATCTTATTGTAGAGGCCCTGCATCATTCACAGATACCCCCTTCGAACCCTAGATAAAGAATAGAGTTGGCTATTTCAAGGGAAAAGATGCATGAAAAGATATATGAAGCAACTCGTATGTGTGTATGAATGAAGCACATAGGGTGATGGAAAAAGGCCTACCAACCATCATCTAAAGAGAGGACCTACATCTACATGTTTTTATGGTCGTCCAGAGGCGAGTGTTTCATGAGGTGCGAAGAAATTAAAGCTTATTCCAGAGAGGGAATTACGTGTTGCCATGGTTGTCTATGGTCAAGGATCATTTGAGGTGCGAAGGGAGGAAAAATGGTCCAAGATGATAATTAAGGAATTGATTTGGGTTAATGAGGTTCGTACTTAAAACATCTTCCTGCGTCAAGTTAGTTCTCATGTCAAATAAAAGAAATTACCCTATTATCATGAATTGTATATTGTTTTGGCGGAAGAAGAATATAAGAGGATAAAAGGAAAAATATATCTTTGGATTTTTCATATAAGGGGTAGAAGGGCTACCTACATTTGTGCATGAATATCTACATATATTCCTTCATTTTATAATCAATGAGATGCTAGGTAGACTAACTCTTAGGAAAGGGTTAATACATTTATTGACGCTCTCTAAGTTCTGAAAGGATAAAATCAAAAGAAAAACACAATAAATGGAATAAAGACCTAGGTTTTGGATGAATCTAATGAAGTGCGAGGGATAAAATGAAAACCTATTTAAGTTATGCAAACATGATTAAGGTATGCAAGACTAAGTAAGTTTTTTTTTTTTTTTTTATCGGAATAGACTAAGTTAGCTTATAGGAAATAGAGATAAGAACAAGTACATCTAAAATAGTTGTGTTTATCTTTAGATACTCCAAGGTGCCTTAAGCTTTAAGGTCATACTTGGTAACCAAATCCTCAAGGAAATGAATTTTGCTCTTCATGAAGTTATGAAAAACCCATGTTTGGAAATTGTAAATCCTTGATAAAACTCATGTTTGAAAAACCCATGTTTGGAAGTTAGGAGTTGTGGTAATCCTTAGTTTGAGGATTTTCAAGTCCACCCCCCACCCCGCCCCCGCACCCCCCCCCCTGGATTTGGAAATCCTCGATTTTGAAGATTTGTGCATCAAGACTAATTTTTCTCAGCTATATGTATTGTTATGCACCGATATCAATGTGAAATCATTTATTGTCTAAATGCTAAGCAAGGAATCCCTAGTCAAGGGGTAGAGAGAAACCCTTAGATTTGTGGATTTCTCACCTGTTACAAAACATGTTCTAATAGAAAGTCATTTTTCAAGCTATGAGTGATGGTGATCTAGCAAGGGGCTAAAGGCCTTGAGGGGGTGAATTTATACTCTAGGGAATAGCAATGGGATTTGGGTCGTTAGCAAGTATTTTGAGATCTGACTCTTTGGTTACTAATTCCGGATATGATGATTTAAGAGACAAAGATATTCTTTTATGAAGTTAGATTACAGTATCACTCTTAGAAAAGGTTCTATATATGATTTCAATTGGTACCACGGCCAAATAAGTTTGTACCTGCCTTGAAGAGAACTTCCTCCATGTAACAAAGTAACGAGAAGTTCAATTGAAGCAAATGATGCGGTATCTCAAACTCAACAACCAAACATTAACCGAATATATGAATTCCTCTAAAAATGTTTTTGATGGTCTTGCTGCTATTCAAAATCCTATCTCCGATGAAGACAAGGTAATATATTTATCTAGATGACTTGGGAAGAAGAACAGCTCACTTGTGACTTCAATGCTAGTAAACCCCCCCTTTCCCCTCCAATTGCAAGTTAGGTGACTTCCTTAGGTTCTTGGGATGTTAGAGTTGGAGTGTTAAACATGCAACTATTCGAATAATTCTTATATTGGCAGTTGTTTC
This sequence comes from Camphora micrantha, assembly GCA_003546025.1. Lineage (NCBI taxonomy): Eukaryota > Viridiplantae > Streptophyta > Magnoliopsida > Laurales > Lauraceae > Camphora > Camphora micrantha. Next base: position 4,993,260 of record QPKB01000010.1, on the reverse strand, counting down.
CAACTTGCATATTCGTCAATTAAATGTCAAGAATGATTTTCTATACGGCTTCTTCAAAGAGGCAGTGTACATGAATCAGCCACTAGATTTACAAGTCCATCTTATCCTAAATATGTATGCAAGTTACACAAGGCCATTTGTTACACCCCGACCCAAATTAAGCTTGTTTAGGATGAATTAATTATGATTTAGCTAATTTAAGTATACTTAGTTACTACTTATGGTAATTAATGTTAATAGTTCTTTATAGGATTGAGTCAGATGATTTTTGAGTCTTGAATAGTTCGTTGGAACCGATTTGACTTGGTTGGGTAGAGGCGAGGGCTTTTTCGTAATTATCGATTTTCTCATTTTGCATCATATGTACATCATTTTGGCGCCATCGCGTGTATCTCGATGAGCACGTCGATTTCCATATTACACTAACTCATTTGATCATACGTTGAGCAAGTTGGCCATCATTTGACTTAAAATGGAAATACACCAACCTTAATGGACTTTTGTGCAAAAATGCACATCCTTATCATTTTAAAACACCCCACCATCCATTTCATTTGATTATTGCATCTAAAGGGAGAGAGAAAGCCTTCTTCCTCCTTTTTCCTTCTAATATCCCTTCCTTTTCTCCTATCATTTAGTGCATGATCAAGTGAAGGCAATTTAGGAGTTCATCTTCTCCATTCCTTCATCTTCATCAAATTTGGTGACAAGAAATCATCTTCCCCAAATTCGGAATTCTTGTTAAGGTAAGAAGCAAACCATTTCTTTGTTGTGTTTTTGAGTTGAAATAGAGTCAAGAGACTCTTATTTGGTCATACATAAACATTCATTAGCATTTCCATTGGATTTGTGGTTTAGGGTTTGATTTTTGGAGATTTTGAGTCATTGAGCAAGTGATTAGAGAAGAGAAGTTGGAAACTTCTATTGAGGCAAGTATAAGCTTAATTTGGAATGCATATTGTTTATGTTTATTCTTTGATTGAATTCGAAATTCTATTCGTAGATTCCACTCTCGATTTTAATCTCTTAATTGTAAATGGAATAGAGGTGTATGGTTGGAGAGAGGGATGCATGTTGCATGTGAAGAGGGCAAGGCCCTATTGTTTGTCTGCAGGTGTGGATGAAGGGGAATGGATTTTGCCCAAAATCTAAACTGAAACAAAATGCGGTGTGAATTCTGTAGCTCTAGGCGAGCTGTGGATTGCTCTACGGCTAGCCGTGAAGGTAACTGTAGAAGTCTGTGAGCCTGTGCTCAGGGCTTTTTATTTTACAACTTTGTTCTACGGTAACCTCATGGCAAGCCCACGGCTAACTGTGACTTCTGGGTTAGATTCTGTCTAGGAATCTGACTGACAAAATCTGAGAAGGGTTTACAACCCAGTGCCTATGGCGACCTCACGACTAGCCGTGAAGCTCGCCATAGAAGGCCCACGGCTAGCCATAAAGTGGCCGTAGGGAGTCTGATGTCCTTTGGAAAAAGGATTTCTTTCGCTAGTTTACTGACCTAGGTGGGACCCTTGGTAACATATGAATGTTTTTAATTCGATTACTATTCGGAATTGATTTCGTTGGAACAATATGAATGTGAATAATTATCATTCGATTCAATTTGAGATTTTGAGATTATATGTATGAAACTTTGTCCACATTCATTTATTATTTGATTCGATTGAGTCGGCACTACTTAACTTTGACCTTATGATACCCGACGAGGATAAACTCGGTTTATTATTCAAAAATACTGCAGTAAGTCATCTAGAGCACCGGAACTCCAGACCTGGGTAGCTAGCTAAATTTGATTAGCTCTCTAATTTGGCAATGGAACTCCTTTGGCTGAGCCGTTGGTGACATCCCAACTAAATTCGCTCTCGTTTGAAAGAATGAGCTCAATGTAGTAGCGAGATTAGTATGTTTATTCTCCATTTGATTCGGAATTATTCGATTTGGCACAATTGCCTAGTTATTACTTCCTAGTTATTACTTGATATTGACATCTTTTAAATCAATTGTCATTTAAATTCGATTTTATACATTATGTGTTAGAAAAATTCCATCATGTGGGGCCACACATGTAACTATTAAATGTGTCATGCTATCTTTCGTTAAGCCTACATTAAAGTGAGCTAATTAAGACTTAAAGTTGTAAGGCTTAAGGGTATACTTGTCATGGAATTAATGTGTAGATATCAGAATGTTATTTCTAATTTGATGAAGGGCCAAAAGTAGAAATAGCAAACTTATGATATCTTATATATTAGGGTTATGGTCCCCAATTCATATGGTATTCCTATTCTCTCTGACATCCCATCATCAGAAGAATCAAGAGGGTTTTCTCTGGGTAGCCATATTGGATTGGAAGATCAACAACCTGAGAACAACTTCATTCAACGGATCCAGGTATGTTTCCGCTTTACTTCTCTCAATGATTTGACATGGAGGATCTTGGTTTATTAGGGTTTCCTAGATCAAAGATCTTGGTGTATTGTTTATAACAATTGGTATCAGAGCTTTTCCATGTTAAGCCATTGGGAATCCAGATATAAATCAATCTATTGATATTCTGTTCTTTGGTTGAGATCTGTTAATTTCTTCTTTAATAACTTCAAGCAAGTTATCAATGCCATTGTAACGTACTCCAAGTTACAACTAAAAAAAAACAAAAAAAACCTTACGGATACCATGTCAAAAATAAGAGATCTGTGCCTTGTGTCGGACTGCTGTCCCGGATTTTGAGGGCCACCCCCTCTGGTCTCAGTCTGGTGTCTGTATGCTTGATAGTCCCTTCTTTGATTAAAAGAAAAAAAAAACTATGGTTCTTGATTGTTTTTTAAATCTTGTGAGTGATTTCCATATGGGGTTTTTGTTATATTGATTAACTGAAGGATTTCTGTTTCTGGGATAGGTTTTTTTTTTTTCTTCTCTCTTGGTGCCTGTAGATGTACATTGATTAATGGGACCATTTGTTTTTCAATTTGTTTTTTTGGAGATCGTGGGACCCAGGTGGGTCACCAATGAAATCAGGACCATGGATCATCAAAGGCGGGCCTGGGCGACCATGTTGGTACATTCTGATCTTGTTTATGATCAGCGGGACCCATGGATCTAAATCATTTTTTTTCTATCATATGTTAGCCTCTGTTCTGCAAGTTACAGAACGTGTTCTGTGCTTTGGGTGAAAGGAAGATGATGGGTCGTATGGTGGTTCGCATAAGCACACATATTGGTGGTCCAAGGGATTAAAAAAAAATTATTTTCTTTTATTTGTGGTAACATGTGAAGACAACTAATTGGTTTTCTTCAAACAACAATTCAAATATTTTATGGTATATCTTTTATGGTTAAATAACATAGTCTATTATTCAAAATGGGCTAATTGAAACAAGATGTCACCAAAGTGACCTCTCTTGTGTAGATTATTCATGAGAAATATTAGATGTTTGTGTGTGTGTGTGTAAATTCATGCGGGTCTTAGTCGGCCCAAAGGAAGGTTATTACTTGGCCGAATTGAATACAAACCTGTGGTGGTAAACGTGTGATGATTATAAGGTTTTTACACGTGAATAATAAGTCGATCCAAAGATAGAATTATTATTTGACATGAATTATTGTCAATGTTTGATCACTTCAACAAGATGACCATTTACAATTAATATTACTGTCCAAAGACTTGATATTAATGTTGTGCTAGGTACCTTGTCATAAAACTTACCATTATTTGAATTTGTTGCTTCTGTATTTGGTTAATAATATGAACATGTTTGTCTGTTTGTTTTTTTGTTCTCTTTACAGCTAGTGTTTCTACCATATCTGCTAATATCAACTCAATACCTGTACTTAATGGGACCAACTTTAAGAATTGGAAAGAGAACATAGAAATTGGTCTCGGCTGCATGGATCTAGACCTTGCACTACGGATTGAACAACCCGCTTCTCTTACGGATGCAAGTTCTCTTGATGACAAGAAGAACTTTGAGAAGTGGGATCGCTCAAATCGCATGAGTCTTATGATCATCAAGCGCAACATTGCAGAGGCATTTAGGGGTGCGGTCTCTGAAAAGCTGACCACAGCCAAAGAATTCCTAGCCGAAATTAAAAAGCGTTTTCTGAAAAACGATAAGGAAGAAACAAGCACACTTTTGCAAATCTTAATTTCTATGAAGTACAATGGCAAGGGGAACATACGGGAGTACATTATGGGAATGTCTCATGTTGCTTCTAAGCTTAAGGCACTGAATCTCGAGCTGTCTGACGACTTGCTCGTGCATTTGGTATTAATATCACTTCCTGCACTATACAGTCAATTTAAGGTCAGTTACAACTGTCAAAAGGAGAAATGGACTCTTAATGAGCTCATCTCTTACTGTGTGCAAAAGGAAGAGATATTGAAGCAAGACAGAGCCGAAAGTGCTCATTTGGCTAGCACCTCTAAAGATCTGAGGGTTGTTTCTTTTGCAACAAACCTGGACATGTGAAGAAGGACTGTACCAAATATCACGCTTGGCGTCCAAAGAAAGGTACATTTCTTGCTTTGGTCTATTCTGAGGTAAATTTAGCTTCAGTACCTAGAAACACGTGGTGGTTGGATTCTGGTGCTACTACTCACATCAGTGTTTCTATGCAGGGTTGCCTGAGCTACCGAAAGCCAAGTGATGCTGAAAGACACATCTTTGTGGGCGATGGAAAGTCGGTAGCAGTAGAGGCAATAGGGCATTTTAGGTTGTTATTAAACACTGGTTATTATTTGGATTTATTAGAGACTTTTATTGTACCGTCTTTTCGACGGAATTTGGTTTCAGTATCTTTATTGGACAAGTTTGGTTTTTTTGTTCATTTGGAAACAATCAATTCAGTTTATCTATAAATTCAAATATTGTTGGAACTGCTTCTCTATGTGTATATGACAACTTATATTTGCTTGATACAATTGTTTCTTATAATGAATCCTTGCATGTGGAATCACGAGGTACTAAACGCAAACGTAGTAAAGAAAACTCGGTTACATTATGGCACAAACGCTTAGGTCACATCTCTAAGTCTAGAGTTGAGCGACTTGTGTCTGATGGCATTTTAGATTCCCTTGACTTCACAGATTTTGATGTTTGTATTGCTTGTATCAAGGGAAAACAGACCAAAATGAAGAAATTAGGTGCCAATAGAACTACAGACGCCTTAGAATTAATACACACAGATATCTGTGGACCATTCCCTACGACTTCATGGAATGGCCAACAGTATTTCATATCATTCATAGACGATCACTCTCGCTATGGATACCTATTTCTCATTCATGAGAAATCACAGTCTTTGGACGTGTTCAAAACATTTAAAGCTGAAGTTGAGAACCAACTCAACAAAAGAATAAAGAGTGTCAGGTCTGACCGTGGTGGTGAATGCTACGACAGATATGACGGTTCAGGTGAACAACGTCCAGGACCGTTTGGTAAATTCCTAGAGGAATGTGGAATCGTCCCATAATACACCATGCTAGGGTCACCCAGCATGAATGGTGTATCTGAAAGGCGAAACCAGACTCTTAAGGATATGGTGAGGAGTATGATTAGTCATTCCATTCTACCAGATTCACTCTAGGGAGAAGCACTCAAAATAGCAGCTTATATTCTGAATAGAGTGCCAACTAAAGCAGCTACAAAAACACCTTATGAGCTTTGGACAGGCAGAAAGCCTAGTCTAAAACATTTTTACATTTGGGGATGTCCAGCTGAGGCAAGGCCTTACAGGCCACATGAAAAGAAATTGAATTCCAAAACTGTGACCAGCTACTTCATTGGCTACTCTGAACGATCAAGGGGCTATAAGTTTTATGATCCCACACTTAGATCAATTTTTGAGACGGGAACTGCAACTTTTTTATAGGATGTTGAATTTGGGGGGAGAAATAAGGTTAGAGACATTGTCTTTGAGGAAGAATCGGTTACGATTCTGCCTATTGCTTTTGACAATGTGCAGGTTTCTATACCTGTTATTGATCAAGAAGCGAATCCGGGTCCTCAACTGTAAGGTCTGTGACCTTACTGGGTCAGTTTGGGCCCAATATCCGACCTGACCCGTTTAAATGCATATTTATTTTAATTAACTGTATTTTAGATATTTAAGTGGGTTTAGATTTTTGAGCGAGTTTCTTCTAGTATTAGAATAGTATCTACGAAGTTTCGTGCGATTCGGAGTTCGTTTGACCATAGTAGGGGGGTAGTTTGCAATTTAGGAAAAATTGAGTGTTTTTCGAAATATTCCAAACGCCGTGATTTTTGGGTTCGTTGGAAAGATCTCGTCGAATAGATCAGTTTTGCCTCTTGACTCGTCGCGATTCGACGATCAGAAGACCTTCAAGTGGCCCATTCTTTACCGGGCCCACTTAAGGGATAATTAAGTCTTTTTCCCCTCCCTCTTCTTCTTAATCGATGCCAAGCCCTAATCTCTTATTTTATTATCTGCAACGAAGAATAGACAGCAGCCCAGTTTCTTCTTCTTCCTTCCTCAAGCCAGAACTCCACCCAAGAAAGCTCCTTTCGAAGATCCGATCCGGTAGATCTCAATCTCTTCCTCCCCTCTTTCTTCCGGTACAACTTTCGGTAAGCTTCCTCTCTTTTCATATTTTTCTTTAATCTTCCTTTGGGTTAGATTTAGGTTAGATCTAAATTATTTTCTTTCCATTGTTATTCCTGGTATGTTAGGTTTCGTTCTGTCGGGTTAGATTTGTGATTTGGGGGTAGAAAGGCTTCTCCTCGAAAGTCAACCATTTCTGATTTTCTTCCGTTTGAGGCAAGTAGATTCGCAATTACATATTAAACATGCTTGTTGTTATATTTGACTGTTGTACACATTCTATAGATTAACCCTTTTAATTCCAAGCATGTTCCTGTTTAATTTAAGAAATGGATATTAGGTTAGAATCTTGTAATTGAATGGAATTGGTAAAAATTGGGGGTAATCGAATGCATGGTTAGAATGAGGTTGGAATGGAATTTTGGAGAGAGCAGGAGGCTCTTCTGATGTAGAAATGACCTCTAGAAAGGTCTGAAAAGAGAAGGAGAAAGATTGGGTTCGGAACAGTTCAGAAAACCCTCTGAACTCGAGTTTCCTGTGCAGGCCGGTCCACCGCGGCTTTGGCCGGTTGACCGCGCTAACTGGCCGGTCGACCGGGCCCCTTCAGCCGGTCGACCGGGGACACTACTCGTGAGCCGGAAAAAGGCTCCGTTAGAAAACCAGAGAGCTGGTTTTCGCAGGCCTCTGTAGGTCGACCGGGCCCACCTAGCCGGTCGACCAAGCCCTTTGGCCGGTCGACCACGCCTATACAGCCGGTCGACCGGAGACACTGGCCGGTCGACCGCGTCTGTGCAGCGGGTCAACCGAGGACACCTAGTTGGTCAACTACGGGCTACCCTAATGGAACTAAACATGCCTTGTTTCTTTTGGATGGAAACTAAAACTCAGGTTTGGGTCTTAGATGTTGGAAACCATGAACCTAATATCACTTGACCATAAATGGGAATTAAATCGAATCACGTTGCTTGGTGTGAATTCGATGGTTGTCTAGGTATTCGGGTATTACGTGTATTGTAACCGATTGCATATGGAAACTGAAGCGACTAATGCCTTACATTATTGTACACCAAGGGATTTCCCTCGTAGCATTGTCGATCCGAATTCCATATGTACTCTGTTAGGATATGTTGGATACAGGGATGACAACATTTTACCTAGGAATGGATTGTAACTTCTCTTTGATTCATGAATCGTATCCGTTGTAAATTTACCTTGAACACTCTTGACATAAAATACCTAATTAAAGGTGAAACATAGATTCTTATAGAATTAGGACTTGGACCTGACTTAGAATGTATCGTAGGAACCTTGTCTTGTATGATAAACTTGACTGGCTAGAAATGAAAGGGGGTTATCACGTGTTGGAAATCTTGTATTGTTTTGATGAGATAACCCCAGGATCTTGTCTTGTACACTGAAACTAGCCAGACTTGCTTGTCTTGTTTGTCCTCGTGTCAGAACCACTTTAGGATTTGTTTGCATATCATGGCCATCTGCAGTATGGGGTTTAAAATGACGAACCGGTTACTCGGTTGTCGGGGATGGGCAGTCGGCGTAGGACGGCGTCCATGGCGTAGAATAGCTGGGAGCGGGCATTGGACCGTGCTGCTATTCCCAGGACCGGGAGCTAGGATCCTACTGGAGCCGGACTTTGGTATCAGTAGTCTTGTACTTGTACAGACTTGTATGGATTGTTACTGGTACCCCGGGAGGTGGCATAGGACATCCTCGGAGTCTCCCTCTTGTCTTGTTCTTGTTTTGCATTGCATGGATAGTGGTTATTGTTAGATGATTGTTAGGAATTCTTGCTATTGACTCCACTTATACATATTCTTGCTTTATGCCTAGACTTGCTATCATTGTATTCTCATGATGATTACCTATTATTATTCTGCATTTGATACATGTCATATTTATTATGTTTTGCTTATCTATTGCTCAACATGTTGTTGACTTTGTTTCCTTGGTGTGCAGACACATCAGGTGATGCCTACCTCTACGAGGAGCAGGCAGGTGAGGAGATCCCAGAGGATCTCCAACCAGTCGAGGAGGCCCGGGAGTGGTGTGCCGATGACGTAGAGTAGCGTCCTCATTGCCCGGCACAGGAGAGAGTCACGGGGAATTAATTATAGATTATTTATTCTTTATTTCCCTCGTTGGAACTTTTTAAACTCATTGAATTGATTTCTTTTATTGGCCTTAGTTATTTGGGATTGCCAATGTAATAATTAACTTGATTCTAGATGTTTTATCTCTTTCTGTCAAGTTTAATTATATATTGATGAGATATTATCCTCTGTTCAGATTATCATGTGTATAGAGTTTTATGAACTCAGTATTTAATGAGTTGAAAAGAGGCATGAAATATATAATCCTCACCGCGGACTACGATCCGTGGGCCCAAAGGACAAAATTTTTAATTAGTCCTAAAATTCACTCTCCGGATCCGATTTTTTTTTCTTTAATCGGGTTCGGGGGACGTGACATGATGGTATCAGAGCAGTAGTTGGTTTCTCTGGGTAAAAATTGTAGAAACCATAGGACGCGTGTGAGGATTCCGTTAGTCAGTAGGTTGGCTTGGTAGTTCTTTCTTAGCATTGTATTGTTAGCTTGGGGTATATTGGAACTAACCTTGAATGTTTTACAGGACGATGGATGGTAGCTACCCCTGTAGGTAGACATGTACCTTGTAATGTAATCTTCCCTAGGTGTAGTATTCAGATTGGAGAGGTTAAATTAACCATCAGTTTGATCATCTTACCGATGGCGGAGTTCGATGTGATTCTTGGAATGGATTGGTTGGCAACTAACCGGGCAGTATTAGATTGCTTTAACAAGACTGTCAAGTTGCGGAATGCAGACCGTAGTGTTGAATTTACTGGAGTTGAAAAGCCCATTTCCACACGATTGATTTCTGCATTGAAGGCAGAAAGGTTGATGATGAGTGGTTGCGAAGGCTTTATCGCATTTATTGCGGAAGATAAGGAGCCCAAGTCTGTTGAGGAGATTCCAGTGGTGCGAGAATTCCCGGATATGTTTCCGGAGGAGATTCCTGGTTTGCCACCTCTTCGTGAGTTGGATTTCATGATAGAATTGCAGCCAGGGACAGCACCTATTTCGAAGGCCCCGTATAGGATGGCACCAGCAGAATTGAAGGAGTTGAAGACTCAGATTGGAGACCTTCTGGATAAAGGTTTCATCAGACCCAGTGTTTCACCGTGGGGAGCTCCAGTGATTTTTGTGAAGAAAAAGGACGGGACTATGAGAATGTGCATAGATTACAGACAGTTGAATCAGGTCACTGTCAAGAACAAGTATCCGTTGCCAAGGATAGATGAGCTTTTTGATCAGTTGCAGGGAGCACAATTCTTTTCGAAGATAGATCTGCGTTCCGGGTATCATCAATTGCGAGTCAGGAATGAGGATATTCCTAAGACTGCATTCCGGACGAGATATGGTCATGTCGAGTTTCTCGTGATGCCTTTCGGATTGACCAATGCTCCAGCAGTGTTTATGGCATTGATGAATAAGGTGTTTTCTCCTTTCTTGGATCAATTTGTGGTAGTCGTCATTGATGATGTGTTGGTGTATTCAAAGACTAAGGAAGAGCATGAGCATCAATTGAGGGCATCTTTGCAGCTTTTGAGGGAGAACCAGTTATATGCCAAGTTGAGCAAGTGTGAGTTTTGGTTGGAGCAAGTGGCATTTCTGGGTCACATTATCTCTAAGGAAGGGTTGACAGTGGATCCTAAGAAGATTGCAGCAGTTGTTAACTGGAGTAGCCCGAGGAATGTAGCGGAGATTCGCAGTTTCCTTGGATTGGCAGGCTATTACAGGAGGTTTGTGAAGGGATTCTCTACTATAGCATCTCCTTTGACTAAGCTGACGAGGAAGGATATTCCGTTTGTATGGACGGAATAGTGTGAAAGGAGTTTCCAAGATTTGAAGACCAGATTGACTACAGCACCCATACTTGCTTTACCCGCTGGAAGTGGAGGATTTGTGATTTTCACAGATGCATCAGGGGTTGGTTTAGGATGTGTTCTCATGCAGCATGACAAGGTGATAGCATATGGTTCGAGGCAACTGAAGGATCATGAGAAAAAATATGCTACACATGACTTGGAGCTTGCAGCAGTTGTGTTTGCATTGAAGCTGTGGAGACATTATTTGTATGGTGAGAGATTTGAGGTGCATACGGATCACAAGAGTCTGCAATACCTGTTTACACAGGGTGATTTGAACAATAGGCAGAGAAAATGGATGGAGTACATAAAGGATTATGATTTTCCGATCAAGTACCATCCAGGGAAGGTGAATGTGGTAGCAGATGCTCTTAGCAGAAAGGCAACATTCAGTGGATGTGTAATGCCAGAATGGAGATGGATGGAGCAGTTCAGAGACATGGATGTTGAAGTCTGACCAGTTAATGAGAAAGCATTGGTTGCTGCTATGGGAGTTTGGGAGCCAGAAATTGTTAACCGGATCAAGGAAGTTCAGAAAGAAGATCCAGAGTTGCAGAGAATCATCGAGCATGTAGAGGACAAGCCAGAATTCAGATTGATTGATGGAATTCTGTACTGCAAGGATAGGTTGTGTGTGCCTGATGTTCAAGACATCAAGTCTGAGTTGATGACAGATGCGCACCACACCAGATATTCTATTCACCCAGGGAGTACCAAGATGTATCAGAATCTGAAGAATCATTATTGGTGGGTGAAAATGAAGAAAGAGATTGCAGAGTTTATATCAAGGTGTATGACTTGTCAGCAGATTAAGGCAGAGCATAAGAAGCCTCCTGGCTTACTTCACCCATTGGAGATTCCACAATGGAAGTGGGAGAATATCACCATGGATTTCGTGTCAGGGTTGCCTAATACCAAGAAAGGCAACGATGCTATTTGGGTGATTGTGGATAGATTGACAAAGTCAGCTCATTTCTTACCCTTCAAGACTGGTCAGTTTATGGACAAGATGACTAAGTTGTACAGGGACAATATAGTCAAGTTGCATGGAGTTCCTAAATCCATAGTATCCGATCGAGATACTAAGTTTGTCTCTCGGTTTTGGTCTACTTTCCAGTCATCTATGGGTACCCAGTTGAAGTTCAATACAGCTTACCACCCTTAGACAGATGGACAGTCAGAGCGTACCATTCAGACATTAGAAGATCTTCTCAGGGCATGTGTTTTGGATTTCAAGGAGAGTTGGGATGAATGTTTACCTCTATGTGAGTTTGCCTACAATAATAGTTTTCATTCCAGTATTGGTATGGCACCATTTGAGGCATTATATGGACGGAGATGCAGGACTCCGGCATGTTGGGAAGAAGTTGGAGTAAGGAGTTTTCATGGCCCCTCAGAGATAGCTGATTCTAGTGAGAAGGTCCGGATTGTGCAGATGAGAATGAAGGAATCCAGAGATCGTCAGAAGAGCTATGCAGACAAGAGGCGGAGACCTTTAGAATTTCAAGTTGGAGATATGGTGTTCCTGAAGGTTTCCCCGATGAGAGGTGTTGTCAGATTCGGTCAAAAAGGGAAGCTTGCCAAGAGGTTTGTGGGACCGTTTGAGATTCAAAGCAGGGTTGGAGACGTGGCCTATCGTTTGGTGCTACCGCCAGAGTTAGCGGGTGTGCACAACGTGTTTCATGTCTCGATGCTTCGGAAGTATATTCCGGATCCTACTCATGTGTTGCAGCACGAGCCACTTCAGCTTCAGGCAGATGTCACGTATGTGGAGCGACCAGCGCAGATCATCGACACTAAGGAGGTAGTGTTGCGTACTAAGACCATTCAATGGGTTAAGGTACAGTGGGAGAACCACGGTTCAGAAGAAGCTACGTGGGAGCTGAAGGATCAGATGCAGAAGGCGTACCCCTATCTTTTTCCAGATGAGGTATGTTTAGGCATTTGGGGGACCAAATGTTCTTTTTATTTGTGAGAGATGTAAGGTCTGTGACCTTACTGGGTCAGTTTGGGCCCAATATCCGACCTGACCCGTTTAAATGCATATTTATTTTAATTAATTGTATTTTAGATATTTAAGTGGGTTTAGATTTTTGAGCGAGTTTCTTTTAGTATTAGAATAGTATCTACGAACTTTCGTGCGATTCGGAGTTCGTTTGACCATAGTAGGGGGTAGTTTGCAATTTAGGGAAAATTGAGTGTTTTTCGAAATATTCCAAACGCCGTGATTTTTGGGTTCGTTGGAAAGATCTCGTCGAATAGATCAGTTTTGCCTCTTGACTCGTCGCGATCCGACGATCAGAAGACCTTCAAGTAGCCCATTCTTTACCGGGCCCACTTAAGGGATAATTAAGTCTTTTTCCCCTCCCTCTTCTTCTTAATCGATGCCAAGCCCTAATCTCTTATTCTATTCTCTGCAACGAAGAATAGACAGCAGCCCAGTTTCTTCTTCTTCCTTCCTCAAGCCAGAACTCCACCCAAGAAAGCTCCTTTCGAAGATCCGATCCGGTAGATCTCAATCTCTTCCTCCCCTCTTTCTTCCGGTACAACTTCCGGTAAGCTTCCTCTCTTTTCATATTTTTTTTAATCTTCCTTCGGGTTAGATTTAGGTTAGGTCTAAATTATTTTCTTTCCATTGTTTTTCCTGGTATGTTAGGTTTCGTTCTGTCGGGTTAGATTTGTGATTTGGGGATAGAAAGGCTTCTCCTCGAAAGTCAACCATTTCTGATTTTCTTCCAGTTGAGGCAAGTAGATTCGCAATTACATATTAAACATGCCTGTTGTTATATTTGACTGTTGTACACATTCTGTAGATTAACCCTTTTAATTCCAAGCATGTTCCTGTTTAATTTAAGAAATGGATATTAGGTTAGAATCTTGTAATTGAATGGAATTGGTAAAAATTGGGGGTAATCGAATGCATGGTTAGAATGAGGTTGGAATGGAATTTTGGAGAGAGCAGGAGGCTCTTCTGATGTAGAAATGACCTCTAGAAAGGTCTGAAAAGAGAAGGAGAAAGATTGGGTTCGGAACAGTTCAGAAAACCCTCTGAACTCGAGTTTCCCGTGCAGGCCGGTCCACCGCGGCTTTGGCCGGTCGACTGCGCTAACTGGCCGGTCGACCGGGCCCCTTCAGCCGGTCGACCGGGGACACTACTCGTGAGCCGGAAAAAGGCTCCGTTAGAAAACCAGAGAGCTGGTTTTCGCAGGCCTCTGTAGGTCGACCGGGCCCACCTGGCCGGTCGACCGAGCCCTTTGGCCGGTCGACCGCGCCTATACAGCCGGTCGACCGAGGACACTGGCCGGTCGACCGCGTCTGTGCAGCGGGTCGACCGAGGACACCTAGTTGGTCAACTACGGGCTACCCTAATGGAACTAAACATGCCTTGTTTCTTTTGGATGGAAACTAAAACTCAGGTTTGGGTCTTAGATGTTGGAAACCATGAACCTAATATCACTTGACCATAAATGGGAATTAAATCGAATCACGTTGCTTGGTGTGAATTCGATGGTTGTCTAGGTATTCGGGTATTACGTGTATTGTAACCGATTGCATATGGAAACTGAAGCGACTAATGCCTTACATTATTGTACACCAAGGGATTTCCCTCGTAGCATTGTCGATCCGAATTCCATATGTACTCTGTTAGGATATGTTGGATACAGGGATGACAACATTTTACCTAGGAATGGATTGTAACTTCTCTTTGATTCATGAATCGTATCCGTTGTAAATTTACCTTGAACACTCTTGACATAAAATACCTAATTAAAGGTGAAACATAGATTCTTATAGAATTAGGACTTGGACCTGACTTAGAATGTATCGTAGGAACCTTGTCTTGTATGATAAACTTGACTGGCTAGAAATGAAAGGGGGTTATCACGTGTTGGAAATCTTGTATTGTTTTGATGAGATAACCCCAGGATCTTGTCTTGTACATTGGAACTAGCCAGACTTGCTTGTCTTGTTTGTCCTCGTGTCAGAACCACTTTAGGATTTGTTTGCATATCATGGCCATCTGCAGTATGGGGTTTAAAATGACGAACCGGTTACTCGGTTGTCGGGGATGGGCAGTCGGCGTAGGACGGCGTCCATGGCGTAGAATAGCTGGGAGCGGGCATTGGACCGTGCTGCTATTCCCAGGACCGGGAGCTAGGATCCTACTGGAGCCGGACTTTGGTATCAGTAGTCTTGTACTTGTACGGACTTGTATGGATTGTTACTGGTACCCCGGGAGGTGGCATAGGACATCCTCGGAGTCTCCCTCTTGTCTTGTTCTTGTTTTGCATTGCATGGATAATGGTTATTGTTAGATGATTGTTAGGAATTCTTGCTATTGACTCCACTTATACATATTCTTGCTTTATGCCTAGACTTGCTATCATTGTATTCTCATGATGATTACCTATTATTATTCTGCATTTGATACATGTCATATTTATTATGTTTTGCTTATCTATTGCTCAACAGGTTGTTGACTTTGTTTCCTTGGTGTGCAGACACATCAGGTGATGCCTACCTCTACGAGGAGCAGGCAGGTGAGGAGATCCCAGAGGATCTCCAACCAGTCGAGGAGGCCCGGGAGTGGTGTGCCGATGACGTAGAGTAGCGTCATCATTGCCCAGCACAGGAGAGAGTCACGGGGAATTAATTATAGATTCTTTATTCTTTATTTCCCTCATTGGAACTTTTAAACTCATTGAATTGATTTCTTTTATTGGCCTTAGTTATTTGGGATTGCCAATGTAATAATTAACTTGATTCTAGATGTTTTATCTCTTTCTGTCAACTTTAATTATATATTAATGAGATATTATCCTCTGTTCAGATTATCATGTGTATAGAGTTTTATGAACTCAGTATTTAATGAGTTGAAAAGAGGCATGAAATGTATAATCCTCACCGCGGACTACGATCCGTGGGCCCAAAGGACAAAATTTTTTAATTAGTCCTAAAATTCACTCTCCGGATCCGATTTTTTTTTCTTTAATCGGGTTCGGGGGACGTGACATGACAAATCAATGTTGATCAACCCCCCACTCAAGATAAGGAGCAAACTCAACAACCTCAAGAACCAGTGCCATTACGGCGATCCACTAGAGAAAGGAGACATGTTATTCCGGACGATTTTTTCGTATTTCTCTAAGAACATGAGGAAGAAATTGGAATGGTGTAAAATGATCTAATCAACTTCCATCAAGCCATATAAGACTCTAACTCTTAAAAGTGGATTGATGCCATGAATGAGGAGTATAAGTCTATGCAAGACAATAAGGTTTGGGAACTTGTCTCATTACCAGAAGGTGCAAAGCCCATTGGTTGCAAATGGATTTTTAAAACCAAAAGGGATTCAAATGGTAATGTGGTGAGGTATAAGGCTCGTCTTGTAGCTAAAGGCTTTACCCGAAAGGAAGAGATTGACTTTAAAGAGACTTTCTCTCCGATTTCATCGAAAGACTCTTTTCGGACAATCATGGCACTAGTTGCACATTTTGATCTTGAGCTTCGTCAAATGGATGTCAAAACAGCATTTCTAAATGGTGACATTGACGAAACAATTTATATGGTGCAGCCAGAAAACTTTGAGTTGGGAGACCCAAAGAATATGGTCTATAAATTGACAAAGTCCATCTATGGACTCAAGCAAGCTTCTCGTCAGCGGTATCACAAGTTTCATCAAGTGATTATCTCGTTTGGTTTTGAGACAAACGCTGTTGATAATTGTGTGTATCACAAATTCAGTGGGAGTAAGCACATATTCCTGGTTCTGTATGTCGATGACATATTGTTTGCCACAAATGATATAGGCATGTTGCATGAAACCAAGCGATTTCTATCAAAGAATTTTGAGATGAAAGATCTTGGTGACGCCTCTTTTGTATTAGAAATCCTGATACAACGAGATCGCTCTCGGGGTATTCTTGGATTATTACAAAGAAGCTATATTGATAAAGTGCTCAAAAGGTTTGGCATGCAGGACTGCAAACCAGGTGACACCCCTGTCTCTAAGGGAGACAAGTTCAGTCTCAATCAATGCCCTAAAACTAACCTTAAAGTTAAGGAAATGCAGAAGATTCCTTATGCATCAGCTGTAGGGAGTCTAATGTATGCTATGGTGTGTACGCGTCCGGATATTGCATACATTGTTGGTATGTTAGGCAGATATTTAAGCAATCCAGGGATGGATCATTGGAAAGCAGCCAAGCGGGTTATGAGGTATTTATAGAGAACAAAAGATCATATGCTCACCTATAGGAGATCGGATCAATTGGAGATCATCGGGTATTCCGACTCTGATTTTGCTGGATGCCAAGACAGTATGAAATCGACATCAGGCTACATCTACCTGTTAGCTAGTAGATATCTTCGAGGAGTACCAAATAGACACTCGTGACTGATTCCACCATGGCAGCAGAGTTTGTAGCATGCTATGAGGCATCCAACCATGGAATATGGCTGCGAAATTTTGTCACTGGGCTGCGAGTTCTAGAGGGTATTGAAAGACCACTCAAACTATATTGTGACAATAAGTCAGCAATGCTATATTCCAACAACAACAGGAGCTCAATTCGGTCAAAACATATTGCCATTAAGTTCCTAATTGTGAAAGAGAGAATACAGGATGAACAATTATCCATAAAGCACATTGGGACAAACTCCATGATAGCGGATCCGCTTACAAAGGGATTACCACCCAAGGTCTTTCATGAGCACACTGCTCATATGGGTGTTATTTTGTGTGAGGATATCACATTCTAGTGGGAGTTTGTATGATTTTATATTTTATTGCTTTATGTTTGTTTTTGGACCACACTTATGCATTTATGTATTTGGATATTTTTCTGATCAGAAATACAGTATTCGGTTCATTTCATTCTGTTACATTGTGTTAAATATTGATCTCACTAAGGAATACAGTAGGACCAGTTGGAAATAGACATGTATAGATCACATTGCATGTACTTTCCATGCTACGCATCCATGATTGATCTATGTCATTAGGTTATATTGGTGTTTGTGACTATAGATGGGCTTAGTCATGTTAAATGTGACGAAGACCGCTTTGATCCTATACCGGCATAATCGATGGGCAAGATTGTTCGGATATATCCTAAATTATGATAGCAAACTTTTGGAGCTCATACAGTCATACACATTTGTTAAGCTACATATATGGCCTAGTGGGAGATTGTTGGAAAAATTCCATCATGTGGGGCCACACATGTAACTATTAAATGTGTCATGCTATCTTTCGTTAAGCTTACATTAAAGTGATCTAATTAAGTCTTAAAGTTGTAAGGCTTAAGGGTATACTTGTCATGGAATTAATGTGTAGATACCAGAATGTTATTTCTAATTTGATGAGGGGCTAAATTAGAAATAGCAAACTTATGATATCTTATATATTAGGGTTATGGTCCCCAATTCATATGGTATTCCTATTCTCTCTGACATCCCATCATCAGAAGAATCAAGAGGGTTTTCTCTGGGTAGTTATATTGGATTGGAAGATCAACAACCTGAGAACAACTTCATTCAATGGATCCAGGTATGTTTCCGCTTTACTTCTCTCAATGATTTGACATGGAGGATCTTGGTTTATTAGGTTTCCTAGATCAAAGACATTGGTGTATTGTTTATAACATTATGTACTTCCTTATTAATGCCTATACTTGCCATGTTGTCGTATTTGAGATTCTATTCTTGGTATAACAGACGCAGGTGTAGCTCCCGGTCCTGAGGAGGCCCAGGAGGGAGAGGAGGAGACCGAAGAGGTTCTTCCAGGATTAGAAGAGTAACCGGATAATGGGCCTATGTAATCCGGTCCACCGGAGAGCGATCTGGACTCCTTTTTTAGAGCTTAAGTGGAGAGTGTGATTGACTCCTTTTCGTATGGGTCACACTAGATATATAGATATAGAAAATACAATTGGATATATGTTTTGTATAGGGTTGTAGGGTGATTTTTGTAACCCCTACTTTGGTTTTAATGTGTAATTATGTTTTGTACAAACTTGTCGCTTAAACCTTAAAGAGGACTGTTTAATGAAATGATACCTAGTGGCATATTATTTGAGATGCTTCTGCTATTAAATGTTATTGACAGGTATTAGTGAGCTAGACTCATAAGTGGAAAGCAGGATTTTCTCCTTCGTGACTTTGTGCTTGACTCTAGACAGTATAATATTCTGTGAGTACGCATGTCATACCTCAGGGACTACCCTAGGCCAGGGTGATTCGGGACCGGGATGCGACACCATTTATTCGCTTAAGCAAGCACCAAGAGCCTGGTTTGATAGGTTTAGCTTATTTTAATTGCATGTTGGTTTCTTTAACGGCAAAGCTGACTCCTCATTGTTTGTTCTACATTGCTCAGTTGTAACCATATTGCTTGTTCTTTATGTTGATGACATTATTGTCACCAGCAATAATTTCTGCTACTATCTCGACTTATCTACAAGCTGAATTCTGAATTTGTCATAAAAGATGTTGGAGATCTGCACTATTTTTTAGGAATTGAAATATCAAAATATGTGATGGATCTCTTAGTAAAACCAAAATGCTGAACAGCAAAGCAATTGGAACTCCCTTGGCTAAAAAACATGATTTATACTAAAGTAGTAGGCCACTCGTAGATGCATCAGAGTATCGAAGCATTGTTGGTGCACTCCAGTAATCGCATTCACACATCCAGATTTAATCTATGCAGTAAATCTTGTGTTCCATGCAACAAACCATACATGGACACTAATAAGGGGTTAAAAGAATACTTCGATATCTTTACAGAACCATTAATTATGGAATTATGATCTCTTCCAAATCATCACTTATTCTCTATTCATTTTATGATGCAAATTGGGGGGAATGTCTAGAAAGAAAAAGATTGACAACAGGATATTGTGTGTACCTTTGGTCTAGCTGCATTTCATAAAAGACAATAAAATAAGATTGGGCAGGATGTCTGGAAAGAAAAAGATCCACAACAGGATATTGTGTGTACCTTGGGTCTAACTGCATTTCATAAAGGCCAATAAGCAAGTTATAGTGTCTTTATCCGGTGCTAAAGCAGAATATAGAGATATAGAGCACTCGCCTCCACAACTGCTGAAATTGCATGGGTTATGTTAGAAAAGAGAGAGACCAAGAGAAAGAAGATTAGAGGGAGAAGACAGAGCTTTTTTGTTATCTAATTATACGTGTATACAAATACAAAGGGAGAGGCCTATTATAGGCAAAGTAACCTCATAAGAGAAGAACCCTAATTCTAACCCTAACTTATCTTAAGTGGGCATCCACCCAAGATCCATATCTCATAACACTCCCCCTTGGATGACCACCATTCAAAAACAGTTGCCTCATTAAAAACCTTCCTAAGGAAAACACAATGGAAAAAAATCAAAGCGAAGGGAAAAAGATTATAACATTCTTCAAGATCATTGAACTGGAGTTGGACGTGTGTAATGTTGTCTCGTTAAAACCTTATCTAGGAAAACCCAATGGGATGAAACCTAGAAAAGGAAAAGGACTACAGCGCACAAATGTCCTAGGTAGCATACTTCAAGATTCTCCTTGATAAACCACTCCCCCCTGATGATAGCAACCATTTACATAGTTTGATGATAAACTCCACGCATGCCAATCTCATACACAAACTTCTGGAATACTAATTTACTTCAATATCATTATTCTTTTGAAGTTCATGGGTGAAAAAGAATTTCGGTGCTATATGCTTAGTCCTGTCTCCTTTAATGAAACCTTCTCGAATCTGTTTTATGCATGCTTCATTATCTTTATAGATAATATTCAAGATACCTACAATAGATGGTAATTGACAAGAACTACAAACATACTAAATCAAAGATCTGAGCCAAAATTTCAGCATGGTTGGGGGAATTAGCTACCAAAGTTTGTTTAGTAGAACGCCAAGAAATGGCGGCATTACCACCTGTCTATGATCAACTCTTATGAGGATCAGAATGATAACCTGAATCTGCATATCCTACAAAACTGAAATTTCTACGATCATAAGAATAAAATATTCTTAAATCAGTTATTCTTTGTAAATATCATAGGATGTATTTAATACTAATCAAGTGCCTTAATTGGATTGATTACGTACTCCTTGGCTTTGTTTCAAGCAAAGGAAATCCTTACGAAATTTATAGAACGTGGTTCTATGTCTTAATCACCATCATCATTTCTATTCCATCTCTCTCTTGAATAATTGTAAAGTATAAAGATCTCTTCATTATCTGGTACCGGTGCCTCTTCAGGAGCTTCCAAAGTCTCACCAGGGACTTTCATTATTCTAGAGAGAATGGGTTTTACCATAACCTCTTCAGGAGCGTTACGTGCCTCTTCTGGAAGAACCTCTTCAGGAGCGTTACGCCTCTTCAGGAGGAAACCTCTTCAAGAGAGTTACATGCCTCTTCGGGAGGAAATCTCTTCAGGAGCGTTACTTGTCTCTTCGGGAGAAAACCTCTTCAGGAGTGTCATATGCCTCTTCAGGAGGAAACCTTTTCAGGAGTGTTATGTGCCTCTTCAAGAGGGCTACGTGCCTCTTCGGGAGGACATAATGATGAATGTTCATTTCTCCATTTCCGCAGAACTGAGTCTTTTAAACCTATAAGTCTGCCACGCTTCTAGCATATTGTAGATTCTTTTGCTGCTATATTTTGACTTTATCCTACAGGGACATTAATTATGGCCGGTGCATTCATAACTAGTACATGTGACTTTGTCACCTTTGTTGCATCGTTAAGTACATCAGGTAATCTATTTGCAATTTCTTGTAAATGCACAATTCTCCATACTTTATTTTCACATAGTGAAGTACGTGGATCTAGATAAGACAGACTAAAAGTATTTTATGTTAGTTCTCGCCGTTCTTCAGGAACGGGTTGTTCTACAGGAACAATACGATCTTCAAGAATTATCTTATTTCCCCCTAGCGAAAAGAAAATTGTCTCATCATATAGGCTCTTCCGAAGCCTTCAATTATTTGCACAGGTCCAGCTATGGTGAGTACTTTTCGTGGAATGGACAGCAATTCTGATAAAAATTTCTGATTTTTCATAATGGTGTGTTATGGCACTATCTACCAAATATAGATTGTCCTCAGTTCCATGATCCATGCCTTAAATAATAAATCAATATAACTATGTAATCATATGATAGAACTGAAATAATTAAATCATTCACCATAATCATGCAGTTTCTTGAATTGCAAGTAGATTTTAGCATCCAATTGCCAAGATAAGTAATTGTCTCCATTTATGTTAATTGCTTTAAAGTCAATCTTAGCCAAATTTGACATCATGCAAGAACTATAATAGAAAATATATATTAAGTTAACCGTGTGCAGATAATCAGTAAAGTAAAAGGAAAAAAATAATGAAACCTTAACATCATAAGTAATTGAGGAAGGAATTTAAAGATGACAAAAAAATTGGCCAATTAAAAGTTAGAACATCAGATTTTCAGCTTTGAGGTGGTTCTGTCAAGACTTCAGGCTTGATTTAAAACTTCATGTTTATAATACATGAATTAGAACTACAGGTTTTGTTGAATCTTTCGATTTGAAGGGGAACTTTTGATTTTGTCAAATCTTCATATTTGAAGTAGAACTTCTGGTTTTGTCAAATATTCAAGTTTGAAGTAGAACTTCTGTATCTAACAATTTATCAGAACTTCTGGTTCTATCAAATCTTCAAGTTTGAAGTAGAACTTCTGGTTCTATCAAATCTTTAGGTTTGAAGTGGAACTTCTAGTTCTAACAATTGATCAGAACTTCCGGTTCTGTCAAATCTTCAGGTTTGAAATAGAACTTCTGGTTTTAGCAATTAATCAGAACTTTTGCTATCAAATCGGCCTTATAATTTATTGGGGTTTGAACAAAAAAAATCTAGATTTTGATTTATGGATATGAATCTACAAGTTAATATCAGTATTCCAACTTCTAGGACTGCTGGTCCATAGATAGGTGAACTTCATGTTCAGATTTAGAACTTCTAGTTCTATTTTGTAATCCATTCATAATATTGATAAATTTAAATTAAAAGAAAAACCATGCAAGAAGATTAATAGTAATCAAACACTATAATTACTGTAAACAAACATTATAAACTAGTTGCATGCATTCTACTAAATTGAGTTTGGAGAATGGCTCGGATACTACTTACTGTATTTGAATAAAAATATTACCCTTTTCTAAAATCCGCGCTGAAAAGGATTTCGCTATGAAAATCCGCACTAGGAAGGATCCGTGTAGGGAATCCGCGAAGAAAATCAGCGTTGGGAAGGAATCTGCGATGGAAATCCATTCTGGGAAGGAATTTGTGCTGGGAAACCGCGATGAAAATCCGCGCAGGGAAGGATTTTGTCATAAAAATCTGTGCAGGGAAGGATTTCTCTGCTCTTTGGGTAAGAAGATTGGGTTTCTTCCTTCTTTTAGAGCTTCATGCTGATAACGTCTTAGAAAAGAGAGAGACTAAGAGAAAGAATATTAGACAGAGAAGAGAGAGCTTTTTTGTTATCTCCTAATATGTGTATGATGGACCCGATTCTTCCCTCTCTCCCACTGCCTCCGCCCCGAGTTTTTCGGGGTACGGCGGAGGGGAGGAGAAGAAAAGTAAAGGGTATCAACATCTTTTTCTTTGTACGGGTATGCCAATTTCACTTTTCTACTTGGAATTTAGAAACGGTGATCCGAAGATCTACCTTCACAAGTAGAAAGGGGAAATGAAACTTTTTCTAGTTTCTATTGCACACATATTTTAAGAAAAGAGACAAAAGGGTTTTTTTTTATATGCCGTGAAAGGCGATTTCATTTGTTGCCGTGAAAGGCGATTTTGCCGTAAAGGCGATTTACAAATCTTATCCATCATGAAAGACAAGAGTTGTGATTTTTGTCTCTAAAAGAAAAATAAAGTACAATAGAAATCAAGAAAAGGAATCTGACTTCTCATTCGATTGTGGGGACACGTTCAGATCGACAGTCGCGAGTCGTGTATGGGCTCCTCCGTCGTCCATGCAGATAAGAACACGATGCTTGGATTCTTGGCTTGGCTTTTTAACCTCAGATTTTTAAAGGACAAAGACCAAGAGAAGGTCTTATATCCGATAAAAAGCTAAGTAAACGGGCTTAAAAAGCCACGTTTTAGCCATGTTGGTAGAAGAAGGGAGGTCCTTGGGGGGGTGGCCCCCCAAGGGTGCTTCAATCACCTTTTGGTGGTCTTTGCAGCAGAGTTGCAGGGCCTCTGGATTTTCCAGGCAATTCTCTAGCGATTTCTCTGGATTATTTTTCCGTTCTTCGTCCGGTCCTTTTTTCCCTTTGGAATGCCCTCCTATTTATAGGCCTTTGGTAGCCATTTAGGAGGGTTTATGAGTATTGAATGCATTAATGCTCATAATGGGAGGAGTTACTAGTTTTAAATTATTTGTTTTGTAACTCCTTTTTCCTTGAATTTGATTGGCCGATGGAGAATAATGAGCTTTTAATTGCCTTTAATCCCCATCATGGGAGGAGTTTCATGGCTTTAATGCCATAAATCCTCTGACTTGTAACTCCCATTTGCTTGCTTTTGATTGGGCCGCCCAAAATAATGAGTTAATGACCGCATTAACTTGTCATAAAACGGGTCATTTAACCTCATTAATTGGTCGCCAAGTCGCTTGAAGAGTCGCGGGCCGCGCCGCGTCTTTTGGAATTCTTCTTGCGATGATTGCCGGTGGATCTACATGTTGTTTGATGTCGGATGGCGATGCAATTTCAGAAATTGATTAATGTCAACGTGCAGGCAACATCTGTCCTGTCGATTTCACGATCGGGCGGGCAGAAAGTGTGCTTTCTTTGTCGGCCGGTCGGCGATTTCGATGCATCTAATGATCATCTAATGATTTCGGCGGCGAATCCGTGATGTTGACGAAGATCGACGGATTTCATGCAGGAAAAATCAGATTTTGGAAAAATCACAGGGGCCAATCAACTCGAAACGCGAAAAAGACCCGAAAAAGGGGTTTCCGGCGACTTTTGGGTCGCCGGAATTCCATGGTCGCCGGCGACCATGGGCCTTGGGCCCATTTTTTGGCCGCCGTTCGGTCGCCGTTTCTTCGCCGTTTTTCAACCTTTTTTCATTCTTTTTTCTTCTGTATTTTTTCTGACATTTCCCCTCATTTATTGGCCTGATTCTCTTGAAGAAAACCCGACGAGAAGCCACGTAAATCGGAGCACAAAGTTTCCTATTTTTCTGGAAAGCCGAAGACTTTGTTGTGCGGTATTGCCAATTTTTTTGTCAAGCATTGAAACTAGGCCAAACGATGTCGGAATGACCTGAAATTTGACGTGGAGCTTCTTGAACAGTAGATAGGACCAACCATAGGCTTTGGTTTGAGTTTTGAAGCCGTTCGGGGTCCCGCAAATGCTTGCCTTGATTTCGCCATGAGAGAAATGTCGAGCTTTGACTTTTGGTCAATCGATGTCCGATTGACCTGAAATTTGACAGGGAGCCTCCTGAGTGGTAAGTAAGACCAACCATGGGCTTTGGTTTGAGTTTTGAAGCCTTTTGGGGTCCCGCAAATGCTCGCCTTAATTTCGCCATGAGAGAAATGTCGAGCTTTGAAACTAGGCCAAACGATGTCCGTTTGACCTAAAACTTGACAGGGGACCTATTGGAGTCATTTTGAGATGATCCATTAGCTCCAATTTGGATGCCATGATTCCGGGGTGCTCTGCCACCGGCAGGCCTGTTTTTGCTTCCCGAGAGTTAATGAAGGATCAAACGTTGTCCGTTTGACTTGAAATTTGGCATGGAGCCTTTTGGAGGTATTCTGAGACCATCCGTAGGCTCTGATCGAAGTTTTAAAGTCTTCAACACTGTCGCTGCCGGGAGCTCCTGTTTGGTTGTCTGAGGAGTGAAGTTAGGCCAAATGATGTCGAAATGGCCCGAAACTTCATGTATACCCCTCTTTTGGCTGCTTTGAAGGATCTTGCAGTTTTTGTTTGATTCTGACAAGATCTGGTGCTTGAAGTGGCGCCTTCCTATTTATGGCAGGATGTGGCTC
This sequence comes from Camphora micrantha, assembly GCA_003546025.1. Taxonomy (NCBI): domain Eukaryota; kingdom Viridiplantae; phylum Streptophyta; class Magnoliopsida; order Laurales; family Lauraceae; genus Camphora; species Camphora micrantha. The sequence continues at coordinate 4,967,665 of QPKB01000010.1, read as the reverse complement.
CATGTAGCTTTTGGTGTTGAAGGGACATAGTGACATTTTTGGTGTCAACAGTGTATACTAATACAAAAGGAGATGCCTAATTTTAGGCAAAGTAACCTCATAAAAGATGAACCTGAATTCTAACCCTAATTCATCTTAAGTAGCATCCCCCCAAGATCCATATCTCATAACATGTTACATATATTCTAAGAGATATTGGGGTTTTTCTCTTTCGACCTCTAGTTCTTTTATCTGACAATATTAGTGCTTTTTTTATGACAGTAAATCCATTTCTTCATGCCCACAGTAAACACATAGAAATTGATTATTATTTTGTACATAAAAAAAGTTGCTCTTGGATCTCTTGTTACTCAATTTTTGAAATCCATGAACCAAGTTGCAGCTGTGTTTATCAAACCACTTGTCAAAGCATCTTTTCGAACTTGAATGGGAGTGATAAGGACCCTTAAGTTGATAAAGAATGCACAAGTTGATAGAGTGTGTCGCACAAGACAACCCATATGCAGGCACGAGTCAACCGGATACAAAAGCTCATGCCAATTGAGTCTCTTACAAGTAGGGGTGTAAAAAAAAAAAACCAGAAAACCGTGGAACCGAACCGAACCGTGGTTAATAACCGTATTTCACGGTTCAGTTACGGTTATGGTTAATGAAATCTAAAAACCGCACGGTTCGGTTCGGTTACGGTTTTTCATAATAATTCACGGTTATTAACCGAACCGTTTCGTACGGTTCGGTTAACCGTTCCGTTTACAAATAAAAGAAAAAATAAGGGGGCCGAATGAAATATTTCTTACCCTATTCAATTGCTCCTTACGTGTCATTTTACCTTCAATCATTCACATTTATCCCCTTATGTGAGGAAGGTATTCCATGGTTATTAACCGTAACTGAACCGTTTAATACGATTAACCGTGATTACAGTTTTTACGATTTTTGTGGATACGGTTACGGTTACGGTTTTAAAAGACAGCAAACCTCAGTTACGATTCGGTTAACGGTTTTCCCAAATTGACCGGTTAACCGAACCGTTACACCCCTACTTACAAGAATCACATGCGATAGGATAGATCACATAAGTTGGTTGATTAGAGCAAAACAAGGAAACAAAGATCTGTGGAGACTGTCAGAGATCTGGCTTGGGCTAGCCAAAGATTGGATTTGTATTGAATCTCTAAAGGATAGGGTCTATATCTGTTATGTAAGAAAACTCAATATCACGTGATTGTAATCATCTCTCACATGATTTATAATCATCTCTATTTAATAGAAATTAGAGGCAAAGGGCAAAACACATAAAGAGATATGAACACCCAGCCTCTTTCAAATTTCATTTTTTAAATTATTTTCCAACGCATGGGATCTAGTAAGCTTGGGCCAAGGTGTCATCGACTCTATTCCTAGTAGGAGAGAGTGTGAGATTTAGTGGGCCTGGGACAAGGTGACAGATTCGGTTAAAATCCGATGTGCCCATCACCCACTAAAGAACACCCGAATACAAGAGACTTCACAAGTCCCACATCCAAAACATCCAAATCCAAAGCCTAGACTTAAGCACCCATTGTTACCTCCACTTCAATAGCTAGCTTTTGCGGTGGGGAAGGCTAGTGGTGTTACAAATGGTATCAGAGCCATTATCGGCTCTCTTTTTGCTTGAAAGAACACCAGGGATAGAAGAGACTCCACAAGTCCCATATCCATTGGATTGATGAAAGTTTTAAAATACATGATGTGAACATCCAAAGGGGCAAAGGGTAAAATATGTAAAGAGATGTGAACGCCCAGCCTCTTTCAAATCTCTTTTTTTTTAATTATTTTTCAAAGTGTGGGATCTAGTAAGCTTGGGCCAAGGTGTCATCGGCACTATTTCCAGTAAGGGAGAGTGTGAGATCCAGTGGACCGGGGCCAAGGTGGCAAATCGATTAAAATCCGATGTGCCCATCACCCACTAAAGAACACCTGGATACAAGAGACTTCACAAGTCCCACATCGAAAACATCCAAGTTCAAAGCCTAGGCTTAATTTCCCATTGTTACCTCTACTTTAATAGCTAGCTTTTGCGGCGGGGAAGGCTAGTGGTGTTACAAATGATATCAGAGCCATTATCGGCTCTAGCTTTGTTTCTGGTAGGAGAGAGCACCTATATTATTTGGTGGTCATTTTTTGAATATTCACCTATGTTTCTTCACTTTTAACCACTTTTATAATATTATTATGAGAATTTATATCTATTAAATTACATGAAACTAACCGGCTTAGTTTACAATTTTCAGGCCCTACATGAAGTATAGGCCCGTCAGACCCTTAATTCTCAGACTCAAACCAAGGTCTTGATCTAGCCCATTTCAGTTGCAATAAAAAGTCCCATTTTATTAGGCTTACTAGGCCATATATTTGAGCATCAAAGTCTGCATTCATAACTAAGATATGAACCAACCTGGTGATTTCCATTGGCTTGTTTTTCTATACATGTACATCAGGTCTAGAAATGCCCAAATATTGGCCTGACATGCTAAAGAGTTCAGCCCAATTTTGTTCTGACATCTTTCTTGGACAGCCTCAACACAAAGTATTGGAGAAAGCCTACAATATTCATGAACTGGGCCTAGTATGAACGGGCGAAGTTCCAAAAGTACTAATGTAATTGGAATCATATTCTGTCCAAAGTGTTGAATGACCAAAGATTCATCTTATTTTACCTATAAGTTCCAAAGCATTCAAGGAAAATGATCATTTAAGTACGGTCATCACATCCTTATCGTACATACCAGCTGTTGGGGCACAATCTATAAAATTGTAGAAGGATTAGATTCTAGATCCTGTTTTTCTGATCAAGTTTGAGCTTTGAGTTTTTAAGGTTCTAACTCATGAATTATATTTCTGTAAAGCCCACTAGAAAAATAGATAAAAAACAAACAAGGGTCATTACAAGGATTGTTATGGATAAAGGGTAGTAAGATGCACTACTTAGATAAAGTTTATACAAGCATATAAGGTTTACAACCTTCTCTGAAGTTCCAAGTTCAAGTGATTGTTAGTTGATGAAGAGCCTATTATAAGAATTTGTGTTTCTCAATTATATGTCTGTGTGGAAATCCTAAAATTGCAGTTAACTTGATGAAAAAGTGATCAGCCCAAAGGAAGGTGATCATCGTGTATATCTTTTAAACAAGGTAGGGTAATCAGCATTAGCATTGTAGTCTGTTTAGTTTTGACATGCCTAAAAGTACTTGTGTAAGGTTTTATGTGCAAAATTGTCCACACCCAAGAATTAATACACAGTCTAATTTTATATTAATCTGAATTACACTCACCAGCAGATTGAATATAATTAATAAACAAAAATGTAACTAGTTAACCACCAAAACCAACGATTGTGATCATTCAATTGAGATTATGTTTGTTTGTTTGTTTGCTTGCTTAAATCTAATCTACAACGAGACATTTCCATGGGACTATCCCATTTGATAACTTTACTTGTAGAATGAAGTGAGGTGAAGCCTCAAATCAAGAGAGATTAAAATATAAGGGGTTATGATGGTATTTTTGTCTTTAGTAGCTTAATAAAGAATCTTTTTGACTTTTTGTGTACAAAGGGGATTTTTTTTTGTTATTTAGTGAATTAAAAATGTTATTTTTATTTATTTTATTTTATTTTTTGAAAAAGGAGTATGGAATTTTGATTTTGTGTACTTTTGATATTACACCCTAGTCATTTCATGTCTGGCAAATGGAGGCTTTATATCACCTTCACTTTAATAGTAAATTAGCAAATGGGAATGGTTGGCATGCTTTTAAGTGAGTTCCAAATGAGCTCCAATTTTACCTCTTATAGGCCGTGGGGGTACTTTTTTAGTTAAAAGTACCCTAGATCATATGTAGGACATTCATGTGCATCCATCCCTCACCATATGGTGAGGAAAAAAGCTTAGGTGGGCCCCACTGATCATGGGACTTGTGGAGGATGGAAAGAGACATATTGGATGGGCCCATATATCAAGTTTGGGGTAATCCTATGCCTTTAACCTCTTTATCCATTGCCCATAAATTTAATGACTTTATATTAAAGAAAAAGATTTGATCCTCAATCTAACGGTCCAATCCATTTGGATTTGAGAAGACTTAGTCCCATGTGTGTAGATGGTTTTGATGTATCCATGGTTTAAAATATCAGCCGATACCGGCACGTATCTACTGATATGATATATGATATTTTCGTGTGAACCAGTTTCGATACCGAGTTTGAAAAATATCGTAAAAATTTCGGTCATATCGTCCGATATTTTCATAATGTCGGCCAAAATATCAATACCAAGAGATATTTTTAAAATATCGGACATATGGGGAAGGGTTATAGGGGGATGTTTTTTCTTGGTTGCAGCAAAAAATGAAAGCAGAAAAAAAAAAGTGAAATTGAGAGAAAAGCTATGCTCCAGAACCCATTTGTAGCAGGAGGAATAAAAGAAAATAGAGGGTTGGGGGGGTGGGGCGGCGGGGGACAACAAGCATGCCCAACGGCCGGCGACTGCATCTTCTCCTTCATCTCTTCTCCTTCCCTCTTTCTTTTATTCCGTCCCTCTTCTTCTTTCCGTTCGTCTATTTGTCCCTGTCGATGAGAAAAAGGGGCAATAGTTCTTTTTAACTTTTACCTCTATCTTTAATCTTTCCCCGGATATGTACTTTGGACATAATCAGGGACTTTTGCAGTGTGGCACGATGGTCTTCATAACATGTTTGTGGTCCCTACAGTGGGCCCACTTATATATGAAGTCTATACTTCCTAATCGTGGGCACACCAAATTAAAATTGGGCCACCAAATCACCAATCAAATTGAAATTGGGCTCACTATGTAAATAATATATTAAAAATAATATGTTCTATATTATTCAATATATATTGGTGGGCCCAATTCCTTGAAGTATAGTAAATTTTTTTGTTTCTACTTGTAATCCTTCTTATCGGGTCTACTTGTGAAAAAACCAAACTTCTAGAAAGAAACCTTCCTAATAGGTGCTTAACAGATTGTATTGTAATATAAGTTAGACCCAATGTAATATTGATCACATATATAAAGTAAATAAAATATTAATACAAACTCAAATATTTTATGGTAGCCAATGTGCACTATATGAATGCATTTATAAATTATAAAATAGGCCTAAATATTAAACACCAAAATTTAACATATTTTATAATTCAAAATCAACCAGTGATACAGGATGCCGTGACTTAGGGGGACTGATATTTTGGTTTATAGTTGCTATTAATGGGAAAAAAAATACTATTTTCTAGCATTTTATAATATTTTGAATTGTTTGGATATTATTTCAAGATTATTTGGAGTAAAAAAAATATTCACACAGAGACAGCCGCGATGGACCGCGAACCACGACTGATACCGCGACAATATCGGTTTTTGGGATCCGTCGATACCATGACCAATACCGCGATTTTCATCCATGGATGTATCATAAAGTTGGCCTGCTATGTTGTCCTTCACCGTAAAATGGGTGATGGATGAATGCACATGAATATTTGCATATATATATATATATATATATATATATTACGAGACAACTTGTGGGGCCCACCCGAGAACTCTATGATCCATCCTACCTTTCCATTCCAAATGAGATTCTCGCTGTTGGATTGAAAGGCAAGGGTCATTGAACGGATTTGGATGATTGAACGGATTTGAAGCTTTTATACAGTTATGTCCATGATTTGTGGGGTTCCAAGTTGGACTCACAAGACAGTTTGCATTGAGTTCTATTACAGATATTCACATAGGAGCCTGACTCATAAATATAAATAATATGGAAGATGCTCCAGGGCACCTGTCTCTCACAGTACAGTCATCATAGACAGATGCCATCGGGGCCGACCAATATGGCCCCTAGACATGGAACTGTGGGGTGGAACTGTCCATGTAGGTAGGCCTTATATATCAAATTTCAAGCAATCCAATACCTCTGAACCCTTATCAATGACCTACAAATACCTTATATCAAAATAAAAATAAAAAATTGACCCTGAATTCAATGGTCTAATCCATTTAAATCTGTACGAACCCTGGGATCCGGTGACAATCTGATACATACCCTTTTACATAATAAAACAAAAATAAAATAAAAAATTAGAATGGGAAAAAAAGAGTCCACTTCGAGGGGGATAGAGGCCTCCTCAGATTCAATTCAAGGCGAACCACAACTCCTAAGACAAGAGCAGAGCCTTACTCCTTTAAAATTGTACTCCATTCAAATATTCAATTACATGGCATCTACAAACATTTATAGATACTTCATAACTATAAAAACTACTGCAATCCTAAAATAACTTTACCACTAAGCCACTATTCCACTAACCCACTATCTCTCACACTTCCACATGCATAAAGCATATTTACATACAATCTGAACAACATTATTTTAAATGCAATTAAGAATCCTAATAAAACTAATTTCTAAATAAAACATTCTAATAAAATATAAAATACTTACAAAAGACTATTAATTATCTAATAGGTACATATCACAATCAGGAGAGCTGTGTTTACGGTCCGGTTCATTCAGATCGGTGATAAGTGGGCCCCTCATGCTGTCTCACAGTATGGTTCGTGAGAGACAAATGCACCAGAGCATTTTCAGGCATGTATAAATAGGAGCATTGGCATAATGTCTCTCATTAAGCCAATGGGCTTGACAGCACCACATTGGACCAGACCTGAAGCCCAATGGGTTCCCCACCTGTCTTCATCCTTAACCAAAATTGTTTAATCCATATGTCACTATAGGCTTCTGTGACAATGACACACATCATTACATGAACTCAAAGCTAAGTTAGGGAGACAAGGATTGGTGGTGGCATTGCTTTAGAGGCCACATCTCCATCACTTTGAGATCTTCCACCTAATGTTTGCCGATGCATTACTTGGATTTAAATTCAATGGGATAGAGATGGAGAGAGTACCCCAAAGTCACATGTTTTGACTTGTGTGATTCCTTTTATTCGAATTTGGTTGGTATTTCTTTGTTAACCCTAGGAGGAATTCTTTATGCATATGATGCTGCCCATGAATGTCATTCCTTGGCAAAGGTGCTTGGTTCCACTTTGACACAAGGTTGTGACATTTGATGCTCTTGGCACTATTGCACACTAATGACATGATTTTGCTCCTTGTCATGGTACCCCACTTAAAAATTATAGTTTGCTTAATTCGTAACTCAGACTTGACTCAGTAGGGCAAGGGAATGGAGTTAGCTTGGGGTGTCTAATAAGAGAGTCTAAGTTAATTTTATTTTGACATAGGAGTTGCTCAATTGATTGGTAATCATGGATGTCAACTAACTACCTAGAGATCGATCTCTGCGTCTGCCATTTTTTCTACATTTGTGAGCTACCTTCCCACTTGCGTGGACTCCTCTTTCTGTGTGGGTGGGCTACCTTGTGTCCCAGCCCGCTTGTCTAGATACCAAAAAATAAAATATAAAAAAAAGTTGATTTTGTTTTAGAACTTGAAAATTGAAAGTTAAAAGTAAAGTCATAAGGTCAAGTGAGTATGGTACTCAAAATTAATCTGATAAATTTAGATGAATTGAAGCTAGAATCCCCTCTAGATCACTCATTCACTTTTTAGCTTGTGTCCACAACTTGGATGAGTTTATGACTCAAGTTGGCCATTCACTTGGCTCAGTTCACACGATTACTGCTGATATAGCAAAATGACTAGCACAAATCTGGCCACTCCTATTTCCACCATTTAACTCGGTTTGACAGCTGCCTAGTCAAATCGACTCAGGCAAGTTGACCAGGAAGCCAACGTATAAATTTTGCAAAAAGTCTATTTGGACAAACTTTTTGTACAGAATTTTGGACAAACCCTATGGTATGCCTTGAATATCTCCTATGATATTCAAGGCATACCATAGGGTTTGTCCAAAATTCTGTCCAAAAAGTTTGTCCAAGTAGCACTACTCTAAATTTTGTGAAGAGTTGGAGGTACATACCATGATTTCAACACTAGAAGGTGTACCCCATGGGATTCATGATTAATGGGTGTAGCCCCCCATACTTGTATCATTAAATGGATTTGACACACCTTGGGTTGGGCATCGTGGTATGTGGATGTTCCCACATTCCCATAAGATGAGACCGTGGAAATCAAATTTGGTAAGTATAAATTACTGTTCCAAATTTTGATATCATTAGAAGAAATCTCATAATGTTAACCCGCTGCAATAAGAAAGTTGGAATGAAAAAACTTTATTATATTTAGTTATTTCCTACTAATCTCCACTAATCTCCTGTCTTCTAAAAGAAGCCCAGTTAAAAAGGATTTCAAATTCTCTCGCATATAAAGTAGGTCTTATGTTTACAATCTCAAAGAAGGTGACCTCACTTTGTAATTTCTAAAGGTGGGATGCATGATCACAATCACAAAAGGTAGGCCCACATCATAATTCTTATAAAGGTGAGATCACATTATAAATCCTATGGATGTGGCTTCATTTTTTTAAATTTCTAAAAGTGGGTAACCTATTGTAATTTTTAAAAGTGGGTCTTGTGTTCACAATCACCAAAGAGGTGGCCTCACATTATAATTCCTATAAAAGTTATAATGCGGGCCCCATGTTTCAGTTTCCAAAGATGCTTGGGCATCACATTGTCATTTCTAAAGGCGGGTCACATGGTCACAAACATAAAAGGTGGGCCTACATTTTAAATCCTATGAATGTAGGCAATGAGTCTACATTGCAAATCCTATTAATGTGGGTTTCATATTCTAATTTCTAAAGGTGGTACCACATTGTAATTTCTAAAGAGATGTCAGACACCATATTATAATTCCTATAAAGGGAGCCTCTATTATAAATTATATGAATATGGGCCCCATATTCTAATTTTTAAAGGTGGGTACCACATTGTAATCTCTAAAGGTGGATTCCATGTTCACAAACACAAAAAAGTTGCCCCATTTTGTAATTCCTAAATATGAGTCACATGGTCACAATCATAAAAGTGGGCCCACATTATAACTCCAATGAATGTTGGCCTTAGTTTTAAAATTTTAAAGGTAGGCAGCATATTGTAATTTTTAAAAGTGGATTCTACGCACGACACTCGTAAAGTGCCACAAAAGCTTGCTTTTGTTCAAAGAAAACTTTTATAATGTTATCATATAAGTTCCCTACAGCATATTCTTTGGAAAGTAGTTTAACATAATGCTACTAATACAAGTTCTGCATTATATACTCTCGGCACAACCCGAACTCAATACAACTTGATCTCATAATAATACAAGAACAATGTCAAATCGGCTAGGCTGCCCTGTTTGGTGGAAGGTGGGTGGGGGTGGAACGTTGTACATGTCTTGAACGCATCTGATTTCATTATTTGGTCGAGAGCCCACCACAATTTACATGTCTTGAACGCATCTGATTTCATTATTTGGTCGAGAGCCCACCACAATTTATTATTAGACTGATGAGGCCAATGTGATTTGAATATTCAGCCACACATGCTCACAAAGAAACTAGGGAACCATATAATTATAAAATTGATTGTGAGACATCCTTACTTATACTTGATTTAGTTTAAAGAGATAATTAGTGAAAGGTGTCTAGAATTGAATCTATCTAGCCTCCATTTCAGGCAAATTTTTTTTTAAGGGCTCCGGTCCAAGCAGCTAGACTGTTTGCAGCCAGAGGTCCCTATATCCACACGGTTTCTTTTTTCAAGACTAATTTGCCCTTTCAACCTTTTTAGGCATAAAATTTTGAAAATTAAAATTTCTAATATTGTATTCTCCCTTGTTCTTAACTTCTATCGATCTTTGCTACCCAAAAGAACCCCTTCTCCTTCTCCTTCTTCTTCCCGCTTTCAAATCTTCCATTCTCCCTCATTCCTTGTTGTTCTTTCTTGATAATCGCCGGTGACGATCGGAGAAGAGGAAGAAAGATGAAGGGCGGCAGGGATTCCAAGTTCGTCTGGTTCTCTTATTCGAATAAGAGAAGGAGCAGTGGGCTGCACCCATCGTTCCAGAGAAATTATTACTAAGATTTGCAGACCCGTCGATCAAGTTCGTCTGGTTCTCTAATTCGAATCAGAGAAGGAGCAGTGGGCCGCACCCATTGTTCCGGAGAAATCATTACCGAGATTTGCAGACCCGTCGATCAGAGCAGAACAGCCAGATTGAGGTGGGCCACACATACTGGATTTGCAAGAACAGAACTTCGTTCTGGTGCAAGGCCACACCGATTAGGGATTCAGGTGGAATTCTGGTTTAAGACGAAAAGGAGCAGAAAAGATCTAATCAGATCGTGAAGGTAAAAGAATCCGGAAGATGACGATTCTCGCCGGGAAATACATCTACCGGTAAAAAAAATCCGGTATTCGTCGAAAAACCAGTGTAATCGGATGAAAAACCCACCTGAAAGGAAGATCTAGGGTGAGAGATAGTAGATTTGGAAGTATTCTACTGTGAAATGCAAAGAAATCAGCGATTGAAGGCCCTTTTATCGTCGACCGTCGAATTGGATAGAGAGCGAGGAAAGGTGAGGGAGAGGAGAGAGAAAAGCTTAGTTGCAGGCTTTACTGAGAAGTGTATTTATCTGATTTTTTGTCAAATTGAGTTGAGTTTCTGTCAAATTTGTCTAAGTTTTTATTAAATTTAGCTGAGTTTCTGTCAAATTTATCTGAGTTTTGAATAAATATATCTGAGTTTTTGGCAAATTTATTTGATTTTTTGAAAATATAGCCGAGTCTCTGACAAATTTATCTCCATTTTGAAAATTTTAAATGAGTTTTTGAATGAGTATTTCTTTGTTTTTTGGAAAATTTATTTGTATTTTCTTAGATCTATTTGTGTTTTTGAATTTTATTTATGTCTTTTAAAATTTATTTGTATTTTTTGAAATAATTTTAACTGAGTTATGACAAAAATACTTGAGTTTTTGAAAAAATTTCTGGAAAAATTGGTTTATCTTAGTTTTGGCAAATGTATTTGGGTGTTTTTTAAATTTATTTACATTTTTTAATTTTATTTACGTATTTTGAATTTTATTTGCGTCCTTTGAAATTCATTTGCGTCTTTTGAAATTTATATGCATTTTTTTAATTTTCTTTGGATCTTTTGAGATTTATTTGAGTCTTTGAAATTTATTTATATTTTCTAAATTTTATTTGGATCTTTTTAAACTTATTTGCATCTTTTTAAATTTATCTGCGCTATTTTGAAATTTATTGCTTTTTTGAAATTCATTGCGTTTTTTAAATTATTGCATTTTTTGAAATTCATTTGAGTTATTTTGAGATTTATTTGTGTGTTTTTAGAATTTATTTGAAAATCTCACTAATGAGATTCCATTAATCGTGACCAATTAAATGGTAGTTGACCATTATTAATGGGATATCCCACCAGATATGATTTAAAGAAATGGTAAATTAGACATGTTAGGTATGAGAAAGTGTGAGAGGAACCTTTGGCTGCATGATTTTTTTTTATGAACTGTTTGCATTAAAGTCACGAGTTGAGGGACCTGCGACCAAAGCCCCCTAGTTTAAATATATTCAAATATCTTTAAAATTCAAATTTAGACTTTTGGAATATTCTTGCATATGTAACGTCTCATTATATAAGGACATGTTGGTTGATGTTTTGGACTTAGTGTATTCTTATGTGTCGATTTAGAATCTATAAAAAAGAGTTTGGATCCCCTTTCTTCTACTCACTTCTCGTTACTCTAATTCTAAGGGGTTGGCCAAGTGGTCAGAATCATGGTTTCTCTATCTTCCGGAGTTAGAGGTCTTGGTATTGACCATTGGTTTTCCCTTCTTCAGGAATCGAAGGTTGAGTCCACTAGTGCTAACACCTTGGTGTTTACTCGGCTTTCCTTCTGAGCCCAGAGGGATTAGTCTAGCCCAAAGGATTGGGAACCCTCCTCTGATAGCTAAAAAAAAAAAAAAAATTTGTGGAACTCCACTAAAGACATGCCTATTAGAATCAGAACTTTTTAAGATAAATGTCATCCCTTCTAGTAACATATTCTCAATTTTTTTGGTCTCACTAAAAATGGAGGCACATGACTTATAACATGATTAATGCATATGACTAATAATGCTAAGGATGTGTAAATCACATTACCATTCATGTGCTTGATTTTACAATGGTACCAAGTCCTGCTCTTAAGGAAAAATTGAAAATATATCACTGTAGGAGATGTCATTCATTCTGAACTGTCCGAATTATCAAAAGATGGGAACACAATAAAAACTTAACAAACCTATTTTTGAGTTTACTTACAATAAAAATAGCACCCAACCTACCACCACATATTGACAGGACAGGATAAAGGCCATTGCTTGATACATCACTTCTAGTGTTGGCACGTGGGCCTATGGCCCGCATTTGATGGCCACTAAAGAGCCTCGTGTATTCCTTACTAATGTTGCAATGGATATGGAGAATTGTTAAGCAGTGAGGCAATTAGAGTCAAACTCCTTGGTTGTATTCCTCCTAGAAATTGCCTAAGATGGAAGGAAATTAACTATGTTCTTTCAATACAGATCTAAGTAGTTGTTGTACTCCCAATTTGAAATGAGCAATCTTCTGTGGAAAAAAAAAAAAAACCACAATCAAAAGTCATAGTAAATCCACCATTGAATTGTGGGCATAAACTAAGCACAAGTGAAGCATGACTATGAAAAAGAGGCCACTTAGTGGCATGGCCACTACCCATTTCATGTTCCCTTCATTAAAGGACTCTGATGGTTCAACATTCTATGTCAAACCTCCTCAACTCAGTCATGAGCATGTGTTCTTTTGACTTTAAACATTTCAAGCTGATGGAATACCACAACTGCCCCGCAAGTGTTAGGTCAAAAAATAATATGCACTTTTTAAAGTAATCCATGCACTGTTCATACTCTTTCATATCTGAGGGCAACAGGGAGAGAGACCCAAAGATGTATATTCCTTTAGGATATGTTCTATTCCTCACCTTGTTTTTTGCTCTGGATGCTTCCCCACCTAGAGAAAGAGAAAGGCAACAACAAAAAAAAAAGGAAGAAAGAAAAGCAGAATCCATTGTGCAAATCGTCTGTGGATCCAATTAAAATGTGTCATTGGTGGGTTGGTTTGTACTTATATACGTAAGCCATGTTCTTAAATAAATACCAATAACATTCTTCTGACCTGTATGTGTTTGTGTTGTATGTACATCAGGATCAAGTGTGCATTGTTTGGGTCAGCAACTTGGGTTTTGTACAAATATCATTGCTCACATGCATATCAAGTTGTACATTTACATTTCATGAATGATACTAGCATTTCAATGCAAGTGGGAAAAATGATGATGACTCCTTTGATATCTTTGTATTTTTCATCATTATGGATAAGGGTTTGCAGACTCGCCTAGGATTGTGCAATTGGTTGGGTTAAATGGGTGACCGGCCTTGACCCACTTGATTGGGGGCAGTCTGATAGCAATGGGTACACAGATATAGGGATTGGAGATATGACTTTGCCTTGAAAATCTGGATCTTTAACAAGCTGATTGGGGTTTACCTGCATATTAAACAGATTGACATCAATGGATTGGAAGTTAGGTCTAGGGTTTAGGGGGAAATATTTTAATTATTTCTGGTAATGAAGAATATTCAATAATCCTTGATTACATTTGAGTCAACAATATTCTTATAGGTTCCATCATCTTATGAAATGCTTAATACCACAAGCATGTGCATGCATGATTTATTATATGCCAATAAACACACACCTTACATGAATCTAAAAACTAGTTAGGTGAAGGACGCATATGATGCCTTCACCAACATGAAAGGAACCTTAATGACAAAGACCCTAACCCTCCTTAAGAAAAGAATAAAGAGAGGGAAAAAAAAAAAAAAAAAAGAAAGAGCAGCACCATCCCATCACCGTTGGGAATTTAAGAAAGGTTAGGTCTCACCATTCAAATCAGAAACCATAAAACACAAGAAGGAAAAAGGCCCGTCATCAGACAACAACTGGGAGGAAGAAAAGGAAATTCAAGAGACAAAGCAAAGAGACTGAAAAAATTGGGTGGTGAGAAGGACTGCATTATTTCTTCCAAGGTGAGGTCCTACTTCCCAACGAAGGCTTCTATAAGAATAAACAAAGGGTAAAAGGAGGAACACCTCATGATCATCTGAAATAATATCTCTACATGAGATATATATATTTTGGTCAGATCAATGGCGTACCTGGACCCTAATTATTTACTCAATTATTATTTAAGATAATATTATACATTCTCTATAAAATTTGTATAATTTTATACACTCTATAAAATTTGTACTTTATGAACATAAGTAGGTATACAACATATGCTTAAATTTCTAAATTGGACTGCTTGGAATTGCTAAGCTCTCAGGACACATTTGTGTATACGTTTTTTTTGCCTTAAAGCATAAAAAGTGGAAAAATATTTTTGGTGTGGCGCTTTTTCATGTGAAAAAGTGGAAAAATGAATTAAATTTTATGCAATTCCATGAAAAATTGGTTCCTATAGAGGGTGGGGGACTAGGTGTTTTCCACGGAATTGAGATTTCATGGCACTACATAGACGCGTCATTAGACAAATTACACTCTTCCCACATGGTCCTATCCCAAATTTTACACTCATTCAAGATTTGTATGCCACTAGAATGATCATGTAAAACTCGGCACCCAATGGGACAATATCTAATGACTTAGATATTGAAACCTTTGGTATTTTAAAAACAGTACCTCTCTCTGTTTTTGCACACAAGTATGTTAAGGGATTGCATTTTAAACTATACCCCTCTCATCATTGTCATGCTTTCTAATGGACTTTAAAGTTTAGATTGTTTTGAGATTAGAATATATATGGTCTATTCAAAATTATGACTCTAACATATGCAAATTTTATATAGAGCATTTTTTCTCACCCTCTAAAGTCCTGCATATGAAAAGTGCAAGCGTATGCTAAAAGAGAGCCCCCTCGAATTGCACCAAAAGCCTCACATGATAATTGTGCAAGGAGTTCTCCAAGGAGAAATTGCCCTATATATAAGGGTTGTCCTATGCTACAAATGGTTCCCATGGACCTCTGTGCGGACAGCCTTGTGGGGCCATGGGGCCCAACAATCTCGGGGGAGGTAGGGCATTGAAAGATTTAGAAGTGACCTACCAACATGCAAAATTATAAGACAAGTAGATCATTCTGGCCTCTTATTTGTAGCCCACAAGTTTAATTATTTTATATTAAAAAATGGACCCTTAATCTAATGAACCAGTCTATTTGGGTTGGTGCAAATCCAACGGATCCAATGTAAATAGGGGATGGGAGTTTTGATGGTCCATTCAAATTAGTGCCTAGGCAGGTCCCATAGGGCTGTCCCCATACAAACTGTCCTTAGGAGAGTTTTCTTTTATATACATATAAACTATAAATCGATTCATTTTTCAATTTTCCGAGTGGGGTAAATACTAACGAGGCTTATTCATATCCTTACTTCAGATAGATGTGGCACCTTTTACTTGATTCTAAGCAGTCCATCAGTGGGCATGGGCTTACACGTTCTCAATTAATGACAGCTTCTTCTTTAATTCCATTAATATAACATTAGGATCATTTAAACAGCCTTTTCTTTTACCATCTTTTATTTTTCTTTTTCTTTAGAGGATGTTAGTATAATGCAGTGAAAGAAGGCATTATGCTCTGCTTTTCTTTTTCAGTGGAAAAGCCTTTTCAACTCTTTTGAGAGTTGATTTTCCAAGACATTATAAAAAATCATACTTTTTGATAACTTCTTTTCATGGAAATTCTGCTGCACCAAAACCATATAAAAGAACTATAGGCGATTTTCTCTTGTGGGCATCTCCACATATGGACATTGGTATCGTTATAAAGAGTGCTATGAAATTTAGAGGTTCCCAATTTACTTCATAAACACATGCCTCTTAACATCTGGATCAGGACATCTGCACATGGACTTTTTTAATAATAATTATTTGCGTTTGTATAATAGTGGCATTTGATGGGGCTCACAATTTATTAATGGGACTCATAAACATATGAATCAAGACATCTCCATGTAGGCATTTAGGGAAGTGGAAATTTCTCTAACAAGTACTATTGTTTTTATTTTTTTATTTTTTTTAAGAACAAAAAAACTAGTATGGGCGTTTCCGCAAACTATTATTGGCATTTTTAAGGTGCTACAAACCCAGTGCTCCCGACGAGTATCCTATGTGACCTCTAGTGTATTATTAAAATAAAACAGGCCAAAAAACAAAAAAACAACCAAAATCCCCATACAAACGGTACAAATACATTTGCTCTGTCTCTCTCTCTCTCTCTCTCTCTCTCTCTCTCAACAAAAACAGTCCCAGAGAAACTGGACTCCTTATATTTTTCCCTGCCAGTCGTTTTGTTTTCTGCCATTTCCCAACCAAATCTGTAGCTTTTGGATAAATAGAGAGCGACCCATCTCATTTTTCCTATCTCCCCGCACCCCCTTTCTTCCCCATTTTTTTTACCTTTGCAAAAGAGGTGTTAATCTGTCTTTTCTCTGCTAAATCTGGAAGCTTTGGATGAACAGAAGAGAACCCATTTCCTCAGATTTGGAGAAAAGGGAGGAGGATTGAAGAAACCTGTTTTGGGATTTATCATCTAAGGTATCTTTTTGCTGGTTTCTGTTTATTTAGAAATTGCTTTTTAGAACTTCTGTGGGTTAGCTCTGGATCTGTATTTTGTTCACACTATTGTCTTTGATTTTTGTTTTTCTGATATGGGGTTTTTGATGTTTTCTTGTTGGGTCATACATTTTATCTATTGGGGTTTGATGGGTAGCCATAAAAACCTGCATTTGTTGTGGGTTTTTTGTTTGTAGGTGATGATGATATGTGGTTTTGATGGTTTATGTATTTCCTGAAGTCTCTGCTGATGTGGGACTTTTAATAGCAATCTGGGTGTTAGGGCCGTTATCTTTTCTTACTATTATGAGTTTTGGGCATTGGTATGGGTTCAGTGATAAGCAGTCTAATCTGGATTTCTTCTTTATTGAGTTTTGGCATGACATATCGTGTTTTAAGATCCAGTTGAGTAACAATGGTATTGACTTAAAAGAGGATGGAAATGAAAGGTAATGAGGGAGGCCGTGGGCATGGGCTTTTTGTGTCTCTGCTCATGCAAGATAGGACAGGGCTTTAATGATGATGGCAACAAAGATGGTGACTGCTCATGTTTGTAACATTAGGATAATCCAATTCATCTTCTCGTGTGCTCCACCTTTTATTGGTCACTAAGCAAAAGTAGCAACCTAACAATCCAATCCCAATCAGTGGACTTGTCTCATTGAAGGTAATTCATCACTGTTTATTAGTGTCCATTTGTACAACACCTGGTCAAGGGCCGGCAGTTTTTATATCATTATATTGTCTGTGAGATGGCCCATCCTCTAACTCAATGCATGGAAACTGCAGAGTGCATTTTTTTTTTTTTTTATTGTTAGATGTGCAGTTTTGATATGAAAGCAATACAGATGCTTGTGACTTCGTAATCTGGGGTTTTCGTCTCCTTTGGAAATTCTTAGTTGATGCACGTCTACATGGGGATCTTTGCAATCCAATTAATGAACCATTATATGTGCAATAGCAGAAATGATTGCTTTGATTGGATGTTAATGTGTTCACGGATGCCCAATAGATTATCCATATTCTCTGAAGGTTGGGAAAGTTTGTGGAACATTTCTAGAAAGGATGATTAGAAGCCACCAACCTTTTGTGAATTTTATCCATTGGCTCATCCATGAGTTTGGATGTTCAGTATTAGTTGGTCACATTAATTGATGCATTCACGAATGTAATTTGCAAGAGGTACATGTAGTTGATTCATGGAACACTATGATTACAGTTGTTTTAACATAGGATAATATGATTTCTAACCTTAAATTGATTTATTGGAAGGTGCATTTAAGTAGTATCAGGCTAATTGCAGTGTGATGATGATGATGATGATGGGAGGGAATAAAAGCAGGATTCAAATCTACAGGCGTTGGAATGCTCTGGTGTTTATGGTGACGAACTGAGGATCTTCATGTCCCTCTTTGTAATTTCCTTTGAAAATCATTTATGGTTGAACTTTTTTTTTTTTTTTTTTTTTTTTTTTTTTTTTTTTTTTTTTGTGATATGATAAGATTTCATTTGCTATCTTAAAAATGAAAATGACTTTTGGATGAATAAATATATGATAGAGACTAGGGTGAGTCATCTATCTCTTTTCCCCTAGCTATTTAGTGCCACAAGGACGTCACTTGTAACTTGTAAGTAGTGTCTCAAATGGAGATTTTTGTACAAATCACAAATGTGCTCAGTCATGTGATCTCCACATGGAAGCTATAGAATCACTTAGCTATTGAGATTTGATTTAGTCGTTTTATCTATAATCTGTTATGTATCTCGTAAGTAACAGATTCTTTATATTATGAAACTCGGTTTACCAAGAGATTGCATGGAGTTATGCAAACAATATTATGGTATCAGAATGATCTTTTAGAGGAGATTTGCCTCTGCTTTGCATTGATCTCAGGTCTCATCTCTGCACTTGCTACGCTCTTCAAGTTCTTGATTCATTATACTTCTCTCAAGTTTTAGATTATTTCCATGACAATCAATCCTGATCTGTGACCACATTGTCAACGGCCCTCTGTGATGAAGAGCAGTGGCCTCTTCGTCTATTGTGCTGTAGCCTGGAGCGGTCTACAGCAGTCTCTTGCACCTGTTTTTCATCTTTCTTACTACATCATTCTCGTATTTTGGCTGTTGGCATCGGATATAGATCCAATGGATACCCCCCTTAATCATAGTAGTGTGAGAGTTACTCTCAGAGGAGCATTTGGGAAGGGGGTGGGGGTGGCTAGTGACAAAGGCAGCATGATCATCTTCTTCAGTTCTTCTCCTCATTCTTCTTTGTTTCTCTCTCTATTTTCCTTTCCTCTCTCTTGTCCTCTTTCCTTTCCTTCTTTCTCAAAGTTTCCATCTCGGTTGATGTGACGAGACGAGCGACAACGAATGGGTTCTGGAGATTTTGATCGGTTTCTCTTCATCTCTTGCCATCCCTCTTCATATGGGCTGTTGAGATTTGTGGTCCTTACGGCGGGGCCTCCTATTAAATATCCAAACCAGTAACTAATGTAATTGTGCTGCCTATATATATTGATAACTTGCTGCCTATGTATATATTTATTTATTGAGAAGAAGCCAATTTCACTCTATAACTCTATAATAGTAAGGGCTTGGGTTGATTTTAATATAAAGGGTTGGGCTTGGGGCTCATTTTCTAAAAGGGCTTAGGGTCATTTTTATAAGGGCTGGGAACTCATTGCCTAAGATAAAAAATAGATATTTTTTATGGGCTCTTTAACATTAGATATATATTTTTTTCTGAAACTTAACTCCAATACATTTCACCAAAATTTGAAATTGACCAAAATATTTCAGTTCAGAGGCCAAACTGATACGGGTTCTGAAACAAAATTGACAATTATGCTTGCAACTCTTCCAATTGTTTTGCTACTAAAAACCAGGCCCTATCACTGCTGCTCTTCCCTCCATCAATTATGATTATCGATATTGTCATGTCTTGATTCTAAGATACCTCATGGTTCAAACGTTTCTTTTACTGTAGTGAGTACCAGACCACCATGCATTCACATCACATACAGCACATAAAGCCCTTTGTCTTGCAAGTTGCAACCCAACCCAAATCTTTATTTTGATGATTGAATTTTTTCCTTCACCCACTATAGTTCCTCTCCCTTGCTGCTTCTTGAAACCTGAACAATGTTGGCACCCCTAGACGACACTCTTGTTCATCTTTCCTAGTTAATGCCCATGTTCATGTCTCTGCATCAGCATCGCCAGGCCGACCCTCTTATTTCTGCTTCTTGTGAGTGGTGATCCTATAAACAGTTGTAGGAAGCTGATGTCCGCTGCCTAATTCTGAATCGTCATAACTGCTTCCAGCCAGCCAGGCATCCACAATGCTGATCTATTTTTACTGCTGATTCCTTCGGATGTTCACACCCACCATTGGTATCTGCTGACAGAATGTTTCTCCAGATAGGTCGATCTCTCTATCTTATTTCCTGGTTTTGTTGATCTCATCTCTTTATAACTCATAAAGAATAATGTTATAAAAAAAATCATAAATAATAATGAAACTCTTCTTATTGTGTGAATTCTGGTATCATTGTCGTTACACCCAATTGGTGTGTATCACCACTACTCATATTTTAAGAATCTTATTTGCTACCATTTCTCCACGGAAAAAGTTAAGAACACCATCTACATTCTCGAATTCTTTCACAATTAATTGTTCTCATTTCATAAATCACATTCCAGTTAAACTTGACTGTTCCAGTTACCTGATTTGGGGAAAAAATAAAAATAAAATTACTATTTCCTTGAAGTTCTACAGAGCCGAAAGTTATTGCGCTTTGTGGATGGTTCATATCCAATCCTTTAATTTTTTCCATCATTGATAAAACTGGCAATGTTAGACTCAATTCTGAGCTTGCCATATTGGATCCAAACAAACCTCTACCTTGTCAGGCCTTCTCAAATCAGAAGATGTGTGGCAAACCCTAGAACAAATATTCTCCTCTGCAAAGCTAAAGTGACGACACTACTTTTGCAACTCTAGGCTATTATGAAGAGTGGTCTTCCAATTCAGACTATATCCTAAAGATAAGTCCATTATTGACCAGCTCGCTGCAATAGATCAAAAGTTTCTGATGATGATCTTGTTTAATACACATGCGATCTTGGAACAGCCTACAAGGGTTTTGTTATAGCTATCACTACTTGCACAGCATCAATTTCTTTTTGGGAGATCTATGGACTTCTTCTCCATGAATATTACCTATCTCGGCTGGAGACCACTTAACTCTTCCTCTTGTACTGCTTTAATGGTCATCAAGAACAATACTAGGTCATGATCGTCAGCCCCGGCATAATAACAGTGGTAGTCATTATGGACATGGTGGCTGTGGTTGTGGATCTTAATCTCTCTAATTCCAGTGCTGTCGATAATGAATCTCGTACTGGTAGTATAGGTTCTCCTTCCGCTCGACCTTGCCACATCTTTTGTTAAATATGTAGAGAAGAAGGGCGCTTCCCTTCAAACTCTTGCCACTGGTTCAAGTGAAGATTCTAACTAAATTGTCTCAAGACCTTAATTGGTGTCTAAGTACTGGAGCTATCAATCACATAACCTCAGTTGCTCTCTCCCTCTCTCTCTCTCTCTCTCAACTTGCACTCTACAGTGGCATGGATCAAGTTCTAATTGCGAATGGACTATTTCAAAGGGTATCACCACTAGCAATGTTCTTCAAATGCCTTCAGTTTACAAAAATGCAATTTCTTTCTTTCTTTTTTCTTTTTTGATGACGAGGGTATCCTATCAGGATTATTCCTGTTAAGTTTACTAATAACAGCAATTATTTCTTTGAACTTCATCCAGAACATTTTTTTTGATGAAGTACCGGAGAGCTAGATTTGTTAGGCTTCTCGGTTTCAGTGAATGAGTTCTATATCCTTTCTAAAGGAGAGCATCATTTTATTATGATTTGAATCCATTGGTGAGGAAAAGCTGGATTAGTGTCAAATTTGGACTTGTGACTATTTCAAAATTTTTTTGGGAAGGGTTTAGTGTGTGTGTGGAAGGACTAGATTGACTCAAGGTGGGCCCCATGCCGAAAAAAAGTGGGGCATTTTTGAGAATTTCCCAACTTAAAAAGTTGGATGTGAGTCGGGCAGTGGATGATTGTGCACACCTCAACGTGGGGCCCCACCTGGGACCAGGACCAGGGGGATCGACAGATCTTTGTGGACCCTTCATCTTTGCAAAATAATCAGCCCCACCCCTAAAACCTATCATCTCCACCTGGGCCCCACAAGTTTAACGGTGTACAGCCCATTCAGATGGGTGTGTGGTCTATCCAATGATCCAATCCATTTGGATGGGTGCCAAACCCTGGGACGTGTGAAGCCCAGTGTGTGTGTGTGTGTTCCAGTTGGATGGACCATCAAGTGGGCTGCACCCCCTGGTGCGCAACTTGTGTAACAGGCACACCGAATAGCCATCCCGCGCGTGTGTGGAGAGAGAGACCTTTGGCAAGCACTCTGCATGCCTAAATACCATAGTTGTCAATCCCGTGTTGTACCGGCTGAGATTGGCCAAAACGTTCCGGAATTAGCATTGGGTGGAACGGAATGACCCCATTAAAGTTTTCGGTCCCGATTCCGGTCCCTATTCCAGCTTTAATTCCGCACTAGTTCCGCCCAATTCTGACCAACATTTCATACTTCCATTCACATGTAGTGAAAACTAGAAAATGGTCAATAGTAGAGTGTAGTTTAATTTAAGTGATGTAAGTATGCATTTTTAGTATTATTTTAGCATTCAACTATTTTTTCAATTTTAGGTATTCTTTTATATTTATTTTTTCATTTTTCAATCGTGTCTTTTCCAGAATTGAATACTGGAATCGACCAGAATGCCGAAACGTTCCACTACAAGGTCAAATCGGAATGGAATTGACAACTATGCTACATACCTAGTGGGGCCCACCTTATGATCCCGGGCCTGGCACTCATTTGAATGGATTCGACTATTGCCTATGTACTCATTTTGGATGCTGAAACTTGTCAGCTATTGATCTAGTGGTCAGGATGATGTTTTGACCATTTGTCACCATACACAAGTAAGTTGGGGGATGGACTTCCCATCCCTAGGTGGGGCCCACATGGACTGGTGCTTAGCATAAGGTAATCACCGGTGCTCAGTAGAGGGAGGCCTTATATATATATATGTGGAGATGCTCCTATGAGAGATGGGTGGATATATGCGGAGATGCTTGTGAGGCCCACCTTTGGTCCATCCAAATGGACCAAACACATGACCCCCCTAAATTGCACATGTCTACAAACTTTTGGTCAGATCCGAATTTACTGGACCGTTGGATCGACTATGTATCGATCTGAATGGACTATTGACCATTAAACTTTTGGGCCCATATGGAGATGATAGAAATCACGGTTGAGGTTGATTTTTTGTAAAGAGGAGGATCCCAGGGATTCCTTGAAATCCCCCCCATCCCCATCCCCACACTACTGTGAGAGTAAGGGGTGGGGGCCCTTGCATTGAGTCTGTTGGCATTGGATATCGATGTGAGGGCCCCCACGCTTACTGTCAAAGTATTATGAGAGATACTCTCACAGGAGCATCTATATATATATATATATATATATATTTTATATATATGGAGATGCTCTCACCTTATTATGAGAGATATGGTGGGGGTCCTCATATCCATATCCAATGCAAACAACTTAAATATGAGGGTCCCCACTCCTATCTCTCATATAAGGTGAGAGATATCTCTCATAGGAGTATCTTCATATATATATATATATAATACTAGATGTGCCACTTGAAAGTTGAGAGCTTCCTATAAGGTAAGAAAAAACTGAATTTGAGCAAATCTTTTAGGTTCTTTTCATTTGTTTTGGGTAGAAAATCTCAAAATCATTCACAACGCATGTTTGGAGCATAGGTTATTCATGCACTAATTTTTGGGGCAGTTGCAAGTTCTTTTTAAAGTTTTTCTCATTTGTGAATTTTTGAGGTTTCTTAGAAGGATAAAAAAATCTCATTAACTTTGCTCGCATAGATCATTTGATTAGTATTTTCTTATCCTAGATTTATGTGTTCAATTTATCAACCCCATAGATCTAAGTGTAGTGAGTAACTAGGACTAACTAATTAATTCTATGTAGTTAGTAGTAAGTGTTAAATAAGTATTGAGTAGTAACTAAGTAATAGTCTATGACATGCTACACAATACATGATTATTGATGTCATAAATCGTGATACTATATGTTATGTATGTATTAAATACTAATTAGCCATCAACTTTTGATTCATCTGTTTGACCATTAACATTTTATTAGGTCTCAACTTAATATAACTGAGCAAAATGAATATAACAGAACAAATATATCGGTATTGTTCTTCTTAGATCAAACAGTGATATAGGACTCTAATGAAAATGAAGGGTTCAAAATATACATTTATTTTAGTTGCCAATGAAACTAAACATCAAATCTATTTTTTTTTAATATTTAGTGTTTTTTTTAATATTTTTTAGAGTTTTTCCCTCAATTTAAATTCATGTCAAAACCCAATATATATCGTTGTAACCTGTATGCATCACCTGCTATGCCCTCTGCAACCACTCTTTCAAATTTCATTCTCTGTCCTTTCACACAACTTTGTTCCCTCTATTTTTTGGATGGAATCATATTCTGCAATGGTTTTTCTCATCAACTGAATGCTTCCTTTGGTGAACTTCTCCAAGATGGCCGTCCATATGATAGACACTGGGGCCGATGTCTAGCAAACATTATTCTCTGAACTTCTGATTGTGCTTGTTATTCACACCTCATGCCATATGGGGACTATAAGTTGAACTTCAGGAGCTCCTAATATATATTCTTGGGCTATTAGTTCGGCTGATTGTTATTGATGTTTATGTCCTCCACTGGCTGGTTGTATATATCACACATGTTTTTAATGAAACCCTTTGTCCTAGGGCAGATATGTCGTATGACTTGGATCCTAAATATCTTACTTGAGTGTCTTCTGCTTTGTGGAATCACCCTTCCATTGCGAAATGTTACCATCTTCTCCATCTCATATGGAACTTTAATAAGTTTGCATGCTTCATCATCTTCAACATCTCGAACCGTACCTCATATCCTCATATCGGCCATCTACTTTGACTCCACCATCAGCCCCATCATCCACTAATGGAACCTACTCGATCTATCGATCACGTGAGTAGTGGAAACTGCAATGAGTTGCTTATTACTTGCTGTAACCAGCCATTCGCACAACAAGAAGTAGATGTCTGATCTTCTTGGCGTTCACATGTTCTCTTCAGTCTTCAACTATAAGAGCCGAGGAATTATTTTGGCTCGAGCCTTTATAGTCACCTCATCAACAACATTGAGCTTATTCTGGAAAGTAAGATTGTTCCTTTCCATCCATAAGGAACCATAATACAGCTACAATAGAAAAACTCCTGAACATGGAACCCATCCAATCATTTAAACCAAAATTCTTAGATTTTCCAATGGAGAACTTGCCATCGCAGGTGTAACCACAAATGGTAAAAGGGTTAAGAAAATACCTCCAGTCCACTGACAGAAAAGGACAATGTAGAAATAGAAGATGAACATCCTCCCTCACACCACACACCCTTTTACCAAAAGACAGTTCTTTGATGTCTTGAGTGGTTTAATGTTAATATTTTATCCATAGCTGCAGTCCAGTTGACTGCCAAAGAGTAAGGAGCAGGGATTCTCTATACATGGAGACATACTTTAGACGAGTTTCACCAATTGATCGATTGACGATAAAAAGATTTTGAACTACCCCCAAAAAAAGAAAGTATAAATATATATATATATATATATATATATAAGCCCTTCTAAACCACATCACCACCTCTGATCACTCTTTTTTACAAATCTTAGTTGGGTGCAAAGTGATCATTTGGGTGAGACATAACTCTACTGGGACAATTGAAAGATGTAGTGCAGTTGCCTAGCACAGTTTGTAAGAGATGTATAAAGTCCTCTTGGGGGAGGCAGGGATAGCTGGGTTCCAGCCCTGGTTAAAGCAAGGAGACATTGTTCATCAGTGCTCTTGAGAAAATATATCAGATAAAGCTAGATTAGGAGGGTAGATTAAGATAACCAAAAAAGGTTATAAGACAAGCTTTGCTATGGGTTTTCATCTTTAACTTTTATGCGACATTTATTCCAATAGTCCTGACCAAGGTTGAAAATATTGGCACATGTTGACTGGATTTCAACAAACTCTTATACAGTGCATATAGACAGTATCATTTTGTTACATTTTATTGCCTGTAATGGCCAGTACAATCAATATTATCAAAATACATATTAACGGATACACACATTGCGGGATTCGACACAAAGAATCCATAAGATTTTTTCTCTTAATTTTGCATTTTTTTTTTCAATAGAATGTGGGAAAGGTTTCTGCCACCAATAAAACACATCAAACACAATGATTAAAGGATCAAATTCAAGAAGCAAAGTTGATATCCAAGTTTATTCCTATGTATTTTTGATGCAGTGAGATCCAAGAAGAAAAGGACCCACTAATGGGCCCCACCAAGAATGATTTACTTTCTTTAAATAGTTTAGTAATTTTAGTAATTTGAGATTTTAGTGATTTGATTTACTTAGAGATTTTAGTGAGAGATTTTAGGGAGTGATTTTAGGAATCAATGAATAATAGTAGTTTCTTTATTTAGACCATTCCTCTATTATGAATAGAGAGGGATGCTTGATTGTAATGCATGCTATATTCTAATAAAATTCAGAATTGTTCTTGTGGGTTCCCCTTTGGGGTATTTCCCCTAAGTTATTTTATGGTTTTGAGTCTTAGGGCTCGATCTCATCGTTGGAGGTGTAGATCTTCACCATGGCCTCCGAGCTGCGCCATCAATTGGTATCAGAGCGAAGATCCAATCTCAGATCGCCGATTCAAGGTAACCCGTGAATTCGATCTCTTTGGTTTGCCGTCATTCATCATCATCCATCACTGTACATCATTGTCATCAATCCACACCCCCATCTCTACAATACCACCGCATCACCCCACACCACACCTGCCATCGTCAACCACCACCACATCCATCCATCCATCAGATTTCACTACATCCAGCCCTTTCATCACCATCACAGACCATCACGGTTCCAGCAGCCCTCCCCTCATCACCTTCTCCACAACACCCCTGACACCCCACAACTCATCCCAACCCATCATCATCGTTGTCCAAACCTTTCCATTACAACTAGCCCTTCCATTCCCACCGAAACCCTTCTCCAAAATTCCTCTTCACAAAAGCTCCAACCCAGCATAACAAGAAAAAAGAAGAATTTTTTTTTTTTTTCTTTTCAGCAGAACGAAGAAGAAAGAGAGCAGAGAGCAGAGAATAGAGGAAGAAAGAAAAGAGGGCAGAAGTGTACCTGCCACTATCACCGCAGCCATTCTCTCCCAGCTTGTTGCTTACTCGTCCGGCAGCCACTCACTTGCAATCACACAACAAAGTTTTCTTTCTTTCCCCTTTAGCAAGCAAGGACCTCATCGTCTCAAAGCCCTTTTCGTTTCCTGCACAGAATTAACAGAACCCAAGACACTAAAAAAAAAAAAAACAAAGAAAGGGGCCACCACTTCACACGTGTTCTTTTCTCCCAGCCACATGTATTGGGCTTAAGTTTGGGCCTGATCTGAGTCCAGGCCCAACCCGACCCAGCTCCCCATTAGCAAAAAGAAAAAAAAAAGCCCACACGTGCTAAGTCTAGTGTTCTGATTGGGCCTGCCTCAAGTTCAGGTCTGACCTGAATCCGACCCAGCCCAGTAGAAGCAATAAAAAAAAAAAAGATACAGAAATTTGCAAAGCCGCAATATTTGAGTAATTGATTCAAGTCAATATGAAACTTTTTGGGAGCCCCATTCCACTTCAAAGAATTCTGTATGAGCGCAAATATGGCAATTGGTATTTTGAAAATGAATTTTATTTTGAGGAATTTCTCAACTTGACACAAGAAAATTGGACGGTTGATGAATACACCCGCCACTTTCGAGAGTTGTATGAGATATGCGAATTGGAGGAAAATGAGAGACATGATTTAGCTCGTTATATCCAAGGCTTGAGACCAGATATCTTGGAAAATATGGATTATTGCAAAACCAGTCAAGATGCATACTTCGAAGCCATCCGTGTTGACAACATGCTTCGAAAGTCTCGCAGGCAGCAACGTCGACAACGAGCTCATATTGTGGAAAGACTTTTTGTAGGAGAAGAAAATCCCACTCTTGTCATTTACAGACTCCTCAATACTAATGAAGACGAGGAAGAAGAATGGAAACATGCTAAGAAATTTCACACGCGGGTAATAGTCGCTGACAAAGCTGTTAATGTGGTTATTGACAATGGTATTGCGATTAATTTTGTCGCACAAGAGGTTATTGACAAGCTTCATTTGCCAACTGAGAAGCTTCCTAAACCCTACCAAGTCACATGGTCTAATGGTCATGTCATTCCCGTGACTCACAGATCTTTGGTATCTCTCAAGATTGGCGACTATGAAGATCAGATTTGGTATGATGTGATCCATATGAATATTGCGTATCCTTTTTGGTCGTCCATGGATTTTTGATCGGAAAGTGCATCATGATACAATGGCAGACACATGTACCCTTTTCAGGAATGGAAGATGGCATAGACTCATGCCACTGACATCAACATCTCTATCGCCGTCTGCTCCTTCCAAAGCAGCGCCACAACAGGAGCAAAAACTTGAAAAAGTAGTCATGATTGCACCAGAAGAGCTGACTTCAAACAACAAAGATGACATTGGTATACAACTTCATGGCAACAAAGATTTTGTGGGTACAAACAATATTGATCAAGGTAGTGCCTCTCAAAAGCTCCAAAGGGTTGAGGAAGTTCAAGGTCGAGCAAATATTGAAGACTCTGACCAAGTTAGCAACAAGATTGAACATTCGGTAGATCTCATTGTCATGCCAATTCAAGAAAATCCGATTGCATCATCGGAAATTAAATCAATTGTCCCATTGGTTTCACAAGATGATCAAGTTATTGCAGCCCCTCACATTGACTTCATCTTCAAGGGTCAACAATGGAAGCTTGAATATTGTACTCAGATATGGCAGATTTTACAGTTGCAGTTTCTCATGGAAAGAGCGCACGTTCGTGCTAAATACAGACATCAGAAGAAGCGATACTTCCAATCTACTTTTCCATGGCTGAATTCATTGCGTCAAATTCCCAAGTTATGCCATGCAGATCAGAAGAAAAGGCAGACATTTGTGCATTTAATTTTCGACCCAGGTGGACATTTTCCGAACTTGTGGTCGGATTCTCTCCTGTGTTATCAACCTTTCAACTCGTCGGAGTCGAGTTTTTCGAAGAGGGGGAGAGTTGATGCAGTGAGATCCAAGAAGCAAAGGACCCACTAATGGGCCCCACCAAGAATGATTTACTTTCTTTAAATAGTTTAGTAATTTTAGTAATTTGAGATTTTAGTGACTTGATTTACTTAGAGATTTTAGTGCGAGATTTTAGGGAGTGATTTTAGGAATCAATGAATAATAGTAGTTTCTTTATTTAGACCATTCCTCTATTATAAATAGAGAGGGATGATTGATTGTAATGCATGCTATATTCTAATAAAATTCAGAATTGTTCTTGTGGGTTCCCCTTTGGGGTATTTCCCCTAAGTTATTTTATGGTTTTAAGTCTTAGGGCTCGATCTCACCGTTGGAGGTGTAGATCTTCACCGTGGCCTTCGGGCTGCACCATCAATTTTCATTTGGGTTAAATAAAACCTTAAAAATCAGTTAAATATTTTGGGTTTTTTTTTTTAATATTCTGGCTCAGATTAATTTGTCATTCGCAAGCAATTTGAGTTTGGATCTTATTTATTTCTATTTGGTTATTTGAGACTTTTTGAAGGGTTTATCACTTTAGCTTGCCTTTTGAAGTGTTTTCTTGTACACAAATCTTTGTATTTATTTCTTCATTAAGTCACACGGCTATTGTTCAACAGATTTAACAATTTTGTTCATTTAAAACAGATAGTGGTTCAGTCTCTGTATGACATGTTACAATCTGATACATACAAATATCCCAGTTCTTTTGCAATGCAAATAAACACCACAATTTAACATTTTTTCAATACCCTTAATTTTTTGTGTGTGGTTATTTTGCTGGATTTTTTTGGTCAAAATGAAATCTTTTTTGCTAACTGATACGTATCACCCATTGTGTATCATTTTCTCGATTGGCTTTCCAATATTTTGAACCTTGAAGCCAACAACAATTCAGACTGTTCACTCTGTTAGCAGGCTCTTACAACTGGCCAATTTGAGTTTTAACAGTGTAGCAGTCTCTTGCGATAATCATAATAATAAAAAGTCTTCTGTTAGCTTCCTATGAGGTTTATATGAAGCAACCTCTATGTTTTCACAATGCTTGATTTCCCAGTCAGATTACTGCCCGCTCTAGGCTTTTTAATGGGCTCAAACAAGCCATGCATGCATAGTTCAGTGGTTGGAGCTAACTTCAATTTTATCACGCTTTTTCTCCAGTAAAACCGATCACTCTTTCTTCACGTCATTTCTGTTCCAGATGATTTGTTTTTGTCTGTCTATGCCATCATTTTCACTAGCTCTTCCTCTTCGGATTCAACTTTTATTCAGTCTCTTGGTCAACATTTCATGATGAAAGATTTAGGGCCTCTTCATTATTTGTAAGGCATTCAAAGTTCATGAAACACTTCCTAAGTCAACCAAAATACACAACTGACTTATTTGACGCCATATGGAGGGTGTATGGAGAGACTTTTTTCCACAGGACTCGACTTTGAAAACTAGATGGGGAGCCTTCGTCCTGATTCTTCCATATATCCAAGTATTGTTGGCGTGCTTCAATACTTAACCATTTATTATACTGGTTGTTTCTTCCAGTGTGAACCAAAGTGTTTCAGTATGCACTGTCTAACAACAATCCATCGATCTGGGGTAAAGTGTTTACTACTCTATGAAAAATTCTAGTACGTTTACTACTATATGAAAATTTATAGTACATATTTCCTCTACTCTGAAATCGATATTCATGGATTCATTGATGCTGATTAGGCTGTATTGTGAGGATCATGGTTTAAAAAAATCGGCTGAATCCGAGTCAACTCGGACTCGGCACATCCCAAGTCGGGTCTTATGTGACTCGAACTCAAATCATGTGACTTAGCCGAGTCCCATGCGACTCGGCCGAGTCCTACCTCCAACCATTTTATTTGAAATTGGGACTCAGCCAAGTCGACTCGGACTTGGCCATGGCCAAGTTGGGTCCCGGGTCCCATTTTTTAGGCTTTGGTTAGGGTGATTGGTGGTCCACTTCAGTTTACTGTGTTTTTCCAGGACCCAACTTGTCTCGTGGAGTGCCATAAAACAGCCAGCAGCATCTCCTTCTAGTTCTAAAGCATAGTATATTTCCCTTGTGACACAGTTAAGGAAAGCCAATCTGATTGATTGTGAACCCAACAAACCCCGATCTTCAATCAAAGAGGTAATAAAATGTAATCAAGGAGAAACAATAAATTTTTAAATTTTGCTTACCTTGATCCCAAAATCAACCATCTGTCTTCAATCTAATGGGAGATAACTCGAAACCAAGGAGAAGTGTCAGTAAATTGCGAACAAAGTAATTTTACTAAAGAGAATACACTCACACATATATAATAATAACCTAGGACATCCTTTTTAATGATCAAATAGTGTTCAAAAGTCCCTAAAGCCCCAAAATATATCTAAACTCTTCATTCAATAACTTAACAAATAATAGATAATATCTCTACCGTTGAAGAACTTCTGACCAAAAGATAATAAAAAAAAAAAAACACAAGTCTTGTGCACAGCATGTAATTTTTGGGTTTTTAGGTGATGGTGTCACACTTGCTATTTGTATGGAGCAAACATCTCAATTCTATTCCTTTTGCTTGACAACTTCCTACATAATATGATCCATTGCAACTTAATTAAAAAAGTAAGTCGAGAAAAGATCAGAACATCCATTAGTTGAACGTCTTTGCTGCCTTGGACTAATTTGTCTGATTAGATGCCAAATGGGATCATGGAGGGACTGATTTAAATTCCCATCAAATTTAGCAAGGCATGTAATTTTTGGACTTTTTGGTGGTGTTGTTGCACTTGGTATTCTTATAGTAGACATCTCGATTCTAATCCTTTTGCTTGACAACCTCCTACATATTATGATCCATTGCAACTTAATTAAAGAAATAAATAGGTCAAGAAAGGATCCGGACATCCATGAGTTGAACCTCTTTGCTGCCTTGGACTAATGTGCTGATTACGTGCCAAATGGAATCATTGAGGGGCTGATTTAATTTCACACCAAATTTTAGCACTTTTAACTATCAATTTGAAACAATTTTAAGCCAATCTCAACGATCCAAATCATGTTTTGAGCCCTTTTCTTTGGTTGGGTGCCCATTGAGATGGATCAAAAGGCCATTTGTTCAATCAAGTTGATCCAAATAATGAAGTGCCTGATTAATCATATAATCCACTAAATCTGTGTCATCTGCTCCTGTGTCACCTTGTATTAGTTGGCAGCTGATGTTCATTACCTTGCTTGTATCTTGTACGCAATCTGACCTTCGAAGTCACATCATTCGCTTATGCTTTATTGCAACATCAGTGCTCCCTTTATTGTTACAGAGCCTATAATTAAGGCATGCATGCATCAAGCACATCAAAATTGACTACCTTTTGCCTGTAATCGGGTTGCTCAAGCTGATATGTGGTTATAATTTGTTTCAAATATTGATCAATTGATATTTTACTAAATGTTTCTTCTCAACATGAACAATTATGAATCTTATGTGGCTAACTAACTGTTCTTGATATTGACATTAGTTTGAGGGGGAGTTTTACTGATCATAATCTAAAACTGGGCCCAGCCATGTGATTTTTACTTGGAAGTGTGGCGCAGCCCTGGACCTTCGATCGAATAGACCAACCTCTCAGATGAGGTTGATCGAATCCAACAAAGGGATTCCACACAAAATAGCACTCACAGCCATGAACTCATGGAATAACTCACGTACTTGAATTGAATTGATTAATAATGCATAACAGATAATAAGAGGTTCTTCTTTATATAGAAGACAATTCCTAAACTAATCAAAACTCTAACAATAGGAAGTTACTTAATCCTACCCTAAATAGAATTTAGAAAGCAAATCATATTAGCAACTACTTAAAATTACTAATTTAAATAGGATAGGGATCTCTGCCAATTTAGAGATCATGTGGATCCCATCAAGTGGGTCCATCAGGGGGGCCTGCGGGCCCTAGTCTTCTGTCGGGCTGCATCAAAATGACAAAGATAGAATCACATTTAAGTGATGAGTATAGGATGACTTAGTTGTTGAGGTTTGACTCTGTCATTGTAAGTGATAAGTATACTCAATAGCTGTAGTGTCATTTGGTTCCAATCCTTTCTATAGAAGTTAGTGCGTGAAGGGTTCATAGAAAATTACCCAAACTGTGTTAAGCTTCCTTTTCTTTTTTTTAATTTCCATTTTTTAACATACAAATACAATATAATTTGTTCTAGTCAAGTGTCCAGTTACTATTCCTTCTATTTTTTTATTTTATTTACCATTATTATTTATCTTTATTTATTTATTTTCTTTAGGGGGTTTGGTTTGTGTAAAAGTGGCTAGCCTGGTACGGCCGCCTCATAAATTTGCCTGTTTCCGTAGGCGGAGGATGCCATAATTCTCTATTTTTTGCTTCCAAAGGTGCAGGAAGATGAGAGGCTCTACCTCTTTAATGTGACTATCTTCTGCCCCTTTCATTTGTCGTCAAGTTCTTGTGTGTACTTGTTCTTTATATAGGATCACCTTCCAGTGATTGATACATCTGCAAGTTTTGTTTGGAGCAATCGAACGGAGACACCTTCCCACCTGGCTCTTGAGGGTATCTGTATCTCTTCTTTGTCAAGATGAATTCAACTCATGTAAGCATGTGAGCTGTATAAAGACAAATACTGGTTATACAGCATCACACGTCTTTATAGAATCCTTGGTGAGGGTAAGGGTGTCCGTGATGTTCAGAAATGCTGAGGATTGACATCAGTGAGTGTACTGGTAACAAAAAAAAAAAACAAATGATGCCCAGTACAGTTCCTTGTTGCTATGACATGCTGAGTATGCATGTGACCCATTCACAATCCCCTGAGGCTTGAGATCTTGTCAATTAACTCGCACTGACTGAACCGTGTCGGTTTTCTTTTATCAATTTTGATTGTCATTCGGGACGGTTACTAATTCCAAAATAACCTTCTGTCAATGTTTGCCGGTGAACCCTGTAAATTAATCTTTTCTTGACCTAAAACATGTTTTGAGGTTACTTGTTTGGTATGCTGATATTGGTTTTTCCCCTCCCATTTTCATTTAATATATTATAATTGTCCTTTAAATTGTTCTCCTTTACTATGTGATCAATTGATGGTATTATTGATTTCTTCTTCCTTGTCATTTAATCATAATATAATTATCCTTATGGAGTCATTTTCCTTTTACACTGATAGGAAAATGGGTTTTACAATAGTAAATGTTACATATGTTACATGTGAAAAACATTACCATATTTGCCAAAATCACCATTTTCACATTAGTAAACAAGTACAGCAAAAAGTTTTAGATTTATTTGGATTTTTCGGTCGTTTTTTCATAAATCTCTCAACAAGAATATTGAACGGTTTGAATCATGAATTTGGGGCCCACAAAAATGCTGGAAAATAGATATGCAGATTGGGACTTTTTCACAAATTACTTAACCTCCATGAAGATTTAAGATAATCAGCTTCAAGATCTTGGGGTTAATTAGTCCATCAAACATATTGAACGGTTTGGATTACAAATAAGGGGCCCATAGGAGTAAAAAAAATTAAAGATGTTTGATGCGCTTGCCCCCGCAAATGCAATCACCATGTAAGAAGTGTACTCACGCCTTGTGCAAGAGGTGTGAAGTTGATTTTCACACTTATTAAGGTGTGAAAATTTTGGTGTGTAAATAGCCTTATTTACACAATTTTCACATCTCATTTACGAATGTGATGCGTAAATTTGCACAAACAAATGTGATGATGTGTAGCCGTTATACATAGGAATCATTTCATATGTAAATTACTGCAAAAGAACGACTCTTTAATTCGTTCTCCTTTACTATGAGATTATTGGACAGTGTCATGGATAATTTTCAAAGGGTTGTAATGGGCCAGTTCTCTTTTTTCTTCCTTTGTTTCTCCTCTTGAATGTTGAGATAGTTGAATGGTTCCTTTTTTTTTTTTTTTATGAACTTCTCTATGTATATATTGAGATTCTTGTTTAATGATAAGGATTTCTTTTTCTTTTTCTTGTGTTCTTTTCCTTCCAGTTGTTCTTTCTGGTTGGAGTTCTATCTTGGACATGGAGGGTGAAACATCGTGGGTGTCACATCCTTGTAATAGTGCAGGTGAAGTTGTGAAGTTTGAAACATTTTCTGAGATCAGCGATGAAGGCGACAAAAGTTCATTGGTTTCATTAGATTTTCTTCTGCCTGATGATCTGCTAGAGAGAATTCTTTCTTATTTGCCCATTGCAAGCTTATTTAGGGCAAGATCTGTGTGTAAAAGGTGGAACGAAGTTGTCAACTCGAGAAGGTTCTTATGGAACGGGAACATGTTATCGCAGAAGCCCTG
Source organism: Camphora micrantha (assembly GCA_003546025.1). Lineage (NCBI taxonomy): Eukaryota > Viridiplantae > Streptophyta > Magnoliopsida > Laurales > Lauraceae > Camphora > Camphora micrantha. The sequence goes on along the minus strand of QPKB01000010.1, from coordinate 4,932,204 downwards.
GTATTTCATGTTTACCGGCAGTGATGATGCTGGAGGGTATGCCTATGATCCAATCCTTCGAAAATGGTATGGCCTTGAACTTCCATGCATTGAAACATCAAACTGGTCTATTGCCTCTTCATATGGATTAGTTTGTTTCATGGATAATGACAGTAGAAGTCAGCTCTTTGTTTGTAATCCCATAACAAGAGCAGCAAAGAGGCTTCAGGAGCCACCGGGTCTGAAATCAGATTACAGTGCACTTGCACTCTCTGTGGATCGGAAATCTCATTGTTATACTGTTGCTGTCGTGAAATCTAAGCAAGTGCCTGATGATTTCCTTCAATGGGATCTTTCCATCCATGTCTATGATTCAGAAACACAAACATGGGTTACTTCCATGGCAGAGGTGTTGACAGGGTGGAGGGGCGGTGATGAAAGTGTGGTGTGCAGTGGAGTCCTGTACTGCTTGATTTACTCCACTAGGATTTTGGGTAGTTCGGAAAACCGACATGGCCTTATTATGTATGATCTCTGCCGAAGATCTTCTCATGCTTCACTGATACGAACTTGCATTCCTGTACCTTGCTCTCTCACATGTGGACGGCTTATGAATCTCAATGATAAGCTGGTGATGGTTGGCGGCATCGGAAAAATGGACCGACCTGATATAATCAAAGGAATTGGCATCTGGGTACTCATTGATAAAGAGTGGAGAGAGGTTTCTAGAATGCCCCACAAGTTCTTTCAAGGATTCGGAGAGTTTGATGACGTTTTTGCAAGCAGTGGTACCGACGACCTTATCTACATCCAGAGCTATGGAGCCCCTGCGCTACTTGGTTTTGACATGAACCAGAAGCAATGGAAGTGGTCACAGAAGTGCCCAGTGACTAAAAGATTCCCTCTTCAACTCTTCACTGGTTTTTGCTTCGAACCAAGGCTTGAGGTCACTCCTTGATTGTGCGGCTTCTTTCTCGGTTCAAATTCTGAAAGCTCCTTTCAATTGTTTTGGTATCTGAGCAGATGGAGTCTATAGAAGATGTGATTCCACTTAAAAGGCTACGCAATTGCAAAAATAGAGATAATATTCTTTGCTTCCATATGCTGGGGAGAGATACAAAGATGTGATTTGCTGAAGTTTGATCGGAAAGCAGTTGAATGCACGCATGCCTTTTTATTTTACTGGTTCTCTTGTTCCTCTTTTTACAGTATTTTAAGTGACAAGATCATATCTACAGCAATGGATTTCCCTTTGTTCTCTTTGTGCCTTTTGTTATTATACAAGCTCTTTATTCTCTCAGGAGTTCTAGTTTATTTCTTCTGAACTGGACCTTTAATGAGCTTTTAAATGTCAACTAACACTGCATGAATTGCTCCTTTTGCCGTAGGAATGCAAAAACATGGATTATTTATATATCTTTCTTTCTTTCTTTCTTTCTTTTTTTTTTTAAATGGTAACATGACTTGATCCCACAATCCTCGTGCTTGTTGAATATCTAAGTTTGATAAACTTCATTTATTACTGCTATTTAGTAGTATTAACCCATAACGATGGAAACACATGGTTAATACAAATATCAGCCACGCAAATGATTTTAGGCAAATCAGCCTTTGTAATGTTATTTATAAAATCATCTCTAATGTGGTGGCTGACAAACTCGAGGGCTTCCTAAAATTAGATATGGCCAAAGCCTATGATAGGATGGAATTGGACTTCATCAGGAACACCCTTGATGCCTTTAGTTTTCATAGTTATTTTGTGCACATAGCTAGATAACTATATCCTGAGTCTCATTCTCTATCCTTTTGAATGGTTCCCACTTTAGTAGTTTTAGGCCTTCAAAGAGGTCTCAGGCAAGGGGACCCAGCTCCCCATGCCTCTTCATCTTGGGAGTATGAGTTCTATTTTAGGGTTGAGAGTGGCCACAAGGGGCCCAAGCCTAACCCATCATGGTAGATGAGGTCAGAGAAATCTAGGATGCCTTAGACGACTATTGTGAAGCTTCAGGTCAATGGGTAAATTTTAGTGAGTCTACAATTTCATGTAGTAGAGACGCATATACGAAGGTGAAATGCCTTGGCCAAAGCTTTATTGTTTGGGTAATTCACTTATAAAATAAATTAAAGTGAATGGTCGTTTTAAAAGATAAGAAAAAGAGATGGATCATATCAAAAAGTATAAAATCTCAAAATTCATCATCTTGACCTTTTGTCATTTTGTGGCAATAGAATGAACTTTTTTTACTTTTTCGGATTAAAAAGGGTGGCACTTTTTTCGTTTAAAGGAACGAGAGAATAACCTTTTAACTATATTTACGAAAAAAAGAGAGGTGGTTTTCGAAATTTTCTACTTTTTTTTATATGATTCCCATTTTCTTTTAGTCTCTTAAAATGATCCTTCACTGCACAAAGTCCTTAAAAAGGAAAAGTAGGAACGGATGACTTCACATTTGGAGGAAGAGAAATATGTAAAAGAAATGGATGTCTCTCTAAAAGGGAGGAGAACTATTTTGCTATTGGGAAAAACAAAAAGGGATGTTCTACACAATTGAAAGTGTATTTTAGTGAATCTGGAAACTTGCAAATCAAATTTAATACTGTTATTATCTCTAATTTGAAAAAGTGGATTCAATTGAAAGAGTAAAAAAACACTTTACAACTTTTGTGAAATTATCAATTGATATGGATCCTCTTTGATTCATAAAAGGAAAAAAAGTGAGTAAATATTGGAGAATTACGAAAAAGGACTTTACTTTTCATCCTTTTTCAAAGAGGATCCCTGTGAATTGATAACTTCAAGAAATAGTCAAGTTTTTTGCATTCATTTCAATCGGCTGTCACTGTAAAAACAAAGGCCATATAATAGTGTTCAATGCAGTTTTCAACTTTTTTAAATGACCAATATACCCTTTCAATTACACAAACGTCTCTTTTCTTTTGAACACCGCTTTTACTTTTTCCTAACTGCAAAAGTCACCTCCCTTTCTAGAGAAAAAAGAACCCTCTTCCTTTTAACATTTACATATTTTCCTTCTTCCATGAGTAAAGAGGATGGAATTAAAATTTAAAACCGTTACCTCTATTTTTATGGTGAAGTACCAATTGAGATGAGTTCAAAAAAACTTGACACAACTTTTTTAAAAGTATTTATAGGTATCATCTTTAGAAGAAATAGGCAGGAAGTGCTTTTTTTTTTTTATAATTTTCCTACATTTAACCACTGCATGAGTCATGTACTTGTGTCATTGTATTATTTGATTTGTCATCCAATTGACATAGGCTTTTTTTTTTTGGGCTATCAAGGGTTTGCAATCTTTTAGGTTGGACTAATCCCTTCGGATTTAGAAATAAGCTGTATAAACACCTATGTGGCAGCACTAGTAGATTCAACATTCGATTTCTAAAGAAAGGGAAACCGGGGGTCAATGCTAAGACCTCTAGCTCTGGAAGAGGGAGAAACCATGGTCCTGACTACTCAACCAACCCCTTAGGGTTACATAGGCCTCCATCAAGTGTTTTTCATGTTTTTTTATGCATACCTTTTTCTCTTCCAAGTTGCTTTGAAAAGTCCCATATTTTTCACAAATCTTAGAGAAACCTTTCATATTTTTTTCTATTTAAGAAATGTGATTCTCATTGTCATATTCATAGGACTATCTTGACTTTTATACAACCCTAAACTAGATTTAATGATGATGATGACAACGACTATGATACCATTCAAAAGAAATGATGATGACGATGATAAGCATTAGGTCACAGTGCAATTAATTCAAATTAGTTGGCCAGTTGAATGGTAAGCATGCATGCACTCAACACACCGAACCCATTTATTAATCAAATAGAAGAGTAAAACTCATCTTGAGTTATAGGTTTGTGTTTGTTCAAGTTGAGAATTGAGAAACTAGTGCTCGGAATGAATATGCTTGTTTGTAGCATGTAGCACTACTCTATTATTACAAAAAGTCTATTTGGACAAATTTTTTTGCCAGAATTTTGGACAAACCCTATGGTAGATATTCAAGGCATACCATAGGGTTTGTCCAAAATTCTGTCAAAAAAGTTTGTCCAAGTAACACTACTCTATTATTACAAAAAGTCTATTTGGACAAATTTTTTGGCCAGAATTTTGGACAAACCCTATGGTATGCCTTGAATATCTCCTATGATATTCAAAGCATACCATAGGGTTTGTCCAAAATTTTGTCCAAAAAGTTTGTCCAAGTAGCACTACTCATATTGTTATTCTCCATTGGATTGAAATCCTTAAAAAGATGGCGCCTTCTATAGCATTAAGCTTAGGGTGATGGCTCAAGGGATTAGGATGAATTAACGGAATTGAAAATTTCCACACATGTAGATCTCATTAAGATATTTCGATCTCCACCTTCCTCATGAGTTGGAGTGACCTAATGAGAAGTGGTCCACACGAGTTCTGCACTCCTCAGCAGTGGGTGGGCCATGGCGTATAAATAAAAACATTATAAGTGCATAAAAAGATACATAATGGGCCAAACAAGTGCTCATCAGGCTTATGATCATATGCCTAGATGTGACCCATTTTCCAACTTTAGTAATTGAAATGGTTCCAGCCCATCAAACCTGAATGCAAGTCCAAGCCCGACTAATTGGACCCAGATCCTGGCCAAACTTGGGCCAGATTCAGGTCCATTGGTTGCCAACCGTGGCCCCCACTAAAATCTTCAAATGACATATATAACCTTGCAGAGGTGTCAACTGTAAAACAAGGTTAAGAACGGCTCCTTACCTACTCGTATGGAGCTTAAGTGCTTACCTTGCTGCCGAGATTTGAACCTTGGTTACGTTTCTACTTCCCACTAGTGCAGACTCCTTTTCCACTTGTGTAAACTTTTTTTTTCCGTCGTGTGGGCTTTTTTTTTCATTTAAATAAGTCGCCTTCCCGTGTGTGCGTGGGCTCTCTCTTGAGTAGACCCGTTTTGGGGTAAACCAAAAAAAACTGTCAAACAAGGTTAAGTGCATTGGTTCAACATTGCCAATTCTGCTTTTCCCAAAATGGGTGGCTGGTTGGTGGCAGAAACTGCCGTTTCTGGCGCCAAAGGTTCTTGAAAATGACAGCGATCCTCTCACGGATCCTTTGACCACCTCTCCCTGAAAAGAAAATGTATGAGATACTTATAATCTCTGCCACAAGGTGCAGCCCAAGTTCTTAAAATATCCAAGGCAAGCTTACAATCATCTAATCTTGATTAGTTAGTCCTTTAATCCTTTCTTTTTTCCATTCTATCTACATCTGCTGCAGCTCCATTCAATTCAAGTTCAAATAGCTCTTGTGGGGTTGGTCTAAGGTACCTTAATCTTGTCGTTTTCTTCCAAGAAACAATGTGTTTTGTGTGTATTCAATAGAACTGTTACCGACCCACGTGGAAAAAACATAACCTGAAGGAGATTCCGCTGAATTTTTTTTTTTTTTTTTTGGAGAGAATTGAGTAAGTGAGGTGGGTTTTTTTGAGAATGATTGAAAATGGTTACTAAGTGATGTGGGTTTTGGGATAATTCAATATCATTATAGCTGGGTTGTAGAAATTGCATGCTGTTGTTTGGAAAATGCTAGTTACTTTGAAACAAGATGGTATGGACAAAAATATCTCCCCATACACTGTTGATTTCCTGTTGTTTTCCTATGTGCATAATCCTTTTGAAAAAAATATCAATCTGATTTTATTCATAATTTTGTAGTTTGGCAGTTCTAGAATGAAAGAAAAGAAAACGTGGGTGGCAAGTGATTCCTTTTACTTTCTTGTTTTGACATGTTCTTTTGTTTCTAGTACTGGAGACCATCATATTTGAAATCTTTTCAACATCTCTGATCACATGTATTTCAAAGTGACATGCTCTGGCTTTCACGTCTCTTTCTGTATTTATTCATGTGAATCACACTCCATTTTCATTTAGAAAAGGATCCCAAATACAACTTTCTGGAATTCAAGAACCCCTTTATCTTTTGTCCACGGAGGAAAATGGAGGTGGTGTCTCTTTGAACAAGGTGAAAGGGAAAGAAGCCAATGAAGGTTTAGTCGAGAGATTGATAGAGAATGGGGATTTATATGTGCTTTTTTATACTAGGAATTGGCCTAAGGGGATAGGGAAGTGTGTCTGTTATGATGGGTGTCTTTACCAAGGTCTTCTGTCTCCAGGCAAATTATCAGATAAGGGTAAAATTCCACGGCCCTCGAGTGCTATTTATGTGGGTTACATTCAGTATTGTTGCATAAATGGGTATCATTTTCTTATTGAATGTGATGGGGAGAGCTGCGAAGGGCAACGGGTGATGAACCAGATGCATGGATATGGAAGGAAGAAATATGGGAATGGAGGTGTTCATGAAGGTTGGTGGAGAAGTGAAGTGTTAAACGGCCATGATAGACAAGCCGGGCATTGGACAAGCGAAGTGATGTGTGGTGAGGGAATTTTGTTGTGGGCTTCTAGTTATGAGTATTGGAGGAAATTAGTTGATGAAGTACCTCTCAACAGTTGTGAAGTCCTAAACTTCACAAATGGAGGTATTCTCTGTGGAAGATGGAAAAAATGTACAATTGTTTGGAATTGTAGATATTATCCTCTGTATGTGAGTTTTGAGTGGCCGAAATCACATGTTCTAATTGGTGTTTTTACATCAGACAATGGACGAAAGACGGAATTGATGGGCAATGAGCACAGAGTTCTGTGCCCTAAACATTTGGACACTTTCTTAGATGATGCTCACGGCCAATTGGAAAGTACCATTTGGTTCTTTGCGACATATGGTGATTTGCTGGCTGAGGTTTCAATTCCTGACCATGCCAATATTGTTTTGGAATCTGAATTTTCAGTGTTCCAGGATGGGCCTCTAGATGAGCAGAAGAGGTTAGGAGAAGCGATCTGCAAGGATCATGGGAAATATGAATTGATGCATGTTTTGCAGCTTGGAATCAGGTTTCACCATCAAAGCTCTTTACTATCTTAAAACGGAAACTGAGAAGCAATGAGCTTCTGTCTTCTGCTTGTCCAATTCTGTCTTAAAGTATAAGGTTTGGTAGGTTATGAGTAAAATTGATTTAGACTGAGGCACTCTTTTGTTACCCTCTTCCTTATGGAATAGTGGTTGTGTTACTTGGTATTTTGGCTAATCATTGAAGGAAAACCAGTTTTTTACAATTGAAACGATTGCTATAACCTTTTCAAATATTTCTGATTTTATGTATGAACAGGAGAAAGCAAAATGGCATTTTTTTTTTTGTTACACAGAGTCGAATTTGAGTTGGCAAAACGAGGACACAAACTTGTGAAATACAGGAAATATGATGTCGACAGTAAAATAATCCTGGTTCTCTCTTCTTATATGCCCTTGTAGTTTCTTCTTTCTATATTGATTTTTTTTTTCAGAGCTATCTAATGGATACAATAGTTCAACACGTATTGGATGCATAGTAAAGTTGGAACTTGGCCAAATGCTTAGTCACTTGCTAGTTTGTTTGGCACAGGACTCAGAGGTCTGGTGGACCCAAAAGAACTTCTTGTTACTGTTTTGTTGGAACTTGATTTGTAAAATTGGGAACCAGTTCTGGCCATGAAACTAAGTCTAGTTTCATGGTTTCACCATACACCATGTCTAACTTGGAGTTCCAGTCCTGATTTTTCCAAGAGCCTGTTTGCACCTGGTTTTCATGGCCCCATTAATTTACCGGGTGGTGTCAACTTGGGCCAGTCTCAGACCAACCAACCAGTTCTAGCTATGATTTGGCATAAAAAGAGCAATGAAAGTTGTTAAAGTGTGATAAGAAGACAGTAGATATGATACAAGCTTAATTATGATAATGATACTGATGACGACAACCGCAGCGAGTTATTTGGCTGAAATAATTCACGAGTTGTTCCGACTTCAGAGACTATTGGCTGAACTAAGTCACAAGCTGTTCAGAGACTATGCGGCGTATTTTTGTGCAAGAAACACTTAAAGGCTGAATTTTAGTTTCTCCACTAATTAAAACGTCCTGAATTCAGTTAACCCTTTAAATTACATTGATTCAATTAAATTTTGAACACATATTTCCAGGTTATGGTTATTACTTTGTTCCTTTAGTATATAAAATTAGAAGTTGCAGTAATCAAAAGGAAGTTGTATGAATGCTTGTAGAATTTATTTATTTTTTCATAGATGTAGATCTGAAGTTGCCACAATTTCTACCGTCTTATTACACCCATGAATAGTGTGGGGGCAGTTGACCACTCATTTCTCAGCAATGATTTTGGCTTGAGTGAAGTTCCTTCTTGTTTTTCTCATTTCCACCTGATATTGTTCAATATTTCTTCTATACTCTATGCAGGTATTGTTTGCTCAAGAACATGGCTACGCCAAAAAAGGAACTCCCAGATCTTGATTTCAGCTCTACTTCGCGCACCAAAATACGATTTCCCTTGGATAACGCAGGACATTCTCTACATGATTTTAAATGGAAAGATTACTGTCCCTTGGTTTTCAGGTTCTCATGTTCTCTTCTCCTGTCATCCTTTTTTTGGCACAAATAAAGATTTTCGTTCTTGAATTTTGTTATTTAGTAGGACTTCCATCCAAAGGGGAGCAAAGCGCTCCAAAGTAGGCCTATGCTGCTCGGTGTGGCTAGCAAACAGATAAATGTTTGTTCTGCCTTGGACTTTTATCATAAACTAGTATACTCATCAGCACTGTAACTTCAAAAGTGCAATGAATGATCTGCTCCTCAAACCACAATAAACCAATGTATAGAGTGCTAAAATGATGGATAAAATTTCGCTAATTTGATTTCTGTATCATGAATAAAATAATAAACTTATAAAATGCGTAAATTTTGAAGTAATCTTAACACTATGTTATCACTAACAGTAGACTGGTTTAGCGTGTAGTTCTCACTCTGTTGTCATGAAATTTTATCCTTGAATCAAGTGAAATTACTTCTAGAAGATTTATGCAAGAACAAAATTTCAAAATTCTTATTAAGTAAAAATTTGTGTTTTATAATTTTATTATTTAATGCGGCAGTACAATATTATTGTAAAGCGGCAGTATCATCTTAGCCTAATCCCATCAAGAATTCTACTATTAAAACTCTATCAAAGCTATGTCCTTACTTCCGATCTTTCAGATTATGGTGCAGATCTCTCTCTCTCTCTCTCTCTCTCCACGTGTGCACGCGCGCTTGTGCATGCAAGTGCACAGGGGTGGACCCACTTGTTGACCATCTGGGGCGGCCGCCCCAAATGGTATCAAGAAATCCCCAAAACTAGTAATGGGCCTTGGCCCAAGCTCCACATATCTAAGAATGGCCGCCCCACGTGTATCAAGCCCTACAAATCTCATAGTGCCTTCTCTTCATTCAACCTCAGGAAAGAAAAAAAAAAAAAAACCCTCATCTCCTCTTACCCAATTTTGTTCTCATGGGGAAATCTTGCTTTGTGATTTGAGCATATACTTTGTAACCTCTCTATGATCATCGATTATACATTCATACACATCACACTTGTGTGTGAGATCATAGCACAACTTTCCATGGATAGACAAGATGTCATATGTCAGAAATTACATCAATCCTTCAACATCATTTATGGCCTTTTTGCCTGATTAATTCAGAACTTTTCTAGAATCTGCAGCTTTGAGTGACAAACCAAAGTTGGAGACTGAAAATTGTGCCTTTGAGAGTATCCCCTCTTCCATATGGAATGATTGCCTACCCTTGGACCTGTGCAATTAAATTCAATGAATTTAATGTTCTTATTCTATAGATATCTAATATTCTTGATGACCCCATCGCTTCACCCCTTTTATCAAAACCCTTTTTCCTATGAATTTGTAGACATTCAGTAGGAATTTTCCAAGAGTGGCCTTAGAAAAAACAATGGACAATTGTTAGAGATTTAGTCTATCATTTATATGACAATGTCCCCAAAATAGATGGTCATTAAAGGGCTTGAGTTTTTGGATCTGACCATATTCTTAGACCCCAACTGATCAAGAAAAAGTATATATGGAATTCTCCTTGACCCCATCTCTTCACCCTTTTGATCAAAGCCCTTTTTCCCATGAATTTGACGGCATTCAGTAGGAATTCTCCAAGGGTAGCTTTAGAAAAAGAAACAGACAATTGTTAGAGCTTCAGGTGATTTATATATATATGGGAGATGCTCGTATGAGAGATATCTTTCATAGTAAGGTGAGAGATGCTCTCATAAGAGCATCTCCCTATATATATATATATATATATATAGAGAGAGAGAGAGAGAGAGAGAGAGAGAGAGAGAGAGTGTCTTGTAGTCTTGTATATATTTGGGTTAGCCTATGTTTTGTTGGAGAAGTTGGAAAAGAAATGTATAGAAAGAGTAAAATGTGAAAAAAGCTTAACAAAATTGAACAAGAGTTTAGACCCACCCAAACGAAAATCCTGGGTCCGCCACTGCAAGTAAATACATGATAGTAAATGAGATTTGTTGGAGGTTAAGTCATCCAATAGGTCTGCGAATCATCTAAAGGATTTCTTTCTTATATATATTTTTTATTTTAGTTTTTACCATTCTTTACATTCTGAAAAGATATTTGTCCAAGACTTTATCTCCAGAATGACACATTCCAGTCTAGGTGGTTTCTTAGTACTTAGAATTAGAAGTTCCTCAATCTAAGTCTGCTTTTTTGCATATTATTCTTTTCTGAGTTATTTACAAAAAAATATTTAAGTACTATGATGGTGTTGCATACTTTATGGTGTTTTTTTCTTCTTCTTTTTTTTTTTTTTTGGAATTAGACGCCTCATATCAATATCTGGTTCTGACACGTACCAGAATGCATGCAACTCATATTATAATCTAGTTGACTTTCTTACATTGAAAAAATGATTTGTTTACTAAGAAACTAAAATCATTTATCCCAAATAATGTAGGAACAAATGGAAACACAATTATGCCAAGCTTTGTTGGAGGAGAATTTTCTCCTACAAGCAGAAGGATGCAGAAGTTTCCATCCTCACCCTCCATTAGGTGGAACCACCCCTCTGCTTTTCAATGACAAGACTGTGATGAAAGAACTAATCCATTATTCCTGCATCCGTTGCTCGCAGGAGAGCATCTTCCATTTGTATCATGATTTTTTGTAGCTAGATGTGATAAATCTTCAATGATGATGGCAATAACAATGCTATTATTAAGATGATATTTATAACTTGTGACTTTACTCAGTCCGAAATATATAATCTAAAGGAACAAGCATTTTCAAGGTTGTTAATGTGTTTGCTCATTTCATGTTTTATAGGCTGTTAACATGTGCTGGTTATTTTTTTACATTATGCAATTCTAGGAATCTCCAAGAGCTTGACAAGATTGACACGACTGACTACATGCTTTCTATTTGCGGTAATGAAACCTTAAGAGAGCTAACTTCTCCTGGAAAAAGTGGCTGCCTGCTTTATTTGTCCCATGATGATAGATTTGTCATAAAGACTATGCGCAAATCTGAAATCAAGGTATTCCATAGTCAAAATGTAGATTCTTTGGAGCACCATAGTACAGTAGTTTGTTTGGCTTCAATCTTTTCTTTAAAATGAATGAGCATTCTTATTATCTTATAGCATTTGACTATAACTTTCTTGGCATTTTAAATGTTGGATATTAGATATCTTCTGTTGATGATATAAATGTCATGGTTCTTGTGTTAGGTGGGATGTGGTGGCATGATGGTCGTAATCATCATCATCATCATCATCAAAGCCTTGTTGCAACTGTGTTGGGACCATCTACCTGAATTTTGTTTCTCCGTTCTAGTCTATCTTACACCAAATCTGTGTCCCAACTATGTTGGCAGTGGCGTGTCTGGTATTGGAATAAATTGGGGATATTAATATTATGCTAATAGGGTCACAAGGGCTTAAAACTGTTGGTAAATGTTGAAACTACGCTTAATGTCAAGTCATAAGAAGCTTTTAACCTATTTAGACGGATCTATCTTATCTCAAGTAGACAGTTCCTTAGTTAAATCAAATTTAGGCACAGAAAGTTAAATGGGCAACAGGGTGCCTACTACTAAACACTCCCAAGATCTCTCTATTTGGCCTCCAGCCTCATATCAGCTGGAGAAGTAATTCAATAAAAAAACCATCCTCTCAGTATTAAGATTCTTAATGTTTTTGGTTTATTAGTTGCAGCTGGGTAAGATCCAGTAAGCTTGCTTTTCCTAAAACATCGTCAGATTGTGGAGCCATGAGTTGTTCTAAGCTTAGTTTGCTACTTTAGTTATTTTCATTTTATTTATATTTTTATCCTTTTGTGTGTAATTTAATGTAGTAGTTTCTTCTGCTCTAGATCTTTTACTAATAATTTAGCCTATTTTAAATCCCTGTTTTATGTCAAATCACATGCCTTCCTAATTTTGGAAAGCATAAAGTCCCAATAAAGATTTATTTTAATTGGAAATAAGGAACCAAGCCATACTTACACAATAAAGTCCTAATAAGACTTTCCTTTTTCGGATGACTTAGAATGATTCTTTTATTATACTACTCTTGTCACCGACTAGTTTGACATGCTTCCTCTACCTTTGTTTTCTCTCATTTCATTAACTTTGATGTTTCAAACTGTAATGATGATCCAATGTTAAAATCAAGCCAACAATATTTGTTGTATATTGAGGTAACCATTGCTTTTTCCATGTATCTGTCCGTAGGTAATATTGGAGATGCTACCAAACTACTACCGGCATGTTAAAAAATATAGGAACACTTTGTTAACTAAATTCTATGGACTTCATGTTGTGACACCGTTTGGAGGTCATAAGGTAGAACAGCTTCTCAATATGTTTATATTTGACAGTACATGAAAAATGAGTGTTATTATAGTGCATGTGTAAGGTATAAGTGATCCAGTTGAGAAGGGTTCTCATGAGTGGTGACACCCGTGAGAAGTGGTATTTGTGTTTGTTTTGCCCACCTCTACCCAGTAGTCACCATTGGATGGGATGTGGACCGTGGATCGCACATAGCTCCAAAATGAGTAAATAACACTGACTGGATGACCATATGCTGGTAATTAAGTCCCTACAAAGTAGATGGTTCTCCATGTATCATCCATAGAGGGCCCCACTATCCAATGGTACGCCAAGCCATTATGTGGCCCCAAATGGCCTTTTCTTTACGGATCAACCCTTTTCTTTATGGGATAAAAGCAATCTTTGTTTCTTGGTCATTACCCTTTTTTGTGAGAGCATGCTTATCAATAATTCAATTGCTCCCTATAAATTTGCTAAACTATAATCCATGGACAGGTTCACTTTGTTGTGATGGGGAACATACTTTGCTCAGATCTACACATTCATAAGCGTTTTGATCTTAAAGGCTCATCACAAGGACGTTGTGTCAGTAAAGTGGAAGTTGACGAAAGAACCACATTCAAGGATCTTGACTTGAATTATGCTTTTTACCTTGATCCGTCAATGCGAAACCAGCTTTTAAAGTAAGAATCCTAAGCTATGACACTGCCATGACTGTTATTGAATCATATTTAATTCTCTATGCACTGGTTTTTTTCTTCCGAGTCATAAGAATATGTTGATGAGTGAAATTTGCTCGTTCTTCATCATCATCATCATAAAGCCTTGTCCCAACTATGTTGGGGTCGGCTACATGAATTTTGTTTCTCCATTCAGATTTATCCTGAGCCAAATCATCATCATCATCATCATTATCATCATCAAAGCCTTGTCCCAACTATGTTGGGGTCAGCTATATGAGTTTTGTTTCTCCATTTAGATCTATCTTGAGCCAAATCCTCAGTTAGGTTGCACTTTTTCAAATCTATTTTTACTACTTCCATCAACATCCTCTTTAGATCAGATATCTTAACAGCTATTGTTGCATCAATTGCAGATTATATATCAATTTTTTGACAAGTTTACACTGTCTTACATAATCCGACGGTTACCAAGTCACTCGATTATTAGTTCCACTTGAAAACTTAATGTACAATATCACGACACAAATCTCATGAATGTACAAAATAAACAAAGAATTAACTACCCTTAATCACTTTGATACATGATATCAGTGTACAATTCCCTTAATTTTAATATTATGAAGTTGGTCATTGACACTCTTTGTTTACAAGTTTATGACAAAGCATAGCTATCTCAATATTATGTTCTTTTCTTAATGGGTATTGAACTATTTTCTTTTTTTTTTTTTCCTTCTGGCTTTCAGGCAAATCAAGCAAGACTGCGATTTTCTGGAAGCAGAAGGCATCATGGATTATAGTCTCCTCTTAGGAGTGCACATGCGTTCAACACCTCCTCATTGTAGTCCTGCTGGAGGTTTGACTAACTTCAGTAGTCTTTTTACTTGCATCTGGTGTCATAATTCAGTGTCTACAAGCATGTATATGAGTTGTCATAGGTAGATAGTTTCGGTCTAGTTTGGATCCGTGATGGATGCAGACCTAACTCTAGACCCAAAGGAGAGTTGCTGATTTCAAAAGTTTGAAAATCAAAATACTTCATCTCCAGGTGGGCATCTCAGTAAATTCCCCTTAAAAAACAAATTGATATTTCTAGCAATGGAGTCTTCCATTTCTCACAAATTTGAAAATCAAAATACTTAATATCATCGTGGGCTTCTCGTTAAATTCCCTTTTTGCTGTCTTGAGAATCTCTACCAATGCAGTATGCTAGTGGTGAGATGGGATTTATGGAGAGCCCCAATCCAACTAATTTTTTTAAAAAGAGAGAAAGAAGGAAACTTTAATACACTCATTGACCTTTTAGAGAGGAAAAGTAGGAGCCTTTTTCATACAAAGAGAAGAAATAGGGCCATATAACCCAGGCATTGCTACCTTTGCTGGCTTTTAAGAGAGAGAGAGAGAGAGAGAGAGAGAGAGAGAGAGTAACTCATGTTCTTTTTTTTTTTTGTATATACCCCCAAGGTTCATAGAATTCACAAATAGGCCCCCATGGTTTTAGTATTTGTAAATAGGCCCTTCCTTTTAATCTCAATACCTTCCATGTCCCCAAAATCAATAGCCTTCAAACCATCATAAGTTTTTGGAGTGAAATGACACTTCTATTTGTCTCTTTATCTACATATGCATAATTTCAAAGGCTTGGACTTATTTTTCTCTAAAGCTTGTAACATTAACAATTACATTTAGTGGGAGAGAATAACTCCCCATAAATCCATTTTTATCATTACAGTGTCAATTTTATTAAATCCAAATCAATCAAAATGACAATCAATACTTGTACTTGCAATTGGTTATAGTTGATCCAATCCGTGCACAACCCACTATTGGATTGATGAAAGTTTCAAAATACAAGATTGGGCTTCTTGTGCATGAGAGATTTATTAAGAGAGAGACTTTTAGGACTTGGGATAAAATAATGGTATTTGTTGTAAATAATAACATACTCATTTTCGTTTAATTGATATAAGAGCAAAGTTTTCATTTATTAAAATAAATAAATAAATAAATAAATAAAAAACCTCAACACAAACCTTATGGTGGGTGCCCATTCTCATTAGAAATATTGATTTTGGGGGGTGTGGAAGGTATTAACATGAAAAAAAACAAGGGCCTATTTATAAATACTAAAACTACATGGACCTATTTATAAATCTTAGAAACCTTAGGCGGTATAGACAAAAACCTCCTTTTGTTTTCAATGTAGGAACAAGTCATCGCCATACCTTTTATTTCATTCGTATAACACAAGGGAGATTTTTTTTTTTTTTTTACAAAATGCCCACGTGTTTTCTATATATATATATATATATTATCCGGTGGGCGAGTTGTCTGTGCGTGCCGTACTATGGGGCCCACATGCTAAGCCGCCTTTAGATGGGACCCAGGGTGATTTGAAGATCTTCATAGGCCCCTCCTATGGACAAAATATCAACCTTATCCGATCATCCTAACCCTATCTTCTGGGGCCCACAAGCTATGATGCACAAATATGGCAAGGACATGTCGTAGACACGACATGGACACGGATTTTACACATAAAAAGTGAAGTGTCGGATACGATACGACACAATACGTTGCCCATTTTAAAGTATCCGTGCATCATAGGCCACAGGTTTAGTCCATTCGGATGGGTGCTCAATCGATCCAACAGTCCAGTCCATTGAGGAGGGGGTGTCGGTTATAAGTGGGCGTCACTACGGGTGCGCACTACGCACGAGGTGCATGATATATAGCATGCAAATATGGTGAATTGACACCATCCATCTTCATGTTTCATTGTCATGGATGAACCGTGGTAGGAAAATGACATTGATTAGATGATTCTAGCCATCATCTTTCCCATCTCCCTTGCTAAATATGAACCTTCAATTCTTTTTCATGTTTTTCTAAAGACCATCAATCAAAGGGCTAGGATCATCCAATTACTGTGATTCATCCCAATAATCATTGAAAAGTTCTAATCCACTGCCCCCCCTGCTGCCATGAGGATGGTGGAAGGTGGTTGAAATTGCAATAGAGATGTTTCCAACTCCACTCAAGTAACCAAACCTTACATGTCGAATCAGTGAACATATTATTATCATTTCACATCTCATTACATAGGACTAAATCAGATGCAGTCCTCATTCCTCTCCAATAATATGTTGTGGACATCTTTTCTTTAATTATCTTCGCAACTATGGATGAATTGTAGATGCAAAACATTTCCTTTCGAATGGTAATTGAAAATCACTTTTTTTCGAGCAAAACTCAAGCATGATGACATACGATTTTCATTTCTACATGTACAGGATCATTTAATGATAGGATTCTCACAAGTAAGACTTCAATTCCTATCAACTCTTTTCAAAGAGAAGTACCCATGCATCGAGGTGATGATATGCCACTTTGTTGCTTTAAAGGGTAAGGCCTATTTATTATTTTCCTTTGCCCGGGATCATTCTTAACACATTTTGTTCAGTATGCTATAATCTGATTATATGATACAAGAATTTTCTCCTAAGAGCGAGCCCATACTGTTCATATGTGGCCTAACCATTGGGTCCACTTGGGCCCACCATTAATCAGTGTAAACCTTTTCACAATCACCATCCCTTCCACCCTAGCTTTAGTTAGCACGAGCCCAATTTGACTCTCATCTGACCGTTACTCACCACTGGATGATGTAAAGAAGTTTGTAGTTAATGACAGTTAAAAGCTTTGGAATTTGATGGTGCTAACCTTCTGCCTAACCTTATCCATTGTTAGAACTTTTCATTCCCCACCCCCACTCATAGGGAATGCATCTTGGGCCCCATAGCTGGACAGTATATGAGTGGTATGTTGTATGCTTGTAGGAGAAAATTCTGTTAATTGACCAAATACTTTTACCAAAAAAAAAAGAAGACCAAACACAACCTACCTTGTCAAAGGGGTTGTTTGGCATCACTCTGGGACTGCTTCATTCTAAGAATGAATGAAGAAAAACTTGTTGTCTAGCATTCTCTCCCTTTCTCACATCTATAAAATCTCTCCCTTTTTGTCTCTCTAGATTTTCTCTCTCACAATATGCCTGCCAAACAAGTTTTTTTAGAGTGAAACATTCTCAGTGATGCCAACCAAACAGGCCGCTAATTACTATTCTTGCAATTACAGAATGACTTTCATTTATGCAGGTCTGTTCATAAGCTTGGCATCAAAATGCCGGCCCATGCCATCCGAGTCAATAGAATTACAGGTGGAAGTGTGTCAACTCATCAGAGAGTGACAGCAAAGGAAGATTACAATGTTGTATTGTATATTGGAATAATAGATATTATTCAGAATTACAACATGGTGAAGCGCATGGAACATGTCTACAAGTCTTTGCAATTTGACTCCCAATCGATCTCAGCTATAAATCCCAAGGCATATTCACTTCGTTTTCAGAACTTTCTTTGCAATGTATTTCCAGCAAAAGGCCTTGATGTCTTTACTCGATGTGTTGAATCTTCCATCCAGGACATGTATAAGTAGCAAGTTTATTTGAGGCTGCAATAATGTTAATGAAATATTGTTGTTTTGCAATAAGAAATTTTCAAATTTCATTTACATTAACGGTAAAATTGAGCATTTGAGCTACTCTAGAATTGATAACATTGTAGAAATAAAGTTGAATTTTCTACTATGATTGTCATTACTGGCAATCAAAGTCCATATTTTAATTTATACAAGAGTATTTGCTTCCTTGCTATTATTATATATTAAAGGGGCTGGGATTCGATTTTGAAATTGGAGTCCAAATTCTGGTGTTTAAAACATGCCCGCACTGAGGTTATATTTCTATAGAGAAGGTTATATTTGAAATGATTTAATTTTATAGCGAATATCATTTTTAATATTTAAATTATAATTTAAAATAAGTGTGTATGTGAGTTGTATTTAAATAGCAAGTTGTACTCATTCACTAGATCCAACTTGACCCTT
Source organism: Camphora micrantha (assembly GCA_003546025.1). NCBI lineage: Eukaryota > Viridiplantae > Streptophyta > Magnoliopsida > Laurales > Lauraceae > Camphora > Camphora micrantha. Next base: position 4,913,796 of record QPKB01000010.1, on the reverse strand, counting down.
TTATCCCTTTTGAGTCGGACTATTTCTTGCCGAAATGTTGCCCGACTGATTTGGTTTGCTTAGGCCTAGTTTTGAGTTGTCTCGCTAGGTTTGTCTCTATGGACTTGTTTGGTTTCGTCCCCTTCATTGTTTAGCGTGACCATTGTACTAAGATTTATATTTGATGTAATAAATCTTAGCCTGAATGGGGTATCGTCATTCGCAACCATGGTTGAGAGTCTTGAAAGGTATAGGATGGATAAACGTACAACCATAAGAGTAAACATATTCCTTAGCGAGGCCTAGTCATGAGTGGAGCTACTATAGACCCAAATCTAGAAATCTGTTTGACTTAGCAAGTTCTAGCTTGTTTGTATGTGCCACGACTTGCATAGTTTTGGCTAATTCGCTCGTCCGTCCGATTTTGCCCATCAGGATTACGGTTTGTTTTGCTTGGGCCACATACATTTTCTTTTCACATTTACTCTCTTTGCACCTAAAAGGAGGACTCAATCTTTCCGGATAATTGGATCGCAAGAGAGGGTTATTATTAGCCCACCTTGTAAGAGTATCTTCCATGACTTCGGTGAATAAAATTTCTCTTTCGTTTACGTTTCCATCTATATTGTAGTCGCACTTGCCGAACACCTTGAGAATATATGGGCTCTTATTTCCCAAAGAAAATCATATCAGTATCATAGGACCTCGTTACCTCTATGCTCAAGGAAATATGTGGCAAGAATGTTTTTCGTATCACCAATAATTCAATCTAAATACCTATTAGTCCCATTAATTTTTTTTTCATTCGAGAATGAAACATGGAATGTCCCACCAAGTTGGAAGCATTCAAAGAATTATCTAAATGTAAATATAACTACAAAAATATAAATATAACTCACTGAGAAGTAAAAATAAAAAATAAAAACATGGAGACACATACTATCTGTGGGGGAAAGATAATTCTCCATTGTGAATGGTGAACAGTGGCTTACCAGGATTTTCGTTTGGGTGGGGCTAAACTTTTGCTAAACTTTGGTAGACTTTTTTCACATGAGAGAATGCCTCTATAGTTCAACCACTCTTTAGTATACATAGGGGTGAGGAATTTCAGGATATACTATATCAAAGAGGAGAAAAAATAGGCATATTTTAGGAAAAATCCACAATATGATTCATTTAACAAGGATAACTACACTACAGAGGGGAAAAATCATATACCGCATGTAATTGAAGAGAAAATATATAAATTCATCTAATAATCCAAAAAAAATCCTAAATGTAGGTATCAAAGAGAGACAAAGAGACAGAGCAATGTCCATTGTCCATTCTAGCGGTCCATATAATCTAAACAATAAAAACAAAAGAAAAAATCATACTTAGGTCAAAGGCATTTGTTACCCTCTTCTCTTGTTTTACTTACTCTTTTCCTTCTCTTCTTCAAGCCCTTTCTCTGTTTCCGGCTCTCTTTCCGGCTCTCTTTCCCTTATTCTTACAGCTATTAGGAGAACAATGGTGAATGGGAGAATCGCAGTCTCGTAGAGACGAAGAGAAAGAGAAGGTGGGCGATGGGTTATTGAGTTTTGGGTTTGTCGCCTGGGACTTGGGAGAGAGATGAAGAATCAAGAGACTGAGAGAGGACCCATTCCATGAGATGGAATTGACAGTTTGTAGGGAGGCGGCAACAATCTTTAAGAATCCAAAGATGAAGATGGAAAATGGTTAGGCCTGGAGAAGTTTTCACTGGGCTAGAGAGAGAAGGGTATTAAAAAAAGAGCCAGGGATCAAAAAGGTTGGGCGTTGTAAAGTGGGCCTGGGGCAGGATGGATTTTAAGTTGGGCTGGCCCATAGCCACTTAACAAGAATTCCAAAGCATGCCCGAGGGTAACAAATCGTGGATCCGCCACTGTTAGTTATCATGTTTGTTTATATGATTATTTTGATAACAATGTGGTTAAAAACACACGACCCCGAAATTTAGGGTGTGATAGTATATCAATACCATCATTAATTTTATTTTATTTCTTTTTAATTTAATTCTAATATTCTATTTTGTTTCTCTTTAATTTAATTCTGATCTTTGACGTCTTTTGTGATCTAGCATAAACCATGGCTTACAGATGAGTATAGAGATGAATTGCTGACGTCATTTTTGCTTGGATTACCCATCATACACGATGTTCTTACTTTTTAAGGCATATCTGTCCAAAATTTGCCAGCTATCACATGAGGTATGTATTCTATCTTAAAAACTTGTTTCATTTTTACTTTCATTGATTCCACAGCATGTGTTTTGTATGATATTTTGATGTTGTAAGTGTAGGAATGGTTTAGTAAGTACGTATCATAGCCCTTGAGATTTGAATGGTGGTAGTTTCTGTATGAATTCAACCTTTTCTTAACCATTTTGCATGGTTGTATGTTGTTCACCTCTATTATGAAAGTTTCTAATTATACTTAGATATCAGATATATTGCAAAACAATCAGAATGTGAATGCTGATAACTTTATTTCATGTGAGGAGTGTTGGACTTTGTGTACAATCCGTGATGTATCTGGCATGCTATGCTGAGGCTTTTGTAGTTTGTGCATATCATAATTTATATTTGGCATGCCATGGTGACGGTTAAATTGGTTTCTCCTGATTGACAATTTTTTCAAAAGTAAGAGTTTGGCGCAGTGGAACTTCACCTCTTGTCTTGCTCCAGAGGTATATCATAAGGCTATTGAAATCATTGTACTTAATGTGTGAGAGACAAGAAAGCTAGCTAGTTGGCAACCATGAATCATACCAAGCAAGCAATAGCATTTAGTTTGAGTACCATATTTCCTCATCAAGTTGTGCTATTTCATATCAAATCTTAGAAAATACTTGCTGGCCAAAGGTATTTTCCAAACTTCGGAGAGCCTATGTCAGTTTGATATGTAAACTCACACTCTAAGCAATGTACAGTAAATTTGCTCCCTAGGGTATGCTATGTGCGCTGTCTAACAAAGTGTGTTTATCTTGATAAGAACATGGTGTGTTGAGGTGTGAAGTGGTTCAGAAAGATGTTATAAATGGGATTTTTAGGAAGATTTTCGTTTTTCAATTATTTTGGCTACTAATTGAAAATGTGGTAAGAATGAGAAGTGTTAATCTTTTCACATTTCTTTGCTTGGTATATGATCTGCAAGACCTACCTTACACAAATTGTTATAGACTGCATGATTGCTCGTCACCAACTCTGTTCGGACTTACGTTCTCTTGTATACTATAGTCATTGTCTTCTATTATGACTTCTTTGTAGTGTGCCGATGGATTGCATCCTATATTTTTATAATTCTTGGTGCAAAGGTGTAAATGAAGTTCAAATTATTATCAAAATAGCCATGTAACATGTCACACAATTACATCCATATCACATCAAGTATATGATTGACAAAACTTGGAGGGAAGAGTAGTAATATTTTTAGCATCCCTGGCACAAAAACAACTTTTCCTTAAAAAAAATATAACATTACTAGTTCCCCAGCATTTTTTTTTTTCAAAATAGTTACAAATAGTTGGTCACTACTCTCTTCCTCTTCATTCTTTCTCACTTTCTACTCTTCATTACTCTCTTCATCAGCTCTCCTACTACATATCTTCTTTAACAACCATCAATTAAGTGACTTAACACACTCGAGCACTTACAAGGCTTTCGGCTGAGCCAATGTCTTCAATTGCAACTTCGCTCGGATCTGCATGGTAGGTGCTGCTAGTTCAAACACAATATATGATCCCCCCCTTCCTTTTTCTTCTATTATATATTTATTGTGCCCCCTTCCCCTTTTCTTCTATGCTGTATTTATTATGCATGCCTTCTCTTTTGTTTGGTTTTACTTGAATGGAGAATGATCAAGAGAAAAACCAATTTCTCAATCAACTGCCACACAGAAAAGAAATGAAATGAAAAGAAAACTCATATTATACACCATCATCACAAAGACCCTCCCATTGAACAAAACAATCCCGCCCCCGTCAGCCATGTCAAGCTTAAGGTTTATATTGAATAAAAGATTTCAGCATCATCTATACATGAATGTGTCAAGCTCTCCAGGGGCAACAGGTGGTGTTTGCTTCCGATTTCTCCTCAATTCCATCTCAATCAATCGTTGCAATACCTTTGGGTGATGGCTGGCGCCAACACCAAATCATGTGGATAACATAAGTCACGAACCTTAAATAAGGTAATAAATGCATTCCTAGTTAGGCAAAACTGTGCATCCAAGCTCAAGTGCATTTCTTGAGGGGGGAGGTAGTTTTTATTGGTCTTGCAATCATTAAAAACTCCTGCCAATTTTAGCTAAAAACTCGAAGAAGAATTCAACTTTTAGGAGGGAATACCACAGAAGCATGAAGCTTCTCCAAGATTTGATGGGATTATGAGCTATGATGCCTCATATACATCATGGATAAGGAACGTACATGGGTTTTACACAAAACAAGTGAAGTATTACACGATATGGGCATCATAGCTTATGAGGTTTTGATAGATTTTGTTGGGTTTGCACTGCATGAACAACTTTAGTTATAAATTGGGGGAGGAAGATATTTGCACTTAGTTTACTAGTAACCCGAATACCATGCACAACGAGATTATTAGTAAACCAAGATATTTGAACTCTAATGGTGAATCCAAATGGGCCAAAAAGAAATAACAGCATAAATAGAATATCAACTAAAATGACAGGCTTATATACCCGGCATTCCTAGTCCATTGCCACTGTTAATTAACAAGCTGATTATTGAAAGGAAAACCTTGGATAAGGTTCGTCGCTGGATTGTTACCAGGCATGCTGTTGAAGGGGTAAGGTAACGGCACACCTCTTGGCAGTCCATGTAGCAAATGAGGTGGTCGGGAATTTTTAGTCATGGGCATGTGCTACATTGCAGAATGCACTGGATCAAACCTAGGCCCACCTGGACCATTGAAAGGTTGAGGGATGATATTTGGTGGAAAAGAATGCTGTGGATCTTGATGAATGCGTTCTAGGGCAAGAGGATGCTGATCTAGTGGGTTGAAGGGAGGCACTGCATTATTCAACTGATGAGGAAACTGAGGCTGCCACCCATGTAAATGCTGGTATGGACCCACAGACTCCAATGGATCATACGGACCATGGAGTACTGGTGGACCTTGCAAACCAAGCACCATGGGTCTTTCATTTTTTAAAAGGGTATTCAAAGCTGTCATCTTATCTACAATCTCAACCAGTGGCTCCATGGATACCTTAGTAGCACTCCCAACATGCATGAATTGGGTTGTTTCATGATGCAATGGATCACCAATAACAACCAAACTCTCTCCTTCAGGCAGCCGAATATCCGACACTCTTATCAGCTCTGCTTACAAAGCCACCATCAATTTCAAGCTTCAAGCCCTTGAGTCGAGGATCATTGAAACTTAACCAATGCCCTTCAATCTTGTAGGGTTTTGGTACTTCTATATGGTTAGGCTTGTTGGATACTTGTTCGCTAACAGTAGAATGAAAGAATTCAACCCATGATGTTCAGGAACACCACTTGTAGATCCCCTTTGGAGGGACTGGAGCTTCCACCGAGTGAAGCTCGTTCATGAAGGCACTGCCAAACAGTGTTTCAAGAGTCGGTGTATTTTCACTGGCACGAACATTTTCAGTAGTACTAATCATGTTATTAGGAACACCAACCTTGTCAGAGGAGCCTGCCTCAAGATTGGGGTGGGGGTAGACGTTTCAGCCTCCCTTTTATAACAATGAAAGAAGAATTTGGGATGCATGATCATCCACAGTAGTTTTTTGTGTTTTAGTTTTTGCATCCAAGAAGCGCCGCTTATTGGAACCACTGCCCTCAGCCTCGGCCAAGATGGACTGCTCATGGTCCTCGCATTAAGCACTCTGGAACCTGCATCTGGTTTGTCAGAGTGATAAAATGGCTCAAGAACTCTAACTGTGGTGGAAGCTGCAGCAATGGGGGTCCTAAAGTTCTAGGCAACTTCAATATTTTCAAAAGGGAATACTCAAGATGTTGATGATGCCTTTCTCATTAGAAACTTCAGACACTTGGGGTCGATTATCATGGTTGGCAATTAATGAAAGCAAGTCTCTAGCTTGTGAAGAAGAAGTGTCACGTACTGGTTTCAAAATGAGGTCGATATGAAAGCATGTATATGCGCTTGGAATTAATAAGCTCACCTTCTTCAAGTAACCAGTGCGCAAATTTGGAATCTTCCTACGGTTGGGCGCTCCACGTGTCCCCATCAGATTTAACATCGTTATGCTACAGGGCAACAACTCCACGTGTCCCCATCAGTTTTAACATCGTTATACTAGTGGGCGACAAAATGACTTAACGGTGTCGTAGCTACTTGCAATGCATAACAAAAATATTGAAAACATTTGTCTAAACACGAAATGTTAAGAATGCGCTGCAGTAATATCTAGGGGTGTTCATCAACCAGGCTAGGCCCAGGTTTGGTTTGGGACCTCTGTTTTAGTACTTGGGCCGGGCTTCGGCTTCTTATATCAGCCCATTTAATAGATGGGCCAGGCTTGGACTCAGGTGTAGAGAGCCCAAAACCTGGCCAACCCGATTGGAAAAATCTAAATAGGTAAAATGTGGAGAGGGGGTTTCGAACAGTGGCCTTTCACCTTAATGGTGAAGTCCAAACCACTTGAAAACGCTGTAATTTTACTTTCTTTTTGAATTATATATTAATCTCGGGCTGGGCTTGGGCTTACACATTTCCAATTGAGCTGGGCTTGGGCCAACTCTTTAGGGAGGGAGAGAACTACAAGCAAAACTCTTTTCGTAGGAGTCTGGAGTAGAGAGAGAGAGTGGATGGCGCTCAGGTAAGTTTTTCAGTCTTTGAGGTTATAAGGTTAATATTATATATATATATATATATAAAAGATAAAAAAAATTCTTAAAAACAGATGGGTTGGGCAGGTGGCGGGCCATTAACCTCAGCCCTGACCTAGCCCAGAATTTCAACGGGCTGAAAAAAATGGCCCAGGCCCACGATTTATGGTTCTTCCATGGATAGCCCTAGCCCTACCGTGAGTTGTATATGTACGAGGGCAGGGGCGGATGAAGGGTGATTCTAAACTCACCCACAGGTAATGCTGAACACACCCCTTTGCTGAACTCACCTCCATCTGCTATTTTTTGAAAATCTTTCTGCTGAGCCCACCCACAATATTACCCAAACTACCCACCCAAGGTCATTCTCCTCCTCTGGCTTTCCCTCGTCGACGATTTTGAAAAATCGAGCAAAGGCAGCAGCACATCGCCTCTTCTTCTTCTTGGTTGTTCTCCCTCCAAACAGCAGCAGTGCACATCGTTTGTCCTCCTCCTTCTTCTTCTTCCTCTTCTTCACACGACGCTCAGACAAGGTGGGTATTCTTCTTCTTTTTCTTTTTCTTCTTGTTCATATGTTTATCATTTCAAATTCTCTTTAGGTTGTAATTTCTTCGTTAGATAGTAGAGACGTTTATTAAGATTTCATGGGGCTAATTCATGTGCATTCGTTCATCTTCCCAAAATCGTTTTCGCGAGCTGCTCGGCATTGAAATATTGGGCAATTCCCATTTGGACGGCATACATGTGCTGTGCAAAAAAATTTTGCACGGCAAACATGTGCCGTGCAAAAAAATTTTACACGGCACACATGTGCCGTGCAAAACTATTCTGCACGGCCTACATGCGCCGTGCAGAAATGCATTGCACGGCCTACATGCGCCGTGCAGGAATTTTTTTTTTTTTTAAAGTTGTTAGGGATACATAATGGCCAAACATGAATTTTCCACGACCTTATGAAAACCCAGTGAGAATCTCCGGTTTTGATTACCAAACGTGGGCTGAAATAATGCAATATAGTTACGAGAAAATTGGCAAAAAGTGAAAACAGTGCACTAATAATTTCAAGAATGATCTAAACTCCGGATATTATTAAACACATTCTAATTTTTTTTATATTAATTTACTTTTGACAATATTTTGAAGTTAGTCACCTCTTTAGAGCACGAATTGACAAATTCCAAAAGGAAAATATAGGCATAACTTGTTAGAAAAGTTCCCTCCAATGAATAACAATAATGATAACTTGATTGTTTTTGCCCAGATTTCATCCAAAGTGATGGCCCACCAGATTATTGGACGGTGAATGTTTCTGGTAAATTGTATATACATCCCACATCCCTTTATGAAAAGTGAGTGTTTTTTAAAATTCACTTTTCACAAAGGGATGTGGGTGTGCTCATCATAATGCGAGGGTGCATATAGAATTCCATTTTCTTCTATTACGCTTTATCTATTCTCTTCATGATTTTTATTTTTAACAGGTTTGAAGAAATGCCGAGGAGACCATCACGCCGTATTGGTGGCACCTCACGTCCGACAGGTGAAGACGCTAGTACTTCTAGCGAACCATCGAGAGTGTGGACGAAGATTGGCGTTGCTAGACCTCCTCGCCGAGGTGTGCATGCCAGTTCTTCGACAAGTATCCGTCAACGGCCAACAGCGTCTGAACGAAGACGCAAAATGGTTCAGGATCCACTGCCCGAGCCAGTTGACGAGGATATAGAGAGCTCTTCGGAGGATGATTCCTCAGGGGATGAAGCAGGGCCGTCTAGTCCTCCACAACTGGCTAGTCATACTATAGAGGCAATAGGGGAGGATGATGGATCAGATGAGGATGCACAGCCATCTAGTCCACAAGCAGCGGCAGCAGGTGACGGTCCTATTCCCGGCGGTCCTGCCGACCTATCCGTCCTTGTGAGTATTAGGACGCACGTGGCCATTTCCATATGGGACGGAGAGGTAAAAGTTAATTACTTTAATATTTTAAGTAATTGTTTTCCAAATAAGTTATTTCATAGTTTATAATAACAAACATTAATGAACATTTACACTTGTAATGTGCAGGAACGTGGCCCGCTCAAATATATCAGTCATTGGCGTCAGCTGAAGGACTGGTACATACCTCTTCCTGAAGATGGATTGGATCTCTACGTGCCTATGTTTCGCGCTATCATAGACGAGTCTGGACTGGCAGACCTGAGGCGTTTCAGCTACCGATATATCTCTTCCCCCTTGGTTTCGGCCTTTGTTGAGCGATGGCAGCCCGAGACCAATACCTTCCACATGCCGTTTGGGGAGATGACAATCACTTTAGATGATGTGTGTACTCTTCTCGGCATCCTAGTTACGGGACTTCCCTTCCACGTATCTACTAGTATGAGATTTACTGAGCAAGTAGATCTGCTGGAGCGAGGACTGGGTGTGGATAGGGCATCTGCGGCAGCAGAGTTGAACCTGGCACGAGGTGGGGTAGTGAGGATGGGATGGATCCGCCGGGTGTGCGGTGATATATCTCCTGCGTCATCCGTTGAGGAGGTAGAGTGTGCAGCCAGAGGCTATCTTCTTTATTTGTTAGGTTGCACACTATTCACCGATAAGTTCGCCACTCGAGAAATGCGAGAGAAATGCGAGAGAAAACATACAGCTGATGCGGGAGAGGTTGGATGCACTACATCCGAGCGAGGTGAGCACCCACCATATGAGAGTCCTTTACGCATATTTTACGTTTTTTTGTGGTTGCTTAGATGGAACATTATATTAATTTCTTGTTTCATTTATACGTGACAGGTCAGTTGGGATCCATACGTGAGTGTCAGGGCTCAGCACCCATTACATCAGATATCCTTCTTCTGTGGTTGCTTGAGAGCCCTAGATGTCATTGAACCCTACCACCTACACAGGGTTCTTCGACAGTTCGGCTACGTTCAGACTATCCCATCCGCACCGCTCGCCACCATTCGTGCATCTCGGGGAACTACTGCTGGTAAATACAAGGTCTCTTATGCATTTCTCGATCAATACTGGGTTACCTGGGAAGACCATGTATTATCTTTGGCACACCGCGGCCGTCGAGTCTCGCATGCATGGGAGTGTTCCTTGGACTACATCGAGTGGTACACTAGGACATCACACACCCGTGTACAGAACCCCGCCCGCCATTCCCACTATGACCCCAATGAGGGTAGAGATGACATGACTCCAAGAACTGTAAGGACATTTTTACCTATCATAATCTTTTGACATTGATGCATCATATTCCTTTGACACATTGTATTGTTTCTTATAGATCCATCGAGCGAAGGACCATATTCGTGCCACGCTTGCACGAACGGATGAGCCATCTGACTTCTATATTCGGGCATTGCAAACTACCCTCGAGATTCTAGATGGCTTGCCAGTGACATACTGCCGGCGTTCGTAGCAGCGTTGATAGTCATATCTTTGGATTGTTCACACTGAGTTTTTTCGATGAGATGTATAAGAAACTTCATGAAGGAATACAATTACATTTTTTTTGAATCGATGTGTATTCCGAAAAATTAAATGTATTACAAACTTTCAGGTGTCAATCGAAGAATTTTGTCATTTTGTATGGACTTCTATTATCTTTGTCTTCTTATATGAGATGGTTGTTGTCTTTATTTTTTAGATGAAAAAATAATAGATCTGCTCGGCCAACAACCACCATGTATATACATTCTGCTTGGCACATGTTGGCTGTGCAGAATTGTTTTGCACGGAACATGTTGGCTGTGCAGAATTGCTTTGCACGGAACATGTTGAAACATGTTGGCTGTGCAGAATTGCTTTGCACGGAACATGTTGGCTGTGCAGAATTGTTTTGTACGGAACATGTCGGCTGTGCAATACACAGATTCATTCTCTTGTGCTATATAGAAAACATTGCTCACAAGGGTCTTCACTAATAAACACACAACATAATAGCATACAAAAATTAATGACACAATAACATAATAACATACAAGTTTACATCACATTGAATGTGCAATAATTTAATCACTGTCAATGTTAACCGACTCCTGGGTTGCAACACTCTCTCCAATAATTTCTTTGAATCGATCGATGCTATAAGCATATGGTATTTGCCATCCATCTACATTAGGGTGGTGGTGTATATGCCAATTTATAGCAATGGGAGGCATGGGAGCCCCGGGGGTCATAAAGACCTGTACGAAATGGTTTCCATTGACAAAACCAATGGCGATAATTTTGTGAGAGCAAGGTGGAATCGGGGATGACTTCAAAGGCAGGAAAGTAAGGCATTGCTGCACGGAAAGGTGGACCAATACAATGTTATAATATGAAGCAATCAGGTGACCCATGTCTGGCTTTGTCATCCAACGATCATATGAAGGATTGCTATCATAATACGCCAATGCATAATACAGCTCCCCAACCCTCTCATCTCCTCCATATACCAATGAATAATAGTGCTGATACCTCTGCAGTTCATTGCTCAAATCCAGTCTAACCTGCTTTCAACTATCCTCACCCATGCCCAGAAGACCAGCTATGGCTCTGAATCCACAATTACCATCCGCAACAACATCCTTAACAGTCTCTATATAAGGTCCTAGAGACTTAGGAAGCAAATGCTCTAACGTGCATGATCGAGAGCGGCGGACACTCAATTTTTTAGGTTGCTTCTCCGTTACACCCAGATGATTTGATCCAGGTAGAACGCTATCTTCGATTGAGAGTGCATACTCAAAAGCCGATGGCTCCTGACGCGTAGACGAATCCAACTTCTTCTTCTTTGAGGATGAACGACCCCAAGTATTGAATTTAACATCCGGCTCAAGAAGAGAAGTAAACGAAGGACACCCCAATTCTCTGAGTTTTTTCAATATTTGTATTTTTCCAGCGTCATCAGTACTCTGAAATTTCTTATTGATTAACTTGAATTCGGAAGTTGTGGTCAACTCGAGGGCTTCATTCACTTTAGTGGAGTCTAAATTGAGCTTTCTCCAGGACTGATGGACACAACTCAGTGGTATTTGAGTGCCTTCCCTTATGTATTCGGCAATTTCGTGTGCACATGGTAATCCATGGGTCCGTCGAATTACGCACCCACATGCCGCCGAATCAGGACCAATATAACCAGCTCTTATCGACTCATTCAGGACTATATCCAAAGCATTCCTTGATATAAATCCTCTCAACTCACGAAACCATGCCGGTTTGAACTTATGTTGCATGGTGTTCATGCTCTTTTCAAAAGAAGCCTTTATCTCCGTAAAGAGCAACTCCAGCAATGCATGTATTACCTTGCAGGACGCATCAAAGCTATAGTTCGATGTGCCAAGGTGTCTCTTCAATTTTGCATGTGCGCTCTCAGCCCTGTTCGTAGTTACGTTTCCAAAGTGCATATGTCGATCCGTCCAAGCAGCCACAAAATGTTCCTTGTGGTTATTCAACCACGAGTTCTTCACACAATCAACAGCATGTGGATACCCACAAAAATTCCTTTCCAATGAGCTTAGAAGTTGACTGTAGTCATTTTCCATGGGAGAGACTACCAACATGTTCCAACAAGTTATAAACGCATCCCATCTGTCGTTGGTCTCAAAATACTTCTTACAATTTGCCAAGATGTTCCTTGAAATATGCCACCTGCATAATAAGTTTGCTGCATTCGGAAAAACAATGTTAATTGCATTAATCAGAGCTAACTCTCTGTCGGTGACAATCACACGGGGCATAATACATCCATCCATTAATTCTTTCAGCCTCTCCAAAGCCCATCTGTAATTGGCCTCCCTCTCTGATTGAAGGTACACAAAAGCAACGGAGAAAGTCAATTGAGTAGATGTGACACCAACAATCTCAAGCAAGGGAAGTCGATATCTATTAGTCTTGTACGTGGAATCCATTATCAAAACTTCTGGAAACGCACGTAACAACTGAATAGATGATGGATGTGCCCAGAATAGGTCCATCATAGCATCTGTAGCATCTTTGCTAGTGTGATACTCAATGTAGTTGTTCTGATCCAAATGCATCATGAGTTGCTGCATCTGTGATCGACCGACCAATTCAGTCACCCTCCACTTCTGACGAGCATTGTAGATACTCTTCATCGTAGTGGTGTTGTGTACGTCCCTTTCCTGTAATGTTCGAAGAATGTTCCTCGGCTTCACCATACTCTTCGACATATCAATCAAAACATTGATTTCGTCTCCAGAAAGCCTCTCGGCGAACGAGTGTCCCTCGAGATGTTGTGCATTTGGATGATTATGCACTCCACAAACCACTGTTAACATCCAATCATCGTCATTTGCCAACTTCCGGCCCTTCAAAGCAAAAGGGCAACTACATTTCTTCGTTCCCGTTACCTTATTAGGATTTTTCTTGTGGCAGACATTCGATGGACCCTTATAACTTCCGCTTCTCTCACAAGATAAAACTATTCTCGGCTTCCTACCATCTCCACCAGCATCTGAAGTTTTGATTACAATTACCAAGCCATGTTTCTTTCCAACTTCCCTTGTCCATTGGATTAGGTCCTCTCGGCTTCTGAATATTGTGTCAGTGGTGAAAACATTAGTAAAATCCAAAGAGCACTCACTGGCACCGGTTGATTGAATCTCCTGAAAATATGAATGATAAATCTTAGTATATTAATGCACAAGACTATATGCCATCCTTGTGAAATGTGCTCGGTTTACTTCTGCTGTGCAAAAATCTATTCTGCCGTGCAAATTAATTGTGCACGGCAGAATCTAATTTTGCACGGCATAATTGTGCCGTGCAAAATATATTTGCACGGAAAAGTATTGCCGTGCAAATGCAAGATGTTTGACACTTTTTGGCCGTGCAGTATGCATTTGCATGGCTCTGGATTACCGAGCACGACGCGCGAATTTTAAATTAAACGTTGGAAAGGAAGTCAAGATGTATACCTCCTCTTCATGGATCGTCAGTTGCTTGTCCATATTGAAAAATGCCTACTTCAAATCGAAAATGTGGTGTAGGGAGATGAGTACCTCTAATATCTTTGAACAAATGGAGGAGACTTGAAGAAACTTTTTAATAGTTGGAGAAAGATGATGAGGAAGGAGAAGAAATTCAATGAAGATGAGTGCAGATGAATAGTTTCGAAACAGTGGATAAATGTGATAAGGAAGGATAAGAAGAAGAAGAAGAGGAGGAGGAGATGAGTAGAACCAAGGGCACGAGACGATGCTAAACGGCCAAAGGAAGCAAAGGATGATGGAGAAGGGTTGTTTCGTCATTTCACATGGGGGCATTTTGGTAATAAAAAAAAAATTAAAATGTGGGTGTGTACAGCAATACATGTGGGTGCCAATAGAATCACCCGCGGATGAATGTGTGTGTGAGAAATATGTTGTGCAAGCATATTTGAGATCGAGAAGAGAGGAGGGAGAGAGGTTAGGTTTCCGAGAACGGGAAGGAAGGAAGGGGGGCATAGAGAATTAGAGAAGATGGCGAGGAAGGAGTGGTATTTGTACTTGTAATCGATGCATCTGTTACTCCGTTTAGATCTGAGTGACTTATGCGAAAGTGGCTCTTCTTCTCGGCCTGATTTGGAAGTTGCGCATGATTATTCCGATGGCAGAGCGCCGATCGGGATGGGATGTATGGTTTCCGATGGCAGAGCGCCGATCTGGATAGGATGTATGGTTGTGGGTTCCAACATATATATGGTGGGGGGATGAGCTTTCTGAGGCGTTCCAGGGTCCTCTTTTACTCTATCCTTGCCACGGGGGCTTCCTCGGTGGTGGCCGTATGTGTTTACTGTTTAACGGCCTGAACGAGGGCATTCATTGGACTATACGTGTGGAGGTCTTTCAGGTTTCAGGTTTCCATAACCACAGTTGGCGACCGTCCTATGGAACATCGCGGGACTCTCCACTCTTATGATATCCGATCATGGAATGATTATGATCCATTGATTTACTCCGTCTTCGTGTAAGCAAATATTTATAACACCCCTACCCTCTTTTATGTATTCTTTGTATTTCGTAAAATTATTATTATTTTTTTACAATGGTATGGTGGATTATTGAATCGCATGTACTTGATGAGCATTGAGCCCATGTGAACAGATCAATAAACTTTGTTGTGGCCACCAGCTCCTTTTTTACCCTTATGACTGAATTTTCGCTCTTCAATGGTGACAAATGCTGAAAAGAAGCCGAACCTAGTTTAGATGCTGCCATGACTCCACCTTCAAGCCCACAAGCACCACTGCCTCTCCACCGTGGTGGCACTGGGGTGCCACTGCTAACCGCTGTGGCGATATAAGTGAAACCTCTTGCGGTGTTATGTTAGAGTGGTAGAATGGCGACGCTTGTGAAAGAGTCTTTTCTCTCACGATGGATTCCTCTTTTTCTCTCTCTAAAACTCCGTCTGTCTAAAATGTTTGTGATTCTTCACTTTCTCCCTCTCCCTTGGAGGTGCTCTCTCTCTCTCTCTTGAGAGAGAGAGAGAGAGAGAGAGAGAGATTTGTCCATTAGTGGAGTTACATATTTCACTATGGTCCACAAACACAAGGAGGTTATAGTTATATTTTTAACTATTAAGGAGGTAATGTGTTTCCTGGCCAAACTACAAGGAAGTAAAAAGTAATTACCCCTTTTAGTATTGATTGGTGAAGTTATCAGACATGTAATTCAAAGGATGCATAGAAAGGAAAATGAACCATATCTTTTTTCCACAAATTATCCAATAATGGAAAATTAGTTTTGCTCCTGGAAATTCAATTGTTTGTTTTTCAAAAGCTACTTGTGGTGGGTGGTGGGTGTTGGGTGGATATTGCTCGAGTGAGATGGAAACTTTGTAAAGCGAGGGGCTGGTTGATGAGAGATGCTAGTCATATTCACAAGCTGCTAATCTAAGGGGCTGGTTTGGACTCTTAATTCGGGTTAGGTGGTGTCCTAACTCAAGCCTTTTGAGGCTTGTTTACGTATGTTTTCTCCGATGAATCTTGTATTTGTGTCTATTGGGGATCCCATTTTTGTACCAACTCAAGATTTGCTTATTGGATTCATGTATAAACAAGCGGGACTCGTCGGGGTATTTGTGTAAATAGGTATTAGTTAGATCAAGCAAGAATAGGCTCGACTATCCTAGAGATGTCTGTTGGTGGGGGGATTCTAGCGAGGCACGTGCACCTGCACTAGCGAAGGAGAGTGTGCAGAGGTGGGTTGCCCGTAGTTGGGGGTTTCAGCATGGGTGGCTGTAATCAAGGGTTCAGATCCTTTTGGGTTCTAAGTATGGCTAATTTCACTGTAGAAATTAAATTGAAAACACTTATTTGACTGGACTTATTTTAGTTATTTTAGGTAACTCTAGATTTTGTATGATTTGGTGATATTTAGTTTTAAATATTAGTAACCACATAGGAGTTTTCTTTGGAGGTTAAGTGACTAAACAATGCTAGGGACACCAACACTTAGCACTGAATGGTGCACCTACGGGGACATGCCAACATTTGTACCGTCAGTGCACCATTTGGTGCCCCCCACATTTTTCTAAGTGACTCTATCACCAAGTTATTTCTGGTGTTTTGGCTGACTTATTTTTATGCAGGCAGTGAATGGAAATGATTCTATGATAGCTCTCACTGTTGAAACTAAATATTTACGCGTCTCTTATACTGGATGTAGATAATAATTATTCATCAAGTAGTTGATATGCGTAATAGAACTTCTAAACCTGAAGTCTAATGAAGGTTTTTTCAAGCCTCGGTGTTGAAACATTTTAGAGGAATTCCATTATTTTTTATTCTTTTGAATTGGAGGGCCGTTGTGAGTTGAATATCAATGTATTTTGTACTGTTGTAGCTTGTAGTGATGTTGGAAGACTTATTGTTCTTCATTCATTTGTACTCTTTCCATATTTCATTTAATAAAATTGTCGTTTCCTATAAAAAAAAATGTAGTGTTTTTGCTGTATGTATTTCAAATTTCTTTTGGTCTCTTGTATTCTCTTTCTCACTCTATATCAGAATGAGCATTCAAATGTGGTGCTTGTTTTCTTGACAGTTGTGAAGCTTGAAGAAGCGTGCTGAACATGCTGTATAGTATGTCAAGGGTGATTCCAAGAAGCAAAAAACTACAATGCCTGAATAGGTTAGTTATTTGAGATCAAGCATCCATACTTCTCTCTCTCTCTCTCTCTCTCTCTCTCTCTCTCTCTCTCTCTCTCTCTGTGTGTGTGTGTGTGTGTGTGTGCGTGTGCATGTGTGCGGGTGTTAATGCTGAAGTGTTCCTGAGGCCTGACACCATTTTCCAATAAAAGTAAATTCTTCGGATGCTTGCACTCCCCTGCAAACCATTTTGAATTGAAAGTAAATTTTTTGGGTGCTTATACTTACCTGCAAACCTCATATGTGGGGAAGGTGGGGCTCTCTCTCTCTCATGCAAGGCATAGCCTAATGAAAAGTTAGGGATAGCTTTGGTTAGTGAAATATTACAAGTAGTATTTTGATGTGTGTTTGAAGTTTCATCGTTTTTTTATTTTATTTTTTATTTTTTATTTTTTATTAATTTCAAGAAGAGATCTCAAGGCAGGAAAATCTCTGGTTTACTGATTTGTTCTTCTGTTCATCTACCTTTGATAAGTAATGTTTCTTGCCTTTTGTCGGACATCAAGCAAAATCTTAACCTGACAACCTGTAATTACCATGGACGGTTTTTCTTGGACTAAAATAATTTTTGGATTGGATTGAAGCCCAAAGAGGTTGTTATGGGCTTTCTCAGAGGGGAGGAGTGTCTAACTGGGTCTCTATGGCTATATGTATGCATGTGTGCGTCTGAGTGTGCATGCTTCATGTGCTTCTTTTGTTCTATTGATTTTTGTGATGCATGTTATAGGTTTCTGCGTTTTGTTGTTGCTGCCCCATTAAAAACAATTTTCGGTGAAATGTTTGGAGAAATGTTTAAAAACCATTTTCGGCGAAATGTTTAGAGAAGGAAATTACTTATGGAATGTACCAAACATGCCCCAAAATCTTAGTTGCTAAACTAATTATGACGTATTTACTGTCCTATTTTGGCTAATCTGCCATTTATATATATATATATATAATAGATGTTTCTTGTCCTCATATATTATATTATGTTCTTTAATCAAATCGGGATCATAGCTTGGTCGTCCTATATCCAAGTTTAAGTCTGTTGCTTAATCCTATGGTCATGCATTATTGAGATATTGGTGATCCATGAAATCTAAGAAGTCAAACACCCTGTAGCTGTAGCGAATTTGGATTTGACTTGGATATTTAAATGAATCTCATTGACTGAAAGGCCTAAAGTATATGTATTTTATTAATATATTTAATGAATCTTTCCTAATTTTAGATTCTTAATCCTCTAAGCATTAGGAGAATCCATTAACTTATAGATATCTATTGCTCCTTTCTATCTATTCATTAAAGTCCTGCATTAGGAGGGATTATGATTTTGTTATGTGATTGCCTAACCCTTGTAACTGTGTTTCTCTGGACTTCTTCTTTCTTCTTCGTTGCTTTACTTTCTGTGCAATTATGACCCAATAAAACCAAAATCGCTTTTCTTAGGTACTGGTCATAGCACCAGAACACCCATCAAACTCGTTTTTTCCTTTCTTAATTCAAGCCCCAGAAGCCTTATCCCTCCATACATCTTCTACACACGCTAAGACCTAGTATACCCACTGTCAAACCAAATCAAACAAACCATCAAAGCCTTGTGCCCCAGTCATTTGGGATCGGCTATATGAATCTTTTTTCACTATTCCGCTCATAATATTAGTTAAATTAACTAAATTCATATCCTTTTTTACTACAACATTTCATGTCAATTTAGGTCTTCCCTTTTACCTAGCATTTCCATCAACAGTGATCATATCACTCTTTCTAACTGGTGCATCTACTGTCTTTGTTGTACATGACCAAACCATATTAGTCTGTTCTCTCACAACTTATTTTTGATTGGTGCTCCTCCTACCGTTACATGAATGTATTCATTTGTAATTCTATCTTTCCTAGTCTTACCACACATCCATCTAAGCATCCTCATCTCAGCTACACTCATTTTGTTAATGTGTTGTTTCTTAGTTTCCCAACATACTGTCCCATAGACCATTGTTAGCCTTATAGCTGTCCTATTAAACTTTCCTTTCAACTTTATTGTTATCGGTCAATCGTATAATATTCCAGAAGCACTCTTGTACTGGAGCCAATCTACTTTGATTATATGGGTCACATCATCTCCAATCTCTCTCTCCTTATTAATAATCAAACCTAGGTGACGAAAATGCTCACTCTTTGGTATCTCATGGTTTTTGATCTTCACTTCATTATTTCTACTTCTGTTGTTACTAAAGTTATATTCCTTATATGCAGTTTTAGTCCAATTTACTTTAAAACCTTTTTACTTAATAAGTGATTCTTTTCAGATTTCTAATTTATTGTAAAATCCTCTTTTAGTTTCATCCACTAAGACGATATCATCCGTGAATGACATGCGTAAGACAATATCATCCGTAAATAACATGCACCATGGTACATCATCTTGAGTATGCCTAATCATTTCATCCATAACTAGAGCTGATAGGTAAGGACTCGAGGCTGACCCTTAGTGTAACTCTAGAGTGATGGGGAACTCATTTGATCATTTCATCCATTATCGCTGTTGGCCCAAGCTCGGCCCGATTGGAAATGTATAAGCCCGAGCCCAACCCGAGATTAATATATGATTAAAAAAGAAAGCAAAATTACAACGTTTTCAAGTGGTTTGGACTTCACCATTAAGGTGAAAGGCCACTGTTTGAAATCCCCTTCTCCACATTTTACCTATTTAGATTTTTCCAATCGGGCCGGGCCGGGCCGGGCTTTGGGCTCTCTACAACTGAGTCCAAGCCCGGCCCATCTATTAAATGGGCTGAAATAAGAAGCCCGAGCCCGGCCCGAGTACTAAAACAGAGGTCCCAAGCCAGGCTTGGGCCTAGCCCGGTCGATGAACACCCCTAGATATTATTGCAGCGCATTCTTAACATTTCGTGTTTAGACAAATGTTTTCAGTATTTCTGTTATGAGTTGCAAGTAGCTACGACACTGTTAAGTCATTTTATTGCCCTGTCGCAGAACGATGTTAAATCTAATGGGGACACGTGGTTGTTGCCTTGTAACATAACGATGTTAAATCTGATGGGGACATGTGGAGTGCCCAACCGTAGGAAGATTCCAAGTTTGCGCCCTGGTTACTTGAAGAAGGTGAGCTTATCAATTCCAAGCGCATATGCATGCTTCCTTATCGACCTCATTTTGAAACCAGTTTTTGAAACCAGTACATGACACTTCATCTTCAAAAGCCAGAGATTTGCTTTCATTAATTGCCAGCCATGATAATGGACCCCAAGTGTCTAAAGTTTCTAATGAGAAAGGCATCATCATCATCTTGAGAGTATTCCCTTTTGAAAATAATGAAGTTGCCTAGAACTTTATAACCCCCACTGCTGCAACTTCCACCATAGTTGGAGTTCTTGAGCCATTTTATCACACTGACAAACTAGATGCAGGTTCCGAAGTGCTTAATGCGAGGACCTTGAGCAGTCCATCTTGGCCGAGGCTGAGGGCAGTGGTTCTAATAAGCAACGCTTCTTGGATGCAAAAAGTGAAACACAAAAAACTGTTGTGGATGCTCATGCATCCCAAATTCTTCTTTCATTGTTACAAAAGGGAGGCTGACAACGTCTACCCCCAATCTTGAGGCAGGCTCCTCTGACAAGGTTGGTGTTCCTAATAACATGATTAGTACTGCTGAAAATGTTCGTGCTAGTGAAAGTGCCTTCATGAACGAGCTTCACTCGGTGGAAGCTCCGGTCCGTCCAAAGGGGTTCTACAAGTGGTGTTCCTGAACATCATGGGTCATTTTCAATTGCAGATGATGATTTTGTTGAATGAATGATTCAAAATATTAGTTGCTATTATTTAGGAGCATGTGTTTTTATGTTTTCAATCTGTTAAGAGTCACTAAGTTAGTGGTCAGTTATATTTCTAGCACTAAACCTGATCATGGGTTAGTGATCCTTTTCTTTTGCATTTCCAGTTGCTCTGTTAGCATTATTTAAAGCTTGATGTACTGAACGTTTCAGATATAGTGAAATCTTGCAATTGTGTCTTTGACTTTGTCTCTCAATATTTTATTCCTCTGTTTCACCAACATTAGTGGTATCAGAGCACCACCCAGGTTTCGGTCCCTATTCTCCCCAAACAATGGCAGCAAATGGCACAAATGCTTCATCTCAACCCCTTATTCCAATTTTCAAAGGGGTAAATTATCATTTTTGGAGTCTCAAGATGAAAACTCTCTTCAAGTCTCAAGAGATATGGGACTTGGTAGAAAACGGGTTTGAGGACAGGCAACCAGTCGAGCCCGATCAACAGCTGCGGGAGAATCGCAAGAAGGACTCCAAGGCTCTTTTCATGATCCAACAAGCTCTTGATGATGAAATATTTTCCAGAATTGTAGCAGCAACTACTTCTCATGAAGCATGGGAGACTCTAAAACAAGAGTACATGGGAGACAAAAAGGTAATTACAGTGAAATTGCAGACTCTCCGTCGCAATTTTGAAACATTGGCTATGCAAGAAAAAGAATCTGTGCAAGAATTTTTGTCAAGGGTGTCTGGTATTGTCAACCATATGAAGAGCTATGGTGAAAGTATCAGTAATGAGACAATTGTGTGCAAGGTTTTGAGGAGTTTAACCTCAAAATTTAATCATGTTGTTGCTGCAATTGAAGAGTCAAAGGATCTGTCCACTTATTCCTTTGATGAATTGATGAGCTCTCTGCTAGCTCATGAAGATAGGCTGAGCAGATCATCTGAAAAGGTGGAGGAGAAGGCTTTTCAGGTGAAGGGGGAGTCTTCTTTCAAAGGAAAATCATAAAATTTCGGAGGCCGAGGCAGAGGTGGATTTCGTGGACGAGGTCGTGGCGGCGGCAGAGGTAGAGGTCAATTTGGTGAATCATGTCAATACAAGAGCTTAATCCAATGCAGATATTGCAACAAAACGGGGCACAAAGAAGCAGACTGTTGGACCAAACAGAGGGAAGAACAGAAGCAAGCAAATTTTACAATCCAATGAAGATATTGCAACAAAACGGGGCACAAAGAAGCAGACTGTTGGACCAAACAGAGGGAAGAACAGAAGCACGCAAACTTTACAGAGAGGTTGAAGAGGAGAGCAAGCTGTTCCTGACCCATTCGGCTATTCAAGATACGTCAAACAGCAATAAAGTATGGTTTTTGGACAGTGGATGCTCCAACCACATGTCCGGGACAAAGTCATTGTTCAAAGAGCTTGACGAGTCACAGAAAGGTGAAGTTCGACTTGGAGACAACAAGCAGATGCATGTAGAAGGGAAAGGTACAGTTGCTATCAAAACTTTACAAGGTGATGTCAAACTCCTCTATGATGTGCAGTTTGTGCCTAGTTTAGCTCATAACTTGTTGAGTGTTGGACAATTGATGATTAGTGGATATACGGTTGTGTTTGATGGTGATTCATGTATTGTTAAGGATAAAAAATCTGGTCAGACCATTGCAAATGTCTATATGACACAAAACAAAATGTTCCCTCTTGATGTTTCAAACGTGGTGAGCAAAGCCTTAGTTGTTAGGGGGAATAATGACGCTAAATTATGGCATTTACGTTTTGGGCATTTGAATGTGAATGGTCTGAGACTTTTAAATCAGAAAGAAATGGTTCTTGGCTTGCCAAAAATTGGTGAACTTGTTTTTTGTGAAGGGTGTGTTTATGGGAAACAAAGTAGAAGATCATTTCCTGTAGGAAAATCATGGAGGGCTTCAAATTGTCTTGAACTTGTACATGCTGATTTGTGTGGGCCTATGAAAACTGAGTCGCTTGGAGGCAGTCGTTATTTTTTGCTATTTACAGATGATTATAGCCGTATGAGTAGGGTTTATTTCTTGAAATTCAAATCAGAAACCTTTGAGCATTTCAAGAAATTTAAGGCATTGGTGGAGAAGCAAAGTGGCAGCAGCATAAAAGCACTTCGAATAGATCGAGGCGGTGAATTCTTATCTAATGATTTCACTGATTTTTGTGATGAGCATGGCATACGCAGGGAACTTACAGCACCATACACGCCATAGCAAAATGGAGTTGTGGAGCGGAAAAATCGTACGGTGGTGGAAATGGCCAGAAGTATGTTGAAGGCAAAGGGGCTTCCAAATCAGTTTTGGGGAGAAGCAGTAGCAACGGCGGTGTATCTCTTGAATATCTCTCCAACGAAGGCTGTTCTCAATCAAACACCATACGAAGCATGGAGGGGCAAGAAGCCTTGGGTAAGCCACTTAAAAATCTTTGGTTGTGTAGCGTATGCTTTGGTTAATTCTCATTCTAAACTTGATAAAAAGTCTGAAAAATGCATTTTCATCGGCTATAGTCCTCAATCCAAAGCATATCGTCTATATAATCCTATTAGTGGCAAAGTGATAATTAGTAGGAACGTTGTGTTCAATGAAGAGGTCTGTTTAAGATGGAATGTTGACAATGAAGGCATCACCAATCAGGTTCCTGCAAGTTTTGATGTTGAACAACCAAAATTTCCATCACCTGCATGTTCAAATTCTTCATCCCCTACAAGTTCAACTCCTTCCTCACTTGGTGACAGCAGCAATATAAGTCCAGCAAGTTCAGATTCATCATTATCCGGCTCCTCCAGCAGCTGTGAAACGCCACCTAAAAAATTTAGATCTTTAACAGAAATTTATAATTCCTGCAACTTTGCTTTTTTTGTCACTGATCCAAGTTCTTTTGAGGAAGCTGCAAAACAATCTGAGTGGCAGATCTCTATGATAGAGGAGATGCAGGCCATTGAAAAAAATTCAACATGGGAGTTAGTTGATGTTCCTGAAGGCAAGAATATTGTAGGGCTCAAGTGGGTGTTCCGAACAAAGTACAATGCTGACGGAAGCATCCAAAAGCGGAAAGCTCGGCTCGTGGCCAAAGGATACTCACAATTGCCAGGTATAGATTTTGATGACACTTTCTCTCCCGTTGCTCGATTTGAAACTGTGAAAGTCATGTTGGCTTTAGCTGCCCAAATGCAACTTCCTGTGTATCAATTTGATGTGAAATCCGCTTTTTTAAATGGTGACTTGGAAGAGGAGGTTTATGTTTCACAACCTGAGGGCTTTGTTGTCAAAGGCAGTGAAAACAAAGTCTATAGGTTAAGAAAAGCTCTTTACGGGCTAAAGCAAGCTCCGCGTGCGTGGTTTAGCAAAATTGATGCTTTCTTTCAAGATAGCAAATTCATGAGAAGTGAAAATGAGCCCACTCTTTACTTGAGGCATCATAGTAATGGAGATTTTTTGGTGGTCTGTCTTTATGTGGATGATATGATTTACATGGGTTCCTCAGAGTCTTTGATTGCTGATTTTAAGTCTAACATGATGAGAAATTTTGAGATGACAGATTTGGGGTTACTGCAATACTTTTTGGGTCTTGAGGTGAAGCAAAGTGAAGAAGGGATTTTTGTGTGTCAAAAGAAATATGCTTCAGACTTGTTGAAGAGGTTCAATATGAGCAATTGTGCGGTGGCAGCCACACCGATGAACATCAATGAGAAGTTGCAGCGGGAAGATGGGACTGAGAAGGCAAATCCAAGATTGTTTAGAAGTTTAGTTGGTGGTTTAAATTATTTGACACACACTAGACCTGACATTGCTTTCTCTGTTAGTGTTGTTTCCAGATTCATGCATAGTCCTACGAAGCAACATTTTGGTGCAGCAAAAAGGATTCTTCGTTATGTGGCTGGAACATTTGATTTTGGTATTTGGTATTCCAAAGTGCCAACTTTCAAGCTGTTTGGTTTCACTGACAGCGATTGGGCAGGATGTTTAGATGATCGAAAGAGTACTTCGGGCAACCTTTTTAGCTTTGGTTCTGGAGCAGTGACATGGAGTTCAAAGAAGCAAGAAACAATAGCTTTGTCATCTTCCGAAGCAGAATATACAGCAGCAACTTCAGCAGCTATACAAGCTTTATGGCTCAGGAAACTTCTTGCTGATTTTAATTATGAGCAAAATGAAGCTACAGAGATACTATGTGATAACAGGTCTGCAATTGCAATGGCAAGGAATCCTGTTTTTCATGGCAGAACGAAGCACATCGATATACAACATCATTTCATTCGAAAGCTGGTAACTGATGGAAAAATAGTGCTGAAATTTTGTGGTACAAATGAGCAAGCAGCTGATATCTTTACAAAGTCTCTTCCCCAAGCCAAGCATCAATTTTTTAGGTCACAATTGGGAGTATGTAATTTTGAATCAAGGGGGAGTGTTGAATGAATGATTCAAAATATTAGTTGCTATTATTTAGGAGCATGTGTTTTTATGTTTTCTATCTGTTAAGAGTCACTAAGTTAGTGGTCAGTTATATTTCTAGCACTAAACCTGATCATGGGTTAGTGATCCTTTTCTTTTGCATTTCCAGTTGCTCTGTTAGCATTATTTAAAGCTTGATGTACTGAACGTTTCAGATATAGTGAAATCTTGCAATTGTGTCATTGACTTTGTCTCTCAATATTTTATTCCTCTGTTTCACCAACAGATTTCTTTCATTCTACTGTTAGCGAACAAGTATCCAACAAGCCTAACCATATAGAAGTACCACAACCCTATAAGATTGAGGGGCATTGGTTAAGTTTCAATGATCCTCGATTCAAGGGCTTGAAGCTTGAAACTGATGGTGGCTTTGTAAGCAGAGCTAATAAGAGTGTCGGATATTCGGCTGCCTGAAGAAGAGAGTTTGATTGTTGTTGGTGATCCATTGCATCATGAAACATCCCAATTCATGCATGTTGGGAGTGTTACTAGGGTGTCCTTGGAGCCACTAGTTGAGATTGTAGATAAGATGACAACTCTGAATACCCTTTTAAAAAATGAAAGACCCATGGTGCTTGGTTTGCAAGGTCTGCCAGTACTCCATGGTTCGTATGATACATTGGAGTCTGTGGGTCCATACCAGCATTTACATGGGCGGCGGCCTCAGTTTCCTCATCACATGAATAATGCAGTGCCTCCCTTCAACCCACTAGATCAACATCCTCTTGCCCTAGAATGCATTCATCAAGATCCACAGCATTCTTTTCCACCAAATATCATCCCTCAACCTTTCAATGGTCCAGATGGGCCTAGGTTTGATCCAGTGCATTCTGCAATGCAACACATGCCCATGATTGAAAATTTCCAACCACCTCATCTGCTGCATGGACTACCAAGAGGTGTGCCGTTGCCTCACCCCTTCGACAGCATACCTGGTTACATACCAGCAACCAACCTTATCCAAGGTTTTCCTTTCACAATGGCAATGGACTGGGAATGCCAGGTATATTTGCCTGGCATCATAGCTCATAATCCCATCAAATCTTGGAGAAGGTTTATGCTTTTGTGGTTTTCCCTCCTAAAAGTTGAATTCTTCTTCGAGTATTTAGCTGAAATTGGCAGGAATTTTTAATTATTGCAAGACCAATAAAAACTACCTCCCCTCCTCAAGAAATGCACTTGGGCTTGGAAGCATAGCCTTGCCTAGCTAGGAATGTATTTATTGCCTTATTTAAGGTTCATGACTTGTGTCATAAACAGGATCGGCTATTGGCATCAGCCATCACCCAGAGGTGCTGGAACGATTGATTGAGATGGAATTGAGGGGAAATCGGAAGCAAACACCATTTGTTGCTCTTTGAGAGTTTGACGCATTCAGGTATAGATGATGCTGAAATCTTTTATTCATTATAAACCTCAAGCTTGATGATGGGGCCGGGATTGTTTTGTTCGATGGGAGGATCTTTGTGATGATGGTGTATAATATGATATTCTTTTCTTTTCATTTCTTTTCTGTGTGGCAGTTGATGAGAAATTTGTTTTTCTCTTGATCATTCTTCATTCAAGTAAAACCAAACGAAAGAGAGAACATGCACATTAAATACAGCATAGAAGAAAAGGGGAAAGGGGCACTATAAATATAGCATAGAAGAAAGAAAGAAGAGCGGGAGGAGGGGGGGGGGGGGGGGGGGGGGGGGGTGTGTGTTATCACGAATTGTACACAAAGTCCAACACTCCTTACATGAAATAAAGTTTTATAAGCATTCACATTCTGATTGTTATGCAATATATCTAGTATCTAAGTATAATTAGAACCTTTCAGAATAGAGGTGAACAACGCACAACCACGCAAAAGGGGTCGTTTGTCTTTTACGCGTGGGATATGTAAATATAATTTACACATGTAAAAGATGAATATTCAAATTTTAAGTATGTAACGTTTACCCATGTGTTTCTTTTTACAAGGTTTGTCTAATAACACTATTTTCGCATCATTTACACATGCGATTCATTTTTCTATGTTTGTTTCAATGATATGTGTATATGTATTAAACGATTTTGTAAATGATACTTATTAATAATTAAATTATATTCTACTATAATGATACGAAAAGGAGACAAAAAATGTCTGATTTATATCAAAGTTTTCATTTGCCTTTTAGATCCTTAAAAAAGAACATATATTTCAACATGAAATATACTTTTCAAAAATAGATATTTCTATCAATGATCACCTTTAAAAAAATGCATTCCAACATGTTTGGTTAAGGAAATAAGAGTTTATAGTCTGATGGTTAAGAAAAATAGGATTATTATTAATATTTTTATTAATTAATATTTAGTTCTATATTATCTAAATTCATTTATTAATTTGCGTAAAACTTAACCCATGCATCTCACCGGCTTTATGCTAATATTAATCAATTATAGAAAGTTCTTAAAATGAGTATTTTATTGGTAAGTCCAGTTATATTAAAAGTATCAAAAATTTATTATGGTTAGATTGCATTTATACATTATTTTTGAATGATACCATAATGCTATATAAAATACATTCTTCCTCTTCTCTTACATTCATTTATACATATTTAAATATTTTTAAAGTACAATAATAAATAATTTTAGAAAAATCATTGAGATATTGGAAGAAAATCTAAAAGGAGAAGAGAAGATAGAGAGTCAAATGCTGAAAGAATAAACCTACAGAGTAAATGGATCTTATAAAGTATTTTTTTTTATAGCAAGGCAAGAGAGAGAAATAGAGAGGTTACCTTCGTAAAAGGGGATGAGATGCAGGTAGGTTTCATCGGTCTTGATGCATCTTTTATTAGAACCCAGAACCTCTTTTTTGATGGAAATGCCTCTTTTATTATTATTTTTCTAAATGCATTAGAGGGTGGTTTCGGACCCAGATCCTCTTTGACGGAAACTGCCCCAAAACCAAACCGTCCGCCTCCAACGAGTATTCTTTGAAATCACATGTGCTTTGGTATTTTATTTTCCCATCTGAATTACATATCTGATTTACACACAAGATGCGTAAATACTTGTAGACAAACATTATTGATGCTTAATTATTACGCATGTTCACCATTTACATATGTAAATGGGTGTAGACAAACGACCCCTAAGAAAAGGTTGAATTCATACAGTAATTACCATCATTCAAATCTCACGCACTGTGATGCGTACTGACTAAACCACTCCTACACTTACAAACATCAAAATATCGTACAAAACACATGTTGTGGAAGCAATGAAAGTAAAAATGAAATAAGTTTACAGGGTAGAACACATACCTCATGTGATAGCTGACAAAGTTATGACAAACATGTCTTAAAAAGTAAGAACATCGTGTAAGATGGGTAGGAATTCTAGCAAAAATGACGTCAGCAATTTATCTCTATACTCGTCTGTAAGCCATGGTTTACGCTAGATCACAAAAGACATCAAAGATCAAAATTAAATTAAAGAGAAACGAAATAGAATATCATAATTAAATTAAAAAGAAACAAAATAAAATTAATGATGTATTGATATTCTGTCACACCCTAAATTTCGGGGTCATGTGTTTTTAACCACATTGTTATCAAAATAATCAGACAAGCAAACATGATAACTGACAGTGGCGGACCCATGTTTTGTTACCCTGGGGCGTGCTTTGGATTTCTTGTTAAGTGGCTATGGGCCAGCCCAGCTTAAAATCCATCCTGCCTCAGTCCCCACTTTACAATGCCCCACCCTTTTGATCTTTGGCCCTTTTTCAAATACCCTTCTCTCTCCAGCCTAGCGAAAACCTCTCCATGCCTAAACCTTTTCCTTCTTCGTCTTTGGATTCCTGAAGACTGCTGCCGCCTCCCCACAAACTATCAATTCCATCTTATGGAATCCTCTCTCAGTTGACTCTTCATCTCTCCCAAGTCCCCGGCAACAAAACCCAACCAACCCAAAACTCAATTACCCATCGCCCACTTGCTCTGTCTCTGCGAGAACGCAACTCTCCCATTTTCCATTGTTCTCCTAATAGGTGTAAGAATAAGGGAAAGAGAGCCGGAAACAGAGAAGGGCTTGAAGAAGAGAAGGAAAAGTGGAAGTAAAACAAGAGGGGAGGAGAATAAATGCCTTTGCTTAGGTATGATTTTTTTTTCTAATTACATGTTTTTTTTATTGTTTAGATTATATGGACTGCTAAACTGGACAATGGACATTGCTTTGCCTCTCTCTCTTTGAGACCTACATTTAGGATTTTTTCTAGATTATTATATGAATTTATATATTTTCTCTACAATTACATCAATTACATGTGGTATATGATTTTTCCCCTCTTTCTGTAGTTATCCTTGACGAACGAATCATATTGTGGATTTTTCGTGTAATATGTGTATTTTTTTCTCCTCTTTGATATATTGTATCCTGAAATTCCTCTCCCCTATGTATACAGGAGAGTAGTTAAACTATAGAGGAATTCTCTCATGTGAAAAAAGTCTACCGACGCCACTGTTCACCATTAACCATGGAGAATCATCTTCCGCCACAGATAGTATGTGTCTCCTTTTTTTTTTTTTTTTTTATTACTTCTCAACGAGTTATATTAACATATTTTACTTCTCAGTGAGTTATATTTACATTTTTGTAGTTATATTTATATTTAGATAATTTTTTAAATGCTTATAGCTTGATGGGACGTTCCATAAAACAATTCTACCACATATTTCCTTGAACATAGAGGTAATGAGGACCTACGATATTGGTATGATTTTGCTTTGGAAAAGAAGAGTCCATATTTTCTCAAGGTGTTCGGCAAATGCGACTACGATGTAGATGGAAATGGAAACGAAAGAGAAATTTTATTCACCGAAGTCGTGGAAGATACTCTTGAAACGTGGGCTAATAATAACCTTCTCTTGCAGTCTAATTATTCAGAAAAATTGAGTCTTCTTTTTATGGGAATTCTATTGTGAGTATCTATATTTTTTTCTTATTTTCTTGACCTCTTATACTATTTTTATATGTAATTTTTTTTTTTTGCCTCTTAATTGTAGGGATATACTTCATGGCATTATCCATTTTCATCTTAAATTGAAGCGTCCTCATTGTGAGATTTGTTCCTACAACATCTATGTAGATGGAAATTCGAAACTTGCTCATGTTGTGGATCACTCAAGATACCAACGGAAATCTTTCGAAGACGATATTAATAAATTTTGTGCTATGGTTCAACAACTATTGGATGCAAATGGTTTGACCACTCCACTGGAGTTAGCCTAATTGTGTAATAGCATGGTGATCTGCCTAGTTGATTACCTGTTATCATGTTTATAGTCTCATGCTATTACACAATTGGGCTAACTCGGGGAGTAGTCAAACCATTTGTATTAAATAGCTATTGAACCATAGCACAAAATTTATTAATATCGTCTTCGAAAGATTTCCGTTGGTATCTTGAGTAATCCACAACATGGGCAAGTTTCGATTTTTCATCTACAATGTACATGTTGTCGGAACAAATCTCACTATGAGGACGCTTCAATTTAAGATGAAAATGGATAATGTCATGAATTATATCCCTACAATTTATTGGCAAAAAAAAATAATTTTACATAAATAAAATAACAGAAGAGGTCAAGAAAATAAGGAAAGAATATAGATACAATAGAATTCCCATAAAAGGAAGACTTAATCTTTTCGGATAATTATGCTGCAAGAGAAGGTTATTATTAGCCCATGTTTCAAGTGTATCTTCCACGACTTCGGTGAATAAAATTTCTCTTTCGTTTCCATATACATCGTAGTCGCATTTGCCGAACACCTTGAGAATATATGTGCTCTTGTTTCCCAAAGCAAAATCATACCAGTATTATAGGTCCTCGTTACCTCTATGCTAAAGGAAATATGTGGCAGGAATGTTTTCCGTAATAATCCAACCCGAATACCTATTAGTCCCATTAACTCTCTCCATTCGAGAAGGAAATATGGAATGTCCCAACAAGCTGGAAGCATTCAAAAATTTATCTAAATGTAAATATAACTACAAAAATGTAAATATAACTCACTGAAAAGTAAAATATGTAAATATAACTCGCTGAGAGGTAAAAAAAATAAAAAATGGAGACATACTATCTGTGGGGGAAGATGATTCTCCATGGTGAATAGTGGCGTTGGTAGACTTTTTTCACATGAGAGAATTCCTCAATATTTCAACCACTCTCCTGTATACATAGAGGAGAGGAATTTCATGATACACTATATCAAAGAGGAGGAAAAAATACACATATTACACGAAGAATGCACAATATGATTTGTTTATGAGGGATAACTAGAGAAAGTGGGAAAAAAATCATATACCGCATGTAATTGTAGAGAAAATATGGAAATTCATATAATAATTCAGAAAAAATCCTAAATGTAGGTCTCAAAGAGAGAGAGAAACAAACAGAGCAATGTCCAGTCTAGCAGTCCATATAATTTAAACAATAAAAAAAAACCATGTAATTAGAAAAAAAATTGTACTTAGGTCAAATGCATTTATTCTCCTCCCCTCTTCTTTCACTTCCTCTTTTCCTTCTTTTCTTCAAGCCCTTTCTCTGTTTGTGGCCCTCTTTCCCTTATTCTTACACCTATTAGGAGAACAATGGCGAATGGGAGAGACGAAGAGAGAGAGCAGGTGGGCGATGGGTTATTGAGTTTTGGGTTTGTTGCCTGGGACTTAGGAGAGAGATGAAGAAACAAGAGACTGAGAGATGACCCATTCCATAAGATGAAATTGACTGTTTGTAGGGAGGTGGCAGCAGTCTCCAAGAATCTCTTCTTACAACTATTAGGAGAACAATGGCGAATGGGAGAGTCGCAGAGACGAAGAAAAAGAGTAGGTGGGCTATTGAGTTTTGCGTGGTTGGGTTTGTTGCCTGGGACTTGGAAGAGAGATGAAGAATCAAGAGACTGAGAGAGGACCCATTCCATGAGATGGAATCGATAGTTTGCAGGGAGGCGGCAGCAGTCTTCAAGAATCCAAAGACAGAAGGAAAAGGGTTAGACCTGGAGAGGTTTTCGCTGGGCTGGAGAGAGAAGGGTATTCGAAAAAGGGCCAAGGATAAAAAAGGGTGGGGCGTTGTAAAGTGTGGCCTGGGGCAGGATGTATTTTAATTTGGGCTGGCCCATAGCCACTTCCAAAGCACACCCCAGGGTAACAAAACGTGGTTCCGCCACTAAGATACTTATAATCTCTGCCACAATGTGCAGACCAAGTTCTTAAACATCCAAGGTAAGCTTACAATCATCTAATCTTCATAAGTTTGTCTTTTAATCCTTTCTTTTTCCATTCTATCTACATCTGCTGCAGCTCCATTCAATTCAAGTTCAAATTGCTCTTTTGGGGTAGGTCTAAGGTACCTTTATCTTGTCGTTTTCTTCCAAGGAACAATGTGTTTTGTGTGTATTCAATAGAACTGTTACCGACCCATGTGGAAAAGACAAAACCTGAAGGAGATTCCACTGAATTTATTTATTTATTTATTTTTTTTTGAGAAAATTGAGTAAGCAAGGTGGGTTTTTTTGAGAATGATTGAAAATGGTTACTAAGTGATGTGGGTTTTGTGATAATTCAAAACCATTTTAGCTGGGTTGTAGAAATTGCATGCTGTTGTTTGGATAGTGCTAGTAACTTTGAAACTAGATTGTATGGACAAAAATATCTCCCCATACACTGTTGACTTCTTGTTGTTTTCCTATGTGCATAATGCCTTTGAAAAAAAAAATATCAATCTGATTTTATTCATAATTTTGTAGTTTGGCAGTTCTAGAATGAAAGAAAAGAAAACGTGGGTGGCAAGTGATTCCTTTTACTTTCTTGTTTTGACATTTTCTTTTGTTTCTAGTTCTGGAGACCATTTTGGTAGAATTGATTGTAAGAACTCTGAACCACCACCTTTGATATTTGAAATCTTTTCAGTATCTCTGATCACATGTATTTCAAAGTGACATGCTCTGGCTTTCACGTCTCTTTCTGTATTTATTCATGTGAATCACACTCTATTTTCATATAGAAAAGGAACCCAAATACAACTTTCTTGAAGTCAAGAACCCCTTTATCTTTGTCCATGGAGGAAAATGGAGGTGGGTGTCTCTTTGAACAAGGTGAAAGGGAAAGAAGCCAAAGCAGGTTTAGTCGAGAGATTGATAGAGAATGGGGATTTATGTGCTTTTTTATACTGGGAATTGGCCTAACGGGATAGGGAAGTGTGTCTGTTATGATGGGTGTCTTTACCAAGGTCTTCTGTCTCCAGGCAAATTATCAGATAAGGCTGAAATTCCACGGCCCTCTAGTGCTATTTATGTGGGTTACATTCAACGTAGTTGCATAAATGGGTATGATTTTCTTATTGAATGTAATGGGGAGAGCTGCGAAGGACAACGGGTGATGAACCAGATGCATGGATATGGAAGGAAGGGATATGGGAATGGAGGTGTTCATGAAGGTTGGTGGAGAAGTGAAGTGTTAAATGGCCATGATAGACAAGCCGGGCATTGGACAAGCGAAGTGATGTGTGGTGAGGGAATTTTGTTGTGGGATTCTAGTTATGAGTATTGGAGGAAATTAGTTGAAGTACCTCTGAACAGTTATGAAGTCCTAAACCTCACAAATGGAGGTATTCTCTGTGGAAGATGGAAAAAATGTACAATTGTTTGGAATTGTAGATATTATCCTCTGTATGTGAGTTTTGAGTGGCTGAAATCATATGTTCGAACTGGTGTTTTTACATCGGACAATGGACAAACGACGGAATTGATGGGCAATGAGCACAGATTTCTGTGCCCTTAACATTTGGACACTTTCTTAGATGATGCTCACAGCCAATTGGAAAGTACCGTTTGGTTCTTTGCGAAATATGGTGATTTGCTAGTTGAGGTTTCAATTCCTGACCATGCCAATATTGTTTTGGAATCTGAATTTTCAGTGTTCCAGGATGGGCCTCTAGATGAGCAAAAGAGGTTAGGAGAAGTGATCTGCAAGGTTCATGGGAAATATGAATTGATGCATGTTTTGCAGCTTGGAATCAGGTTACACCATCAAAGCTATATATTTACTATCTTAAAACGGAATCTGAGAAGTAATGAGCTTCTGTCTTTTGCTTGTCCAATTCTGTCTTAAAGTTTAAGGTTTGGTAGGTTATGAGTAAAATTGATTTAGACTGAGGCACTCTTTTGTTACCCTCTTCCTTAGGGCATGTTTGGCACTTAACTAGTTAAAGTGAAGTGAAGCGAATGCAGACAAGAAATGACAAGGGGTCATATCAAAAGTACATAATTTTCAAATTCCCTCCGAATTTTTCAAAAAAAGTCAAAAAAGCAACCTCCTTTCTCCACTAAAAGACAAAAAAAACTTCACTTTTCTATTCAAAAAGTCAAAAAGATTTCATACCAAACAACTAAAAACAAAATATCATCATAACATCTTATATTTTATTGTCTCTTGATTTGATACTTCACTTCACCATACTTCAATTCACCGTACATCCAAACAAGCCCTTATGGAATAGTGGTTGTGTTACTTGGTATTTTGGTTAATCATTGAAGGAAAACCAGTTTTTTACAATTGAAAAGATTGCTATAACCTTTTCAAATATTACTGATTTTAAGGATGAACAGGAGAAAACAAAATGGCATTTTTTTTTTATTACCCAGAGTCGAATTTGAGTTAGCTATATGAGGACAAAAACTTGTGAAATACAGGAAATATGATGTCGACAGTAAAATACTCCTGCGTCTCTCTTCTTATACGCCCTTGTAGTTTCTTCTTTCTATATTGATTTTTTTTCCAGAGCTATGTAATGGATACAATAATAGTTCAACACATTGGATGCATAGTAAAGTTGGAACTTGGCCAAATGCTTAGTCACTTGCTAGTTTGTTTGGCACAGGACTCAGAGGTCTGGTGGACCCGAAAGAACTTCTTGTTACTGTTTTGTTGGAACTTAATTAGTAAAATTGGGAACCAGTTCTGGCCATGAAACTAAGTCTAGTTTCATGGTTTCACCATACACCATGTCTGACTTGGAGATCCAGTCCTGATTTTTCCAAGAGCCTGTTTGCACCTGGTTTTCATGGCCCCATTAATTTACCGGGTTGTGTCAACTCGGGCCAGTCTCACAGACCAACCAGCCAGTTCTAGCTATGATTTGGCATACAAAGAGCAATGAAAGTTGTTAAAGTGTGATAAGATGACAGTAGATATGATACAAGTTTAATTATGATAATGATACTGACGACGACAACCGCAGTGAGTTATTTGGCTGACATAATTCACAAGCAATGAAAAACAAAAAGGGATGTTCTACACAATTGAAAGTGTATATTAGTGAATCTGGAAACTTGCAAAACAAATTTAATACTGTTATTATCTCTAATTTGAAAATGTGGATTCAATTGAGAGAGTAAAAAAACACTTTACAACTTTTGTGAAATTATCAGTTGATATGGATCCTCTTTGATTCATAAAAGGGTAAAAAGTGAGTAAATATTGGAGAATTACGAAAAAGGACTTTACTTTTCATCCTTTTTCAAAGAGGATCCCTGTGAATTGATAACTTCAAGAAATAGTCAAGTTTTTTGCATTCATTTCAATCGGCTGTCACTGTAAAAACAAAGGCCATATAATAGTGTTCAATGCAGTTTTCAACTTTTTTAAATGACCAATATACCCTTTCAATTGCACAAACGTCTCTTTTCTTTTGAACACCCCCTTTTACTTTTTCCTAACTGCAAAAGCCACCTCCCTTTTTAGGGAAAAAAAAAACCGTCTTCCTTTTAACATTTACATATTTTCCTTCTTCCATGAGTAAAGAGGATGGAATAAAAATTTAAAACCGTTACCTCTATTTTTATGGTGAAGTACCAATTGTGATGAGTTCAAAAAAACTTGACACAACTTTTTTAAAAGTATTTATAGGTATCATCTTTAGAAGAAATAGGCAGGAAGTGCTTTTTTTTTTTTTTTTTTTTATAATTTTCCTACATTTAACCACTGCATGAGTCATGTACTTGTGTCATTGTATTATTTGATGTTTCATCCAATTGACATAGACCTCTTTTTTTTTTTTTTTTTTTTTTGGGGGGGGGGGGGGGGGGGGGTGGTATATCATAGGGTTCCCAACCATTTAGGTTGGACTAATTCCTTCGGACTTAGAAAGAAGCTGTATAAACACCCCTGATGATGGTAGCACTAGTAGAGTCAATCTTCAATTCCTAAAGAAATGGGAACCGGGGGTCAATGCTAAGACCTCTAGCTCCAGAAGAAGATGGAACCATGGTCCTGACCACTCAACCAACCCCTTAGGGTTACCTAGGCCTCCATTAAGTGTTTTTCATGTTTTGTTATGCATACCTTCTTCTCTTCCAAGTTGCTTTGACAAGTCCCATATTTTTCACAAATCTTAGAGAAACCTTTAATATTTTTTTCTATTTAAGAAATGTGATTCTCATTGTCATATTCATAGGACTGTCTTGACTTTTATACAATCCTAAACTAGATTTAATGATGATGACGACGACGACTATGATACCATTCAAAAGAAATGATGATGACGATGATAAGCATTAGGTCACAGTGCAATTAATTCAAATTAGTTGGCCAGTTGAATGGTAAGCATGCATGCACTCAACACACCGAACCCATTTATTAATCAAATAGAAGAGTAAAACTCATCTTGAGTTATAGGTTTGTGTTTGTTCAAGTTGAGAATTGAGACACTAGTGCTCGGAATGAATATGCTTGTTTGTAGCATGTAGCACTACTCTATTATTACAAAAAGTCTATTTGGACAAATTTTTTTGCCAAAATTTTGGACAAATCCTATGGTATGCCTTAAATATCCCCTATGATATTCAAGGCATACCATAGGGTTTGTTCAAAATTCTATCAAAAAAGTTTGTCCAAGTAACACTACTCTATTATTACAAAAAGTCTATTTGGACAAACTTTTTGGCCAGAATTTTGGAC
Source organism: Camphora micrantha (assembly GCA_003546025.1). Taxonomy (NCBI): domain Eukaryota; kingdom Viridiplantae; phylum Streptophyta; class Magnoliopsida; order Laurales; family Lauraceae; genus Camphora; species Camphora micrantha. Next base: position 4,876,573 of record QPKB01000010.1, on the reverse strand, counting down.
AAACCCTATGGTATGACTTGAATATCCCCTATAATATTCAAAGCATACCATAGGGTTTGTCCAAAATTTTGTCCAAAAAGTTTGTCCAAGTAGTACTACTCATATTGTTATTCTCCATTGGATTGAAATCCTTAAAAAGATGGCGCCTTCTAAAGCATTAAGCTTAGGGTGATGGCTCAAGTGATTAGGATGAATTAACGGAATTGAAAATTTCCACACACGTAGATCTCATTAAGATCTTTCTATCTCCACCTTCCTCATGAGTTGGAGTGACCTAATGAGAAGTGGTCCACACGAGTTCTGCACTCCTCAGCAGTGGGTGGGCCTTGGCGTATAAATAAAAACATTATAAGTGCATAAAAAAGATACATAATGGGCCAAACAAGTGCTCATCAGGCTTATGATCATATGCCTAGATGTGACCCATTTTCCAACTTTAGTAATTGAAATGGGTCCAGCCCATCAAACCTGAATGCAAGTCCAAGCCCGACTAATTGGACCCAGATCCTGGCCAAACTTGGGCCAGATTCAGGTCCATTGGTTGCCAACCGTGGGCCCCACTAAAATCTTCAAATGACATATATAACCTTGCAGAGGTGTCAACTGTCAAACAAGGTTAAGAAGGGCTCCTTACCTATTCGTATAGAGCTTAAGTTCTTACCTTGCTGCCGAGGTTCGAACCTTGGTTACGTTATTACTTCCTACTAGTGCATACTCCTTTTCTATTTGTATAAACTTTTTTTTCCATTGTGTAGGCTTCTTTTCCGTTTAAATGAGCCGTCTTTCCATGTCTAGGTGGGCTTTCTCTTGGGTCCAGACCCCTTATGGGGTAAACCCAAAAAAACTGTCAAACAAGGTTAAGTGCATTGGTTAAACATTGCCAATTCTGCTTTTCCCAAAATGGGTGGCTGGCTGGTGGCAGAAACTGCCGTTTCTTGGCGCCAAAGGTTCTTGAAAATGACAGCGATCCTCTCACGGATCTTTGACCACCTCTCCCAGAAAAGAAAATGTATTGAGATACTTATAATCTCTGCCACAAGGTGCAGCCCAAGTTCTTAACACATCCAGGGCAAGCTTACAATCATCTAATCTTGATTAGTTAGTCCTTTTTTTTTTTTTTTTTTTTTTGATCGGTAACTGAAACTTTCATTAAAAGAAGAAGGAAATAATACAAAAAGAAAAACAACAAAAGGAGTAAGAATACAAGAAAGAAGGAGAAAAGAAAAACAAACTAAAGGGTACAAGAGCAATGTACCATACCCAACCCCAATTACATAATAAAACCCTCCCAAGGATAGCTTCTCTCCACCCCTTGCTTGGCTAAAGCATCAGCCATACTGTTGGCTGATCTAAGCTCGTGATGAAAGACAACATTAATGGTAGTAGTGAAAGATCGAATTTCATTAAAGAGGAATTGAAATTTCCAAGGAAAAGGCTTCCTATTAGACACCCAAGCAATCGCATTAGAAGAATCACTCTCCACCATAAGATCACCTTGGAATCGTCTTGAAAAGCATCGAAGGGCTTCCAAAATAGCCAAAACCTCTGCTTCATTAGAATCACAAACACCCACATGCTTTGAAAACATAAACAAGACCTCCCCTTTGCTATTCCGAAGAACACCTCCAATTCCCGCCAACCCTGGTTTACCTCTCGCAGCACCATCCACATTAAACTTCAAAACACCAGGAGAGGGTGGAGACCAATGAACAACTCTCCTCACTCTACTCAATTTGCAACCCATGCATTAGTTAGTCCTTTAATCCTTTCTTTTTTCCATTCTATCTATATCTGCTGCAGCTCCATTCAATTCAAGTTCAAATAGCTCTTGTGGGGTTTGTCTAAGGTACCTTAATCTTGTCGTTTTCTTCCAAGGAACAATGTGTTTTGTGTGTATTCAATAGGACTGTTACCGACCCATGTGGAAAAAACAGAACCTGAAGGAGATTCCGCTGAATTTATTTATTTAATTATTTTTATTTTTTTGGAGAAAATTGTGTAAGTGAGGTGTGTTTTTTGAGAATGATTGAAAATGGTTACGTAGTGATGTGGGTTTTGTGATAATTCAATACCATTATAGCTGGGTTCTAGAAATTGCATGCTGTTGTTTGGAAAATGCTAGCAACTTTGAAACAAGATGGTATGGACAAAAACATCTCCTCATACACTGTTAACTTCTTGTTGTTTTCCTATGTGCATAATAATGCCTATGAAAAAAAATATCAATCTGATTTTATTCATAATTTTGTAGTTCGGCAGTCCTAGAATGAAAGAAAAGAAAACGTGGGTGGCAACTGATTCCTTTTACTTTCTTGTTTTGACATTTTCTTTTGTTTCTAGCTCTGGTGACCATCATTTTGGTAGAATTGGTTGTAAGAACTATGAACCCACCACATTAGATATTTGAAATCTTTTCAACATCTCTGATCACATGTATTTCAAAGAGACATGCTCTGGCTTTCACGTCTCTTTCTGTATCTATTCATGTGAATCACACTCCATTTTCATATAGAAAAGGAACCCAGATACAACTTTCTTTAATTCAGGAACTCCTTTTTCTTTGTCCATGGAGGAAAATGGAGGTGGTGTCTCTTTGAACAAGGTGAAAGGGAAAGAAGCCAAAGAAGGTTTAGTCGAGAGATTGATAGAGAATGAGGATTTATATGTGCTTTTTCATACTAGGAATTGGCCTAAGGGGATAGGGAAGTGTGTCTGTTATGATGGGTGTCTTTACAAAGGTCTTCTGTCTCCAGGCAAATTATCAGATAAGGGTAAAATTCCACGGCCCTCGAGTGCTATTTATGTGGGTTACATTCAGGATTGTTGCATAAATGGGTATCATTTTCTTATTGAAAGTGATGGGGAGAGCTGCGAAGGGCAACGGGTGATGAACCAGATGCATGGATATGGAAGGAAGGGATATGGGAATGGAGGTGTTCATGAAGGTTGGTGGAGAAGTGAAGTGTTAAATGGCCATGATAGACAAGCCGGGCATTGGACAAGCGAAGTGATGTGTGGTGAGGGAATTTTGTTGTGGGCTTCTAGTTATGAGTATTGGAGGAAATTAGTTGATGAAGTACCTGTCAACAGTTGTGAAGTCCTAAACTTCACAAATGGAGGTATTCTCTGTGGAAGATGGAAAAAATGTACAATTGTTTGGAATTGTAGATATTATCCTCTGTATGTGAGTTTTGAGTGGCTGAAATCACATGTTCTAATTGGTGTTTTTACATCAGACAATGGATGAAAGACGGAATTGATGGGCAATGAGCACAGAGTTCTGTGCCCTAAACATTTGGACACTTTCTTAGATGATGCTCACAGCCAATTGGAAAGTGCCATTTGGTTCTTTGCGAAATATGGTGATTTGCTGGTTGAGGTTTCAATTCCTGACCATGCCAATATTGTTTTGGAATCTGAATTTTCAGTGTTCCAGGATGGGCCTCTAGATGAGCAGAAGAGGTTAGGAGAAGCGATCTGCAAGGATCATGGGAAATATGAATTGGTGCATGTTTTGCAGCTTGGAATCAGGTTTCACCATCAAAGCTCTTTACTATCTTAAAACGGAAACTGAGAAGTAATGAGCTTCAATCTTTTGCTTGTCCAATTCTGTCTTAAAGTTTAAGGTTTGATAGGTTAAGAGTAAAATTGATTTAGACTGAGGCACTCTTTTGTTACCCTCTTCATTATGGAATAGTGGTTGTGTTACTTGGTATTTTGGTTAATCATTGAAGGAAAACCAGTTTTTTACAATTGAAAAGATTGCTATAACCTTTTCAAATATTTCTGATTTTCTGTATGAACAGGAGAAAACAAAATGGCATATTTTTTATTACCCAGAGTCGAATTTGAGTTAACAATATGAGGACACAAACTTGTGAAATATAGGAAATATGATGTCGACAGTAAAATAATCCTAGGTCTCTCTTCTTATATGCCCTTGTAGTTTCTTCTTTCTATATTGATTTTTTTTTTCAGAGCTATCTAATGGAGACAATAGTTCAACACATATTGGATGCATAGTAAAGTTGGAACTTGGCCAAATGCTTAGTCACTTGCTAGTTTGTTTGGCACAGGACTCACAGGTCTGGTGGACCCGAAAGAACTTTTTGTTACTGTTTTGTTGGAACTTGATTTGTAAAATTGGGAACTAGTTCTGGCCATGAAACTAAGTCTACTTTCATGGTTTCACCTACACCATGTCTAACTTGGAGATCCAGTCCTAATTTTTCCAAGAGCCTGTTTGCACCTGGTTTCCATGGCCCCATTAATTTACCGGGTTGTGTCAATTTGGGCCAGTCTCAGACCAACCAACCAGTTCTAGCTGAAAGTTGTTGAAGTGTGATTTGGCATACAAAGAGCAATGAAAGTTCAAAGTTGTTAAAAGTGTGATAAGATGACAGTAGATATGATACAAGTTTAATTAAGATAATGATACTGATGACGACAACCGCAGTGAGTTATTTGGCTGAAATAATTCACGAGCTGTTCCGACTTCAGAGACTATTGGCTGAACTAAGTCACAAGCTGTTCAGAGACTATGGGGCGTATTTTTGTGCAAGAAACACTTAAAAGGCTGAATTTTAGTTTCTCCACGAATTAAAACATCCTGAATTCAGTTAACCCTTTAAATTACATTGATTCAATTAAATTTTGAACACATATTTCCAGATTATGGTTATTACTTTGTTCCTTTAGTATATAAAATTAGAAGTTGCAGTAATCAAAAGGAAGTTGTATGAATGCTTGTAGAATTTATTTATTTTTTCATAGATGTAGATCTGAAGTTGCCACAATTTCTATCATCTTATTACACCCATGAATAGTGTGGGGGTAGTTGATTACTCATTTCTCAACAATGATTTTGGCTTGAGTGAAGTTCCTTCTTTGTTTTTCTCATTTCCACCTGATATTGTTCAATAATTCTTCTATACTCTATGCAGGTATTGTTTGCTCAAGAACATGGCTATGCCAAAAAAGGAACTCCCAGATCTTGATTTCAGCTCTACTTCGCGCACCAAAATACGATTTCCTTCGGATAACTCAAGACATTCTCCACATGAGTTTAAATGGAAAGATTACTGTCCCTTGGTTTTCAGGTTCTCATGTTCTCTTCTCCAGTCATCCTTTTTTTGGCACAAATAAAGTTTTTCGTTCTTGAATTTTGTTATTTGGTAGGACTTTCATCCAAAGGGGAGCAAAGTTCTCCAAAGTAGGCCTATGCTGCTCGGTGTGGCTAGCAAACAGATAAATGTTTGTTCTGCCCTGGACTTTTATCATAAACTAGTATACTCATAAGCACTGTAACTTCAAGAGTGCAATGAATGATCTGCTCCTCAAACCACAATAAACCAATGTATAGAGTGCTTAAATGATGGATAAAATTTCCCTACTTTAATTTCAGTATCATGAATAAAATAATAAACTTATAAAATGCGTAAATTTTGAAGTAATCTTAACTCTATGTTATCACTGACAGTTGACTGGTTTAGTGTGCAGTTCTCACTCTGTTGTCATGAAATTTTTATCCTTGAATCAAGTGAAATTACTTCTAGCAGATTTATGCAAGAACAAAATTTCAAAATTCTTATTAAGTGAAAATTTGTGTTTTATAATTTTATCATTTAATGAGGCAGTACAATATTATTGTAAAGCGGCAGTATCATTTTAGCCTAATCCCATCAACAGTTCTACTATTAAAACTCTATCAAAGCTATGTCCTTACTTCCGATCTTTCAGATTATGTTGCAGATCTCTCTCTCTCTCTCTCCACGTGTGTGCACGCGCTTGTGCATGCAAGTGCACAAGGGCGGACCCACATGTTGACCATCTGGGTATCAAGAAATCCCCAAAACTAGTAATGGGCCTTGGCCCAAGCTCCACATATCTAAGAATGGCCGCCCCATGTGTATCAAGCCCTCCAAATCTCATAGTGCCTTCTCTTCTTTCAACCTCAGGAAAGAAAAACAAAAAAAAAAAAAAAAAAAAACCCTCATCTCCTCTTACCAAATTTTGTTCTCATTGGGAAATCTTGCTTTGTGATTTGAGCTGGGACTTTGTAACCTCTCTTTGATCATCGATTATACTTTCATACACATCACACTTGTGTGTGATATCATAGCACAACTTTCCATGGATAGACAAGATGCCATATGTCAGAAATTACATCGATCCTTCAACATCATTTACGGACTTTTTGCCTGATTAATTCAGGACTTTCCTAGAATCTGCAGCTTTGAGTGACAAACCAAAGTTGGAGACTGAAAACTGTGCCTTCGAGAGTATCCCCTCTTCCATATGGAATGATTACCTACCCTTAGACCTGTGCAATTAAATTCAATGAATTTAATGTTCTTATTCTATAGATATTTAATATTCTTGATGACCCATCGCTTCACCCCTTTGATCAAAACCCTTTTTCCTGTGAATTTGTAGGCATTCAGTAGGAATTTTCCAAGAGTGGCCTTAGAAAAAAAGGACAATTGTTAGAGATTTAGTCTATCATTGATATGACCATGTCCCCAAACTAGATGGTCATTAAAGGGCTTGAGTTTTTGGATCTAACCATATTCTTAGACCCCAACTGATCAAGAAAAAATATATATGGAATTCTCCTTGACCCCATCTCTTCACCCCTTTGATCAAAGCCCCTTTTCCCATGAATTTGCAGGCATTCAGTAGGAATTCTCCAAGGCTAGCCTTAGAAAAGAAACGGACAATTGTTAGAGCTTAGGTGATATATATATATATATATATATAAATATGGGAGATGCTCCTATGAGAGATATCTCTCACCTTATATGAGAGATAGGGGTGAGGGCTTTTACATTTAAGTTGTTGGCGTTGGATATTGATGTAAGGGCCCCCACCATATCTCTCATAGTAAGGTGAGAGATGCTCTCATAGGAGCATCTCCCAATATATATATATATATATATATAGAGAAACAGAAAGAGCGAGAGGAGGGAGAGAGTGTCTTGTAGTGTTGTATATATCTAGGTTAGCCTATGTTTTGTTGGAGAACTTGGAAAAGAAATGTATAGGAAGAGTAAAATGTGAAAAAAGCCTAACAAAATTGAACAAGAGTTTGGCCCCACTCAAACGAAAATCCTGGGTCCGCCACTACAAGTGCATACGTGATAGTAAATGAGATTTCATAGAGGTTAACTCATCAAATAGGTCTGCGAATCATCTAAAGGATTTCTGTTTATTTTAGTTTTTATAATTCTTTACATTCTGAAAAGATATTTGTCCAAGACTTTATCTCCAGAATGACACATTCCGGTCTAGGTGGCTTCTTAGTACTTAGAATTAGAAGTTCCTCAATCTAGGTCTGCTTTTTTGCATATTATTTTTTTTCCGAGTAATTTACAAAAAAATTATTTAAGTACTATGATGGTGCTGCATACTTTATGGTGTTTTTTTTTTCTTTTTTTTGGAATTAGAGGCCTCATATTAATATCTGGTTATGACACGTACCAGAATGCATGCAACTCATATTATAATCTAGTTGACTTTCTTACATTGAAAAAATAATTTGTTTACTAAGAAACTAAAACCATTTATCCCAAATAATGTAGGAACAAATGGAAACACAATTATGCCAAGCTTTGTTGGAGGAGAATTTTCTCCTACAAGTAGCAAGATGCAGGAGTTTCCATCCTCACCCTCCATAAGGTGGAACCACCCCTTTGCTTTTCAATGACAAGACTGTGATGAAAGAACTGATCCATTTTTCTTGCATTCGTTGCTTGCAGGAGAGCATCTTCCATTTGTATCATGATATTGTAGCTAGATGTGATAAATCTTCAATGATGATGGCAATAACAATGCTATTATTAAGATGATATTAATAACTTGTGACTTTACTCAGTCTGAAATATATAATCTAAAGGAAAAAACATTTTCAAGGTTGTTAATGTGTTTGCTCATTTCATGTACAGGCTGTTAACATGTGCTGGTTATTTGTTTACATTATGCAATTCTAAGAATCTCCAAGAGCTTGACAAGATTGACACAACTGACTACATGCTTTCTATTTGCGGTAATGAAACCTTAAGAGAGCTAACTTCTGCTGGAAAAAGTGGTTGCCTGCTTTATTTGTCCCATGATGATAGATTTGTCATAAAGACTATGTGCAAATCTGAAATCAAGGTATTCCATAGTCAAAATGTAGATTCTTTGGAGCACCATAGTACAGTAGTTTGTTTGGCTTCAATCTTTTCTTTGAAATGAATGAGCATTCTTATTATCTTATAGCATTTAACTATAACTTTCTTGGCATTTTAGATGTTGGATATTAGATATCTTCTGTTGATGATATACATGTCATGGTTCTTGTGTTAGGTGGGATGTGGTGGCATGATGGTCGTAATCATCATCATCATCATCATCATCAAAGGTTTGTTGCAATTATGTTGGGACCAGCTACATGAATTTTGTTTCTCCATTTTAGTCTATCCTAGGCCAAATTCGTGTCCCAACTATGTTAGCATTGGCGTGTCTGGTATTGGAATAAATTAGGGATATTAATATTATGCTAACAGGGCCACAAGGGCTCAAAACTTTTGGTAAATGCAGAAACTACACTTAATGTCAAGTCATAAGAAGCTTTTAAACTACTTAGACGGATCTGTCTAATCTCAAGTAGACAGTTTCTCAGCTAAATCAAATTTAGGCACAGAAAGTCAAATGGGCAATAGGGTGCATACTACTAAACATACCCAAGATCTCTCTACTTGGCCTCCAGCCTCATATCAGCTGGAGAAGTAATTCAATAAAAAACCATCCTCTCAGTATTAAGATTCTTAATGTTTTTGGTGTATCAGTTGCAGTTGGGTAAGATCTAGTAAGCTTGCTTTCCTTAAAACATTGTCAGAGTGTGGAGCCATGAGTTGTTCTAAGCTCAGTTTGGTACTTTAGTTATTTTCATTTTGTTTATATTTTTATCCTTTCGTGTGTAATTTAATGTAGTAGTTTCTTTTGCTCTAGATATTTTACTAATAATTTAGCCTATTTTAAATCCCTGTTTTATGTCAAATCACATGCCTTCCTAATTTTGGAAAGCATAAAGTCCCAATAAGGATTTATTTTAATTGGAAATAGGGAACCAAGCCATACTTGCACTATAAAGTCCTAATAGGACTTTCCTTTTTCGGATGACTTAGAATGATTCTTTCATTATGCTACTCTTGTCACTGACTAGATTGACATGCTTCCTCTACCTCTGTTATCTCTCATTTCATTCACTTTGATGTTTCAAACTTTAATGATGATCCAATGTTAAAATCAAGCAAACAATATTTGTTGTATATTGAGGTAACCATTGCTTTTTCCATGTATCTGTGCGTAGGTAATATTGGAGATGCTACCAAACTACTACCGGCATGTTCAAAAATATAGGAACACTTTGTTAACTAAATTCTATGGACTTCATGTTGTGACACCGTTTGGAGGTCATAAGGTAGAACAACTTCTCAATGTGTTTATATTTGACAGTAATGAAAAATGAGTGTTATTATAGTGCATGTGTAAGTTATAAGTGATCCAGTTGAGAAGGGTTTTCATGAGTGGTGACGCTCGTGAGAAGTGGTATTTGTGTCTATTTCGCCCACCTCTACCCAGTAGACACCATTGGATGGGATGTGGACCGTGGATCGCACATAGCTCCAAAATGAGTAAATAACACTGACTGGATGACCATATGCAGGTAATTTAGTCTCAGCAAAATAGATGGTTATCCATGTATCATCCACAGAGGGCCCCACTATCCAATGGTATGCCGAGCCATTATGTGGCCCCATATGGGCCTTTTCTATATGGATCAACCCTTTTCTTTATGGGATAAAAGGCATCTTCGTTTCTTGGTCATTACCCTTTTTTGTGGGAGCATGCTTATCAATAATTCAATTGCTTCCTATAAATTTGCTAAACTATATTCCATGGACAGGTTCACTTTGTTGTGATGGGGAACATACTTTGTTCAGATCTACACATTCATAAGCGTTTTGATCTCAAAGGCTCATCACAAGGACGTTGTGTCAGTAAAGTGGAAGTTAACGAAAGAACCACATTCAAGGATCTTGACTTGAATTATGCTTTTTACCTTGATCCGTCAATGCGAAACCAGCTTTTAAAGTAAGAATCCTAAGCTATGACACTGCCATGATTGTTATTGAATCATATTTAATTCTCTATGCACTGGTTTTTTTCTTCTGAGTCATAAGAATATGTTGATGAGTGAAATTTGCTCGTTCATCATCATCATCATCATCATAATCATCATCATCATAAAGCCTTGTCTCAACTATGTTGGGTTCGACGACATGAATTTTATTTCTCCATTCAGATTTATCCTGAGCCAAATCATCATCATCATCATCAAAGCCTTGTCCCAACTATGTTGGGGTCGGCTACATGAATTTTGTTTCTCCATTTAGATCTATGTTGAGAAAAATCTTCAGATAGGTTACACTTTTTCAAATATATTTTTACTACTTCCATCCACATCCTCTTCAGATTGGATATCTTAACAGCTATTTTTGCATCAACTGTGGATTGTATACCAATTTTTTTAAAAGTTTACACTATCTTACATAATCCGATAGTTACCAAGTCACTCGATTATTAGTTCCACTTGATAACTTAATGTACAATATCACAACACAAATCTAATGAATGTACAAAATAAACAATGAATTAACTACCCTTAATCAATTTGATACATGATCTTAGTGTACAATTCCCTTAACTTTAATATTATGAAGTTGGTTATTGAAACTCTTTGTTTACAAGTCTTATGACAAAGCATAGCTATCTCAATATTATGTTCTTTTCTTAATGGGTATTGAACTATTTCCCTTTTTCTTTTTCCTTCTGGCTTTCAGGCAGATCAAGCAAGACTGCGATTTTCTGGAAGGAGAAGGCATCATGGATTATAGTCTCCTGTTAGGAGTGCACATGCGTTCAACACCTCCTCATTGTAGTCCTGCTGGAGGTTTGACTAACCTTAGTAGTCTTTTTACTTGCATCTGGTGTCATGGACCAGTGTCCACAAGCATGTATATGAGGTGTCATAGCTAGGTAGGTTGGGTCTAGTTTGGATCTATGGTGGATGCAGAACTAACTCTAGACCCAAAGGAGAGTTGCTGATTTCAAAAGTTTGAAAATCAAAATACTTCATCTCAGGGTGGGCATCTCATTAAATTCCCCTTTTTTTTTAAAAAAAAAACTTGATATTTCTAGCAATGGAGTCTTTTATGTCTCACAAATTTGAAAATAAAAATACTTAATATCATGGTGGGCTTCTCATTAAATTCCCTTTTTGCTGTCTTGATATCTCTACCAATGCAGTATGCTAGTGGTGAGATGGGATTTATGGAGATCCCCAATTTAACTAATTTTTTTAAAAAGAGAGAATGAAGGAAACTTTAGTACACTCATTGACCTTTTAGAGAGGAAATGTAGGAGCCTTTTTCATACAAAGAGAAAAAATAGGAGCCATATAACCCAGGCATTGCTACCTTTGCTGGCTTTTAAGAGAGAGATAGACATAGTAACTCATGTTCTTTTTTCTTTTTTTCTTTTTTTTTTTTTTGTATATACCCCCAAGGTTCATAGAATTCACAAATAGGCCCCCATGGTTTTAGTATTTGTAAATAGGCCCCTTCCTTTTAATCTTAATACCTTCCATGTCCCCAAAATCAATAGCCTTCAAACCACCATAAGTTTTTTGAGTGAAATGACACTTCTATCCATCTCTTTATCTACATATGCATAATTTCAAAGGCTTGGACTTATTTTTCTCTAAAGCTTGTAACATTAACAATTATATTTAGTGGGAGAGAATAACTCCCATAAATCCATTTTTATCATTACAGTGTCAATTTTATTAAATCCAAATCAATTATAATGACAATCAATACTTGTACTTGCAATTGGTTATAGTTGATCCAATCTGTGCACAGCCACTATTGGATTGATGAAAGTTTCAAAATACAAGATTGGGCTTCATGTGCATGAGAGATTTATTGAGAGAGAGACTTTTGGGACTTAGGATAAAATAATGGTATTTGTTGTAAATAATAACATACTCAATTTCGTTTAATTGATATAAGAGCAAAGTTGTCATTTTTATAAAAAAAAGAAAAAAAAAAAAAAAACTCAGCACAAACCTGATGGTGGGTGCCCATTCTCATTAGAAATACTGATTTTGGGGGCATGGAAGGTATTAAAATGAAAAAAAACAAGGGCCTATTTATAAATACTAAAACTAAGTGGACCTATTTATAAATCTTAGAAACCTTAGGGGGTATATACAAAAACCTCCTTTTGTTTTCAATGTAGGAACAAGTCATTGCCATACCTTTTATTTCATTCGTTTAACACAAGGGACATTTTTTTTTTTTTTTTTACAAAATGCCCAAGTGTTTTCTATATATATATATAAGTTATCCCGTGGGCGAGTTGTCTGTGCGCGCCGTACTATGGGGCCCACATGCTAAGCCGCCTCTGGATGGGACCCAGGGTAATTTGAAGATCTTCCTAGGCCCTCCTATGGATAAAATATTAGCCTCATCCAATCATCCTAACCCTATCATTTGGGGCCCACAAGCTATGATGCACAGATACGGCAAGGACACGACGTAGACACGGCAGGGACGCGGATTTTACACATAAAAAGTGAAGTGTTAGATACGATACGACACAATACGTTGCCCATTTTAAAGTATCCGTGCATCATAGCCGACAAGTTTAGTCCATTCGAATGGGTATTCAATCGATCCAATAGTCCAATCCATTGAGGAGGGGGGTGTCGGTTCACTCAAATGGACCAGTAAGTGGGCCCCACTAGGGGTGCGCACTACGCACGAGGTGCATGATATATATCATGCATATATGGTGAATTGGGACCCTCCATCTTCATGTTTCATAGTCATGGATGAACCGTGGTAGGAAAATGACATTGATTAGATGATTCTAGCCATCATCTTTCCCATCTATCTTGCTAAATACGAACCTTCGATTCTTTTTCTTGTTTTTCTAAAGACCATCAATTAAAGGGCTAAGATCATCCAGTCACTTTGATTCATCCCAATGATTATTGAAAAGTTCTAATCCACTGTCCCCCCTGCCATGAGGATGGTGGAAGGTGGTTGAAATTGCAATAGAGATGTTTCTAGCTCCACTCAAGTAACCAAACCTTACATGTCGAATCAGTGAACATATTATTATCATTTCGCATCTCATTACATAGGACTAAATCAGATGCAGTCCTCATTCCTCTCCAATAATATGATGTGCACATCTTTTCTTTAATTATCTTCGCAACTGTGAATGAATTGCAGATGCAAAACATTTCCTTACGAATGGTAATTGAAAATCACTTTTTTTTTTTAGGAAAACTCAAGCATGATGACATACGATTATCATTTCTACATGTATAGGATCATTTAATGATAGGATTCTCATAAGTAAGACTTCAGTTCCTGTCAACTCTTTCCGAAGAGACGTACCCATGCATCGAGGTGATGATCTGCCACTTTGTTGCTCTAAAGGGTAAGGCCTATTTATTATTTTCCTTTGCCCGAGATCATTCTTAACACATTTTGTTCAGTAGGCAATAATCTGATTATATGATACAAAAATTTTCTCCTAAGAGCGAGCCCATATTGTTCATATGTGGCCCAACCATTGGGTCCACTTGGGCCCCCCCTTAATCAGTGTAACCCTCTTCACAATCACCATCCCCTCCACCCTGGCTTTAGTTAGCACGAGCCCAATTTGACCCTCATCTGACTTTACTCACCATTGGATGATGTAAAGAAGTTTGCAGTTAATGACAGTTAAAAGCTTTGGAATCTGATGGTGCTGACCTTCTGCCTAACCTTATCCTTTGTGAGAACTTTCCCCACCCCCACTCATAGGGAATGCATCTTGGGCCCCACGCTGGACCGTATATGAGTGGTATGTTGTATGCTTGTAGGAGAAAATTATGTTAATTGACCAAACACTTTTACCAAATAAAAAATAAAAAATTAACCAACACAACCTATCTTGTCAAAGGCCTTGTTTGGCATCACTCTGGGACTGCTTCATTCTAAGAATGAACGAAGAAAAACTTGTTGGCTGACATTCTCTCCCTTTCTCACACCTATAAAATCTCTCCCTCTTTGTCTCTCCAGATTTTCTTTCTCATAAAATGCCTGCCAAACAAGTTTTCTTAGAATGAAACATTCTCAGCGATGCCAACCAAACAGGCCGCTAATTATTGTTCTTGCAATTACATAATGACTTTCATTTATGCAGGTCTGTTCATAAGCTTGGCATCAAAATGCCGGCCCATGCCATCCGGGTCAATAGAATTGCAGGTGGAAGTGTGTCAACTCATCAGAGAGTGACAGCGAAGGAAGATTACAATGTTTTATTGTATATTGGAATAATAGATATTCTTCAGAATTACAACATGGTGAAGCGCATGGAACATGTCTACAAGTCTCTGCAATTTGACTCCCAATCGATCTCAGCTGTAAATCCCAAGGCATATTCACTTCGTTTTCAGAACTTTCTTTGCAATGTATTTCCAGCAAAAGGCCTTGATGTCTTTACTTGATGTGTTGAATCTTCCATCCAGGACATGTATAAGTAGCAAGTTTATTTGAGACTGCAATAATGTTAATGAAATATTGTCATTTTGCAATAAGAGATTTTCAAATTCATTTACTTTAATGGTAAAATTGAGCATTTGAGCTACTTTAGAATTGATAACATTGTAGAAATAAAGTTGAATTTTCTATTATGATTGTCATTACTGGCAATCAAAGTCCATATTTTAATTTATACAAGAGTATTTGCTTCCTTGCCATTGTTATATATTAAAGGGGCAGGGATTCGATTTTGAAATTGGAGTCCAAATTCTGGTGTTTAAAACATGCCCGTGCTGAGATTATATTTCTATAGAGAAGGTTATATTTGAAATAATTTAATTTTATAGCGAATATCATTTTTAATATTTAAATTATAATTTAAAATAAGTGAGTATGTGAGTTGTATTTAAATGGCAAGTTATACTCATTCACTAGATCCAACTTGACCCTTTTACCCCTTTTGAGTTGGACTATTTCTTGCTGAAATGTTGCCCGACTAATTTGGTTTACTTAGGCCTAGTTTAGAGTTGTCTTGCTAGGTTTGCCTTTATGGACTTGTTTGGTTTTGTCCGCTTCATTGTTTAGCTTGACCCTTGTACTAAGATTTATATTTGATGTAATAAATCTTAGCCTGAATGGGGTATCGTCATTCGCAACCATGGTTGAGAGTCTTGAAAGGTATAGGATAGATAAATGTACAACCATAAGCATAAACCTATTCCTTAGTGAGTCCTAGTCATGAGTGGAGCTACTATAGACTCAAATCTAGAAATCTATTTGACTTAGCAAGTTCTAGCTTGTTTGTACGTGCCACGACTTCCATAGTCTTGGCTTATTTGCTCGTCCGTCCGATTTTTCCCATCCAGATTACGGTTTGGTTTGCTTGGGCCACACACATTTTCTTTGCACATTTACTCTCTTTGCACCTAAAAGGAAGACTCAATCTTTCCAGATAATTAGACCGCAAGAGAGGGTTATTATTAGCCCATCTTGTAAGAGTATCTTCCATGACTTTGGTGAATAAAATTTCTCTTTCATTTACGTTTCCATCTACATCGTAGTCACATTTGCCGAACACCTTGAGAATATATGGGCTCTTATTTCCCAAAGCAAAATCATACCAGTATCATAGGTCCTCATTACCTCTATGCTCAAGGAAATATATGGCAGGAATGTTTTTCGTAGCACCAATAATCCAATCCGAATACCTATTAGTCCCATTAATTCTTTCTCCATTCGAGAAGGAAACATGGAATGTCCCACCAAGCTGGAAGCATTCAAAGAATTATCTAAATGTAAATATAACTACAAAAATGTAAATATAATTCACTGAGAAGTAAAAAATGTAAATATAACTCACTGAGAAGTAAAAATAAAAAATAAAAATGTGGAGACACATACTATCTGTGGGGGAAAGATGATTCTCCATTGTAATGGTGAACAATGGCGGACCCAGGATTTTTGTTTGGGTGGGGCTAAACTTTGTTAAACTTTGGTAGACTTTTTTCACATGAGAGAATTCCTCTATAGTTCAACCACTCTTTTGTATACATAGGGGAGAGGAATTTCAAGCTACACTATATCAAAGAGGAGAAAAATAGGCATATTTCAGGAAAAATCCACAATATGATTCATTTATCAGGGATAACTACACTATAGAAAGAGGGGAAAAGTCATATATGTAATTGTAGAGAAAATATATAAATTCAGTTAATAATCCAAAAAAAAATCCTAAATGTAGGTCTCAAAGAGAGAGAAAGAGACAGAGCAATGTCCATTTTCCAGTCTAGCAGTCCATATAAACTAAACAATATAAAAAACCATGTAATTAGAAAAAAAAATCATACCTAAGTAAAAGCCATTTGTTACCCTCTTGTCTTGTTTTACTTCCTCTTTTCCTTCTCTTCTTCAAGCCCTTTCTCTGTTTCTGGCTCTCTTTCCCTTATTCTTACAGCTATTAAGAGAACAATGGCGAATGGGAGAGTCGTAGTCTCGCAGAGACGAAGAGAAAGAGAAGGTGGGCGATGGGTTATTGAGTTTTGGGTTTGTTGGGTTTGTTACCTAGGACTTGGGAGAGAGATGAAAAATCAAGAGACTGAGAGAGGACCCATTCCATGAGATAGAATTGACAGTTTGTAGGGAGGCGACAGTAGTCTTTAAGAATCCAAAGACGAAGAGGGACAAGGGTTAGGCCTAGAGAGGTTTTCACTGGGCTAGAGAGAGAAGGGTATTAAAAAAAGAGCCAGGGATCCAAAGGGTGGGGCATTTAAAGTGGGGCCTAGGGGAAGGATGGATTTTAAGTTGGGCTGGCCCATAGCCACTAAAGAAGAATTCCAAAGCACGCCCCAAGGTAACAAAACGTGGGTCCGCCACTGTTAGTTATCATGTTTGCTTGTCTGATTATTTTGATAACAATGTGGTTAAAAACACATGATCCTGAAATTTAGGGTGTGACAGTATATCAACACCATCATTAATTTTATTTTGTTTCTTTATAATTTAATTCTGATATTCTATTTTGTTTCTCTTTAATTTAATTATGATCTTTGACGTCTTTTGTGATCTAGCGTAAACCATGGCTTATAGATGAGTATAGAGATGAATTGCTAACGTCATTTTTGCCGGGATTCCTACCCATCTTACACGATGTTCTTACTTTTTAAGGCATATCAGTCAGAACTTTGGCAACTATCACATGAGGTATGTATTCTATCTTGTAAACTTGTTTCATTTTTACTTTCATTGCTACCACAACATGTGTTTTGTATGATATTTTGATGTTGTGTGTAGGAGTGGTTTAGTAAGTACGCATCATAGTGTGTGAGATTTGAATGGGGGTAGTTTCTGTATGAATTTAACCTTTTCTTAACCCTTTTGCATGGCTGTGCGTTGTTCACCTCTATTATGAAAGTTTCTAATTATACTTAGATACCAGATATATTGCATAACAATCAGAATGTGAATGTTGATAAAACTTTATTTCATGTGAGGAGTGTTGGACTTTGTGTACAATTCGTGATGTATCTGGCATGCCATGCTGAAGCTTTTGTAGTTTGTGCAGATCATAATTTATATCTGGCATGCCATTCTAGTGATTAAATTGGTTTCTCCTTATTGACAGTTTTTTCAGAAGTTAGAGTTAGCACAGTGGAAGTTCACCTTTTGTCATGCTCCATAGGTATATGATGAGGCTAATGAAATCATTGTACTTAATGTGCGAGAGACAAGAAAGCTAGCTAGTTGGCAACCATGAATCACACCAAGCAATAGCATTTAGTTTGAGTACCATATTTCCTCATCAAGTTGTGCTATTTCATATCAAATCTTAGAAAACACTTACTGGTCAAAGGTATTTTCCCAACTCATGAGAGCCTATGTTAGTTTGATATGAAAACTCATGCTCTAAGCATTGTACGGTAAATTTGCTCCTTGGGGTATGCTATGTGCGCTGCCTAACAAAATGTGTTTATCTTGATAAGAACAGGGTGTGCTGAGGTGTGAAGTGGTTCAGAAAGATGTTATAAATGGGATTCTTAGGAAGATTTTCATTTTTCAATTATTTTGGCTACTAATTGAAAATGTGATAAGAATGAGAAGTGTTAATCTTTTCACATTTCTTCGCTTGGCATATTATTTGCAAGACCTACCTTCCACAAATTGTTATAGATTGCATGATTGCTCGTCACCGACTCTTTTCAGACTTACATTCTCTTGGATACACTACAAGAAAAGTGATAATTAGCGGCGGTTTATGTAACTGTCACTACATCTAAGTATCAGTATATATACAGTGGCCGAAATTATATTTTGCTGCTATAAACGTATTCATACATACGTATAGCAGCGGAAAATGTATTATGCCACTATAAACACTTACATACAGCATCGGAACGTATATTCCGTCACTACATCTACATCTAAGTATGTGAAATACAAAATACATATTAACGTATAGCAGCGAAAAATATAGTCTGTCACTATATCTAAGTATATAATTACATAATACTAATAAATATAGCATGAGAAAATGTATTATGCCACTTTACATAATACATATAGCAGCAGAAAATGTATTATGTCACTATAAATAACAAATAAATATACAAAATACATAATACATATAGCAACGTCTAGCAGCGAAAAATATATTCCGTCACCACATCTACATAATACATATTACTATAAAGCAGCAGAAAATATGTTCGGCTTTATTTTCCGCGGCTATACATTCCCTCTGCTTTTCGCTCTTCCCCCCAAACCCAAAACCCAAAACCTTTTTTCGTCTTCCCTAAAACCCTAAACCCACATCCAGTCCCAAAACCAAACCCAAAACCCACGTCTCATCGTCGTCTAGTCCCAAAACCTCTTTTCGTCTTCCCTAAAACCCTTATCTCTGAGATCTCTCTTCCCCAAAACCCTAATCTACACTGTGTGGGGCAATCCTTAAGACACCAAGATTATGATAACTCCAGTAGTAATTTTGGCTATGTGCATTTCGGCTCGGATGCTAATGTGCTAGCCGAGACGAGTATTATATTCTCGGTCAACCCCGGCCTTAGACCGCCACGATCTCGGCTGTGTTCCTTGGCCTCATTCGCGCACCTCGGCTGCAGCTGTATGACAAACCGCCAACCGAGACAGGCATTGACAACCATTTCCCATCTTCAGACACGTGGCAGGATATGAGCGCGCGCTAATGGGACAGATACATCATCCCAACCATCTAGAATCCTCATCAAATTTCTGACAAAACGGCTTCCAGTGGCTACAATCATATCAGGGCGAGGCCCAAGAAAGGGTCCGATGGGACCTTTGCCGCCAATAAGTCAAGATAAGATCAGGCCCAATGTGACTGACATTAAATGCAGTATGGGCTGATTGGACCATCATTTAATGCAATGTGGGCTATGATGGATCCTCATTTATTACTTTGTGGGCTGATGAGACTTTAGCAGTCAGATCATCAGGCCCACTACAAAATATCTAGGGACTCCTCTCCTATATAGAAGAGACCTGTTCCAACCCAGGTATGCAGACGCACATGCACTCTTACTCTGCCTCTCTTCTTCTCCTACCTTAGTTCAATCACTGCACTAACTCAGGCATCGGAGAGCCCTGCGCTGCCCACAGCCAGGGTCCTCTGACTGTTCTTCCTCCCCTTTTAGGTCCCCGAAGCGGCTAACTCTCCACAGTCATTTGGATAAGTCCTGTAAGGCCCCCCCTTAATCTTGTGAGTTATATTTTTTGTACTTACAATTGGCGCCGTCTGTGGGAAAGTAACGATTGTTAAAGTCTTCCTTAACACCATGACTAAGAGAATTGCGAAAGGCGGAGAAACATCCAAAACACACCGTGCGGAAACCGTTGCAGATGACTTCGACGAACGCCTTTTCATCCCGATCAATGTTCAGGAGCGCCATCTTCGTTCAGAACCACTCTCAAGGGCAGTAACAACACCTCCCCAGCAAAGAAATTCTCAGCGGCATCTTGGAGAGAAAGATCCTCTGCCGAGTGGAACTCGACGTAGTGAGGCTCTAGTGGTAGATGAGCCGCGACTATCCGATCATCAAGAGGATGATGAGGATGAAGACTATAATCCTGACAAAGACTTCGATTCCACCCTTGAAGAAGTTTGTGCACAGAATGTCATTATCCAAGAGAAAAATGCCCTGATCTATCAGCTCCAGCAGCAGCTGAAGGAAAGAGTAGCAGACTCAACTGGACAACATTAACGGCGATTTAGCGAAGGGGCTTCTCATTGTAAACAGATTACTCCTCCCAGGAGAGACCTGAGAGCTCACTTGAACGAGAAAAGACGTGGTTGAACTCGTGATGAAGGCTTAAGCAATAGTTGCAGCCATCCGAAGAGAAAGTCGGAGACCATACCAGAAGCCAGACATCACACCCAGCAGACGCTCAGTTAATCAATATGCTCTTTTACATAAATTCAGAAATTAAGTCTGAAAATTATTCATTTCAATTAACAGTTCAGTCACCTGTCAGTTAATCGAACTGTATAGCTCGGTTAACCCTCATTTAACCAAATTCCTCGACTAGCTTTCCAAAAGCTCCTTTTTCACTTACATTCAGTTCTTTAATGTCGATTAACCTCTCGATTAACCCTCAGTTAGCCTTTCGGTCACTCTCGATTCGCATTACGAATCTCATTAATCCTCAATTGCACCATAATTAGTCTTAAGACTAATTTATAGATCATTTATGTATATTAAAAAGAATATTTGATTCAAATAGAATCATCACAATTTTGGACTCAACTTGGGTCCTATGATCAATCAAAACTATAGACCATTAGATTCTACATTCCAAGAGCTTTCCATTGATATATGGAACTCTAAAATCCGACGTACGGATAAAAAGTTATGATCGTTTGAAAATCTGTCAAATTCAATGGTTTGCCAAGAGTTCGAACGTTCAATACAAGAGTTCGAACTCTCAGACAAGAGTTCGAACGTTCAGATCAAGAGTTCAAGCGTTCTTATGCAATACGTTCCAAGCCAAAAACCAGTAATGACAAGAGTTCGAACGTTCAGGCTAAGAGTATGAACGTTCGAGTGCAGAATTTTCAGAACAAAACTTGTACAGTTCTGTTTTGCACTGAACTTTTTCCCACTTTTTCTACTCATCTCTAGGTCTTTCCAAAGATCATTTAAACATGATTTGAGTCTCTAATACTCCATAAACAATTCATTCATCATTTATAACCCAATGAAAATTGTTTACAAAATCAAATTAATGAACCATTACAAGCCTTATATACACAATAACTGATTTTTACCTACAATAAAATTCTGGAACCTCCTGTTCCCTTCCTCAAACATCATTTCTCATAAGATTAACACTTCTACTTATCATGTAATCACTTCAATTACCGTTCAAATGATCCACAAATCAAATTATTTCTACATAAATCAAATAAAATCATAAATAATGAGAAGAAACTCATATCAAATAGCAAATTAATCACATGTACTGTTTATACATGCCTTTGCTTGATGTTTAACACAAAACCCTGTTCTTTTCAATCTCTATTTGATTCAAAACCACCAAAGTCTAAACCCTAACATCAAGAACAAACCCAAAACGAATTCTCTATAACTATTTGCACTATAAACCATCTCAAATCACTTAATAGAACTCAAAAGTTCTATAAGAACAACTGAATACTTACTTGAAGCCTTAAGAAAAAGAAATTCAAAGCTTTCATCAAACTTTAACTTCAAGAAGATTGAAGAAGATGATGATGAGAGATGAAGAAGACAAATTCCTCTCCAAAACCCACTTTGTAACCTCTCTCTTCCAAGCACTTTGAAGTAGAAACGAAGAAGAAGAAAGCAAGGAAGAAACCTAAGCTTACTCTCAGCTGGAGATGAGATGAAACCACCGAATGAACTGAGTTATGGGTTCTTCTCAACCTTTATAAACTGAAAATTGCACTTAAACCCTCTTTTCTAACTTTATTTCCAATTTGAGTCAAATGAAGACTCATTTGACTCATTTCAAGTCAAATGAATACAAGTGCATTATGAAAGTTGATGTACTTGTCGAACTACACATGATGGTACCAAATTCCACTTTATTCGACAAAATACATAAAAATCCGTATTTACGGAAAAGTCCTCTATTTCATTAAATGGGGTCTAAATTCAACTCAGTTAAACTTAATCTCTTCCAAACCCTTTATTAAGTCCAAATTAATCATTTGAGACTAATTTCACTTAACTTGATCACTAACCTCAATTAAATTGATTATTAAATTGATTAATCATGCTTAATTTGCATAAATCGAGATTAACTAGAGTTAATCTCGATTAACTCAGGATTAGGTGTAACGGTCACTCGATTTGATGTGCACAAGATTGGCCGCATGGTTGCAAGAGTGACGAGCTCCTTCGCCTCAAATTTGATGTTGTTGCCTCCTTCAAGGAGGAGGTCAAATCTTGTAATTGCTTATCCATAGTCCCCGCTAGGAAGTTGGATCTGATGTTGAAGCAGGGAAGACTTTTTTTTTATCAGTAACAAAAAAAAAAAAAAGGGAAGACTTCTGGTGCAATGCTGTGTCAGGTGCTTTTTGACGACTGAGCAGCAGCAGATGCCAACGTCACTCTTTGTTACAGAGGTTAATGAGGTGAAGAATTGATCTGATTCAATATGTAAAAGAAATGTTCTAGTGTGTTGGGATAGTGGGATATAAGAGGATTTGAACTTGATTTGATTGTCAGATTATAAATAATCCTAATATTTCTATAATCTTGAAATTAAAATGGAAAATGTAGATATTGATTCGGATGACTACTAAAATTTTGGGTGAGATTATGTTGAAAACAACCTGAATGAGCTGGATAGGGACACCCCATGTGAAACCTCTCTCTGTTTTTTAAAATATTTATTTAAAAGGAGAACTCACCTACTGATGTCGTGGCACCCCTCACAGCCCTCCTCCCCGTTTACTTTAATATATATAATTATAAAGGCTCACAATGTTCTATTTCTTATAGTAAAAACTTTCCCTTATGATTGACGTTTATGAGTTCTATTTTTTTAATTGGACTCCACTATTCAAAGTAGATTTGCTCATGTTCGATCCTATCTTTAGATGGAACAAGTATTCCTGCCATAGTGCTATTTGGAATTGAGGTGTGAAATGGGTGTACCAATCATCCTGCAAAATTTGATAAAAATGAATTTACAAGACATAATTAGATAACTGAGATTTAGATATATTGTATATGATAGGAGCATATTAAAAAGAATAGAAAGAAACATTCTGTCATTACCTTAGCTGCATTTACTTCTAAATTTTCTTCTGATGTATTCAAGAATTTCTTAACGACGTTATCTTGGAGCAAAAATGTTGCACTTCTAGTGTGATCAATCACAGTTATTGTTGCAATGTATCTACAGTTATAATAGTTAAAAATTATAAAGTTTAAATGAATATATTTAATTTATAAATCTAACATATTACATGAAAGTTGTGCATTATTAATAACTTACCTTATTTTGTTTGTTCACGTGGGGAAAGTGCAATGATTGCATTGACCATTATTTATAACTTGATCGATTTTTTTATCACACCTATTACAAGATACAAATGAAAATGGTCTATCCATGTGCAACATTGCAATGGTAGCTTTGATTGTAACATATTTCACCTATAAACATGCAGGTTAAAATTTATTATTTTATTTAATAAAATACAAATATAAATGAAAAATGCACACAATAATAATATAAAAGATATGAATGATAAGTAACTTACTTCAGTTACTCCTTTATCCACTATTGAAACTAAATCTTCCAATAAAATTCTGTTATTCATTGAATCACCATTGTGGCCTTCATTCCTGTATTTAATGTTTCAAACACATATTAGAATGATATATTTTATTATTTAATTTATTAATTTTGGAAAGATCATAATTTTACCACTTTAGTAAAAAATTTGCCTCTAGAATAGTTGGGTTGATCATTTTTCTGGTAACGAATGATGTTCTCAGATAGATATTGCCTGCACTTACTTTTAACATTAGTGTTAAATCATACATTTGAATTAATAGAAGAAAGTTTAATTAATTACCATTGTATTCTTTAACTACGATCGATGTAGTCAAGATGACTCTTCCAACATTTGATGTTAAAAAATAGAAGTGGTATGATGCCAAATCTCCCCATAATGTTAGATTCAATTTTTTCAAACTACAAGCATATAGTAGAAAATGAGAAATTAGTATATTTATCCAATAGAAGACTTTAAATAAATTTGTAGCTTGTAAATAAACATACCTTTCATCATATAATGTAACATCTAGTTTTGCTAGTTCAGCTCCATCTTGTTTTCTTATATAAGATATGCCTGTTACATCTTCTATAATTCCGATGACATCTGTATAATGAGAAAAATGCAGTGAATAATAATTTAAATAAGCAAATATTCTACTTAAAGCTAAAATTCAAAGTTAATACTTGGAAGAAATTTGACTTTGTTTAGTAGAGATGTAAGTGTATCAATTGGAACAAAGTAAAACTTGGTGAATGGAATTTCATGACATGGATCAGTTATTTGTACGATTGAGGAATCTCTTGCCAATGAAAGCTGATAATCATGCCTGACAACATTGTATACATCTGGAGCTAGTTTAATTCGAATATTTCTTATGGTGTAACAGCTACCTGTCGGATGCGAATTTTGATCCCCCCGGGGAGGGAAATCGCCATTCAACTATATATGCTATTTAAATTTTTACATCGAAAATGAGGATTCCGACTACCCTCAAAATTGACGGATCACGATCGCCAGCTACAGTAACGGCCGTAACACCGTTCTTCGACGAAAGCCGAAGAAGAATGAATGGGAGAAAATAAATGGGTGGGTTCTTCTTCTCGTCTAATGTGCTGCCGGCAACATACGACGGTGGTCTTGTCACATTGATTTGGGTCTCTTTGGGTCTCTTTAATGTAGGGTCAATTCAGGGTTACGAGTTAAAGTCCAAATAAGGTTAATCCTCACATAGCAAAAATCATAGTATATCCAAGTAAAACGAAATAATTACAATAAAGAAAATAAAAGAGGGAGGTGCCAAATATTTAAGAAGAGGATTGGCCCCGTTCCCGGGTACCCCCTTCTAATCCCTTGGCAAAACAGGGTTTAAAGGCTGACTTTTCAAATCAAAATGATGATGCAAATGAGACTTTGACTTGTGATTTCTGTGTTTTTCATGTGCGATACACGAGTGATAAAAAGTGAAAGGCCGATGGGCCGTAATTGATTGGAGGTGGCCGATGGGCCGTAATTGATTAGAGGTGGCCGATGGGCCGGTGCTTGTTTCAGGGCGGCCGATGGGCCGTGAATGTTAAAAAAAATGTGTGTGAAATCACTCATCTCATCTCGTCATTCTCATTTATTCAATTTTAAAAATCAGTTCTTCATTCCCTTTTGTGATTAAGTTTGATTAAATATTTGGCACCTAAGGTGGAGGAAGAAATAAAGGAAAAATCTTTTTGGGTTTATTTTGTTGGTTTTATAGTTTTTATGGATTTTTTTTAAATTGGGGCTAGAAAGGCCTAACTAGGAGATTTTTACTTGGATTTACGTGATTAATGCTTTGCTACTGATCATCGGAGTAACCCAAACCTAAGGTCCTAGACTGCCCACATCAGCTTTCCCGGTCCCCTAAAGGAACAGAAAAAGTGATGGGACGAAGCCTAATGCTCTAATCTACCTAATGAGGGAAACTGATCAAATCCTGGGGTGCAAATAGCTAAGCTTAATAGTTCCTACGCCTAAGCAACTTGTTAATTATGATCTTAATTGGCTTGGTTTATTTTAAGTTATGATTTTGATTAAGAATTATTTAGGGGGTAGATTAAGGCTGTCTTAAGGTTCTGTTTTAATTGTGGAAGGTTATGAAGTTTCGGGTTTTAAGTCAAATAATGAAAAAGATGTCAAAACCAGCGAAACAGGGTTAACGGAGGACTTGGGCGCATCTGTGGTGGCGCCTAGGTCCTCTGGATGACTTGGGCGCACAGGCAGTGGCGTCCAAGTACCAGGTTCTGTGTAACTTGGCTAGTGATGAAGGTATTAATGTTAATTTTGGAATTCGAGGAGTTTTGCTAAGTGTAAGCTTCTGTTCTAATGTTATTTTACATTTTTGATTGATTTATTTTAATAATCTTAAGTCCGGAACTCGAAACACAATCGGAATTCACCGCTTAGATTTGACAGAGGACTTGGGCGCATATATGTATGCGCTTAAGTGTTTCTGGGCGCTTGGGCGCACCAGCAGTGGCGCCCAAGTCTCAATTTGATACTTTTTGATCTTCTGACTTTGGTTCGAGACTCCGAATGGGTTTATATTAATGAAATTTTAAATTTCAAGGCTGTTGTTGGTTCAGTAAAGGTTTTGAGATGTTGATTTGGGTCGAGATTTGAAACGAATTAGGACTCGGTGATCTCAGAGCTAGAAATGGACTTGGGCGCACCTATGGTGGCGCCTAAGTCCTTCTGGGTGACTTGGGCGTGTTAGTACCACATTTTCATGTGCACTGTTTTCATTGTTAATTTCGTGCCAAAGAGTTCCGAAGACATTGTCTCTTAAGTACTTCAAAAAAGATTCGATTCAAGAGGACTGTCAAAGCTTTTTGGAAAGGCCAGGATTCATCAATGATCAACATCAAGCTGTGCCAACCAAGATCAGGTAATTGGGACCGAAACCATGCCCCTAAGTGACCCTAAAAACCCTAGGCTAAATTATTATTTTGAAAGGTTTTAGATGATATTTTTTAACTTGTTTAAAACTCAAAAATGACCCCAGATTTCAGCCAGCCAACCTCATGCGGTTAGCAGTTCACCCCCTAAGTCCACCTGTCCTAAGGCATCCAACATGATCATAACACCAGGTCACATTGAGGCTTAGTAAACATGAGTATGTATAGAAACTTAACAATAAACAATGTTTTATATAAATTAATAAAGAAATATATAGTTGTCAAAACCGGTGTGCTTTTGATTTCTTTAATAATTTTTCTACAAAAGTTCCCTCATATTCATACTCATGATTCTTATAAGGCCTCACCAAAACTTTGCTTATGTCAGGGTCTTTATCAAATTTCAACGTAGGAATAGTGTTCTTGTCAGGTGCACCCTATCATGTCTTAAGTTACCGTTGGAACTATCCGTTGGATTTTTTCTATAAATACTTGTAGCTCGTTTTCAACAAGGGTGAGTCCAATTTTGAAGAGCCTTTATTCCAAATTCTTGTAAACCTTTCTCAAGCTCTCACAGCTTCTTCCAAACACACTTAGATCCTATCTTGGCAAATCCAAGGGCTTACTTAACTCTAAGGAGTGTGCTTTGAGAAGCCAAATTTAGGGTATCCTAATCCTTAAAGGTATCCCTCATTTCTGCCCTAGAAATCAAACCTCTACAACTTGGTTATGCATCTCAAAGGAGTTTCATCATCAACACCAAGCTAGCTGGAAGAGGTAAAAAGCTTCGATCACGGTTAAAAGCTTCTTCGAACACTTTTGATCTTCATCAAAGGCAAGTATTCGCCCTCCATTCAAATTTATATCTTTGTGACAGTGGATTGAATCTGTGTGTGTCAACCACTCTAAAAATTGTCTGTGGGGATTAGATCTGTGTGATCGAAACTCAGTAACAAAATTGAGTTAGAATCAGTACTTGTGTAGTTTGATTCTTTATAGTGGAACCAAGGGACTGTGTGACCCTTGAGAGTGGATGTAGGTCTGTGTGACTGAACCACTATAAATCTCTTGTGTCATTTTTATCTCTTGTGCTTATTATCTTGTTTCAAATTAGAGTTTCTCTGATTATTTAAGCACACACACATTGAACTTATAATTCATACAAGTTATTTTGTTATGTGTGATTATTATTCCAAGTTGAGATTAAAAATTAGGCTAATAAGTTTAAGATTGGCATTAGAATTCCTTTTATCCTATTCACCCCCGCTCTAGGACTTATTCATTGAACCTAGTTGCACTTTCAATTGGTATCAGAGCGAGGTTACTCCCTAAAGGTTTAACAACCCGGAGTGGATCTACTTCTTTTTACTAGTGCCAATGTCTAATCCAGAAGGTAGCGCAGTAAACAGACCACCATTGTTTGATGGTACTAACTATGCCTTTTGGAAAGCTCGAATGACCGTGTTTCTCAAATCCATTTGTGGTGAGGTGTGGGATGCTGTGGAGGATGGATGGACCCCTCCTACCTTCACAGTTGAAGATGGCACTGTCAAGCCTCTTCCAAAGGCCAGATGGATAGCTAGTCAAAAAGCTTTGAGAGACTATGATGCTAAGGCTTTGAATGCCATAACCTGTGCCATGAATGCTGAAGAATTCAAAAAGATTATGACATGTACCACATCTAAGCAAGCTTGGGAGCTGTTGGAAACAAATTATGAAGGGACCACCATTGTTAAGAGAGCCAAGCTCCAAATGCTAACCTCCCAATTTGAATCTCTGAGAATGAGAGAAGATGAAATGTTTGATGATTTTCGAACAAAGCTTATGGTAATCGTTAATGAGATGTGGTCACTCGGTGAGCAAATCCCTGAAGGCAAAGTTTGTAGCAAAATCCTTAGGTCTTTACTTGAAAGATTTCACTCCAAAGTGACTTCTATAGAGGAGTACAATGACCCTGAAACTATGAAAGTAGAGGAACTGTCGGGAAACATTAGAACCTTTGAGATGAAAATGAATAATGCTTCTAATAAATCCAAAGAGAAGAAATCTATAGCTTTGAAGGTCTCCCAACCATCTCCATCTAAAGAAGAATCAGGAAATGAAAATGAAAGTGATGATGAAGATGTTGCTTTACTTACTAAAAGATTCTTAAGACAATTTAAGAAAAAGACTTCTAAGTTTAATAGAAAGGAGAGACCATTTGATAAAAGTAAAAACAAAGCCAGCTCTTCTTCTAAGTATCAATCCAGAAAAGTAAAATGCTATAACTGTCAAAAGTTTGGTCACATATCTACTGAGTGTCCAATTGAAAAGAAAGATAAGAAAAAGACTCTTGTGGCAGCATGGGATGACTCTTCAGAAGCTGAATCAGACTCAGATGAATCACACAAAGATGAGACAAAAAATTACACTATACTAATGGCCAGAACAGTGTGTGATCCATCACTTGAAATATCAGAAAATTTTGGAACAACTGATATCGAGAAATCTGGGAATGAGTCTAAGTCTGATTATGACAGCTTAGAAAATGAAAAAGAAGATGAAGATCCTCAAGTTTCATATGATAGACTTTATGAGGAAAGCTGCAAATTGATTGATGCCATGAGCAAACAAAAATCTAAGAACAAAGTCTTAAAAGACAATTGAAACCTTAACTGATGAAAAGAATATCTTAGCAACTGAACTAAAAGAAGTTAATTCTAAATTTCAAATTGCTAATGAAAATTTAATCAAAATCAAAAGAGATGAAGAAGAAGCTTTGATTCTAAAAGAACTAAACAATCAATTAAGGGATGAAGTCACTCGTCTAAAATGGTTCAAAGAGAAGTATGAATATTCCTTTACCCATGGAGAAGAAAATTTTGAAAGACTTTTTAAAATGGGTAAATATCATAGAGACAAAACTAGGCTAGGATTCAACAAAGAAGACAAATCCAAACCTAATGCTTCTACTGTGTTTGTGAAAGGAGAAGCTTCCTCCAGTAGTCAAAACAATTTTGAAATTACATGTTATTCATGTGGAAGCAAAGGACATGACAAGTATGAGTGCAAAATGAAACAAATGAAAAGACAGTCCACCAAAACTTATGTCAACCCTCATAAAGATAAACAGACTAAGACTTCTTTTCAAAACAATTCTATCAATCACTCTTTCTCTCAACAATTAAATATGTTGATGAAACAAATTGGTCTTCTAAAGTTGCAATTCCACAATCATACAAGAACTGTTAAACCTACTGAAAACTACTCTAAGAAATCTTTTCACCAACAAAATCCTAACAAAGCTAAATCTCAAGGTCCTAGTGCAATCCCTGTCACCCAAAGATTCATATGGGTTCCCAAGAACAAAAGCCTAGTTGTTCACACAGCTCTTAAAGCTATTGACCAATCCTTGTGGTACCTAGATAGGGGATGTTCTAGACACATGACTGGGGATAGAGTACATTTCTCGTCTTTAAACGAGTATGAGGGTCGAACTGTCACCTTTGGTGATGGAAAAGTTGCTAAAGTTGTTGGTAAGGGTACTTTGAATGTTCCTAACATGCCTGTTATTGAAAATGTTTTGTATGTCATTGGTTTGAAACATAACTTGCTAAGTATTTCTCAAATATGTGATAAAGATCATGTTGTTAACTTTACTAGTCTTGGTTGTGAGATTTCCAAAAATGGAAAGGTTATTCTAAGAGGTCTTGGAACCAATGACAACTGTTATGTTATTAGTAACCACAAAGAATCATCCAGTTCATCCTGTCGCATTGCTCATCTTGATGAAGCTCAACTATGACATAAAAGACTTGGACATGTGAACTTTAGAGACCTATCCAAATTGAACAAGTATGTTAAGGGTCTTCCAAAAATCAGCAAAGAGTCAAAAACAGTCTGTGGAGAGTGTCAAAAAGGTAAACAAATCAGAAACTCTCACAAAAAGACAAAGTCTCTAAAGACCTCTAGATCTCTGGAGCTTCTCCATATGGACCTAGTTGGTCCAACTAAGAAAGAGAGTAAAGGGGGTAAAACATACTTTCTTGTTATTGTTGATGATTATTCTAGATTCACTTGGGTTGCATTTCTAAGAGAGAAATCTGATGCTTATGCTAAATTTAAAAAGATCGTGAAAAGGATCCAAGTTGAAAAAGGAAGAGCAGTTGCTCGAAAAAGAAGTGATCATGGTGGTGAATTTGAAAATACGAAGTTTGAAAAATATTGTGATAAGTATGAAATTCACCATGAATTTTCTGCCCCTAAAACTCCTCAACAAAATGGCATCGCTGAAAGAAAGAATCGAGTTTTACAAGAAATGGCCACAGTTATGCTTCATGGAAAGAATGTTCCTAGAGATCTATGGGCTGAAGCAGTTAGTACAGCTTGTTACATCATAAACAGGATATACTTGAGAACTGGCTTGGACAAAACTGCTTATGAATTATGGCATGAGAGAAGGCCCAACATTAACTACTTTAAAATTTTTGGTAGTAAGTGCTATATACTCAAGGACAGAGAACACTTGAGCAAATTTGATACTAAAAGCGATGAAGGCATCTTCATTGGCTATTCTCAAAATAGTCGTGCCTATAGAGTATTGAATTTAAACACTGGAGCCATTCAAGAATCCATAAATGTAGTCATTGATGACAAACTAAATGATTTCAGTCATCAAGAAAGCCCTGATAATGATGAGATAAATGTCTCAACTGAAAAACTGGATGAGTCTCCACTCTCTAAGGATTTGGTAAATGTGAAACATCATTCTATGGACCAAATTCTAGGAGATCCTTTGGCTGGTGTCAAAACTAGAAGACAATTAGAAAACATTGTTAGCTATCTTTGTTTTACTTCTACTTTTGAACCTAAAAATGTTGATGAAGCTTTTTCCGATGATAATTGGATAAATGCCATGCAAGAAGAGTTAAATCAATTTTCTAGAAATGAAGTTTGGGATCTTATGCCTAGACCAGATGACAAAAATGTGGTAGGTACCAAGTGGATTTACAAAAATAAACTTGATGAAAATGGTACCATTGTTAGAAACAAGGCTAGGCTGGTTGCTCAAGGGTACTCTCAAATTGAAGGAATTGATTTTGAAGAAACTTTTGCTCCTGTTGTTAGACTTGAATCCATTAGAATCCTTCTTGCCATTGCTTGTTCTTTGAAATTTAAACTATACCAAATGGATGTCAAAAGTGCTTTTCTAAATGGTATTTTGGAAGAAGAAGTTTATGTTGAGCAACCCAAAGGGTTTGAAGAACCTAAGAAGCCTAACCATGTGTATCATCTTAGAAAGGCTCTCTATGGTCTCAAACAAGCCCCTAGAGCTTGGTATGAGAGGCTTACTCAATTCTTAATTGATCAAAGCTTTGAAAGGGGTAGTGTGGATAAAACTCTCTTTATTCAAACAAACAATGATAATATTTTGATTGCTCAAATTTATGTTGATGATATAGTGTTTGGTTCTACTTGTAATGATCTCATAGAAAAGTTTGCTAATTTTATGAAATCTGAATTTGAAATGAGTATGGTTGGTGAACTTAATTTCTTTCTAGGGTTACAAGTCAAACAATTGTCTAATTGATTATTTATTTCCCAAACCAAATATGCAAAAGAATTAATCAAAAGGTTTGGATTAGACTCAGCCAAGCACATGAACACACCCCTGAGCACAACACTCAAATTATCTAGAGAGTCGAGTGGTAAGAGTGTTGATTCTAGTCTGTATAGGAGCATGATAGGCAGCTTATTATATCTTACAGCCAGTAGACCTAATATAGCATTCAGTGTAGGAGCTTGTGCCAGATATCAATCTGATCCCAAAGAAATTCATTTGAAAGCTGTTAAAAGAATCATAAGATATGTTTCAGGGACTTCAGGATATGGCTTATGGTATCCATATGACTCATCTACCTGCATTGCTGGATACTCAGACGCCGATTGGGCTGGAAATGTGGATGATAGAAAATCTACAAGCGGTGGGTGTTTTTACTTAGGAAACTGTCTTGTTGCTTGGCATAACAAGAAACAATCATCCATCTCCTTATCTACAGCTGAAGCAGAATATATAGCAGCTGGCAGTGGTTGTACTCAAATGCTTTGGATGAGACAAATGCTCAAAGACTATGGTATTGAACAATGCAGCATGAACTTATACTGTGATAACACTAGTGCTATCAATATCTCCAAAAATCCCGTCCAACACTCTAGAACCAAACATATTGATATTAGACATCATTTCATTAGAGAATTGGTTGAAGAAGGAGTCATAGTTTTGGAGCATATTTCTACTGAGAAACAACTTGCAGATATTCTGACAAAACCATTGGATGTTTCAAAATTTGAAAATATGAGAAAATCCCTTGCTATTTGTGTTATTAAATAATTTCTTATTGTTTATTTGTTTTATATGTGTTAGTTTCATTTAATTGTTTTTATGTGTTTAATTTAAATAAAAAATAAAAAAAATGAAACATATCATTTCTTAGGTCATGAACTTATTTCATAGTTCTGAGCAAAATTCTGTTGCACTATCTACTGTTGAGGCAGAGTATGTTGCTGGAGGTAGTTATTGTGCTCAACTTCTTTACATGAAGCAACAACTTGAGGATTTTAAACTTGTGTGCTATAAATCTTTCATAGAACCCAATACACCATTCTAGCACTAAGCATATTGAAATTAGATATCATTTTCTTAGAGATCATGTGCAAAAGGGTGATATTGTACTAGAATTCACAAGCACACAGGATAAGTTGGCAGACATTTTTACAAAACCCCTGCCAGAAAATAGACAATGCATGATTAGAAGAGAAATCGAAATGATGCATGCCATTAATATTTATTGTCTATTTGTCTCAATGTCTTACAAAAACTTGAGACTTTTAGCCTTATCATTCAAATGCTTTTGCCTTTCATAGATCCTCATGCAATCCTTGTCCAAAGGATTAGGCAATCGAACTGAAGAGGTAAGCAAGGATTTTAAATCCTTATTCTGTTGCTTTAATTCTACTATTTTTCTGTTAGACTCGAGAAGAAGCCATTGCAGTACATCGATCTCCTCAATAAGCTTTTCTTTATTGTGAGTTTTGGACTGCAACCGATCGGAAAATGAGACAATGGATGATGAGTATTGAGTCCCGAGACTCACAAGCTCATAAATGGCATCTTGATCCGATTTATTAGCCAAATCTCTCTCTTGTCGCCTTGACATCATGGAACCTAAAACAGATGCAGATAAAGTTTGGAATTGAGGTAGAGAATACCTCATCTCCTGATCACAAGAAGTACTAAAAGGAAATTGATGAGCCATTGAAATTTTGTGAATAAGAATGCTGATGAATTACAAAGACGAGAAGAAGATTTGATACAAATTAGATAGAGCTAAGACTGCTCTTATAGAGATGAAATTTGAACAAGACAAACCTTCATATCTTCAAATCTTTCTTGGTTCAGATTAAAGATATGCTGGATGCATATTTTCAAAAGCTACTTAGCTAAGCCAGTGAGATTAATTGCGGGATGTCCCTATTTTTCTCGTTTGTCAACGACATCCAGCGGATTTGAATCTCCTTCCGCATCCAGTTGATAAAACTAGGCCTCTAGCCTTTGCAGTTTATGTCGGACATGGGTGGTTCCAGAGTGTATCTCTTTGCGGCCTGGCTCGGGTGGGCTGGGGCTTCCGTGATGTGCATGAATTTGGGTTGCACGCATTTAGGCCCGGTAAGAATTGTGGGGGATGAACTTGAATGCCCTCAGCCCTGTCTAATCGAGGCCCATCTGTTATCTATGCTTGAATGGATTATCTATATTCTTATCTACCTTTTGGTCTCTAATCTTTGCATTAGTTTCCAAAGTTTTTCTCAGTTTATACATCTCTTTGTCAATTTCTGACAAAAAGGGGGAGAAATAATCTTCGTTGAGGGGAGAAATAATCTCAATCAGTACCTCCTCAGTTTCATATGTTGCAAGTACAAAGCGGGATAGACAAGTACAAAGGGGGAGAAACTTCTTTTTCTTGTTTTAATTCAAACAAGGGAGAAGATTCCCAATCTGTGTTGTTAATGTTGTATTTCTACAAGGAAATTCTTCTCAAGTAAAAATGAAGAAGATCAATACTCATTCTTTCTGCTTCCTTATCCTTTTATTGTTGAAAATCATATGTAAAAGTTTATGAACTTTGTGTATAATGTATGATTGTATTTTAAGTCTCCTCTTTTAAAAATGTATAAGTTTAATTGGTTTCGTCACGAAATTGACAAAGGGGGAGATTGTTAGTGCCACATTTTCATGTGCACTGTTTTTATTGTTAATTTCGTGCCAAAGAGTTCCGAAGACATTGTCTCCTAAGTACTTCAAAGAAGATTCAATTCAAGAGGACTGTCAAAGCTTTTTGGAAAGGCCAGGATTCATCAAAGATCAACATCAAGCTATGCCAACCAAGATCAGGTAATTGGGACCGAAACCATGCCCCTAAGTGACCCTAAAAACCCTAGGCTAAATTATTACTTTGAAAGGTTTTAGATGATATTTTTGAGCTTGTTTAAAACTCAAAAATGACTCCAGATTTCAGCCAGCCGACCTCATGCGGTTAGCAGTTCACCCCTTAAGTCCACCTGTCCTAAGGCATCCAACATGATCATAACACCAGGTCACATTGAGGCTTAGTAAACATGAGTATGTATAGAAACTTAACAATAAACAATGTTTTATATAAATTAATAAAGAAATGTATAGTTGTCAAAACCGGTGTGCTTTTGATTTCTTTAATAATTTTTCTACAAAAGTTCCCTCATATTCATACTCATGATTCTTATAAGGCCTCACCAAAACTTTGCTTATGTCAGGGTCTTTATCAAATTTCAACGTAGGAATAGTGTTCTTGTCAGGTGCACCCTACCATGTCTTAAGTTACCGTTGGAACTATCCGTTGGATTTTTCTATAAATACTTGTAGCTCGTTTTCAACAAGGGTGAGTCCAATTTTGAAGAGCCTTTATTCCAAATTCTTGTAAACCTTTCTCAAGCTCTCAAAGCTTCTTCCAAACACACTTAGATCCTATCTTGGCAAATCCAAGGGCTTACTTAACTCTAAGGAGTGTGCTTTAAGAAGCCAAATTTAGGGTATCCTAATCCTTAAAGGTATCCCTCATTTCTGCCCTAGAAATCAAACCTCTACAACTTGGTTATGCATCTCAAAGGAGTTTCATCATCAACACCAAGCTAGCTGGAAGAGGTAAAAAGCTTTGATCACGGTTAAAAGCTTTTTCGAACACTTTCGATCTTCATTAAAGGCAAGTGTTCGCCCTCCATTCAAATTTATATCTTTGTGACAGTGGATTGAATCTGTGTGTGTCAACCACTCTAAAAATTGTCTGTGGGGATTAGATCTGTGTGATCGAAACTCAGTAACAAAATTGAGTTAGAATCAGTACTTGTGTAGTTTGATTCTTTATAGTGGAACCAAGGGACTGTGTGACCCTTGAGAGTGGATGTAGGTCTGTGTGACTGAACCACTATAAATCTCTTGTGTCATTTTTATCTCTTGTGCTTATTATCTTGTTTCAAATTAGAGTTTCTCTGATTATTTAAGCACACACACATTGAACTTATAATTCATACAAGTTATTTTGTTATGTGTGATTATTATTCCAAGTTGAGATTAAAAATTAGGCTAATAAGTTTAAGATTGGCATTAGAATTCCTTTTGTCCTATTCACCCCCCCTCTAGGACTTATTCATTGAACCTAGTTGCACTTTCAGGGCGCACCTACAGTGGCGCCCAAGTGGTCGGTCTGTGAGTTTCGGTTCTTTCTTAGATTCGTTCACCTAAATTTGGATTTTAAGGTGACCTATGTCAATAAATCTTGGATCCTAGGTTGGTTTCAAGTTTCTAAATCTTAAGTATGGTAATGGTTTGAATTCGTGAGTTGAAACGTAGCCGAAATTCGTCTCAGGATTGGACTAGGGACTTGGGCGCACTTGTGGGGGCACCTAGGTGTGTTCTGTGACTTGGGCACACCTGTGGTGACGCCCAAGTGTCGTACTAGTTTGTTGTCTCTAGGGTGTTTTAAGTCAGTCTCGGGTATTCGACTTTAGTTTCTATTGGGAGATGTTTTTATTTTTTTGGGATTTGATTGGTATATCGTCTTGATGAGGATTTAAACTAGAATTGGTGATCAAGATTTTATTAAAGCTTGGTTAAGGTCTGAATTTAGTGTTGTTAATTGGATCTCGTTGATTATGGTCTTAATAAATTAGAGCTTATTAATTAGGTTTATTAATTAGGACTTTAATTGGAACTTATTGATTAAGGTTTCATTCAATTAGGGGTTTTATTAGGGGTTGTTAGTCAGTTTTAAGGATTTAATCAATTAATTAAGTCTATCGATTTTAACTAGCTATTTTAATTGGGTGTTTTAAGTTAATTAAGTGTTTCAAATTGGAATTGGTCAAGTTTATTAATTTACTTAGGCGTGAATGGAAAAACCTAGGATAATTCTACTAATTCTTTTAATTACTTTTTTTTCTTCTAATTACTAGAGAGTAAGATGAGAGGAGAAGTGTTTTAGAATTTTGTGATTTTTCTCTTTTCTATTTTTTTTGGTTTTTTATGTAGAAGCAATGCAACCTAAATTAAGAAATAACCTAAGGTCCTCTACTTAATGTCTACTCTATTTCTATTTTTATGGGCTTTTCTATTTCTTTTTCTAATTACTAAAGAGCAAGATGAGAAGGGAAGAGTTTTATGATTTTTATAATTTTTTTAAGTATTTTATGCAGTATAACCTAACTTAAAGTGTTGATGATTCGGAATCTAAAATTCAATAATCAATCGAAATTATCACAGATATGGAACAGCAAGCTAGAACGAAATGAAAAATGTAGGAAATACGGGCCGAAAAGCAAACCAGGGACTTGGGCGCACCTATAGGGGCGCCCAAGTGTGTCTGCAATACTTGGGCGCACACACAGTGGTGCCCAAGTTACTTTCTGCTGGTTGTGATGTATCTATGATCTCCGGTGATATTCCGATGCAATTTTCCAACAATTTGCAATTAAATATACGATCCTAATACTAAATATCAATATCAAATCTTCCGGATTTGAAGATAATAATACGAGGACTAAGTTTCGAAGGGTGGTTCCCTTTGCAGGGACTTGGGCGCACTCACAGTGGCGCCCAAGTACCTCTGTTTTTTCTTTCTTCCCTTTTCCTTCTTTTCAAGCAATAATATTTTGTCCTCTCTCGATTCTTTTAATGGTTTTTATAAATCCAAAGGCTTCGATATCAAATTATACGAGGATAGACTCGGATCTGTGAAGTAAAATGCACGAGAAATGGAAAATCGGAGTTTAAATTCTAACTCTGGACTTGGGCGCACACACAGTGGCACCCAAGTGTTTTTTCTGTGTTTTCTTCTCTTTTTTTTTTTTTTTTGCTTCTTCCTTCCAACACTTTTCGCGTGATTTTGAACACAAAGTTGCAGATCCGAGGTCCTGATATTAATGTGTATGAGAATGAATTCAAATCTAAGAAAAGAAGTGCACGTGATATGAAAATTGGGATTAAAATCCTATGCAAGGACTTGGGCGCACCCACAGTTGTGCCCAAGTGCTCTGTTGCACTTTTCTTTCTCAAATTTGAAATCTTTCCAGCGAAAATGATATGAATGCAAGATCTATTCTAATCACAAATTCGGGATGATGAGAAAGATGCAGATCTATAACCTATAGATGATCCTAAGCATGTTACTAAATATGATGAATGCAAAATATCAGATCTACTGTAAAATACTACTATAAATGCAGATCTATGATGAATGGATGATCCTAAGCATGTTTCTACTAATAATAATACTAATAAAAGGGAGATGGGTCTAAAATACTGGTTTGCGTTTTTAAGTCCTAGATCGAAGTCTTTTGCGCAAATCCATAGCTTTGGGAGGCCTTCTCCATTGCTGATCTTGGAGAACCATAGTGCTTTTCCTTCTCCTTTCTCCTAAATCTAATGATCTCTCTTGTGAACTCTCTCCTTTTCTCTCTCTTTTTACTTTTCTTCTTCTTCTTTTTAGTTACCTCCCTTGCAAAAATGGTATAAGAGGGGTTTTATAGGGTTTTTGGCGTGGAAGAGGGATTAGGGTTGCTGTGGGTACGAGTTTCTAGAGGTTTCATCCAAACTTAGGTGATTTTAGGGTTTTTTTTACTTGGGCGCACACACAGGTGCGCCCAAGTGGGTCTGGAGACTTGGGCGCACACGCAGGTGCGCTCATGTCTCCTTTAGTGGTCGAGTGGGTTTAGAGTTTGGCTCGGATTACTTTCGGATCGGATTCGGACTAAAACGATGAAGGTTAGACTTGGGGGCACCTGTGGGGGCACCTATGTACAATTTCAAGATGATTGGGGACTTGGGCGCACCTAGGGTGGCGCCCAAGTGGCTTTTAGGACTTGGGTGCACTTGTGTGTGCGCCCATGTCACCCTTTGGGTTAAATGGGTTTAATGGTTCGATTTTGGTTGCTTTTGGATCAAATTCGGACTAAATGATAGAGATTGGGCTTAGGCACATTAGTGGGGGAGCCCATGTACATTTTTCAAGACGACTGGGGACTTGGGCGCACCTAGGGTGGGGCCCAAGTGGATTTTAGGACTTCATCCTTTGGGTCAAATAGGTTTAAGGTTTGGTTTTGTTCCATTTTCGGGTTATGGTTAGGCCGGAACTATGAAAAACAAAGCGGAACTCACCTAAGTATACACTCAAGTGCCTCATAAGGTCGACCCAGGACCTGGGCGCACCTGTGTGTGCGCCCAAATGCCTTTCTGGGACATGGGAGCACCTGTGTGTGCGCCCAAGGGGTTTTTGGTACATGGGCGCACCTGTGTGTGCGCCCAAGTGGATTTTGGTGCGGGAATCTTCCACGGGCCATATCTTATGATCCGTTTGTCGGAATTGGACATTCTACATATCGTCGAAAAGCTCTCAAAACGTAGAATCTTTTGGTCTATATGTCATAATGATTAGAGATTGGAATAGAGTAGGGATATTTGGATCAATGATTCTAACTTCTTAACTCATGCTAATTGCATCGTACTTAGGCAAACTACGCGTAATGCCTCTAGGAACAGCCTGAGTGTGTTCTATGTAGTCTGGAATGGACTTGAATAGTGATATAGTTTATTTCTTGTATGAGTAGTGGGTTGGACAAGAGATCTTGACACGATTTGGCTCTTTCCCTCACGAATTTCTAGAGATTGTTGAACTAAGTCTAAAATTTTCAACAAGCATCTTCATCGTCATTAATTAATTTGAATTATGCCATTAACCATTCAATTATGGGTGAAATGGGGGCACCATTATATATGACAAGTGTTTAGTGCTATCATAGAGGGCCAAATGAGGTGTCTACACTACCCTCACATAAGTTGTTAATGAATTTTGGGATCTCATCGTTAAATAATGTCAGAAGAATTTGATTGCCCTGTTATTGAAAAATAGAATACAGAAATTAAATCAAATTTAATATTAAATATTTAATGTAATAACAAATCTATGCAACTACTTTTTACCTTTTCATCAATAAGAATAAGTTTATTTATTCTTCTTGTTCCCTTTCTTGTATGATACTCTCTATCTTCAAGGATTCTGCTAAGCCTTACTTTGATATGCCATCTATAAAAAAAACAGCGGAGTTCTTCTAGGCGATGATATATCTTGGATGACATTTATGATTGAATGATTTTCAGATCCTGTAATAATAGGAACAAAGATTATGATCCATTTTTAATGAGAAGCATTATATGAAATATGATGACATATTTTATAGGGTCTACAGGAAAAACTATTACCTTTATTATGAGTTCGTGGAATGTCTTTTTACTTCATTCAATACTTCATTGTATACAACATTTCTTGTATAGCCAAGAGGGATGCCATCATTTTTCTTTAGTAATATTTTCAGTCCAGATTCTTTTGTGACTCTGGAAATAGCTACATATAGTTGGTCGTGAGAAAAGATGGGTTTAGGGAGATAGAGGCCTATTTTTTGTAGTGTTTGTCCTTGACTTTTATTAATTGTCATCGCAAATGCAGCTTTTAGTGGAAACTGCCTTCTCTTCAGTATAAATGGTCATTCTATATCAACTGTTGAAATTATAATGCGTGGTATGAAGACACATTCTCCTATATTTGTTCCTGTAATTATCTCTGCATCTATTACCTTGTGTCTCAATTCCTTGATAATAAGCCTCGTTCCATTGCATAACCCAATAGACTGATTTAGATTGCGAATAAACATTATCGGAGTTCCAATTTTGAGGTCGAGACGGTGATTTGGCAATCCACTAACATTTAATGTATTAAGGAATTCTGTAGTGTACAAGATTCCTTGATTACTTTCATTGCTATCAGCCTCCACCATTGTATCGGCACTTAAATATGTTTGCCCTTGTGTAGGAATCATTTAGAGAACAACACCATTAATCTTGTCAACATAATCATTTAGTGGTGTTAAGATGGCTCTATCTCTCAAATAAGATGGATCTTTATAATTCTTATCTATGTTCTCATAAACAAAGTTTATCAGTGGCAGAATTTCATCATTGTATGTATCAATTCTTAAATTAGATGGTATCTAAACCAAGTTATCGTCATCATCATCACTGGTAGAGTTGCAGTCTCCATCTCCAATACTTAATACCCATCTTGCAAACTATGCCATATCATCATTGTTTGTTAAATTTTGCATCCGCTTATTTTCGGTTAGGTTTTGAACCTTACAATTCTTCCATATCAAAGATTTTGTAATTGAAGAAGAAAATATATCCTCTCTACTTCCTTTTTTGAAAATTCCTGGAGGGTCTAAAACACAACCCTGACAGAAAGTAAACTAAATCCCAGCACAGATATGAATATGGAAATTAAAAACCTAAGTTAATCAAGCAAACAATCACAAAGATGGACACGAGATTTTTACGTGGAAAACCCTGGGTAGGGAAAAAACCACGGGACCTAGCACCGGTCCAAAAAGATCAAGCACTATGAAATCGAAGGTTACAAGATAAACTCACTCCCCTTTACAATTGATCACAACCTAAGGACCAAAGCGATTCTTGCCGACGAACACGCCGTTCACCTTCTGCAGCACTTCAATCTCCACGCCTTAAGCAAGACGAATTGGATGGAACATAGATTGAAAATCTCCAGAGAACAAAGCTTCAGCACATGTCTTTGACACACAAACTCTATGGAGGAAGATAATCTCTGTTAAGGTATTCTAGGGTTTTGATCTGAGAGAGGTGTTAGTTTACGAAGGGTTTAAACCCTTAAATAGGCTTCTGCACTCGTATGGGAAAGATCTGTTGTAATGGGATTGAAAGACTGAGTTTTAGAAAGATGGAACTAAAAAATAGCTGAGACTCGCCGCTGGCCGATCGATCGGACTGCGTCCGATCGATCGGACTGTCAAATAACTGAGGCTTTTTCCGGGCCGATCGATTGGGCTGAAGGTCCGATCTATCGGACTGACTTTTAACTGGAAGCTTTTTATGGGCGATCGATCGGATTTGGCAGGCGATCGATCGGTCTGTCTTCTTGTTGAAAACACTCTGTATCTTGATGCTTTGGAGTTCTTCTTCAAACCAGGATGGTCCATCTAAGAAAAATAAATTACATTAAAATCCCCATGTTTTGTCCACCCAATGAATTAGCCAACACTCAAAAATACTAACAATCTCCCCCTTTGGCAATTCATGGACAAAACATCTAAATACATTTGATTCTACCCAAAGACTATTTAAAAGAAAAAGACAAACGAAAAAGACCAATCTTCCATAGCTCCATCACCGATACCTGTATTACCTATCACAGACATTCTTTGACAAAAGATCATGATCATATGAAAAATTAAGCAGTTAAGCAGTCAAGTAAGATAAATTAAGCAGAGATATCATATGAAAAAGGTAAGATACTAATCAAAAGAAAGACTAAGCACTAAGTAAACTGAAACAAAGATAACATAGTTTGGAGTAGACTCCCCCTAAGTGTGTCTCCCCCTTTTTGTCCAGAAATTGACAAGGGAGAAACTTAAACATCCAAAAACAACGGAACAGAAAAGATTGAAATTGGGAACAAAAAGTTAGGTGCTGAGGACTATTGAGGAGGAGGGAAACGATGCAGTAAAGAGTCCAACTTCTCCTCAATCCGGTTGCTTCCTAGCTGTAGTTGCCTCATTTGATCAAAAACGTCATGAAACTGAGAGTCCATGCGATGCTCAAGAAGCTCAATCTGGGTAGACTGATCCAAGATGCGGTTCTCAAACTCTTGCAGATAGGCAGGCATAGCAGACACATACTGTGGATCAACGGGAGCAGCCTCGTCACCCTGTTCTGGAGCTTCATCACCACTGTCATCAACATGAGCGGAGGAGAGACTGACAGTGCGGTATGTAATGGGGCCTCTTCCTTTCACAATGTAGTCCTGTGGCCCCACAGCGACTCCTTTAGACAGAAGTATACGTGTGATAAGTGCTCCATATGGGAGAGAAGTAGTTGATGCACCAAGTGGGGCAGCCACCATATGCTTATAAATAGCAAGAGGGATGTCAATAGGCTGTCCAGTCCCAATTAAATAGAGAAAATGGCCTGTGTCCATGACGACTTCGGAGGTTCTCCCCTTAGGCTCGAGGTTGAAACACACAAACAAATTCAGCATCCTGTAAGAAGGGGTAAGGTACTTCTGTTTCAAAACACCCCCAGGCCAAGCACGTTTCCGTCCACCGGTGAGAACGGTTATAACCTCATCCCAGTCAGTATTATCCACCGGGTCTTCCATGTCATCCGGATCTGGCTCCGGAGTGGGATATTCAGCATTGAGACTCCGATCAATATGAATGAACTGTGCAATAAAATCCGGATCAATTTCAATAATAACCCCTCTAACATATGACTTGAAGGAGTCTGCTGCAATACCATGTATATTGTTGTAAAACTCTTGCACCATTGACCCATATGTGGTAGGGTCAAGAACATACAAGGAAGCCCATTCTCTTTCCAACAGCCACCGACTGAAATCAATCTCGATTTTGGCTAGATGCACTGGACGTTCCACTATGACTTGCTTCTTTGAAAATACATTTATAAACGAATTTTCCTTGAACATACTTTGAAATCGATCCTCATCAAAGGTGGGTGCAGAGGAGGAGCTACCCCGATGGCATGTTTTCTTACGAGGATGAGAGACTTTTGGGGCCATGTTGTCTTTGAGACAATCTAACAAACACCTGGGGTGCATTGTACAAAGACATATATCCAACATGCATTTTAGAAAATGAGACATCCAAAATTGGAAGTACAATACCAATAGCATGTACATTAAGACTA
Source organism: Camphora micrantha (assembly GCA_003546025.1). Taxonomy (NCBI): domain Eukaryota; kingdom Viridiplantae; phylum Streptophyta; class Magnoliopsida; order Laurales; family Lauraceae; genus Camphora; species Camphora micrantha. The sequence goes on along the minus strand of QPKB01000010.1, from coordinate 4,832,347 downwards.
GAAAATCATTGCCACAACCAAGACATATTCAAGCAACCATAACCAACAAGACAATCTCCAATTACCCAATCTTCCTTCCAAAACCAAAGATAAACACTTGGAATGAAATAGAAAAAGGAAAAGAGAAGAGGAGGAAGAAAAATTACCTTAGGAAGAGCAAAGAACCCTGATGGAGAAGCCCTAGAGTGAGAAGGAAGAACTCGGTTTTTAGGGCAGAGAAACATAGAGAATAGAACAAAGAATGAAAAAGAAAAACGGGCGCAGGGGATATATAAACACGTTGTCCGATCGATCGGACCAGTTTGGCCTTTTTTGTATGCATAAAACATATTGGCTAAGAGTTCATTTTTCAATAAATCACTTTTTCAAAAATTCTGCTGAACTCTGCTCAGGCCAGTGTAGCCGGTCGACCGCGCCTCCCATGAGGTCGACCGCGTACACTAGAAACAGGTTCTGAAAAATCCAGGGATTTTCTGTCAGAACCTGTGTGGCCGGTCGACCGCGCATATAGCCGTTGGGCTTATAGCCGTTGGGCCAACTAGCCGTTGGGCTGTTTTTTGTATAAAAACCCATTCTTTTCTTTTCTTTCCAAGGGCTGTTGGGTTGCAATTTTTGAACCATTTTGAAGCCTAAAGAAGAGAAACAAGCTAGGATTGCTAGAGGCTATTTGGAAATCAAATGTTTGAGATTTAAAGAAGTTTTACAAATCAAGCTAGCCAATGGTTTTAAAAAGTTTCAAATCATTTTTGGCCTTTTATGTTTCATGATTTTAAAAGCACTTAGATTGAATTAAAATCATGTTTCCAAGCTTGGTTTAATGGCCCAAAAGTCCCCACAAGAAATTACTTTAAAAAATACATTTTTGGGAAAACGGTTTTTCGGTTAGCTTGTGTCATGAACAGTAAATTCACTGTTCAGAGATCACAACAGTCTTTAACAAGACTAATATTCTCGTGATGAGGCTACCTCCTCCACAACAAGTGAACCCCATTGCAGAAGGAGATGCGGAGATAGAGGCTGCAGACGTAGCAGTTACAGATCTTTGATGTTTTGAATCTATATAATTATCTATTATCCTAGTTTCATTCAAACACAGCATAAACAAACCCATGCCAGAAAATAGACTTTGCAGAAATAAAAATGTTGCATTCATTTGTCTCAATGTTTTACAAAAACTTGAGACGTTTAGCCTCTTCATTCAAATGCTTCTGCCTTTCATAGCTCTGCATGCAATCCCTGTCCAAAGGATTAGGCAATCGAACCGAAGAGGTAAGCAAGGATCTTAAATCCTTATTCTGTTGCTTTAACTCTGCTATCTTTCTGTTAGACTCAAAAAGGAGACGTTGCAGTACATCGTTCTCCTCAATAAGCCTCTCCGTATTGTGCTTGGTCTGCAACCGCTCGGAAAATGCGACAATGGTTGCTGAGTATTGAGTTCCGAGACTCACAAGCTCATAAATGGCATCCTGATCCGATTTTTTAGCCACTTCTGGAATGCTAAAAGGAAATCGATGAGCCATTGAAATTTTGTGAAAAAAAAAAAAAAAGAAGGCTGATGGATTTCAGAAACGAGAAGAAGAATTGATACAAATGAGATAGAGCTAAGCCTGCTCTTATAGAGATGAAATCTGAGCAAGACAAGCATTCGTATCTGCAAATCCTTCTTGGTTCAGTTTAAAAACTATTTCCAGTAAGATATACGGCGGGCTGTCTCTACTTTTCTCGTAATCGATGAATCGGTGCTATTTTTAACTCCGCCAGATCTCGGATTTGAATCTCCTTTGCAGGTTCTGTCGGTCACGGGTGTTAGAGTGCAGAAGCTTGGGCTTGGGCTTAGTGTACATGGGTTGGGTTGACCTATTAGGTCGAATTGACCTGTTGGGTTTTCTTTGTGCATTGCTTATTATACAGATGCTACTGAAAGGTATTCCTTTTCTCATGTATACAGGTTCCTTTGCAATTCAATGGCAAAGGGGGAGAGAATATCAGACTTAGGGGGAGAGAAGATCAAACAAAGGGGGAGTGAAGATCCTATCTTGGTATCAATCAAAGGGAGAGATTAAAGAAGATCAGATCTAACTAAGGGGGAGATCTGTCTAAGGATCTTAAAAGAATTCAGAGCGCTTAACAAAGCTTAGAGCATGGAGAAAGCTCTATTGAAGTAAGAGAAACCAAGGTTAAGCGACTCTCCAGAGACTTCAAGAACTGAAGACCTATAAGTGTTGTGATCGACTTAGTTGCCATCAAATTGCAAAGGGGGAGATTGTTAGGATTTTTGTATTGCTAATTTGATGGAAAGCGCTATCATCGTCAGTCATCTGATCACACACTCGTTCAGTTTAGACTGGACTTAGTAAACTGGACCTCAGACTTGAAAATGCTATTGATTTTCAAAAACTACATCCTGCATGTTTTTAGAACTCAAATTGTGCATGATTTTGAAAAATCAAGTTTGGAATCGAGGTTCTTGTTTTGCATACAAACTCCTTTTTTAGAATCTTTTTTGTATGCATAAAACATATTGGCTAAGAGTTCATTTTTCAATAAATCACTTTTTCAAAAATTCTGCTGAACTCTGCTCAGGCCAGTGTAGCCGGTCGACCGCGCCTCCCATGAGGTCGACCGCGTACACTAGAAACAGGTTCTGAAAAATCCAGGGATTTTCTGTCAGATCCTGTGTGGCCGGTCGACCGCGCAGAAGGGCCGGTCGACCGCGCATATAGCCGTTGGGCTTATAGCCGTTGGGCCAACTAGCCGTTGGGCTGTTTTTTGTATAAAAACCCATTCTTTTCTTTTCTTTCCAAGGGCTGTTGGGTTGCAATTTTTGAACCATTTTGAAGCCTAAAGAAGAGAAACAAGATAGGATTGCTAGAGGCTATTTGGAAATCAAATGTTTGAGATTTAAAGAAGTTTTACAAATCAAGCTAGCCAATGGTTTTAAAAAGTTTCAAATCATTTTTGGCCTTTTATGTTTCATGATTTTAAAAGCACTTAGATTGAATTAAAATCATGTTTCCAAGCTTGGTTTAATGGCCCAAAAGTTCCCACAAGAAATTACTTTAAAAAATACATTTTTAGGAAAACGGTTTTTCGGTTAGCTTGTGTCATGAACAGTAAATTCACTGTTCACTGTTCACTGTTCATGACCGTTTGAAACAGTAACACTGTTCATGACCGTTTGAACAGTAACACTGTTCATGACCGTTTGAACAGTAACACTGTTCACTAGCCGTTGGGAATTTTTTTGGTATAAAAAGAAGCTCATTCCCATAGAAATTTGGTGGAAAAAAGAGGCTCTCCTTGAAATGTTTTGAGGCCAAACAAAGGGGAATGAGCTAAGGAAGGTTAAGGGACATTTGGAAAGCTAAAGCTTGGATTAATGAAGTTAAATCTCTAAGTAAGTTTTACTTTTTATTATCATATGTTATATGCTTTGTTTAAATTATTGGTAAATGATTTTTAGCATGATAACTATGATGTGTTGAATCCATTCTTCTCTTGATCTTTGATTTAAGTTGGATTGGATTCTTCACCCTTGATTTCAAACCAAGTTTATTTTAAAACTTTATAAAACATGTTTTGTCAAATCCTTTGATTTCTTTTATAACATGTTTCATTTACTTGGTTGAATCATTATGCTGTTTTCATTCTTTTAAACCTTAGTTAATCTTTTGTATTTGAAAACAACATTGCACATGCATCACATGTTTAGATATAATTAATTTCATACAACTTGTAAGCTTTTGATTTTCATATCATCAACAAGTTAGTATTTTATACATGTGATTTGCATTTCACTTCAATCAAATCTTTTGTGTGCCTTAAACTTTTAAATGCATTAAGCAAATATTGATTGGGCTTAATTTTAACTTGATTGAAGTTCTCACACACACACATCATGAACATACACCTTTGCATTCCATATAGTGTTTGTGTAAGTTAGATTTTCAACTTTCATATCCGCCTAATTAAGAGGCATATTAATTGAGCTTAAATTGTATCTCTTTGAGTGTTTGTGTAGACACTTCTTTGAGAAGAAATCCTTATCTTGTAAAGGTTATTGCTTAGCCTAAGAAAAGCATTGTGTAAAGGTTATTGCTTAGCCTAGAAAAGCATCTTGTATAGGTTGTTGTTTAGCCTAGAAAAACAACATTGTTAGGTTATTGCTTATCCTTGGAAAGCATATTGTAGAGGTTATTGCTTAGCCTTTTTCAAAAGCATAAATAGTGGAAATCCGGTGGGGTGTTGAGACACAAGCCGGTAGTGGATGTAGGCATTGAGGCCGAACCACTATAAATCATTGTGTTATGGTGAATGCTTTGTGGTGATTGTTTTGTTTAAGCTTCCGCATATTGTTTGTTAATCATCACATGTGACTAGTTAATTGTTAAGAAATTAAAATTAGCCATAATTAGTCATATAGTGTAGATCACCCTATTCACCCCCCCTCTAGGGTTAGGATCCCGGACTTTCAGAGTGGGGGTTTGGAAATAGATGATCCATCTCTAAAATTGTCCATATCAGAAATCTGTGTAGATCTCACCCAATAACTTAGTGTGAATCAGCTGTGATACCAATTGAAAATTCCTGGAGGGTCTAAAACACAACCCTGACAGAAAGTAAACTAAATCCCAGCACAGATATGAATATGGAAATTAAAAACCTAAGTTAATCAAGCAAACAATCACAAATATAGACACGAGATTTTTACGTGGAAAACCCTGGGTTGGGAAAAAACCACGGGACCTAGCACCTGTCCAAAAAGATCAAGCACTATGAAATCGAAGGTTACAAGATAAACTCACTCCCCTTTACAGTTGATCACAACCTAAGGACCAAAGCGATTCTTGCCGACGAACACGCCGTTCACCTTCTGCAGCACTTCAATCTCCACGCCTTAAGCAAGACGAATTGGATGGAACATAGATTGAAAATCTCTAGAGAACAAAGCTTCAGCACATGTCTTTGACACACAAACTCTCTGGAGGAAGATAATCTCTGTTAAGGTATTCTAGGGTTTTGATCTGAGCGAGGTGTTAGTTTATGAAGGGTTTAAACCCTTAAATAGGCTTCTGCACTCGTATGGGAAAGATCTGTTGTAATGGGATTGAAAGACCTGAGTTTTAGAAAGATGGAACTAAAAAATAGCTGAGACTCGCCGCTGGCCGATCGATCGGACTGTCAAATAACTGAGGCTTTTTCCGGGCCGATCGATCGGGCTGAAGGTCCGATCGATCGGACTGACTTTTAACTGGAAGCTTTTTATGGGCGATCGATCGGATTTGGCAAGCGATCGATCGGTCTGTCTTCTTGTTGAAAACACTCTGTATCTTGATGCTTTGGAGTTCTTCTTCAAACCAGGATGGTCCATCTAAGAAAAATAAATTACATTAAAATCCCCATGTTTTGTCCACCCAATGAATTAGCCAACACTCAAAAATACTAACATTTTTTAATTAAAGGCAAAATTTGTCTAAAATCTCCACCGAATGCAACAATTATTCCTCCAAATAATTTAGAGGCTGCAGTGGAATTAGACACATTGAGTATGTCACGTAGAGTTCTATCAACATCATCAAAGGCATGCTTATTCATCATTGGTGCTTCGTCCCATATAATCAAAGTTGTATTTCGAATAAGATCAGCCAAATTTGATTTTTTACTAATGGAGCAACATGATGTCTCATGAGGTTGTAGTAGGATTTTGAAGCATGAGTGTGCAGTGCGACCTCCTGGCAACAACAAAGACGCTATTCCTGATGATGCAACAGCCAAAATATTTTGCCATCACTTCTAAGCTTTGTAATAATTGTTTTCCACAAGTATGTCTTACCTGTTTCACCGCTGCCATTGACAAAGAAGATTTCGCCCTTTTTTTCTTGACATTATGTCATGATATTGTGAAATACTTTAGATTGTCCCTAATTTAGTTTTGTATATAAGATATCAAACTCAGAGATAAGTTCTTTAGTATTGTAGGATATTTCTTCTTGGAGTAGCCTATTTGAGATGCAATCGGCGTCTTCATAGCGAGGAAATGCCATATTTTTTAATTCCTTCAATGATCTTCCATTCTTATTTAAGATGGTTTCGATTTTAATAAGTGCATGATTTTGAATTTCAAATATAGAAAATTTTGAATACATTGTGCATCCTTGTCTCTCTAGTGTCATTGCTATATCTTCAAAAAGTGATTGGCAATTTTTTTGCTATAAATGTATTGGATTTGTAACCTCACAAAACATCAGTATTTTTGCAAACATGTTCCTTAATTGATGTCCTGTAGCCCAAGTTGATGCTTCGTAAATCGCATTGTCCCACTCATTGTCATCATCAAGTAATCCAAGTTCCGAGCATGCCAGTTTAAATGAATCATGCACAGTACCGTTGACTGTCCTTAGATCTTTATAGCTTTGAGCGTCACATATAATATGTAGAGCATTCTCAAATAGTACCTTTCACCTGTATTAGGTGGAGCATAATATAATCTCCCAATGCATTTCCGACACTTTCTTTTTTACCATATCTTTTCATTACTTTTCCAAGTGTAATTCATTGGAAAGTCAACATATCTATGACTTCTGGCTTCTGGATCTTGGCGATATGTTGTAAACCACTCTGTGAACATTGTTTTATTCACTCTTGGTCCATTTAAAACAAATGATAGATTGTCGTTATCACTGAAAACAACAACTTGTTGACTTTCGAAATGGTATTGTAGGCGTTCAACAGTAGGAATTCTATGGTGCATTCTGAATTCAAATATTCTCCAGCACAATTCTGGCGCCGAAAGATAACGACAATCAAAGTATTGTTTTATTTCATCAATTTCTTTATATCTCAATGTACCAGATGCATCTCTTGATTGACCACTTTCTTCAATAATGATAGTTGCTCGATCCGGTCTTTTATGTATATATTTATACAAATACTTTATCACTCATATCTGGCTGCAAATTTCAACATTTATGTGTGCATTATATTTTCTTGATAGATATGGGTTATATGGAATGACCCATCTATTGTCTAGCATAACACCACCTATGTGAATAGTTCTTCCACCATCTCTTCTCCTGTAAGTTGGATAACCATAATTATCAAGTGATGTACGCTCGTTGAAACGCTTGGGGTATTTTTTGCTACATTTTCTATCTTCTATACACACACATTTTGGATTTAGAGGTCCACATAGACCATGGATCATGCACCTCTAAATCGTGTCATATAACTCTGCTTCTTCATTTCTATCAGGTATTTCTGCGGAAACAACATTATCTATGTCTTCAGTGCTCAATATCTTGTGATTTTGATCCAATGTTATTAATATATGTGCATGTGGAAGCCCTCTTTTTTTTTAAATTCGATAGCATATATATCTGCAAAATAAGAAAATTTTTCTAAGTATCAGAAATTGTAAACAATGAATATTGAAATTGAATCATGATAAGGGGAATAAAGTTTTACCTACAATAACTTTGCCAAAAACCTTTCCTTTTTTTTTTTTTTTTTTACCTCTTCCATCAATTCAGTGAGCTTTATAAGAAAGACCCTTGCAATCATGTCAGGACGATCTTCAAATTTTTGTCCTGGAATTAAGTCTATAAAATGTTGGATCTCTATCCATCTTGGGTTACTTATAAATGTTAAAAATATATCGGGACACCCTACCCATCGACATATAGCCATTGCATCTTGATATTGTTGGATCATGTAACGTGGACTGCCCATGAAGGAATAAGGTAGTATATATCATTGACCAATTGCTAATGTTGTAATGTCTCCTTGAACAACTTCATCTTCAATACCTTTTGTAAAAATCAAGTCTAAATGTACCTTGATTGGCTCTTATATAGGAAGCTCTATTCTGTTCAATACATGCAAATGCATCAACAATAAACTAATGGAGAAGTTTTCCAGATGATAAGAGTGTCTTTCCTTCCTCATGTCTTTGTTATAGTCTCTAACAGTAGTATTCTCTCATTGAGACTTTAGAATTTGATGATATTGTTGACATTGAATAAGATATATTTGGATGCCACCCATCCTCTCCATAAGGAAAAAAGCAATGGGTATTGTAGTGGCATATAACTTGGATGAAGTTTACTTATTCTTTGTAAAAGCCCTGAGACGCTTTCTAAGATGATATCTCTATTGGAATGGCTTGTAGATTCTTCATCAAATATTAATGCAGCTACCTCATCCACTGATGGACGATTATATCATCTTGCATCTTTAGATCTATCAGAAAGTATTCTTGTTGATATATTTCGTGGAAGCTCTCCTTGAAATTTCTCCTTCAATGATCTGAATTTTTGTACGTATGGATTTACTTCATCTAGAACTCCTTTTAGCCCTTCTATAATAGACTCATCCAAAGTTACTTCATGTGTACCATCTGCCAAGGCTACTCTCCTGTTTCTAAGCTCATGAGCTGTGTCATGTATATATAGTTGGGCAAACTTTGGCTGTTCATCATTTAATGGTAACAGAGATCCAATTCTATGATGTGTCTGACCATGTATACGAAATGCAAAAGGACCGCCTCCACTTAAAATGCTGTTATCAATTTTTGCTCACAACGATGTGAATGAGAATGCATTATTATATGTTCTAATTGATCTTTTAAATTTGGAGGCATTTCTACATCTGAAATCTTCCATGAGTGATCTCAGGTACAATGGAGGATGCTGCAACATAGGTAAAATAATTGTTCCATCCTGACAACATCTGTTAAATATATAGTATGGATCAGTTGCCCTTCTTTTATTCCCCTCTTGTTCCCACATTATTGCTCCACACTTTCGACAAGTTTCATTTGGAAACCCAAAGTCTCTTCTACCATCAGTACGACCTAAGTCAAAAGAATAGAAATAATTACTTGGATGATGACGTTATATATAGAAAAAAGGAAAAAAATTCACTAACGCAAAAGTACATTACATATTTCTTTGAGATGGGGATTGATATCTTAATGCACGTAAGTCTTGAAGCTTCATTATTCTTTGTCCTCTAGCAATCTTGCAAATATTACGTTGACTATGAACTGAAGATTGATTTTGATGAATTGCACCATCATTATAGTATCCACCTCCATCTTATGCTCCGTGTTCTTGACCTTTTTTTAAATGAGAATTTCATTAAGCGTACAGTATGCTATTTCTAACATGTTTATTATAATTTAATGAGTAGACTATTCGTTATTATTACCTGTGGGGTTTTCTACATAGCCTACAATCGCGGACAAAGATCAAGATCTTGAATTGGATGTTGTCGTCACTACAGAATGAGCCTTCATTAAACGACGATATCTTATTGATAATAGTCTTCTTTGCCAAGCTATTGTTGATTAATGTTTAGTGCCTAGATGTGAATATAAATTAATATATTTGCTATGTATATATATAAGAGTTAAAATATATATAACAAAAAAATTGTTAAGTATACAAGATGTGTTCATACCATCATATCGATTTAACCGCTTTAGTTGCAAGGATAGTGTGTGTTGTAACCTTGCAATTTTGCATATATTTACATCCTTTTGAAGTACCATACTTGCTTCATGTTAATGAAAAAGTATATTTATTTCGGTTAGCAAAGGAAACTATATAAAATATGTAACTACAATAAAAGATACAAGAATTGGACAGCTATTATAAATGCACTTTCTATGATATACATTCAACAATTGTGTAGGTGAAAAAGGAAAAATATATAGAATTATAAAGCATACTTGATTTGTGAAACAATTGAATTGTAAAGCTCAAGATCTGTAAAGTTACCTAATTTGAGAAACATTTGTGAAACAGAGATAATGATGACTTGGGATACCAAGTGTTTTGACATCGTAGTGATACCAATGGTCCATGGAGGGGAAAGATCTTTCATGATGAAGAAAAAGTCAGGGAGTCTGATGTTGCAAACACTTAGTTAGGTGTGACATTTTCTAATCTACAGCTTGCTTTTTAATGTAGAGTCTTAGGATGATGAATGAAAACCACTCTTCTTATTATGGTAGTTGAATATCATGTAGTACCACGTCCAAGGGAAAGTTTATCTCACAAAACCACACCTAATATTATGTGATACTTGCACCTAATCCTTGCAAACAACTTATCTTCCCTTCAACTTTAGTCCCTATCTCTAATAATATCCCTCTAATACTACCAAAAATAATTAAGGATTAGTAAAGTGGCTGCAGTTGTACGATACATGGTTTCGATCTACCCTTGTATATATTTTAACTGAAAGTTATCTGGACCTATTGTCTTTAGTTTTAACCATCTTAAGAATGAAAGGGACAGAAGGGGCAAATATCATTTTTTCGAATGTAACAGTTTTAGTCCTAAGTGCTAGGGGATAGAAAAAGGAGGTACTATTGTTGCATTAAGTACATGTAAAACACTTGATAAGCTTAATGTAATTTGATCTCAAATGCAAAACATGTCTTGTGTATGCCAACACTCCTACCATAAGCCTCACTTTAAGGTGAAATTTGGGCCAATGAGACATGAATTGGTAGTGTTTTTTAGTGGTTTGAGGTATTAGGGGGCAATCAAAACATATCAGGAGACGCATTAGGGAGCGATAATAATCTCCTTAAGCGACGTCCTGCAAGAAGCTCCACCTAGGAAATCCTGTTTGGTCCACCTAGATTGATGCCAATTAGAGGGAGTAGAGGTGGGATGCCCTCTTCATGGATGTCAGGTTGCAAAAATTTGACCCATCTGAATTCCTTTTGAAATCTTAGCAATTAGTTGGTTTTGAGCGGTAGCTCACTTATAGCTGCAGAAGGAATACACAGCAAGCTTAGAAATAGGTCAAAGAATCCATGGCTGCAATATTACTAACTTGAATTGGCTGTTATCGGCAGAGAAAACTATTATCAGTTTTTCTCCCTATTTGGGTCTAGTTTTTTTGAAAATTGATCTCTGTTAAATGCATTCATAAGATTTTCCACGGCAGCATTGATGGATCCGGATCTGGTGTAGAGGAAGAAGGAGATGGGGAAGAAGAAGAAGAAAGAGAAGGAAGTAAAGAGAGGAAAAGAAGAGAAAGGGAAGTAGGTCAAGGAAAAGGAAAAGGACTTCAAACTGTATTTCCCTTTACAATACCCAAACAATTCTCCTCTTGCATTCAATGAAATTAACCCCAAAAGAATAATTCAAAATATTGCTACATTGCGCAAATTCTTCTTATCTTCTTTATATTACTCAGATAGCAAACATAGAAAACACTAAGCAACGAAATGCGGAAAAAAAATCATCTACTCCAATATTCCAACAACTATTTAAGCAAACCATCATTAACATAAAAAAATAGAAGCACATGAGCAGGAATGGCCATCCAGAAGCACCTTAGATGAAGTTCGTCTCTTGCATGGATCGTTCTCGTTGCATTGACGAAACTAGATCCGAAGATAAATAAAATATAAAGTTGCAAGAAAAATAACTTGAAGCAGAGATGTGCTGGACGGAGATGAGGGAGAACTAAAATGGGCAGAGATGCAATGTCAATGGAAACAGCAAGAGTTGAGGCAGCAGAAGATTTTCCACGGCAGCATTATAAATAATGGGAGATACTCCTATGAGAGATAAATTCCCACTACACCATAACAACATTTCAAAAAATAAATTCAACATGAAACCCAAGAAAATTTTAAAAAAGCATAAAAAAGAATAAAAAAGAAATAAGTAATTACGTTGGAAAGTGAGTTCCTCCTTATCTACATATATAACATTGTTTGAAATACTGTTCTTGTGTGGCTTTGCAAAACTCAAAACATCAAATTCCCACTCTTAAGTCCAAACAAATTTTGTGTGAAAAATTGCATGTTTCCGTATGTGCTATTCAAATTCCCTCCTGCTACAGGTATACTGTATGGGAGTTTTGTTAGACAATGTACTACTGTATCGTTTATTCATTTATCTTATACATTACCAGTGTACATTTAACTAATCCTTTCGCAAAACCATCCCTAACTAAACAATGCATCATCATCATCATCATCATCATCATCATCATCATCATCAATTCATCATCTTAGCCTCATCCCATTCTTCAGACAATGTATTATTACAAATTGGTTCCAACAATATGGAGATCCCTGGTTGACTTTTATGACACCAGGGGTGCAAGTCCGGGTGGTCGGTCACTGCACTCTGGCCCATTTAGCTATTATGCCAAAATAAAAGGTAGATCTAGTCAAGATCCAACCAATTCACAAAATCTACAAGCGTACAAGGGCTTTTGTGCCAACTATGTCAGGCTGGGTCGAGCATTTTAAGCTTACATAGAACGAAACCTCGCCTGTTAGAGTGGTAGGGCAAGAGGATAAGGCCTGGTTTACTCTACAACCATAATCACAATTTGGACTAGGCTCATGTCAGGCTCCAGTTGGGCAAGCCCCTGTGCACACCCTATGTAGATTGGAACTTGATCTCATTTAGATTATGTCGTAACACATTTTACCTCAACTCAAGTGGAACTGTAAATTGAGTTGGGCCCACCCCTATGCCCAGAAAATAGAATTTATAAAACAAAACAAATAGAAAATGAATGGAAAAGTACCAAACTGTTAAACCACCAAATTGTTTAAATGGGTTTATGCATACAGGTGGGCCCTAAACCAACCCATTTAAATAGGTCAGGTGGTTGTGTGGGCTGACCTTAACTAACCCGTTTTGATTGGGGGTCAGGTTCTCTTAACCCATGATTGACCCGTACGTATTGTTGTTCTATTATGAGGTCAAGTGTAGGATGAGAGATTTTAGGAAGTATTAGAATAGTGAGAGAGATTTTAGGGGATGTAAACCCTTAGAATAAGGAGAGAGATTTTAGGGGATGCAGATCTCTTATCTCTAAATGAAGAGAGCAAGAGAGTTTTTAGGCTTCGATGAAGGGGAGAGATTTTAAGAGAATGAGAAAGGAACCAAGCAAGGCCCCACTTGAAAAGCAAAGGCTCCCTCACTATTTTCAAAGTGATTTTTCTTAAAAGAGAATAATTGGGTGCTTAGCTCGGGCCCTAAAAATATAACTAAATTCTTACTTCAAATTGTAGTTCATTTGTTTGGTTAGGGAAAAAAACTAAAATTATTTAGGCTTTATAGCAAGCTTAACTAAAAAAAAATATAATAAAATCTAATAAGGATAAATGCTGATTCTATTTTTAGGAAATTGAAGGGACCCACCACTGACCCATTAGATCTCAATTGGTGAAATGTGGACCTACTGATGAGATCATACCCAATCAAAGACAAATGAACTCTGTTTCTTCTTTTTTTTTTTTTTTCTCCCTCTTCTTATTGCTGGTTTAATAATATGTGGGGCCCATTGAGGGTATTTGAAGAATCCAAATTTGGAGATCATAAAAAATAAAAAGGAAATTAAAGACAATAAAAACAGAAATAATAATAATAAACAAAAACAACCAAAAAAATCTGCAAGAAAAAATATCATTATCTTTTCATAACCATATAAAAACAACCAAATAATTTCAAATCATCAAATAAGCTGCATACATGTAAGTCACTCTCCAACTTCTAAGTTTGAATCACCAATGGAAATGTTAAACATTCATGCTACATAGATTCCATATAAGTAGAACAGATTGCTTGCCGAAATTATAAAACACAACTCATGAATTGGGCCAAAAATACACTAGTCCTGTTATTTTCAAAATCCAAAAGATAAGCATGTCCCAAACAGTTTTAAAGACAATAACAGATGGATTAGGTTCCATTTTGGGTGGATTTGAACAGTGAATTGAATGAAATCTTTCCACCCAAATCCCAAAATAAACCTTAATCGCAATATAGGAAGAAGAAACACAAACGCGATGCTATTGAAGTGAGGTGAAAGAAAGGCCCAGATTCGAAAACCATGTCTAAACATGTCTAAACAACAGCGTGAACAAAATTGAAAAGGGAAGACAACCCCAAAAATTGACATACCCAAAAGTCTTCTCCTTTGCAAAAGCCCTTATCAGAAAACTCTCTAAACATGAAAACCCACCATTAAGCAATATTTCTCAAAACCCAATCAGAAAGCATCATAACAACACAAATCATGAAAAACCCACGTCCAAAATCTAACAACAGATTGAAAAACAAATACCCATTGCCTCAAACAGATCAAGAAAAGGAAAAAAAAAAGCCTCGCCCTCAAGCTTGTCCGCATCAGTGGCATTAAACCCAGAATCCATATAGTGAAAGGGGCGGGAGCGGAAAGGGAAGCACCCAAGAATCAAGAAAAGAAGACATCGAAAGGAGAAAGCTTAGGTGATTCTTCTAAGCCCAGTTGCGAAAAATTGTGGGTCCACTGCCAATACAAATCAAATCCATCGTGTACGTGCTTTCGTTGAGTGATTTGATATGTTAGAACAAAGAAGATGAAGAAGAGAGATCCAAAAGAAAACGGCAGAGAGAAGAGAGTGTGTTTTGAACTGGTAGAGCCTGGGTCGTATGGTGTGCTGCCTAGATCGTATGGTGTGCTGGATGATGGGCAGAGGAGTTCTGCGTAGGGGAAGATTGGAGGGGACGGAGAGTTAGCGTGAGATGATGAGGAGGGAGGACTTTAGGAGATTTGAGTGTATTGAGAAGGGAGAGATTTTAGGAGATTTGAGTAGATTGAAAAGGGAGAGATTTTAAGAGATTTGAGTCGAGTGAGAAGGGGAGATTGAGAAGGCCCAACGTGAAGGCATCCCTCCCTTCTTTCTTTCTTTTGTATTTCTCTGGAAGGAGAGAATTGTCAGGGGTGAGGTGGCACCCCTCACAGCCCACCTTCCCCTTTGCTTTAATATATATAATTGGTATAATTATCTTGCTTTTGGCAAATCATAGAATATTAGAAAAACTAAAAGATCACAAAAGCAATATAAAGTTTATAGAAAAATGAGATTTAGAGGACATAGGATACACTGCATGGGCGCCTAAGAGCATCTTCAAGAAACACTTCAAATTTGGATATGTATTTTTCAAAATAAAGGTTTATGTGGGACAAAAAGACAAATGTCAATTTGACATCTCACTTGGGCAACTCCCAAAGAGATGTCAAATAATTATTTTATTATTTTTTTCATTTCAAGTTTGGCATTTACTTGTACCAACTTCAAATGCATTTACCCTCATCACCGTTATTTTATTTCAAAGAAAGAAAAGGCATCTCACTTTATGGTATGCCAAATGTGGCATACCAACACAACCTTCAAATGCCATATGGGATTTGACCATTCTCTTGGAGGCAAAACCATATGGCAATTATTGTTGTTGGGGCTTGAGTTGGATAAATAAAACCTTTGTTCAAGATGCTCTATGTCATCCGGATTCGGTTTCCTTCATTCTCCTTAGTTTAATTGAAACTGCTAATTTAGCTAGTGTTAGAGTTATTTTCTCGATCCTTGTTATCACATTATTATCATCTTCATAAAATATTAAAAACACAAAAATACCAAAAGCTATTAAAAAAACATAAAAATCCAATTATTAAAATCCCCTAGAGATTAATAATTTCAATTTCATATATTTCATTTATGTTATAATTAGCATATTATAAATGCAAAAATACCAAAAACAACAAAATAATAAAAGTTATTAAAAGGGACAAATAGAGGTAGGTTACCTGGTGGTTGCATCCATAATTTAAAATCGTGATATCGGTTGCAGTATCAGCCCAACCCAAAAGCTGATTTGGTATCAATATTGGTTACAGTTTACGGCCGTTGAGGCGTGAATATTTTTTTTTACCCCCAAAAAGTCTAAAAAATATGTAAAAATCCGGAATGCTGTAAAATGCTAGGAAATAATATATTTTTTCATCAATAAAAACTATAAATCAAAATATCGAGCCCTATAAGTCATACAATCCAATATCACAGTTTTAATTCTAATTGCTAAATATATCAATTTTTAATATTTTAATCTATGTGTCTGTCCTTATAATTTTAAATTCATTAATGTAACCATTCTAAAACCCAAACCATTAAAAATAACTTTCGCCAGCTATATTGGATTTGTAAAGAAAATTTATTAAAAGGGGCGTTGAGCAGTAATTCAATAGGTTATGCTACATGACTAGAAGCAAAAGTCCCATTGTTGAATTCAACACATTTAAACTTTTATTAATATTTTTATCAACATGTTTTGTAAGTTTATGAAATGGGTTAAACTTTCATTTGAATAAAACTTTGTGAGGTCCCATCGAGACCAAAGCATTTACTTTTGAGTAGTGGGGCCCATTTACAAAAAAACTTAGACAACTCGGAGGAACTCTCCTCCTCTTGTTTGGACTTTAGACAAATTTCATTTTAATTAGCAGAAGTGGTATGATTTGATTTTTTTTTAAATTGATTAAATACTGGTCAATTCAACAGTGGGCCAATTTCCTATTATATTGAAATTAATCTAGGGAGAATATGATTGAGAGCTAATAATTTTGAGCCGTTTAGATTTTCTACGGGTGGACTCCATTGTAGGGTCCACAGAGTGGCGTGTAACCGATTTATATCTATGTATGTACCTACAAAAAGAGGAGATTTGAAAAGCCTTTTATTTTAATCTTATCGTTTCAGCTGACACAGTGACACCAGTACTTATCGATGGCCGATATTTTAAATCATTTGCAATTATGTGATTTAGTTATCATAAAAATCATCAGAAATATTAAATTAATCAATCTCAACCACTAAAACATATACAAAAGACTAATCAATAGAGACATCAAACCATAACTAGATTAGAGGAAAACAAAATGAAAATAAACATGGAAGAAAATCAAGAAAAAACCAATATTGGATAACCTGCTCAGGTGCCTATATCAACTTGCTCCTAAAAATCACAAAGTTCATTAAAATTAAAACTTAATAATTAATAATTAAAATATTGAACTTTAGTTAGCAATAGTATATTACTTATAGTAAGGCATTTAAAAATATAACTTTAATCAAAATAAAATAGAACACAAACCAATAAGAATCACTGAACAAACAAATAGAATACCCCTATTGGGCGCCTACGTTATCTAGAACACCAAAATAAACACAAACCAATAAGAATCACTGAACAAACAAATAGGATACCCCTATTGGGCGCCTATGTTATCTAGAACACCAAAATAATTAAGATAATCTATACAAACCAAAAACTCTAATAAAAGAAAACTTAACAGTATAGAAACAACAAACAACCTAAGAGAATATAAAACATGGATAAACGAAACCACAAGGATAAAATAAAAAAAAGCAATATAAAAGAATTCCCAAATAAGACTGTAAGACCTGACCCTAATTTATTATTATTAGTATTAATCAATTATATATGGGTTGATTAACTATGTTTAAGAGCTTATTAGTTAGCTTGTGCGAATTAGAAGAGATTAGACCCGGTTTAGTACCTTAGAACGGCTGATTTGTAATTTCAAAAGTCTTTATGGGATTTTCCGTAATTGTGAAATTCTAGGCTTGTTAGGTAGATAATTTAATTTTAAGAAACTTTCGTGAATCAAGAGTTCCCTTTCGAGGCATTTTTGTAAATAATAGGAATCTGCCTAAAACAACCCCATCGTCGTGTTTCCTTTTTTGTTTTTCATTTATTTTCTCTATTGCTCTCATTCCTTCTCTGATTCTCTTTTGTTCTCATTCCAACCAAACTTAGAAGCTCAAGCCATTGCACCAACGACCAAGCCTTCTCTTCCTCTCGATGGATTTCTCCCTCAATCTCTATTTCCAGCCCCTTCATCATCTCTCACAGCTGTTGCAGTCTTCTTTTCCCTTTGCATGTAATTCTACTGTCTCTCCTAGTTGTTGCACTCTTCTTTTTCCTTTGCATGTAAGTCATCTCTCCTCATTTCTCTCTCTAGCTTAGTTCCCCTTAGTGTGAGACCCACCCTTGGTGGGCACTCATTTTGAATTTGAATACTATTAATTGTAGTAATAGTAGTACAAGTGTACAAGTTATTAGGATTTAGTAAGGGTAGATAGATAATTTCCTAAGTTTTAACCCATTTTATAGGAATTAGGACTTTTGTGTATTTTATAAGTTTTATAGGGTGTCAATTGTAATAGTATAGGGTTTTAGATGGTTGAGGCCCTTACTAGTAAATAAGACTTTATAGGAGGGGTTTTCCATGCTTGAGAACATTCTAGAACCTCTACCAAAAGACTCTTTTTGCCCATGTCCTTATCCTCATTTCTATTTTACACCAAAGGCCCTTTTGATAATTGTCCAAACCCTAGCATATATATAAGCTAACTATTGCAAATGAGATGGAATTAAA
This sequence comes from Camphora micrantha, assembly GCA_003546025.1. Lineage (NCBI taxonomy): Eukaryota > Viridiplantae > Streptophyta > Magnoliopsida > Laurales > Lauraceae > Camphora > Camphora micrantha. Next base: position 4,814,080 of record QPKB01000010.1, on the reverse strand, counting down.
TCCTAAGTCTACTCATCTCTCTCATTTGCCTCTCATTTTAGAAAACCCTAATTCCAAAACCCCAGCTATAAGGAGAAGAAGAGTTTATCCTCAATTTCAGCTATAACGCATCCCAAATCCCTTCTATCTTACTAAGTCTCTTCTTCCTCTATAAGAAAAGGTATTTCCCTTTCACTATAGCTCAATTCTCTAAGATTTTCTATTTTCTTTATATTTCCTTTCTAAGTCTTGGTTCTCTTGTGGATTGAGTATTAGGAGTTGTAGTTTGGTTTTGATTGGGTGTGAGAAGGCCATTAGAGGTTTGGATAGCTTGGATTGCTTCTTCTTGCTCATTACCTTAGAAAATTCGGATTTGAAGCAAGTGCAATATACTTACTTAGCATAGAATGTGTGTTTACTGTTTTTTATTCTAAAATTCTATTTATATGATGTTAGGATGCTTAGATTTACCTTTGAGCTTATCTTTATGGATTTTGGCCATTGACTATGGGTATTTTTCATTTGGAAGATCAATGGCCCAATTATTGTTAAATGGATGGTTATAGAAGTGTTTCTGTTGTTTTGGATGTTTATGGGATGTATGGAAGTGATTGGAGATGGGTTTGATGGAAATGGATTGAATAGGTGAAAATCCAGAATGTGGGTCTCTGGTTGCAGGTGCGTGTACCCGGTCGACCTGCCTGCAGTGGGGTCGATTGACTACACTAAAAATGGGAAAAATGCAGGTCTCAACTAATTTATGAGAAATCTTAGGTCTAGTGTGCTCGGTCGACCGAGTACACAGAAACTCAGGGTTTAGCTGAGAGTTGGATTTTCTCTTTAGTCTCAGAATCCAGTGTGCGCAAACGACCAGACCTTGTCCCAGGTCGACCGGCGACACTAAAATTTCAAAATTTCAAGTCCCAGTTGATTTCCTAGGAAATTTTGTAGAACCAGTGTATGCGGTCAACCGAATACACTGGGAACTCAGGGTCTGAGATTTTGCCTGCAATATGTTTGATCCAAGTAGACCTGTGTACTGGGTCGATTGGTTGGCCACTAGGTCGACCGGGTACACTGAAAATCACAGACTCCAAGCCAAATCTTAGTCCCTAGTCTCTCTGCAGCAGGCCGACCCGACCACAACCAGGTCGATTTGCCACACTGCAGATGACAAGTTTGGGTTCGAACTCTTTTTTGTGTTGTGATCTGATTCGGGACCCATTGACCATCCAAATAGACTTTCATTGATGTGCCAAGCATGAGTCAATGGTGTGGCTCAACCTTGACTCATGGGGCCTATTGAGTAGGGTCTAGGGGTTGGATTTGATATCGATTCAATCCTTAAATGTTGTTGAAGATGCACGTAACTTCAGGAGCACCAAACACAATATCCTTGGCATCTTAAACTTCATTTAGCGATCCAATTAATTGAAATGGACTTGGACCTAAATGTGGACCCTTAGGATTGGACTTTCGATATTTCCCCTTTGATTCTCTTACTTGGAGTTATTTCACTTTATTACATTACTGTCACTCTGGTGTCCTTATTGTCCATGTTAATTAAATGGAAAACGGAGGACCTAAACCTAGGTTTACCTAGTGGTGACCGGGTGATGTACATGGGGTGATTATTGCCCGTGTCTGAGGCTAGGCGGGCCCTTCTATGGCCTAAGTTGGGATGTGTGATACCCTAGATGGAGAGGTTGGTTTTGTCTGGACTTGTGGCTTATTATGGATGAGAATGGACTGATTGATATGTGATTGAGACTAGTGATCTCTCTTGGACTGTTTAGATTAAGGCCATAGCTTGATGGGCTTTTGTATGGATCCAATGATTAGACTTGGACTGTGTTCCATGATGTTGAACTTATATTTGGACCTCTTAGAGACTTGTTAGATCTCTGCTCGCGCAAGGCAAAGCCTAGACAGACACAGACCTGTATTTGTATTCATTTGAGTCGGCATTAGCATTCACTTAGTTGTCTTAAGCTCAACCTTTGGACTGATCATCACTGGTAGGAGCTATTATGAGTGTTGACTGATGAATGGGCTATCATGATGAGCTATATTTTAGATGGACTTGGTGATACTTGGTCCAGTCTTCTGAGTGATGAGTGTATTGAGATTGATGAGTGATTTGTGGGGTTCATTATTCCCCAGCACTGGTGAGATTTTCCCACCACGACTGTGTTCAGTATGGGAGGGCCCCGGCATAATATCCCGTTGTATCCAGCTTGTGTGAATGTGCCATGTTGTGTTAGATTAGATACCTTAATTATCCTGATTCTAAATGCTTATCTTGCTCAGTTGCTTAGCATTTGTATCTTTGATATTCTTATTGATCATATTATTGTCTCTATTCTTTCGATGCATACTTCTTATGTTACTTATATACTGTGACTTGCCAGACTTTTAGATTTGACCCATTCTTGGTGCTTAGGCTTCGACCTTGACTACAAGGGCGGTGCTCTCGCGCTCGTCTAGGCGCCCGTAGCTGGTGACTATGGATGGGGAACAGCCGACCAGGAGGTCGAGCTGGAGGATGGAGTGCCGGTACCGGGGGCTTGAGTGACCTTTCTTTTGGATTTGAGTGTTTTATGTTATGAGCAGGGAGGTAGTCTGATATGTTAAAACACTAGATAATCATACTTGGAGATTAGGCTGGACTTCAGCCCTGCTACATTTGATACATATTTATGATGCCTTATACTTCTGCTATTAACATTACAATTGCTTCCGCTTTACTCTTTACGCTTTTGCAAATTTCAACCATTGATTATATGTAGGTCAAAAATTTTTAAATTGGACCTCACTGTGGACCTACGATCTTGAAAGTTCTCAGATTTTCCGGGAAGTAGTGCGCCAACTTCGGGTACCTTGACGGTTTTCTCGGTATTCGGAATTTGGGGCGTTACACTTAGGATTCAAGTTTGAGTTGTGTCACGTATTCCAGGGCCCTATCAGATCTTGGGGCTCAACATTAATGCATCTCATAATCATATTTTTAAATAAATGAGCAATTAAGAATTTCTAAAAGAGATAACAAAGTGAAGCATAGTTTTATTAAAGTTGCAAAAGCACAATTGCTACACCTCTTGAAAGTCTAATACAACCTTGGGCCGTCTAGGGCCAGAACTAAAATATAATAAAGAAAACTAAACCAAAAGTCGTATCAGCTCTCCGCACATCACAAGCTATCAATAACAATGTCCTTAGTGCATCTCGCTAGCTAGCTTATGAACAGACCTGCATAAATGAAAGTCATTCTGCAATTGCAAGAACAACAATTAGCGGCCTATTGGCTGGCATCACTGAGAATATTTCGTTCTGAGAAAACTTGTTTGACACGCATTTGTGAGAGAGAAAATCTAGAGAGACAAAGAGGGAGAGAATGCTAGCCAACAAGTTTTTCTTCATTCGTTCTTGAGGGAAGAGAGATTTAGGAGATGAGATGAGGTCCTTAGCTTATAGATGGCTAGATGCTGATAGAGTTCTTACTTCTTGAAATTGGATGACTAAGATATAGAAAGAGAAACCTTTATCTCTAGCTTAGAAAGATAGAGATGGGAGGGAATTATAGTGAAATGAGAGGGAGAAAGTGCATGAAAGGTTTGGGAAGCTTGTAGTAGATTTCTTTTATAGGAATTGGTGGAATGGAGAATATCCAAGGTTAGGGATAAAACAAGGAATTTTGTTTAGGGGGGCCAAAGAAAAAAATCTTTAAACAAAATTATAAAATCTTGTAATAAAAAATACAATAATCAAGTTATTGAAGTTGTGCTCAACATTCTTTCATTAGGTTGAAATCATCAATTATTGTTTCAATATTGAATTTCTCTACAATCTCTTTTTAATATTTATAATTAAGTAATCAATAAGAAATTCATCTTCCATTCTATTGCGAAGTGCAGTTTTAACAATCTTTATAGCTGAGAATGCACGTTTTATTGTTGCTGTTGAAACTGGAAGAGTTAATATAAGACATATCAATCGATATATGAGAGGATAGATGTCCAACTTTCCCGTTTCTACTAATCCATTGCAAAGTTCAGCTATGGTCTTCATTTCCTTCAAATATGGATGGTGAGGTACATCACACTCATAATGTTGTAGTTGGAACTTCAAATGGATTTTTTCTTGATCATTAAAATCTTGAGGATAAAATTGATTCACAAGATTACAAATATCATCAATCTTGAATGACATGTAACCATTCCTTGGATCCAAGGCAAAACTAAGAATGAGAAGTTGCATAGTGCGCTCATTAAACTTTTTATTTAACTCTTGTAATTGAGAGTCTACTACAGCAGTAAAGACATCCACTCAATAATGATGCTCTATTGTAATTGGATATTGTTGATAGCGAACTCGACCTCTACCTACACTATATCGAGCATCCATATCAGGAATATGTATGTCATGTTCTTTGCAGAACAACAATACTTTATCAAGTAATTTATTCCAGCCGCTTCCCCTCAATTCTTGAATGGTCGCTTTTGTAGTAGAGACTAAGCGCATAGCATTTAAAATATCTTGAGATTTGAGTTGTAAAGCTTGGCACAAATCATTAGTTACTACTAATATTTCTTTCATAAGATGCAAATTAAAGACATACTTAAAAGACGTTATCGTATCATAAGCTGAGTCTGCATCCCCACATTGAGCATATGTAGATCCATCATCAATGATATTCTTAAGAATCGAACATGTTGCATTATACATATTTAATAAGCTGCAAAAAGAGTTATAATGAGAACTCCAATGAGTATCGCCTGGCCCTTGCAAAGTGCCAATTTGATTAAGCCCTTTACCAGTTTCAACTTTATCAATGGCAATCATATATTTAAGTTCAGCAGCTTGAGCAGCTTGTAACTCATCATGACGCTTGCAAGATGCACCAACAATATTGATGATAAAATTTAGTTTTGAGATAAACTGGTGGATAGGAATAACACCACTGGAAGCCACAACCAAAGTCAACTGGGGACGATGAGCTAAACAATGAACATAGTATGCATATGAGCAATCATTCAAAAATAAAGCCGCAACCCATTCCATACACCGCGCATGTTACTTGCACCATCATATCCTTGCCCCCGAATATCTTGAATGCTTAGATTATAACGAGAAAGGACCGCTGATATCTCTTTTTTGAGAGTTTGTGATGTTGCATTTTTAACATGAACAAGACCAAAAAATCTCTTACGTATAAAACCTTTTTTGTCAACAAATCTTAAAACGAAAGCCATTTGCTCTCTCTTAGATTAATCTCGAGATTCGTTCACAATAATACAAAATTTTGCATCACTAATTTCCTCTCGAATTGCATTTCAAACTTTCTTTGAAAAATATGTAAGATATCCTTTTAGATTTTAGGAGAAGTATATGTAGTATTTCTAGGGGCTTTATCTAACATAACATATGTAACTTTTTCATTATAGGATGCCATAATTTTAATCATTTCAATGAAATTACCATGGTTCTTAGAGTCTGAATGTTCATTGTGACCTAGCTTCTAAAAGCACACGCTTGAAAAGTAAGCCATCGAACAATATCTATAGAGGTCTTCAGTTGCAATTTGTTGTTTGCAACTTGGGTTGAAGACTGTGTATGAAGTGCATTCTCGATATGTTGTAATTGATTCATAAATCTCTATAAGATTGTTCATATGCATTATGTGGTGAGTTTGGATCTTTTCCTATATGACTTAAGAAAGCACACTTTTTTCCATCATTGACTTTCTTCCAGTTACGAAATTCTTCAACAGTAAACGCACTTGCTCCAAAATGCCCAAATGTCTTTTTATTAAAGAGAAAACATGGAAGACAAAATGCTGCATCTTTCACAGGAGAATACTCTAACCAAGAAGGAAACATTCTAAACCAGGAAGATTGAAATCGTCGTGGATGTTTTTCTGATCCAGAAAGTGGATAAACAGAAAGAATATGTTGATAAGGCCCAACTTTGATGTAAGCACGTCTAATTTCATCTTGTTGATCAACAGAATATTCCCAAATTTGATGGCGCAATCCTGTATCACGCTCCAAAGAAGCAATATTAATTTCTGAAAATTCAACTCTTGGAGATTTTGAAGGGCGTGAACTTTGTGGTTCATGAGATAAATCATTGGTACTATCCTCTAAATCTTAAGCATTTTTCCTTTAAAAAAATGAATCAATAGTTGATAATCTAACCATGGTTAGGACTCCTATAAAAAAATTAGAAATTAAAATTATATAAAAAATTTATAAAATTATTATTAACTACAGTAAATGAAAAAAAATAAATAGAACTCAACTCATTACTATAAAATAAAGAAAACACAATAATGCATAAATATTCAATTGATTGATCTGCATGACACATGGAAACATACAATGTGACAATTAACAAATCAAAAAATAAAACTAAGTCAAGTAACACTCAATGTTGAAATAATGACGACTGACGACTTCAAGTTAGGGATTCTGGGATTTGTACCTAGTAGTTTGGGACCGATGATGGTGATGAGATGCAGGAGGGGGGAGAGGAGAGGAAGAGGCGGCTTCTGGCCGTGATTACCGCTGATAACGTCGATCACGGTGAGGCCGTGCGGATCGGTTGAGAAAGTGAAAATGGCTTTTAGATTTCTAGAATAAGTATGATGATTTTTTTTTTATTGCAAAGACTTCTTGAACAAAATGGGATTTTTTTATTGCAGTCTTCAACAACAGTAAAAGGGTTTCTGCCTATTAGGCAGAGGTGCTGCCGTGCTGGGTTGCCGGGGGAGGGTTGCTGCCTGTTGGGCGTGTGGGATGGGCGGGACTGCACGAGGATCTCTGCGATTTAGTCGTAGAGCAGGGAAGAATGGAACAAGATCCTCTTCCTAGTCCCTTGGCTGCAGGCTGCCTTTCCTTGATTTCTTGCTGTATTTTCTTTCCCTTGCCGTCTCTCTCTTTTTTTTTTTTTTTTTTTCTTAACTTCTTTGCAAAACAACGCTGAAAATTGTGGGAATCACAACCAAGATTGTGTAAATCACAAATCTTAAAATGATGGGGGGCCAGAAGATATCTCCTCTAAGAAACTCTTAGATCTTTGGGCCCCTGTCCGAGGTGCCCTCTCATGCTAGTGTACGTTTGGGATAAGAGTAGGGGTATTTAGGGAAGATTAAAATGGAATGACCAATGGTCACTAATAGAAATAAAGAATAAGGAATACAGTAGTTTTGGTATTCATATTTAATGACTAAAGTATCCTCACATGAGTGGTTGTAAATGAAGGAGCCTAAGGACAATAAGAGTAGGCTATTTATAATAACAAGTTGAGGTTATAAAGTTAATATATATATATATTTAAAGATGCTCCTATGAGAGCATCTTTCACCTTACTATGAAAGATAATGTGGGGCCCTCATATCTATATCCAATGCCAACAACTTAAATATGAGGGCCCCCACCCTTATCTCTCATAGTAAGGTGGGAGATGCTCTTATAGGAGCATATGTCATATATATATATATATATAAGATAAAAAAAATTTCTTAAAAACAGATGGGTCGGGCAGGTCGCGGGCCATTTACCTCAGCCTGACTTAGCCCAGAATTTCAACGGGCTGAAAATCATGGCCCAGGCCATTCTTAAGGGCCACACCACGATTTATGGTCCTTCCATGGATAGCCCTAGCCCTAACCCTAGCGTGAGTTGTATATTTACAGGGGCGAGGGCGAATGAATGCGTGTGTGAGAGATATGTTGTGCAAGCAGATTTGAGATCGATAAAGAGAAAATGTAAGGGTTCCTAGAACGAGTCGGAACGAAGGAAGGAAGGGGAGCACAGGGAATTCGACGGCGAGGAAGGAGTGGTATTTGTACGTGCAGTCGACGCAGTGGTTATTGCGTTTAAATCTGAGTGACTTATGCGGCGAAAGTGGCTGTTCTTCTCGGCCTGATTTGGAAGTTGCGCATGATTATTCCGATGGTAGATTTCCGATCGGGATGGGATGTATGGTTGTGGGTTCCAAAATATATATGGTGGGGGGTGAGAACACCAAAGAGGGCAGCATGCTGCTTGAACGGGATGAAAAAAAGTGGCTCAATTCAGATAATGTTTATGCCTTTGATCCCACCAAGTCAGAGGATCGATTGGTTCTCGTCCGTGACGGTGCCGTTCCCAGTTTGAATGCTCCTAAGACCTGTCCTCTCGTGGTCACCCTTGAGGGAAGTTCTATCTTCTATCCAGAAAACCATGCCTGGGTTGCCTGACCGGAGATTTTGATCTCCAGAACAGAAATATTGACCATCGCCCCATTTTTGAGGGTTTTGATCCTACCCTCCCAATCCCATCGTGGAAAATCCTCCCTGATTACCCCCCCTACACGAAAACTTATCCTACTTCCGGACCTTATACTACTTCCGCCAGTGACTACTTTGCTTGGGGCCACAAGCTCGTATCGGCGCCACCAGATTACTTCATTTTTGACGCCAAGGATGTGGAATGGAAGAATGGGCACTGGCTCCTAAGACAGTTTGCGGACAAATCTGCGCCTTATCCGCATGGTGTTGCCGTAGAATTCAAGGGCATTTTATTTGCAGTGTCCAATGACATCAAAGCTGTCGTTGCTTATGATTTGGACGCCGGTGGGCATCTCAACGCTCATTGGGTGCTGGATGAGCTTTCTGAGGTGTTCCAGGGTCCTCCTTTACTCTATCCTTCCCAGAGCTTCCTCACCGATCTCGGTGGTGGCCGTATGTGTTTACTGTTTAACGGCCTGGAAGGCGATCGATGGACTATACGTGTGGAGGTCTTTCAGGTTTCCATAACCACAGTTGGTGACCGTCCTGTGGTACGTCGCGGGAGTCTCCACTCTTTTTATCTCGGATCATGGATTGATTATGATCCAGAGATTTTCTCCGTCTTTGTGTAAGCAAATATTTATAACACCCCTTCCCTCTTCTATGTTCTCTTTGTATTTCTTAATTTTTTTTTTTTTTTACTATCTTATGGTGGTGATGATGTATAGATTATTGTAAGGCATGTACTTGATGAGCATTGAGACTTTTTTTATTTTTATTTTTTTATAGGTGTGATCATTCGAGCAAGAGTGATATTGAGGCTGATGCAAGTTCCGGATCGTATAGGTCTGTTCTTTGTAATTTTGTTTATTAGTGGTCATTTTAATTAGGTGTTATTAGATTCCATTCTGAATTTAATAATAGTTATGAGTATGCAACCTATTCGTAATTTGATAATTATCTTGTATGTGGCATTCCCCTTGTTTATGAAATTGAGCAGTATAGCAACATAGACTAGCTTGGATAGGATGAGCAATAGAAGAAATTGTGACTGCATCACTCTTGTGAGAGGCATTTGGTGGTTATCTGGGCTTGCCTTGTGTTTACTTTTAGGTTGTGCACAATTGTTTTTGATATAGCATTTATTATTGCCATAGATATTTCTGTGAGTGGTTCTTTTTCTAACAAGTGATTAACTTATCGGGCTCTTCCCATTAAGTGTCAACTTCGTTACAATTTTGTATGGGGATAATTACTTTTTTTCACCTTGTGGTTTGGTCCAGGAAAACATTACCTCCCTAATGTTTAAAAAATACTCATAACCCCTATTGTTTTCGGACCAAATTGAAACCGTTAGATTTTCGGTCCAAATTGACGGAAGATGTAGCACACTCACCACATATGTGATGTTGGTGTAGGAGGAAATTGTTTTCATCCTAATTATTCATTTTTAATGCCAAAAATGCCCCTTTAACAAAATTGTGAGCCCCTATTCTTCTTTGAAGCATGGGAAGGGTATTGGATTGTTGAAGCAACCAAAAGCTGGAACCTAGGGGCGGTAACGAGTCGAGCTTCAAGATTCTCAAGCTTGGCTCGTTAACAAAATGAGCTTAAAAATAGGCTTGAGCTTGGCTTGTCGGAGCCCGAGCTGAGCTCGACTCGAGCCTTACCGAGCTTTCAAATAGAATTAAAAATTCATACTTCAAATCAAAGCAATTCCAAACTCGAACCCTAGATCTGACCCTAAGAATCAACATAAACCATAGTTTCTTCTAATTGACGCTTAATCTCATGTTTAACTACCAATACACTCATACACAGTACACATACATATACAAAAACACATATATATATATCTGTGTGTCTGTGCGCGCCCTTAATTTCATCTAATTGAACAACAAAAAGACTTGGCAAAGTCTTCCCTAAAATATTTAGGCTCAAATCACTCATACAAACTTTAGTTATTGAACCTTGCATGTATGTGTGTGTATATGTATTCTCTCTAATGAGCTTTCGAGCCGAGCCCGAGCTGATAACGAGCCTTTTTTAAAGCTCAAGCTCGGTTCGTTAGTTCGAACAAACTCGAGCCGAGCCTGTCGATTATCAGCCCTACCAGAACCAGAACATGTAAATAGTAACACTTACCTATCCCCTCTCATATTCTTAACAGGGAACTACCCTGTCCCGCCCTCCCATTGTCACAAGATGCACTGCACTGTTAGCCATGGCGAGGTGTTGGGCATCATGTTTCGCAGTTCAATTCCTGCACTATTGAATATCCCAATTGGACAAAGATGGAAATTTTTATGACTGGGATTTATATCTTTAAGAAGACGCAGTGTTAAAGTACACAACATCCAAATCTGAATCCAATATGTAGCTGAAAGCTTCTAAGCTCCTGATGTTTGTGTTAGGTGAACTCCTAATCACGACCGGTGGTGAATCTCAATCCATAGAAGCACCACCAATGTACCATTATACCAATCTCTATGTTACTGTAACCCAATGGATAATGAATAAAAGAAAAAACTACTACAAGAAAACGATTGAGCCCATGTGAACAGATCAATAAACTTTGTCGTGGCCACCATCTCCTTTTTTACCCTTATGACTCTGAATTTTCCCTCTTCAATGGTGACAAATGCTGAAAAGAAGTCGAACCCAGTTTAGATGCTGCCATGACTCCACCTTCAAGCCCACAAGCACCACTGCCTCTCCACTGTGGTGGCACTGCGGTGCCACTGCTGACTGCTGTGGCGATATAAGTGAAACCTCTTGCGGTGTTATGTTAGAGTGGTAGAATGGCGGCACTTGTGATAGTTTCTCTTTTGCGATGGATTCCTCTTTTTCTCTCTTTAAAACTCCGTCTCTGTCTAAAATGTTTGTGATTCTTCACTTTCTCCCTCTCTCTCGATTTGTCCATTAGTGGAGTTACATATTTGACTGTGGTCCACAAACACAAGGAGGTTTTAGTTATATTTTTAACTATTAGGGAGGTAATTTGTTTCCCGGCCAAACTACAAGGAAGTAAAAAGTAATTACCCATTTTAGTATTGATTGGTGAAGTTATCAGACATGTAATTCAAAGGATGCATAGAAAGGAAAATGGACCATACCTTTTTTCCACTAATTATCCAATAATGGAAAATTAGTTTTGCTCTTGGAAATTCAGTTTGTTTTTCAGAAGCTACTTTTGGTGGGTGTTGGGTGGATATTGTTGGAGTGAGATGGAAACTTCGTAAGGCGAGGGGCTGGTTGATGAGAGATGCTAGTCATATTCACAAGTTGCTAATCTAAGGGGCTGTTTCGGACTCTTAATTCAGGTTAGGTGGTGTCCTAATTCAAGCTTTTTGAGACCTGTTTACGTATGTTTTCTCATATGAATCTTGTGTTTGCCTACTGGGGATCCCATTTCTGTACCAACTCAAGATGTGCTTATTGGACTCATGTATAAACAAGCGGGACTCATCGAGGTATTTGTGTAAATAGGTATAGGTTAGATCATGCAAGAATAGGCTCCACTATCATAGAGATGTTTGTTGGTTGGGGGGAGTCTAGCGAGGCACATGCACCTGCACTAGCGAAGGAGAGTGTGCAGAGGTGGGTTGCCCATAGTTGGGGGTTTCAGCATGGGTGGCTGTAATGAAGGGTTCAGATCCTTTTGGGTTCTAAGTATGGCTAATTTCGTTGTAGAAATTAAAATGAAAACACTGATTTGACTTGACTTATTTTAGTTATTTTAGGTAACTCTAGATTTTGTATGATTTGGTGATATTTGGTTTTAAATATTAGTAACCATATATGAGTTTTCTTTGGAGGTTAAGTGACTGAACAATGCTAGGGACACCGACACTTAGCACCGAATGGTGCAGCTACGGGGATACGCCGACATTTGTACCATGAGTGCACCATTCGGTGCCCCCCGCATTTTTCTAAGTGACTCTATCACCAAGTTATTTCTTGTGTTTTGGCTGACTTATTTTTATGCAGGCAGTGAAGGGAAATGATTCTATGATAGCTCTCACTGTTGAAACTAAATATTTACGCTTCTCTTATACTAGACTTAGATAATAATTATTCGTCAAGTAGTTGATATGCGTAATAGAACTTCTAAGCCTGAAGTCTAATGAAGGTTTTTTGCAGGCCTTAGTGTTGAAACATTTTAGAGGAATTCCATTCTTTTTTATTCTTTTGAATTGGAGGGCCATTGTGAGTTGAATACTGATGTATTTTGTACTATTGTAGCTTGTAGTGATGTTGGAGGACTTATTGTTCTCCATTCCTGTGTACTGTTTCTGTCGCGACCCCGGACCGGGCCCCCGAAGGACTGATCCGGGATCGGGACCAATTTAGTTTAGTGTGTCATGAACCAACCACACATATGTTTTTATTTTAATTTCCCACAGGTGTCCGCGGTGAGGATATCACAATCATCCATTAAGGTTTCTTTCACGTGCGGAAGCGTGTAGCAAATCAAATAATCCATCTATCATTAGTCATGAAGACAACAACCACAAGTATAAATACTGTATCAGAATGAGCAATGACATATATAGCAAGTTTCCCAAGTTGTTAAAGTTAAACAAAAGATCAGTTAATTACAATCCCAAAAATAGAGGCCAACAAAGGCCAATATAACAAAAGAATAACCCCCAAAAGAATGGTCAAAGAGTTCCCCTCAAAATGTTACGCATCTCCAAGCAGTCAGATGTCTACATGACATCGTCAGCACGCCACTCGACTAGAGGCTGCGGCTCACCTACCGCCTCCTCTGGCTCCTCCTCAAGGAAGCCGGCAACGGGACCTGAGTACCAAAGCAAAGGATCAGACACGACGGTCTGGCAAGAGAATGAAAAGATACAACAATATACAATAATTGAAATACTTTGAAAAGCATAGAAATCTGATTAAACAAGAACTCTAATAAAACAGATAAATCATTTGCTGTAAAACAAGTAAACAAGATAAAACATCTGAGGTAACCAAGGAATCGGGAATAACAAGGTGGCAACCACAAGAAGCTAAGTCCTCTATCACTAAAGCAATAGAGCAATAACTAGGCCCTGATCTCAGTCACTCGAGGTGAGGAGAAACAGGGGATCTCATATAGATACATATACATATACAATACTATACATGACCACGGTAGCGAGCCGGGCATCAGGGACCACAGTAGCAATCTGCGGTATCGGGACAAGACCACGGTAATGACCGGGTAGCGGGATCCAAACTGCAGCTGGCGGGACAAGAGGGGGATCTCCAAGTCGGTTGATCAAACCAACAGGGTTATCCAAGTCTAGTGATGCCGACTCATAGGTCAAATACAATCGGGACAATGCAAGCAAGTCAAGTACGAATACAAAATCAAATGGCAAGACGGGGGTGCTCAAGGGCACACTGACATATCATGTGGTGCAATGCACTTCAGGTCAAGTAACTGTTCAAGTGTACAATAATACTTTCGGGAAAACCATTCATGTGATGCAAGGCTTGGAAATAGAGAAATATTGTGAAATATGCTAAATCAGGAAAGACAATGATTTTAAGATCTATTAGAGTGAATAGGGGTCCCGTATGTCGATCATAGATATGAATTGGTACTCCTTGAGTTTGAAGACATTCCGGGCTCCTTATGCACTTTTACGCTTTTCAAAACTTGACATGAGCTTATGGTTATAACTAGATGTTATGGTAAGGAAATCAAGACTATAAATGGTCCATCCTAAGTACGATGTTAATTCGGAGACATCGAGCAACCTACTCAGTCATCGAAAGGAATAGAATTCGCGATAACCAAGGAAAAAGTCTTGTATTTAGATATAAGGAAGATATCGCGTCATTCCGTCCCGTTCAAGATTGAAATGAAGTGAACATCGATGTCACCCAACCAACCGTGAGGAGCATCGGCTCAAGACGTCCTCACGCATGGTCAAATGAGTCCAAAGAGGGTAGCCAAGGTCCCACCTAAAACCAAGAAAAGAAAAAAAAGAAAATATAACAATCTCAAATCCACTGGACTAAATCTGCACAGGGTCCGATCGATCGGCCAAAATACCCACACAGGGCCCGATCGATCGGCCCAAAAACCCTTACAGTTAAAGACAGTCCGATCGATCGGTCTGCACGTCTGATCGATCGGACCTGGGCGTACAGCAGTTCCGGGAACCTGATTCCTTTCTCTCCTTTTTCCTTTCCTTCCAACACAAAATTAACCAAGGGAAACTATGAACAAGATGACTTAATTACAAGCTTCCAAGACATTAAATGAGGCTATCAAGATCATTTATAGCAATCATGGAAAATCAATAGAAGAAATCAATGAAAACATGACAACCCATAAATGCTACCAAACCATTTGAAATTTAAAAACATCCAACATTCACTTGCCTCAAGCCTTCAATTAGTGATAAAAATCAGCTCTAATCACACTTGCAAGCCAAGAACAAGATCTCTACAAAAACCCCCAAAACAAACCCTAAAATGGGTCAAACAATGAAATGAAAAGGAAACCTTTCAATAATGCAAATGTAGCTTCTCAAGGACCAAAAGAACATGAATTTAGAAGCTTAAGAAGAGATCTTACCAAATGGTGTTCCAAATGCACAAGACAAGCTAGAAGATGATCTTTTGGAGAGGAGGTTTCACCACAAATAGTATCTATAGAAAGCTCTTGAGGTGGGGAAGAAGATGATGTAACCTTTTGAGATGATGGTGCAAGCTTTGGTGAGGATTAGAGATGAAGAAGCAAGAAGGAGAAGAAGAACTTGCTTGAGAAAAGAACCCTAGACTCAAATGGCTGGAAAAAAATGGAGAAGGAGGAAAAGACATAGATTTTTCTTATAACCAATGAGAGTGGGCTCCACCACTTAAGAACCTAAAAATGCCAAAATGGTGGTTTTCGGGACTTCGGATGAAATCGACGAAGGAGGAAGAAATAATCGTCGAAATATCTAGTTTCTAAAAAGTCTATGTTTCGCGGTTTTCGGGAATATCAAGTTTTGGGTACAGATTTGGTGTGCAATGACTGTTTTACCCTCAAGGCCAAGAATTCGGGTTTCGAGACCTCGAATGGACACGGGATCAACATGAAAGTTGTAAGAATCCACAAGATGAATGCAACGGGCCAAAAACACCATATACAACAAATCGGGAAAATCCATCAAGAAAATACAACGCCAAAAAGGGAACCCCCAAAGGGCCCCACAAGCTACCAAAGCAATCAAAGCCCAAAACTAGAATCAAAACTATTCCAAACCCAACTTAATCAAAAATCACTAAACAAGCTTAGCACTAACACGCAACCTAATTAGTACTAATCGGGTTCACTCGGGTCGGGGTCTTACAGTTTCCATATTTTATTTAATAAAATTGTCGTTTCCTATAAAAAAAAATGAAGTGTTTTTGTTGTATGTATTTCAAATTTCTTTTGGTCTCTTGTATTCTCTTTCTCACTCTATATCAGAATGAGCATTCAAATGTGGTGCTTGTTTTCTTGACAGTTGTGAAGACTTGAAGAAGCGTGCTGAACATGTTGTAGAGTATGTCAAGGTTGATTCCAAGAAGCAAAAAGCTACATTGCCTGAATAGGTTAGTTATTTGAGATCAAGCATCCATACCTCTCTCTCTCTCTCTCTCTCTCTCTCTCTCTCTCTCTCTCTCTCTGTGCGGGCGTTATTGCTGAAGTGTTCTTGAGTCCCGACACCATTTTCCAATAAAAGTAAATTCTTCGGATGCTTGCACTCCCTTGCAAACGATTTTGAATTGAAAGTAAATTCGTCGGGTGCTTGTACTCACCTCAAACCTCGTATGTGGGGAAGGTGGGGCTCTCTCTCTCTATCTCATGCAAGGCATAGCTTAATGAAAAGTTAGGGATAGCTTTGGTTTGTGAAATATTACAAGTAGTATTTTGATGTGTGTTTGAAGTTTCATCTTTTTTTTTTTCTTTTTTTTTTTTTTTTTTTTTTTTGTTAATTTCAAGAAGAGATCTCAAGGCGGGAAAATCTCTGGTTTACTGATTTGTTCTTCCGTTCATCTACTTTTGATAAGTAATGTTTCTTGCCTTTTGTCAGACGTCAAGCAGAATCTTAACCTGACAACCTGTAATTACCATGGACAGTTTTCTTGGACTAAAATAATTTTTGGATTGGATTGAAGCCCAATGAGGTTGTTATTGGCGTTGTCAGAGGGTAGGAGTTTCTAACTGGGTCTCTATGGCTATATGTATGCATGTGTGTGTCTGAGTGTGCATGCTTCATCTGCTTCTTTTGTTCTATTGATTTTTGTGATGCATGTTATAGGTTTCTGCATTTTGTTGTTGCTGCCTCATTAAAAACCATTTTCAGTGAAATGTTCGGCGAAAGGTTTAAAAACCATTTTCAGCGAAATGTTTAAAACCATTTTCAGCGAAATGTTTAGAGAAGGAAATGACTTCTGGAATGTACCAAACATGCCCCAAAATCTCTTAGTTGCTCAACTAATTATGACGTATTTACTGTCCTGTTTTGGCTAATCTGCCATTTATATATATATATATATATATAATAGTTGTTTCTTGTACTCATATATTATATTATGTTCTTTAATCGGATCAGGATCATAGCTTGGTCGTCCTATATCCAAGTTTAAGTCTGTTGCTTAATCCTATGGTCATGCATTATTGAGATATTGGTGATCCATGAAATCTAAGAAGTCAAACACCCTCTAGCTGTAGCGAATCTGGATTTAACTCGGATATTTAAATGAATCTCATTGACCGAAAGGCCTAAAGCATATGTATTTTATTAATATATTTAATGAATCTTTCCTAATTTTAGAGTTTTAATCCTTTAAGCATTAGGAGAATCCATTAACTTGTAGATATCTATTGCTCCTTTCTATCTATTCATTAAAGTACTGCATTACGAGGGATTATGATTTTGTTGTGTGATTGCCTAACCCTTGTAACTGTGCTTCTCTGGACTTCTTTTTTCTTCTTTGTTGCTTTACTTTCTGTGCAGTTAAGACCCAATAAAACCAAAATCGCTTTTCTTAGGTACTGGTCATAGCACCAGAACACCCATCAAACTCGTTTTTTCCTTGCTTAATTCAAGCCCCAAAAGCCTTATCCCTCCATACATCTTCTACACACGCTAAGACCTACTATACCCACTGTCAAACCAAATCAAACTAACTAACAAAGCCTTGTGCCCCAGTCATTTGGGATCGGCTATATGAATCTTTTTTCACTATTCCGCTCATAAGATTAGTTAAATTAACTAAATTCATACCCTTTTTTGCTACAGCATTTCATGTCAATTTAGGTCTTCCATTTCACCTAGCATTTCCATCTACAGTGATCATGTCACTCTTTCTAACTGGTGCATCTACCGTCTTTGTTGTACATGACGAAACCATATTAGTCTGTTCTCTTACAACTTATTTTTGATTGGTGCTGCTCCTACTGTTTCATGAATGTATTCATTTGTATTTCTATCTTTCCTAGTCTTACCACATCCATCTTAGCATCCTCATCTCAGCTACACTCATTTTGTTAATGTGTGGTTTCTTAGTTTCCCAGCATACTGTCCCATAGAGCACTGTTAGCCTCATAGCTGTCCTATTAAACTTTCCTTTCAACTTTGTTGTTATCTGTCAATCGTATAATACTCCAGAAGCACTCTTGTACTTGAGCCAATCTACTTTGATTATATGAGTCACATCATCTCCAATCTCTCTCCTTATTAATAATCAAACCTAGGTAACGAAATTGCTCACTCTTTGGTATCTCATGGCTTTCGTTCTTCACTTCATTATTTCTACTTCTGTTGTTACTAAAGTTATATTCCTTATATTCAGTTTTAGTCCAATTTACTTTAAACCCTGTTTACTTAAGTCATTCTTTTCAGATTTCAGATTTATTGTGAGTTCCTCTTTTAGTTTCATCCACTAAGACGATATCATCCGTGAATAACATGCGTAAGACAATATCATTCATAAATAACGTGCACCATGGTACATCATCCTGAGTATGCCTAATCATTTCATCCATAACTAGAGCCGATAGGTAAGGACTCGAGGCTGACCCTTAGTGTAACTCTATACTGATGGGGAACTCATTTTATCATTTCATCCATTGTCACTGTTGATATTTCATAGTAAACAGAGTTAGAGTAGCTGGACCTTGGAGACAGTAATTTTGAGGCTTGAAAGACCTCTGTATTTTGATAGACCTTCTAGCTGGTTAGTGTTTTGATAATATAGATGAGGAACTTTTAAAGGGTTATTCAGGGACAGTATTGTGCTATGAAGAGTCAGTCACCTGTGAATAATAGCTTTGGCATTTTATTGGATTTTGGTTGCTAAGGCGGATCTTTGTCATGATAGCATGATACTATTCATCCTGCTAAATTTAGCACGATGGATAGCACACTGCTGGAGTTAGGATTTGCTATCCATCGTGCTAAATTTTAGCTTTAGCACGATTCATAGCAACTATTGGAATTGCTCTTAGTATTTTCAGGCAGCTCGACCTCATTCTTCACTATTTGGACTAGGACTGCAAAAATAGGAAATTAGTGAGACTATGAAATGCTTACACTATTTCAGATCACTAAGGATTACCTGTAAGTCACTAAGTCCCAAACAATATCCTCGAAACTTCATGACCAATGAAACAACAATTTTGTTCATGTCCAGGAAATTTGTTAAATTAGCAGGTTATTTTAACTTCAATAGTCTTAGATCGCCGAGGATTAAACAATGTCCAAAGTCCAGTACAAATTTTGATTTGCCATCAATTGTGTACAGAATGAACTAGAGTTACAGGACTTGCTTGTTGGGTGCACGTCTCACCAGACATATACATATTTCGTACACCCGGCCATGCAACGTTTTGTTATATTTACCTAGTGCACTTTGAAAAGCCCATGTAACATAAACTGTTGGTATTGGGGGCTTTATATTTGAGTTTGATGGCATGTGTCTTATCACTTTGTAGTGTATAATGGTCATGGTTTTTAAGGGGTTGCTTTAGTGGTGTTGGCTATATTTCCGATGTTGCATTGTGTTGGTATTTATTGGTGATGCTTCTATTCATTTATTTATTTTTCTTTCTTCAGTTTGAATGTATTAGTGGCAGGACGAAATCCTGTCCAAGGCCGCTGTCAATGCGGGGACTAAAGCTTGGCTGGTTCGTGATTAGAAGCTTAGTAAAAGACAAGGTTGGGAAAGAGAAGGAAGGACACAGGAGTTAGAGTTTTTGACTATAGAACTATTTTTGACCAGTTAGAATGTGATTTCGTCACTTGATATTTGAACATGTGTGTTCATATAATTTGGTTATGATAGCCTTCTTTGATTACAGAAAACGTGCTGATGTCAAGTGTTTGAACACTTGAACACGATTTAATTCTGGTTTTGGAATGTCACTTTGATCTTTTCTTTCATTTTAGTGACGGGTCGACCTTTTGATTTCCATATTTTGGTTAAGTGGACTTCATGTGCTGTGGACTTGTAGGTATTAATGGCGACCTCGTTATTATTACAATTAGTGAGCACGTTGATGTGGTACTTACATGAACATTGAGTGAATTTTAACCCCTCTTCTTTTTTGTAGTCTCCTATCAATCCTCAAATACTATGGTGGAACCAAATAGGGCAGGGACAGAGGCCATCCTATTCATGAATAGGACAACCTCATAGCCTTCCATCCCAAATAGCCTTCTTCTCCCTCCCTCCTCTAGGTTAAGGATGTATTGTTGGCAATGCCAAATTCAAGCAAAGCCTTAGTGCATGCATGCAGAATACTAAACTCAGTCATGGACAGTGGGGGTGAATAATTCAGTATCTGTCCAGGTTTTGCGCCTTTCACCGAGCCGTGTTTTGCTAGAACATCTTCTTGAATTCTTGTCATCATGTGGCGTAGTCGGCACCGATGGTGTTCATGACCTCTTTCCTTTTGCTTTCTCGTCAAATTCTACCTCAGCAAAACTCTGTGGTGAAGGCCGTGTGGGGTGCGTGCGTGCGGTGCGTTGTATGTGTTTGTGCCGAGAGGGATGAGGAAGAGGAAGGAAGAAAAATGGAAACAAGTATTTTAAATTAAACTTTAATTTACAAAAAGAATTCTAAATTATTAAGTCTTGACCCTAATTATTGTTTTGTCCTAACTCCGATGGGTATTTCAGCTGGTTTAGGGCTATAGTTTGCAAATTGTACTACCTGTCCGATATATATATATATATAAAAAAAAAATCACTTAACACGTGCGTGGCATTTGATGTAAAATGCAACACCGTCTGTCAATTGAAGCAAAGTGGCATCAATTCAATTTCTTTAAGTCAAGGGGTGAATTGTAAAAATTAATCTTAATTTGAGGGGACAAATTGGCAATCATAGTGTGTTTCAGGGAGCTTTACCAAAATTTATTTCTTTTTAAATTTTAGGATACGGGAGTGGAAACAATTAGCGAGTTAAAAGAGATTGCAGAAAGAAAGAGATTGTGTGTGTATGGCCCACCCAAGTTACCGTATTGGATTTTCCAAGTAAATGATTGAATCGGTTGAACTGGTTTCAAATTTTCAATTATTATATATAATAAAATTATTTAAATATATTTTATTATAGTTCTGGCCATATCCGTATCTTTATTATTTAGGTTTTGACGTACCAACGTGTCCATATCACATCGTGTACTGTATCCATACTTCGTAGTTAGAAACAGAATATTTATTGGTAGGATTTGGATCGCCTGTTTGGACCAAACACGCAAACCCTATTTGGATCAATCAGGGGGTGCCACATGTTGGAGAGATGTCAAATCAGTTGCATCCCATCTCCTCCAATAAAAAAAAAAATCCTCTCCCCCATGTGGCATCTACTGATTGGTCCGAACAGGGGATCCGTTTCCTTATTGCCAATAATTTAGCAAGAGTTGTCAAAAGCAAAATTGAGTGTTGGCTAATTATGAGTGCCTGTGTGAATGAGATAAATTTAAATTATATCCCCTAATCATTTCTTTGTAAGATGCGATGCTAGGATCTTGATAGGCTTGTCAATTTAGCCCCTTGAAATGGGTATTCGGCTCAGGCCGGTCTGCCCCAAGTCCGAAAACATAGGGCTTTTAAAAAGATTTGAGCCCAACAAGTTGAGCTTGGACAATTATTTGAAAGCTCAGTCAAAATGGGACTGAGAATGAACACAGCATGCCCAGCTCGTTTAGGCCCGGCCTAGTTGCAATGTTATTTTACTAATTTTTACATATTTCAATGGGAACCCTCCAAAAAACTCACCTTTTCTCATGAATTCAATCACTTTCCACTCCACACCAAAAACTCACACCATGAATTGGCAGTAGATTCAATTTGATACTTGGACTAGATCCACTATTGAGTTTATGTTTGAAATTTTTTATAGATTAATCACCCTTCATTTTGAAGACTTAATATCTACTATCTAGCATCTAGACCTTTTGAAATTTGGTCAAGCTTAAATTTGGTCTGCCCCTTATCCAGCCATCATTACCATCTTTATTAAGATGAGCTTCACCCATTAAGAAGAAAAAAGACGTCTCCATTGATGAAAATGCCAAAGCCCAGGCCTGGCCCAAGCCTGTACGAGATAAGATTTTACATGGGCCTACTCAATTTAGGGCCAGGATTCCCTGCTAGGCCCGTCCAATATTCGGGAGGAGGTTGGACAACACATGCCCAGGCCCGGCCTGGCCCATTGACAGGCCTAAACCTTGATATTATTAGGGTGTTCATGGGCCAGGCTAAGGAATATCCAGGCCTGGCCCGACTTTTTAATGGTTTGTCCAAGCCCGTCCCAGGCCTTAATCAAGCTCTAAGGAGTTGACCCAAGCTCGGCCCAATTGGAAATGTGTAAGCCCGATCCCAGCCCGAGATTAATATATAATTAAAAAAGAAAGCAAAATTACAGTCCTCATTCCTCTCCATTAAAGTAAATGAAATTTGAAAATCTCTTATTGCAAAACAACAATATTTCATTAACATTATTGCAGTCTCAAATAAACTTGCTACTTATACATGTCCTGAATGGAAGATTCAACACATCAAGTAAAGACATCCATGCCTTTTGTTGGAAATACATTGCAAAGAATTAAAGTTTTGAAAACGAAGTGAATGTGCCTTCGGATTTACAGCTCAGATCGATTGGGAGTCAAATTGCAGAGACTTGTAGACATGTTCTCTGCGCTTCACCATGTTGTAATTCTGAAGAATATCTATTATTCCAATATACAATGCAACATTGTAATCTTCCTTTGCTGTCACTCTCTGATGAGTTGACACACTTCCACCTGCAATTCTATTGATCCGGATGGCATGGGCCGGCATTTTGATGCCAAGCTTATGAACAGACCTGCATAAATGAAAGTCATTATGTAATTGCAAGAACAGTAATTAGCAGCCTGTTTGGCTGGCATCACTCTGATAATGTTTTATTCTGAGAAAACTTGTTTGGTAGGCATTTTGTGAGTGATAAAATCTAGAGAGACAAAGAGGGAGAGATTTTATAGATGTGAGAAAGGGAGAGAATGCCAGCCAACAAGTTTTTCTTCATTCATTCTTAGAATGAAGTAGTCGCATAGTGATGCCAAACAGGCCCTTTGACAAGGTAGGTTGTGTTTGGTCAATTAACAGAATCTTCTCCTACAAGCATACAACATACCACTCATATATGGTCCAACTATGGGGCCCAAGATGCATTCCCTATGAGTGGGGGTGGGGAATGGAAAGTTCTCACAATGGATAAGGTTAGCCAGAAGGTAAGCACCATCAAATTCTCAAAGCTTTTAACGGTCACTAACTGCAAATTTCTTTACATCATCCAATGGTGAGTAAAGGTCAGATGAGGGTCAAATTGGGCCCCGTGCTTACTAAAGCCAAAGTGGAGGGGACGGTGATTGTGAAGAGGGTTACACTGATTAATGGTGGCCCAAATTGACCCAATGGTTGGGCCAAATATGAACAGTATGGGCTCAGTCTTAGGAGGGAATTTCCGTATCATATAATCAAATTATTGCATACTGAACAAAATGTGTTAAGAATGATTCCGGACAATGGAAAATAATAAATAGGCCTTACCCTTTAGAGCAACAAAGTGGCAGATCATCACCTCGATGCATGGGCACTTCTCTTTGGAAAGAGTTGGCAGGAACTGAAGTCTTACTTGTGAGAATCATATCATTAAATGATCCTGTACATGTAGAAATGAAAATCGTATGTCATCATGCTTGAGTTTTGTTGGAAAAAAAGTGATTTTCAATTACCATTCGTAAGGAAATGTTTTGCATTTGCAATTCATCCACAGTTACAGAAGATAATTAAAGAAAAGATGTGGACAACATATTATTGGAGAGGAATGAGGACTGCATCTAATTTAGTCCTATGTAATGAGATATGAAATGATAATAATATGTTCACTGATTCAACATGTAAGGTTAGGTTACTTGAGTGGAGCTGGAAACATCTCTTTTGCAATTTCAACCACCTTCCATGATCCTCATGGCAAGGGGAATGGATTAGAATTTTTCAATAATTATTGGGATGGATCATAGCGATTGGATGATCCTAGCCCTTTGATTGATGGTCTTTAGAAAAACAGGAAAAAGAATTGAAGGTTCATATGTAGCAAGGTAGATGGGAAAGATGATGGCTAGAATCATTTAATCAATGTCATTTTCCGGTTCATCCATGACAATGAAACATGAAGATGGATGGTCCAAATTCACCATATATGCATGCTATATATCATGCACCTTGTGTGTAGTGTGCACTCCTAGTGGGGCCCACCTACTGGTCCACTTGAGTGGACCAAGACCCCCCTCCTAAATGGACTGGACCGTTGGATCGATTGAACACCCATCTGAATGGACTGAACTTGTGGGCCCCAGATGATAGGGTTAAGATGATTGGATGACGCAGATAATTTGCCCATAGGAGGAGCCTAGGAAGATCTTCAAATCACCCTGGGTCCCATCCAGAGGTGGCTCAGCATGTGGGCCCCACAGTACGGCGCGCACAGACAACTCACCCACGGAATAACGAATATATATATATATATATATGGGAGATGCTCTTATGAGAGTATCTCTCACCTTACTATGAGATATAAGGTGGGGCCCACGCGTACCTATCCAATGCCAACAACTTAAATGTAAGGGCCCCCACCCTATCTCTTATAGTTAGGTGAGATATATATATATATATAACACTTGGGGCATTTTGTTAAAAAAATTGTCCCTTGTGTTAAACAAATCAAATAAAAAGGCATGGCGATGATTTGTTCCTACATTGAAAACAAAAGAAGGTTTTTGTATATACCCCCTAAGGTTTCTAAGATTTATAAATAAGTCCATGTAGTTTTAGTATTTATAAATAGATCCCTATTTTTTCATTTTTAATACCTTCCATGCCCTTGAAATCAGTATTCCTAATGAGAATGGGCACCCACCATAAGGTTTGTATTAAATTTTTATAAAAAAAACAACTTTTCCTTACAACAATTAAACAAAAATGAGTACGTAATTATTTAAAAAAGATACCATTATCTTATCCCAGGTCCCATAGGCCTCTCAATAAATCTCTCATCCACATGAAGCCTAATCCTGTATTTTGAAACTTTAATGAATCCAATAGGGGGTCGCGTACGAATTGGATCAATTATAACTAATTATAAGTAGAAGTGTTGATTGTCATCATGATTGATTTGGATTTAATAAAACTAACACTGCAATAATAAAAATCGATTTAAGGAAAGTTATTCTCTCCCACTTAATGTAATTGTTAATGTTACAAGCTTTAGAGAGAAAAACAAGTATTTTGATTTTCAAATTTGTGAGACATAGAAGACTCCATTGCTAGTGATATCATTTTATTTTTTTCAAAAGGGCATTTAATGAGATGCCGACCGTGAGATGAAGTATTATGATTTTCAAACTTGTGAAATTAGTGACTCTCCTTTGGGGCCCATTCAAAGCAAAAGATTTAAATCAATCAACATAGAGGGCTCTATCACTTCAATAGGTCTTTTCAAAATAAATAAACACTTCTGTAAGAGTTGGGCCCATCATGAGATTATAAAATATCGAGTGGAGCCATTATGGCAATTCCAATGGGATTCATCCAATGTCAGTAATCATAGTGGGGTCCATTCTATTTTTTGTCATTGTGATATTGTTTGATTCATATTTAAAATCACAATTACATGGCTCTTATCATTGTAGAGCCCCTTTTTGCGAGCAATGCTAGGACTCTTGTTTGTAATCACATAAGACCCAACTAACTTATTTTGGAAATCAAGGTAGGACGTTATCATTGCTAGTAAAACTCATATATAGATTAATTTAGCTAAAAGCTTTCAAATTCCTCATTTTGAAAGTAGAAAAAAAAATTGGAGAAGGTAATCAATGTTCCCATTAAAGAAGAAGAAAATATCTTTGCAAAAACTCTCTCATTGGACATTCAATAGGGCAGAAATGCCCCTTTTTAAAGAAGGCATTTTGTAGAATTCCTCTCTCTCTCTCTCTCTCTCTCTCTCTCTCTCTCTCTTACACACACACACACACATTATCACCACCCTAGTCCTCTAACTAGGGATGTCAATGGATCTTCTGTTACCTAGTTACCCCTACCCAAAGGACCTAACTTAAAATTCCCATCACATATACCCGATCATATAATATATTAATTTAAAATATATTGCGAGTAACGTAAAATGTATGATATGTCATAATACTAATTTTGAGTGGGATCTAGATTTAGGTCTACATCCACCATGGATCCAAACTAGACCCAACCTACCTACCTATGACACCTCATTTACATGCATGTGGCACTTAACCATGACACCAGATGCAAGTAAAAAGACTAGTGAGGTTAGTCAAACCTCTAGTGGGACTACCATGAGGTGAGCGCATGTGCACTCCTAACAGGAGATTGTAATCCATGATGCCTTCTGCTTCGAGAAAATCGCAGTCTTGCTTGATCTGCCTGAAAGCCGAAAGGAAAAGGAAAAAGAAAATATTTCAAATACCCATTAAGAAAAGAACATAATATTAAGAAAGCTATGCTTTGTCATAAAATTTATAAGCAAAGAGTGTCAATAACCAACTGCATAATATTAAAATTTAAGGGAAATTTACACTGATATTATGTATCAAATTGATTAAGGGTAGTTAATACATTGTTTATTTTGTACATTCATGAGATTTGTATCATGATATTGTACATTAAGTTATCAAGTGGAACTCGTAATGGAGTGACTTGGTGGCTGTTGGATTGTGTAAGATAGTGTAAAATTGTCAAAAAATTGATATACAATCCACAGTTGATGCAAATTAACTGTTTAGATATCTGATCACTCTGATTTACAGACCAGGGATGAGCAAAAAATGATGTGAATGGAAGGGCTAGGCTGAAGAGGATGTGGATGAAAGTAGTAAAAATAGATTTGAAAATGTACAATCTATTTGAGGATTTGGCTCAAGAAAGTTCTGAATAGAGAAACAAGATTCATGTAGCCGATCCCAACATAGTAGGGACAAGGCGATGATGATGATGCTGATGATGATTTGGCTTAAAATAAATTTGAATGGAGAAACAAAATTCATGTAGGCGACCCAAAACATAGTTGTGACAAGACTTTTTGATGATTATGCTTGTGATGACGACGATGAAAGAGCAAATTTCACTCACCAACATATTCTTATGACCCGGAAGAAAAAAAACCAGTGCCTTGAGAATTAAATATGATTCAATAACAGTCATGGCACTGTCAGAGCTTAGGATTCTTACTTTAAAAGCTGATTTCGCATTGACGAATCAAAGAAAAAAGCATAATTCAAGTCAAGATCCTTGAATGTGGTTCTTTCATCAACTTCCACTTTGCTGACACAACATCCTTATGATGAGCCTTTGAGATCAAAACGCTTATGAATGTGTAGATCTGAACAAAGTATGTTCCCCATCACAACAAAGTGAACCTGTCCAAGGAATATAGTTTAACAAATTTATAGGAAGCAATTGAATCATTGATATGCATGCTCCCGCAAACAAAGGGTAATGATAAAAAAACAAAGATAATTTTTTCCCCACAAAGAAAAGAGCTGGTCCATAAAGAAATGCTTAAAGGTCGTTCCACCCCTACTAATCAAAGGCCCCTTAAAAAAAAAAAAAAAGGGTCACTTCACTACGCTCTACTTGAAATGACCAAAGGAAGTCCCAAGCTTGATTCAGTCAATTTTGACTCAAAGTAGAGATCATAACCTAAAAGAGTCCCTAGTCCCAAAAACTTAAAAAAGCCAACTGACCGAACCCAAAGAAAGATGAAGGAAGTGAAAACAGAATTCCACGATTCATATGAAAGGCCGCTACAAGACAGGCAATTCAAGTTGCGGCTAGGGGAAACCTTGGATAAGGGGGAAACGTGTCAGTCATGTCAATCTTGTCAAGCTCTTGGAGATTCCTAGAATTACATAATGTAAACAAATAACCAGCACATGTTAACATCCTACAAAACATGAAATGAGCATACCATTAACAACCTTGAAAATGTTTCTTCCTTTAGATGATATATTTCAGACTGATTAAGGTCACAAGTTATTAATATGATCTTAATAATAGCATTGTTATTGCCATCATTATTGAAGACTTACCACATCTAGCTACAAAAATTAAAAATCATGATACATATGAAAGATGCTCTCCTACGAGCAATGGATGTAGAAGATCAGTGCTTTTCATCACAGTCCTATCATTGAAAAGCAGAGGGGTGGTTCCACCTAATGGAGGGTGAGGATGGAAACTTCTGCTTCCTACTGCTTGTAGGAGGAAATTCTCCTCCATCAAAGTTTGGCATAATTTTGTTTCCATTTGTTCATACATTATTTGGGATAAATGGTTTTAGTTTTTTTAGTAAACATATCATTTTTTTCAATGTAAGAAAGTTAACTAGATTATAATATGAGTTGCATGCATTCCGGTACGTGTCAGAACGAGATATTGATATGAGGCGTCTAATTACAAAAAAAGAAAAATAAGAAAAATAAAAAGAAAAAAAACACCATAAAGTATGTAGCATCAGCATAGTACTTAAATAATTTTTTGTAAATCACTAAGAAAAAATAATATGGGAAAAAGCAGACCTAGATTGAGGAACTTCTAATTCTAAGTACTAAGAAGCCACCAGCTAGACTGGAATGTGCCATTTTGGAGATGAAGTCTTGGACAAATATCTTTTTAGAATGTAAATAATGGTAAAAACTAAAATAGAAAAATATATAAGAGAGAAATCCTTTAGATGATTCGCAGACCAGTTGGATGACTTAACCTCCAAGAAATCTCATTTACTATCATGTATGCACTTACATGCACAAGCGGGCACGCGCGCCACACGCACACACACACACACACACATATATATATATATATAGAGAGAGAGAGATCTGCAGCATAATCTGAAAGATCAGAAATAAGGACATAGCTTTGTTATAGTCTTAATAGTAAAACTCTTGATGATACTGCTGCTTTACAATAATATTGTACTGCCTCATTAAATAATAAAATTATAAAACACAAATTTTCACTTAATAAGAAATTTGAAATTTTGTTCTTGCATAAATCTTCTAGAAGTAATTTCACTAGATTCAAGGATAAAAATTCCATGACAATAGAGTGAGAACTGCACAGTAAACCAGTCAACTGTCAGTGATAACATAGAGTTAAGATTACTTCAAAATTTACACATTTTATAAGTTTATTATTTTATTCATGATACAGAAATCAAAGTAGGGAAATTTTACCCATCATTTTAGCACTCTATACATTGGTTTATTGTGGTTGGAGGAGCAGATCATTCATTGCGCTCTTGAAGTTACAGTGCTTATGAGAATAAGTTTATGAAAAAAGTCCAAAGCAGAACAAACTATCATCTGTTTGCTAGCCACACCGAGCAGCATAGGCCTACTTTGGAGCGCTTAGCTCCCCTTTAGAAGGAAATCCTAGAAAATAACAAAATTTAAGAACGAAAATCTTTACTTATGCCAAAAAAAAGGATGACTGCAAATAACAAAAATTTAAGAACAAAAATCTTTATTTGTGCCAAAAAAAGGATGACTGGAGAAGAGAACATGAGAACAAGAAAACCAAGGGACAGTAATCTTTCCATTTAAACTCATGTGGAGAATGTCTTGTCCGAAGGAAATTGTATTTGGTGCGTGAAGTAGAGCTGAAATCAAGAGCTGGGAGTTCCTGTTTTGGCATAGCCATGTTCTTTAGCAAACAATACCTACATAGAATATAGAAGAGTTATTCAACAATATCAGGTGGAAATGAGAAAAACAAGAAGGAAGTTCACCCAAGCCAATGTCATTGCTGAGAAATGAGTGGTCAACTGCCCCCACACTATTCATGGGTGTAATAAGATGATAGAAATTGTGGCAACTTCAGATCTACATCTATGAAAAAATAAATAAATTCTACAAGCATTCATACAACTTCCTTTGATTACTGCAAGTTCTAATTTTATATACCAAAGGAACAAAGTAATAACCATAATATGGATATATGTGTTCACAGTGGCGAACTCAGGATTTTCATTTGGGTGGGGCTAAAATTCTGCTAGACTTAATATTTAAAAAAAAAAATTGCTATAGACTTCGCTAAACTTTTTCACATTACCAAATAGCACCTACAAGTTTTTCTTTAAAAAATGTTCAACTCGTGAAACTCAACTAGATGCATGATAATTATTGAAGATTAGGCAATGAAGAGGTTAAGAATTAGGATGTTAATCAGAAGTACCAAAAATCATTAGATGGATAAAAAATTACTCTAACCTTTACTCAAAGTCACATAATCATGTTTCACTAAATCTATATGTCAAAATCAATGACCAATGGAAATCGCTGCAAGTTAAGGTGAGTGAGTGTGTAAGAAAAAATTATATACAAGAACATTTCGAGGGCACCTGTCCTTTCCCTTTTCACTTTCTCAAGCCTCCAACCTTTGGATAATGAGAGTGAAATTCTATCATACAAGAACATAACATCTCGAGGACACTCGTCCTTTCCCTTTTCAATTTCTCAAGCCTCCAACCTTTGGATAATGAGAGTGGAATTTTATCTTTGAGTTATAGTGGGGGTAAGAAGAGATGATAATATGAATGAATTTGGTCATCTTTGGATTTGTTGATACACTCAGATTTGATGGTTTAGGGCTTAGGATTGTTTTGAATTAGGGTTTGGAGATTAAGGTATAAAGTGATTAGGAAGGATTATACTAGATATGTTTGGCAGATGAAGATGCAATAGTCTATACTATACATAGGGACTGGCGACGAGGAGCACGAATGACAATCGGTGCTAAGGGATTTCGGAAATGAGAGGTCGAAGAAGAGGGAGCGGAGTGTTGCCACGATGTTTTTTTTTTCTTTTCTTTTCTTTTCTTTCTCTTACCAACAAAGTTTTACATATGTATGGCTATCTTTAAACATATGTAGAGCGACAGGTTTAGACACGTGGGGAATACTCCAAGGCCCATTCAACTCTATAGGGATTTCAATTCCGGCCTTGGGCAACTGCCCAGGTTGGTTTAACTTAAATCCACCCCTTCTCCAAGGCACCATTCAAATTTCATGATTCTACAAAAAAAAAAAAAAAAAAAAAAAAAAAAAAAAAAAAAAAAAAAAAAAAACTATTTGATTTAATTTTGGGCCTGGGGCGACCGCCCCTGGTTCCACAAAGCTAGGTCTGCCTCTGTGTGTTCAAAATTTAATTGAATCGATGTAATTTAAAGGGTTAATTGAATTCAGGACATTTTAATTAGTGGAGAAACTAAAATTCAGCCTTTAAGTGTTTCTCGCACAAAAATACGCCCCATAGTCTCTGAACAGCTTGTGACTCAGTTCAGCCAATAGTCTCTGAAGTCGGAACAGCTCGTGAATTATTTCAGCCAAATAACTCACTGCAGTTGTCGCCATCAATATCATTATCATAATTAAACTGGTATCATATCTACTGTCATCTTATCACACTTTAGCAACTTTCGGTAACAAGAGAGTGCCTCGGTCTTAATCAATTTTACTCATAACCTACCAAAACTTAAACTTTCAGACAGAAGCTCATTACTTCTCAGTTTTCGTTTTAAGATAGTAAAGAGCTTTGATGGTGAAACCTGATTCCAAGCTGCAAAACATGCATCAATTCATATTTCCCATGACCCCTGCAGATCACTTCTCCTAACCTCTTCTGCTCATCTAGAGGCCCATCCTGGAACACTGAAAATTCAGATTCCAAAACAATATTGGCATGGTCAGGAATTGAATCCTCAAGCAGCAAATCACCATATTTCGCAAAGAACCAAATGGTACTTTCCAATTGGCTGTGAGCATCATCTAAGAAAGTGTCCAAACGTTTAGGGCGCAGAACTCTGTGCTCATTGCCCATCAATTCCGTCTTTCGTCCATTGTCCGATGTAAAAACATCAGTTCGAACATGTGATTTCAGCCTCTTAAAACTCACATACAGAGGATAATATCTACAATTCCAAACAATTGTACATTTTTTCCATCTTCCTCAGAGAATACCTCCATTTGTGAAGTTTAGGACTTCACAACTGTTAAGAGGTACTTCATCAACAAATTTCCTCCAATACTCATAACTAGAAGCCCACAACAAAATTCCCTCACCACACATCACTTCGCTTGTCCAATGCCCGGCTAGTCTATCATGGCCATTTAACACTTCACTTCTCCACCAACCTTCATGAACACCTCCATTCCCATATCACTTCCTTCCATATCCATGCATCTGGTTCATCACCCGTTGCCCTTCTCAGCTCTCCCCATTACATTCAATAAGAAAATCATACCCATTTATGCAACTACCCTGAATGTAACCCACATAAATAGCACTCGAGGGCTGTGGAATTTTACCCTTATCTGATGATTTTCCGAGAGACAGAAGACCTTGGTAAAGACCCATCATAACAGACACTTCCCTATCCCCTTAGGCCAATTCCTAGTATAAAAAAGCAGATATAAATCCCCATTCTCTATCAATCTCTCGACTAAACCTTCTTTGGCTTCTTTCCCTTTCACCTTGTTCAAAGAGACACCACCTCCATTTTCCTCCATGGACAAAGATAAAGGGGTTCCTGAATTCAAGAAAGTTGTATTTGGGTTCATTTTCTATATGAAAATGGAGTGTGATTCACATAAATAAATACAGAAAGACACGTGGAAGCCAGAGCATGTCACTTTGAAATACATGTGATCAGAGACGTCGAAAAGATTTCAAATATCATAGGTGGTGGGTTCTTAGTTCTTACAATCAATTCTACCAAAATGATGGTCTCCAGAACTAGAAACAAAAGAAAATGTCAA
This sequence comes from Camphora micrantha, assembly GCA_003546025.1. NCBI lineage: Eukaryota > Viridiplantae > Streptophyta > Magnoliopsida > Laurales > Lauraceae > Camphora > Camphora micrantha. The sequence goes on along the minus strand of QPKB01000010.1, from coordinate 4,781,451 downwards.
AACAAGAAAGTAGAAGGAATCAGTTGCCACCCACGTTTTCGTTTCTTTCATTCTAGAACTGCCAAACTACAAAATTATGAATAAAATCAGATTGATATTTTTTTCAAAGACATTATGCACATAGGAAAACAACAAGAAGTCAACAGAGTATGTGGAGTTATTTTTGTCCATACCATCTTGTTTCAAAGTTACTAGTACCTTCCAAACAACAGCATGCAATTTCTACAACCCAGCTATAATGGTTTTGAATTATCACAAAACCCACATCACTTAGTAACCATTTTCAATCATTCTCAAATAAACCCACCTCACTTACTCAATTTTCTCAAAAATATATATATATATATAAATAAAAATTCAGCGGAATCTCCTTCAGGTTATGTTTTTTCTACATGGGTCGGCAACACATTGACATTCTTCCTGGGAAGAAAACGACAAGATAAAGGTACCTTAGACCTATCCCAATAGTGCAAACTTGAATTGAATGGAGCTGCAGCAGATGTTGATAGAAAGGAAAAAGAATGGATTAAAAGACCAACTAATCAAGATTAGATGATTGTAAGCATGCCTTGGATGTTTAAGAACTTGGGCTGCACACTGTGGCAGAGATTATAAGTAATAAATTTAGTGGCGGACCCACGTTTTGTTACCCCGGGGCGTGCTTTGGAAGTGGCTATGGGCCAGCCCAACTTAAAATCCATCCTGCCCCACTTTACAACGCCCCCACCCTTTTGATCCCTGCCCCTTTTCGAATACCCTTCTCTCCCGGAGTCCTGCCCAGCGAAAACCTCTCCACGCCAAACCCTTTTCCTTCTTCGTCTTTGGATTCTTGAAGACTGCGGCCGCCTCTGCAGACTGTCGATTCCATCTCATGGGTCCTCTCTCGGTCTCTTGATTCTTCATCTCTCTTCCAAGTCACAGGCAACAAATCCAACCAACCCAAAACTCAATAACTCATCGCCTACCTTCTCTTTCTCTTCGTCTCTGGGACTCTCCCATTCTCCATTGTTCTCCTCATAGCTGTAAGAAGAAGGGAAAGAGATCCCGAAACAGAGAAAGGGCTTGAAGAAGAGAAAGAAGAGAGAAAGTAAAGCAAGAGAAGAGGAGAACAAATGCCTTTTGACCTCGGTATGATTTTTTTTTTCCTGATTACATGGGTTTTTTTTTTTTTTATTGTTTAGATTACATGGACTGCTAGACTTGACAATGGACATTCCTCTGTCCCTTTCTCTCTCTTTGAGACCTACATTTAGGATTTTTTCTGGATTATTATATGAATTTATATTCTCCTCTTTGGTGTATCCTGAAATTCCTCTCCTCTCCCGGATGTATACAGGATAGGATAGTGGTTGAACTATAGAGGAATTTTCTCATGTGAAAAAAAAACCTATCTATCAACGCCAGTGGTCACCATTCACCATGGAGAATCTTCTTCCCGACGACATAGTACGTGTCTCAATTTTTTTATTTTTTATTTTTACTTCTCAGTGAGTTATATTTACATTTTTGTACTTATCAGTGAGTTATATTTACATTTTTTACTTCTTATATTTACATTTTTGTAATTATATTTACATTTAGATAATTTTTTGAATGCTTCCAGCCTGGTGGGACATTTCATATTTCCTTCTCGAATGGAAAGAGAGTTAATGGGACTAATAGGTATTCGGGTTCCATTATTGGTGATATGAAAAACAAAGACACTCCTGCCACATATTTCCTTATACTAGTAATGAGGACCTACAATCCTGGTATCATTTTGCTATGAGAAACCAGAGCCCATATATTCTCAAGGTGTTCGGAAAATGCAACTATGATGTAGATAGACACGGAAACAAAAGAGAAATTTTATTCGCCGAAGCTGTGGAAGATACTCTTGAAACGTGGGCTAATAAGAACCTTCTCTTGGAGCCTAATTATCCAGAAAGATTGAGTCTTCGTTTTATTGGAATTCTATTGTGAGTATCTATATTCTTTCTTTATTTTCTTAACCTCTTCTGTTATTTTTATATATGTAAAATTAATTTTATTTTATTTCCTCTTAATTGTAGGGATATACTTCATGGCATTATCCATTTTCATCTTAAATTGAAGCGTCCTCATGGTGAGATTTGTTCCGGCAACATCTACATTGTAGATGGAAAAGCAAAACTCGCCCATGTTGTGGATAGATTCGATCAGAATTCTTTCGTAGACGATATTAACAAATTTTGTTTTATGGTTCGACATCTATTTGCTAAAGATGGTTTGGCCACTCCCCTGGAGTTAGATCAATTGTGTAATAGCTTGAGACTATATAAAGCTGACGGGTAAAGGTTATCTGCCTAGTTGATTGTTTTCCATTGGTTTTAATTGCTTTTGTTTGTCTAAATATATTCTTTTGTATGTAGATATCTTCGTAACTCGGTGAATCATCCAGTTTTGCTTACACCAAAAGAAAGGGGTGAAGTGAGGCATTTGGCTCATTCTTTAATATGTGAATCTCCTAATGAGGTTAAGATAGGGAAGTCCTTAGTAAGGGAATTACAAAATGCAAGCAGAAAATTTCATGGTGCTATTCAAGGCCCCCACTGGATTGGAAATGTTAGTGAGCAAGAATTTTTGGGGACATTAAATTTTCAGAACCCGCCCTACAGAGATATTCCATTGGACTTTATACGATACTGCAGAAATGTAGGGGAACATGTACGGGGGGATGCGGTATGTGTGCCAAAATTCTTTTTAATTTAATTCTGATATTTTATTTTGTTTCTCCTTAATTTAATTCTGATCTTTGACGTCTTTTGTGAACTAGCGTAAACCATGGATTACAGATGAGTATCGAGATGAAATGTTGACATCATTTCTTCCGGGATTCCTACCCATTTTACACGATGTGCTTTCTTTTGAAGGCATATGTGTCAGAACTTTGCCAAATATCACATGAGGTATGTGTTCTACATTGTAAGCTTATTTCATTTTTACTTTCATTGCTTCCACAGCACCTCTGGATGAAGGCAATTCAATCCAGTCCAATCTTTATCTCAAACAACATACAAACCTAACCTACGACCACCTATAAATCCTCTTCACTCCGAGACTCCTTAAGCAACAACTTCTTCTTGTACTGGCGCCAAGCCGCTTGTAACAGGCTACCCATGTCCTCCACTGCTGGGAATAGTACCTGAAAGTGTGCTTGAGTTCCTCACCATAGAGCCTCCGGAATTCAGATCCATAGAATTTCAGGTCATCTCCCTTGAGAGCAAAGGCTTTAACCTCAGTCAATGCCCGCACTGTTCGGGTTGAAGTTGGGAGGATGGAGGAGGGATGTGGGCTCAGTGCCCATGTGAGGAACAATTCTCCATTGGTGGTACAACTCTCCAGCTTTCCCTGCTCTATGAAAAGCATTTCATCAACAGGATCCCCTTCACGGACAATGTAGCTGCCTTGTGTAGAGCACGAGCTTAAGGCGATCACAAACGATATCTAGAAGCCGTTCATTCATCTTTTCAAACATAGGGAACCTACAGAGAATAAAAGGAACACAATGTGAGATTGGTCCTTTTAACGAACTTGCAGTAAGCGTGGGCTTAAGTTGATTAATCTAACAGTACTGCAGTTTCATTTGCTTCAGAGCAGAGCAACTGGAAAGCAGGCTAAAATAGCAACCAAAACAACTCAACGCAGAACAAATTCTATGTCACGTAGGCAAACTCATCCACACCCTTTAGTGTGAGGGGATAAAACACTATGACATAACAAAGATATTTCCCAAACAGGCATTCCAAAAGATAGAGAAACAGTTTGCAACTAAAATTAAAGTAACAGGGAATTCATAAATAAGACAACTCACTCTCATTAGTAATGCTAGACAGCAGTGGCGGTTTATATCCCTACGAAGGTCAGTGGGAAGATTACGCAGCAGATGCTCTTCGTCGACCATCCTAGTCTCTTGCCATTTATATTGTTCATATCGGCAAATACGCTCCTTCAAGGATTCGGGAAGCAAACATTGAGACATCCATTGTTCTGCATCTTGCCATTTCACCCGCATTTCTTCCAATCTGGCAGTGGTAGACTGCAGATATGTCTGCAAAAAGAGCATATATAGTACATGAATTGAGAAAAATTGCAAAATATGCATCTCACTACTAACCAATGGCATATATGCATTAAGCGTAATGTAAACAATAAAAATTTATTCCTTTGTCCCAGAAACTTTTAAAGTTGAGGACAAACAGATTAGAGGTTAGACATTTTCAGCTCGGTTTTGCTGCTTTAGTAACTGGAGCATTTATGAAATACTGCTGAAAATTTTGAGCGTCTCAAGCTGTGATTTAGAAAAATGGTGGTTACAAACAGAACCACCGCAACTCATTTTAGATTTCTTGTTGAACTCATGGACAGACTCAGTTTTGGCCGGAAAGTCCAACTCAATAAAACTGGAGCAGTCTTGTTCTTTCTCCATTACGTATATTCATAACTCCTAGAAATAAATCAATGGGATTTGAGACCATATAAACCTTTTCTTAGAAAACAATTGCCCCCAACTGTCCCCAAACCTGTCTCTAATAGAGTTCGGCCAATTCTAGCCAACATAACCTTGCTTTGTTGCCCAATTTATTCCCTTTTTTTTTTTTATAACCCAGGGTATCTCCCGCTTAGCCCAACCCAAGAGCCTTCGACCCTGAGACCGACGGACACTCGATTCTAGACAGTCAAGAACCAATTCCTAGGGGCACATGCAAACCCTCCTATCCACATGCATCGGATAAAACTATTAGAGACATTTCCCTAAATATTAAACTTGAAATTTCCCCAAAACTGTAAACAACTAATTCAACATATTTACAGACAAACCCTTGCCTTGGTTTTCCCTAAACCCATTCCCAAATGATGCCAAGCCTGCATGCACCTATTCCTCCCCAAACCTCCCTCCCTTCTAAGTCCTAACACCACTCAAACCTAACCAAAATCTTTCTAAACTTGGCCCAAACCTTCATCAGACCACCCCACACTTGTTCCGGCCCATACTTTGCCTTGGGTTTTTGAAATTCCCAAAAAGCTCGCTGGTTGCATACTATAGCAGCTACTATTATCTACCCTTCGCATAATGAGTCCTTTCCAGCTTCTCCCCTGCCTTTACCCAAAATCCCTTGCTCCAACGAATCATCCCTACCTTCCCAAAACAGTCTTTATTACTTCCATTGTTAATTGCCGCCATCGTCCTCATATACTCATAGTAGGCCCATGTTTGGCATCTCTATTTCATGCCTCTAGTTCTCTAAATGTCTAAATCGGATAGAGATGAGGAAAATTAGAGCGTTTGGGACAAGACTCTGGCCTCTGTCTGTTTTAGACATTTAGAGGGAAATCCTCTAAAACCCAAACACTCAAAAAGTGGGCAGATGAAAAATAGAGCTTTTGGCTCTTTAAAATAAAGAGGTGGGTGCTCTTTTTTATGGCAAAACTGCCCTCAGACGGTGTTTTATTGACACCGTCTGTCCTTTAAACAAAAACCTTTTTTTTTTTTTTTTTTTTTTTATTCTTTACGTTTCAACACGCCAGACGGCGAGAAGAGGAAGGAGCGAGAACAGACAATAGAAAGGGTAGAAAGATCGTGCAGGTATTCATTGAACTTTTTGAACTCTCTTTTTTCTCTTCAGTTTTCAATCAGAGAGTAAATGTTTAGGGATGGCTTTCGATTGAGTCTATGAATGTTGGGAGGACTGGTTTTAGGGCTCGTAATTTTGGGTAGTATTTTTCTATTGATTTGGATCTTTGGTGAAAGGGAAATGGTTCGGTGTTGTTGGGGTCTGTGGGTGGAAAGGGCTAGAATGGTTAGGGTCTAGGGTTTATGGATGGAAAGGGTTTGGACTGGGCAGGGTGTTGGTTGGCTCGGATGAGTGACCAAACACATGAACCATTGTCTTCTCCAAGAACAAAAAAATGATCCTTCTTCAGATCCAAGAAGCATCACAGAAAGTTGCAGGGGAAAAAATGATGTAGGCTTGTAGTAGATAATATACTTGAATAAGGTGTAAAGGTGCAGGGTGGAATCAAATCCCTTCTAGGTGGCGTTGTCTACTAGGGAAGGATTCTGTCTTCTTTTTCAAAAAGTAAATGGTGTGGATGTTGAATATTCTTCTCCAGGTGGGGGAATGAATAAAGAAAACTTTATAAAAAAGGTTTGTTCAAGGAAATTCCATTCTGCTTTGATCAGCTAGATTTAGGGGGTTTGAAAAAGAACTTGTTCTATGAAGTTCCCATTTTCCTTATCAGTAAGGCTTAAGCCTTTTAGTTCTTTCTTTTTGTAACTTGGTGTATCACTAGCTATGCAAATGCTCTGAGGATGTGCTCAGGTCCTAGCTCTTGATGTAATTTCAGAATTGTAGGTTTTTCTATTGTATTCTTTCAAAGGGTAGAAACAGGGAATTGATTTTAGCACGGAGCTTCCCCATAATGTGGTAAGGCGATTATAATATTTGATTTTTGTTCATGATGGGTAAGATGGTTTTGGGGTGGGGCTGAAATCTGCAGTCTTTAATCCTTTCACTGAGCAGCAAATGTCTTCTCTGCTACTTAAAATTAAATTCCAACCAAATTGCAGAAAACCCGTATCATGTAATATAAGAATGATGGGTAAGATGGTTTTGGGGTGGGGCTGAAATCTGCAGTCTTTAATCCTTTCACTGAGCAGCAAATGTCTTCTCTGCTACTTAAAATTAAATTCCAACCAAATTGCAGAAAACCCGTATCATGTAATATAAGAATGATGGGTAAGATGGTTTTGGGGTGGGGCTGAAATCTGCAGTCTTTAATCCTTTCACTGAGCAACAAATGTCTTCTCTGCTACTTAAAATCAAATTCCAACCACATTGCGGAAAACCCATATCATGTAATATAAGAAAGAACTGTGTGAGTAATGAATATGGATCCTTTTGTTTGCCGGGTTATTTCTCCTTTCTGCAATTTGGTCTTGCTTGGGATTGATAAGATGGTTGTGGGGTGGAGCTCAAATCTGCTATCTTTATCTCTTCACTGAGTAACAATTGTCTTCTTTGCAAATTTAAGCCAAATTACAGCCAGATTGCAGGCATAAAAGAAAAGCCCCATTAAGTTATCCCTTTTTTGGTAAGCGCCCCAATTAAAATATCCTAACATTTGACATGAGGGCCTCAAAGTTTTATGCTTGTTTTAGATCCAATTCAGTGATGCGTATGGGTCAGACTTGAGGGCCTCAAGAGTCAAATGAGTTTTAAGCACGCTTATTTTAGATCCAATCCAGAGATGAATATAGCTCAGATTAGTACCAGTGTCTTTCATCTTTCTTCTTGATCGAAATTGATGGTAGCATGCATGAAACCCATGATTTAAAGTGTTCTTTTATGTCTTATACTTTCTGGAGATTATAATATATTGATGAAGTATTTCTTCAATTACTTTCAGGAGATCCGAGTAACGTCCTTCATCATTTCAAATGCCAGGTTACTTCTTATTGAATGAGTCCATGTCCAGTGATATTTCTAGGTCTAGATCTGTTCTAGTATCAAGTCTGGCTGGGACTGGAATGAGAAGTAAAGGTTGAAGATTTTTCAAGAGGTCTGGACACCTGGACATGCTATTGCCTAATGCTGAGTATCCGCCGCTTCTGCATTGATATCTACTCAAGTTACTTTAATGGCTACACCTGATCATGTTCTCTCAAAGACATGTACTGTGAAAAGATTGATAGTGCTAATTAATGCCTTTACTTCTATGGGTAGGTGAATGAGATGGATCTGCACACAAGAGGGTTGTCGGTTTTAGTGATAATATATCTCTGTAAATTATACTCCTTTCATTGATTTCAGTTTCTACAGATCATGGATATATAAATTCCATGTCCATTAACATAATCCATGTTGTTGAGCAATAGGTGTGGTTTAAAGCTCAAGCTCTCGTGGGTGTGAAATTGATTGCAAATCATGTGGCTGCATTCTGTGCAGTTTTCATTTGCAGACTGCCTATTTATCCAGTCAGTTTGGAACAACACCGCAGAGCAGACTTGCATATTTATTTTTGACTGGAACATTGAACTGGTGGGGTGTGAAGGGTCTAAGCATAGCATGTGGACAGATGATCACTTTCCTTGGATTTAATTATTTATTATTGGTTGTGATGGTTGATGGTTGGGTAATCAGATACATGGGCTCCTCTTACGGGCCAGATTCAACAAAATGGACCCTCTAGAAAATAGATGGCCCATATGAAAAATCAGTTTATAGCCGAGCTTGCTTGGGTTCTTTGAAAAGTGGCTACTCAAATGGAGCATGGGTCTTCCTTATTAAGTAGGGTCTCAAGCCAGTGAACCCTTTATTTTGCTAATTGATGAGGGTGATTTTGATAGTGTATCTTTCTTCAAGCATCAATTTTTTCAAGTCACAAGTGGAAAAGTGATGGACATGTTGATGAAGATTTCTGTGAATGTTGATTTTTCATTAAATAGATATTTTTATTGGCTGGTTTTGTCAAAGTATTAGATAATGACATAAATACCCTTCTAATAAGAGGCAAATAAAGGATATACCAAACGGTCTATTTAAAATAGATTTATGCATTATCAAATATATATATATATATATATTTTAGCCTCTTCTTTGTATGATTCTTTTTTTAATAGTTCTATTTTGACTGGGTCTTTCAAAAGAAGATTAGAGATACCAAACATGGCTTAGTTCATCTCATTTACAGACACTTTTGTTGTGTTGTAGTAGTCCCTTTTTCAGCCTATTATTCCTAAAACAATCTTGCTTGTCTTTTACATCCCTCTTGCATCCAAAACAATATGAGGACACTAGAGCTTCAGATATATCTCCAAGAATTTTGTATCAATATAAAAATGAAGATTGGTATATGAGAATGTGTTCTACTATGAGCAGTTCATCAATTTGAAGCAAGAAAAACTGGTCGTTGCTGAATATACGGACCAATTTAAAGAACTGCATGATATATGTGCATCAGACTAGAACCAGACATATGAATTAACTTGTCATATCAGAGGTCTAAGATTGGACACAAAGGGCAACGAATTCTTTCCAAAACACCCAAAAAGCATATTATGAAGCTCTTCGTGTTAAATATTGACTTGCATGATCTTATGAGACAGTGGATTAAAATATTGAACATATCGGTTGGGGCCATTCCATTTTTTTCCAATTTATCTGAGTTCACGTGTATTGGAGCGTAATAGCCGATATCCTTCCAAGTGATGCAAGGGTGATTATGGGTCAAATATGGGGTGTATAGGCCATTCCGCCCAATATTCATTGAATGACCATCTTTTCAAGATAGAAGCCTCCCATTTTTATATTGTTTTTGAAGGAAAAGGTTGTGTGGGAGAGTTGTGTGCCATTGTATCTAAAAAACAAAAACACAAAAAAAAAAAGAATGAAATTAAATAAAATATATATATATATATATATATATATACACACACATCACATGCCATAGATCAATCCCTTAGATCTAAGTGTAGTTATTTATAATTACTAAGGAGTAGGCACTAACTATTAAGTAGTTAGTTAGTTGAAAGTATTAAATAACTACTGAGTAGTATCTAATTAGTAGCACATGAATAATGATGTCATGATATAAATAGTATATACATGGTAAATACTAAATAACAATCTTTGACTATTAACATTCTATCAGGTCTAATTGAGCAAGATGAATACAGGTGAACAAATACATCACCATTCTTGGGTTTTTTTTTTTTTTAATTGAAAGATATCACTGTTCTTGTTTTTTAAAATAATACAACAATACAAGACCATACTCCCATTTATTTTAGTTACTAATGAAAATAAATATTTTTTATATTAACAAATATTTAACTCTTAACACTTTCTAATATTCTAACTTTTTGGTTTTTTCAGATCTTTTTAACATCAATTTAAATTCACACAAGTAATTGATAAGTTGGTACATATGCCAAAGAAGTGGGCCAAACCAAGGATATGGGCTGGCCTAACTAATGGATTTGGATCCTTAACCAAATCACGGTCCACAGATAAGGATCGATTAGATAGATTTTCTCGTGTTCTTGAGCGATCTTTGCGATATGCTCTCCTCAACCGTTTTTTTTTTTTTTTTTTTTTTTTTTTATCCATGTATGAGACAATCCCACACTTAAGCCGAGAAGATCCAATAATGAAAAGGAGTCCACTTTTTTCAATTTACGTGCATAATCTCCTACATCACCATGCAATCAAGGGAATATTCTCCAAGTGACTCTTAACGAGAACTGCTGAGAAGTTTATATGATGGATCTTCAACCCAGAAGAAAATCGATGGAAATCTGATTGAGCCCAAGACTCATAGGCCAAGGCCAAGGCTCAGGACTGGCCCAACAAGCCCAGCTTCACAACATCAGGCTCGCTCGATTATGTGTTAGCACATTATCTTCCATAATTTAGTTTTCTTATATTAAAGCCTAACTTCAGTGAATATTGTTTTGTTCGAAGGCAATGTACGGACCTCTCGTGTATTCTTAAAAATCAACTGTTTCTCTCTCTTCGGGGTGGAAACCCAGAAGCAATTGTGTTGCTTGAGTGGGCAGATCCCGTTGAATGAGGTCACAAAAGGGCATGAGGTAAATGGTTGATTAGAAACGCATAGGTCAAAGAAAATGACTGTCCAAATTTGAATGTTTGACATAAAATTATGGTTGACCTTGTGTGAATAAGCTTGAGTTATAGGCTAGGGCATGGTCAAAATGGCCGCACGCACGTACCTTATGAATGGCTAGGATTCAAACCGTCCTAAGTGAGATGCTACTGGAAAGATCCTAATAAATTTGACTTCAGGTGATTACGTCATAATGTCATTTATGCAAACATCTGGTTTATGTAAGTATCTATTTTAAATAGTAGTTTTTCACTTCAAAAAGATCTGGGATATGGGTATCACAGGCAACTCCCACTCCCATTCACCCCGCCAGGGATCGAGTGGTTTCCAGTTTTCTCTCCTGTCCACTAGGCCAGAAAAAAAAAATCTAAGATATGCTTGTAAATATCTTAAAGTTGTTAGAACCAAATATGTTCGGAAATAATATGATTTTCTTTAAAAAGTACCTGACCAAAAGTTCGACATATAGGCAAGTGTCATGAAGTTTTTCAATAAGATGGTGTAAAATATTTTTTTAACCCACTCGGGTGATGGTTCTCTAGCATAAGGAGTGGGTTTGCTTCCCACATCTTGTCTTCAAGTCCCATCCCAAGCGTACCTGGTGCATGTATTCACTACAAGAAAAAAGGCCTTTAGTGGCGGCTTTTTTATGCTGCTAAAAAAAAAAAAAAAAAATTCCGCCTCTAACACGTTTTGTGGCGGAAAATTTCATGTCACAGATTTTTGACGTCAAAACCCTGTGCCGCAATTGGTTTGCGGCGGAAAAGCGTGTGCCACAAATAAATATAAATCGTGGCGGTTTAGAACAGCCGCTAATAATGGGAATTCCGCCGCCACTAATACTACGAAACCACTTTTTTAGTAGTGGATGTCGTCTGGGGCTATTTATCATAGTTTTAGCTGCAATTTATTTTATTCCCGCTAAAACTATATATTTTGTTAAAATAATTTATGCCACCTATTCACGTTGATCTAAGAGGTCTCTTTAAAATAGTTTAGGTCGAGTCAGTAGGTCGGATCAGCAGCAAAATGTAACTTTTGTATATCATAAGTCTTTTAGTTCAAAACATGGGCCTGGGTTTCCCTTTGATGCATGCAACCAATTGTATGTCCCAGCCTGAAAAGACAAAGATATAAAGAGATAAAACAAGATTAATCCTCAACAGAAGCTTTTAACGGCCTATTTTTTTTTTAGCTCATGGTGGGGACCACAGGATAGATGGTGTGGATGAGAATTCTAGCTTCCTTATGTGGTCCTTTCATGTCTTTTGCACATTGTATATAATAATTACTATGCATTATTAATTTAATGACAGTAGATCCTATTTCTGATTAAGAAGTCCATTGTCAAATGCAATTGTGGATAATTTGTAGCGGACACATAGGATGAATCTTACACGTGGCATAATTGAGGCCACATTTGCACAATCATTAATAATCTATCAACCTAAATTATTGATATGATAGGGATTTGAATATTGTTGGCATCATTTGGCGATTGAATGCTTTATATTTAGTTTGATTGGCTACCCCACTCCCAAGTCCTACCTTGCAAAAACTGTGCAGTTATTATAATTTAGATTCTTTGGTTTTTCAGAACTACCTGATTAGCCTTGCACATGGTATAGTACGTACTCCAAAGATGGAGATGATGCAAACCAATATCAGGAAAGATGTAGATTAGCCAAGTACTTTTTGTGGCTACTGATGAAAGGCTTCAGCTAGAGTGAGACACTGGTGGTTGCTTCTCATGAATAAATTTATTAGGTTAGGCCTATGAATCATAAACCAGGAATTGCGATAATGGTTCGAGGGACTAGGATTTGGACATTGCTAAAAACTTTATTTTCATTGACTTTTGTTACATTCATAGGGAATCTAATCACGTGGTGATCTCTATGGCCAAGATAGCCTTTAATTTGGGTTTAGGTGATTGTTGGTTCGATGAAATCCTGGACCGGTAATCTAATATTTTGTTCTTTGTTTAGCTTTCTGAATAAATTTCTTTTCTGTACTAAAAAAAATATGATTATTAGATTAGACCTATGAACCATGAACGGTGGACCGCGATCTAGCGATCCAAGTAATCTCAATTTTGTCTTCAAAATTAGGATGAGAATTTACCTTGTTAGTAAGTACTGGTGGAAGTGGAACCCTTCATATCCAATCATCCATGTTGCATTTGGGGGTGACCCTGATAGGCCCCTCACTGCCAGTACTAGAATCTGGAGATGCCTGTGCATACACAAGTTTTTGATGCATTTGTCATGTAGGTTTCTGTTTGTGTAGGGATTTGATGATAAAGATTGGTTTCCTTTATGGGCCCACATTGTAATTGAAAATAAAATTGGGCTTTACCATGGATATCTGAATCCTAGTCCATGCTCACACAATATATAAAAACAAAAAACAAAAACAAAAAAATACCTGAAATCTTGGTGGCATGGTAATGATGTGATGGTCCAGATATCCAAGAATGACAAAGATGTGCTGGTATCTTGATGATATATATTGATAGTCACGGATTGGGCTTGAGTTAAATGAGCGTGGCCTCCTTTTCCATCTCTTAGCATTTTCATCCTTTTATATACACCTCTTGCCATCTTGAATCAGAGATAATATCTCCACAATTCCTGTGCCATCTGAGTCAGGTTTCCTCTTATGTTAATGAAGTCGTTGTTCTAGAGAATAAAAAGCGCAGAAGAACAGTTGAGGAGAACCTGGAGGTACTCCTATCTACTTGAGTATCAACCGAACCTATATGAAATTTTCTTGAGATGCAAGTATCCCCCATCACAAGTAATGGCCCAAGAAATTAGGAGTTATATCAAAGAAATGTAAAGTCAGATTTGATTTTGAGATGGTAGTTTTTGTTTTCCGTTTTTTCTTCTTTTTAGATGTGGTCCGCTTCCTTTGGATGAAGACCTTGTCATAATCATAGAGTTGCTGCAAAGTAATTTTCATATGACAAACTTCATAATTATATAGGCCATAAGTGGGAGGAAAATCTAGAAAGCAGAAGTTGTTCAAAAGCAACAAAATGCAACTTGAATTGAAATTAGAGTGAACATAATCCCATTTCCACAAGAAAACACCATATTATAACTCTGATGACAAAAGATATATCTTACAAACAAAAACAAACCCATTATTAATAAACCAATTTCTATTGACGCTGAAGCTGAAGAAACCTGCATGGCAACAAGACATGAGTTACAATTCTGATTTCGGGAGCTATTAAATTAAAATTGTCTGATAAATTTTACTCAAAACTTATTGTGGACTATAACTACATTCTGTAAAACATGATGCAATTAATTGGCATAGACCATGAGCAACATGAATAGTCATCGAAGTTAGCAGTTGATTATAATTAAGCAAGATGCAGTCGGTTATCAACTAATAGGAGATATGGTACTGGATTCTGACTGATATCTTAGCGCTGAAAGTTAAAACTTAATTGTCATGATTTTATATTATGGATTGCTTAATAATTTAGTACTTGTCATATAGAGAATGACACCGCCTAGAGAGATCCAAGCCTCCTTTGGATTGCCACTGAAAAGGGAAGGGGGATTCAACATCTTGAGTTGGAAACAAGCAAACCCAAAACGAAAAAAAAAAGAAAAAGAATGGTACCTGGATGTTCAAAAACTTGATGTCTTCTCCTTTACTCTCCTCTGAACACTAGAACCAACATATGCTATAGTGAATGAGCAAAATGACAGGTCCAATAAAGAATGAGAGTTGAAACATTAGCTGGTGATAGAAACAACCTCTATTTTCATGGTGCATAAATGCTTTAGTGTGGTACAGTAAGATTCACGTTTGGCACAACCTTTTTTCTACAAGAAAAACTGAAAAATGAATTGACTTTTTCACAATTCTGACAAAACCTATTTCCGATTAGAAGGGATCAGAATTGGTTTTCTGCTAATTCAGTTTTTCACAGTGCTACACAAACGTGTTCTGAAAGTCAATAGGATTCCCACAGGTGGGGAAAGTGTAGGAGGAATTGAAACAAAAGGAGAGAGCGCTATGAGGATCTCTTCAGGGTATTAGTGAAAGATGTATTACAGGGTACCAAGTCCTTCTCATGATAATTGCATTTGCTCTAATGCCACTTGAAATGGAATTAGATAACCTACTATAGTTGACCTGTCGGATTCACTTGGATACTAAAATTAATGCAAACAGAATATGGTATAGATGAAAGAGAATAAATTAATAGGCCCCAAATATTCACATTCAAAGCACTCCCATCTGGTGATCAAGGGTGGGTTCTGTATGATCATCTCTGTTCTGGAGTCATGGAAGGGTGATGGACAAGGAAAAATCCTAACCACTAGATGAACAGGAGAGAGAAAACAAGAGATAATTACCAAGAGCCCTTCTTTCGGTGCCAGCTCTCTTGCCATTTTCACAGCATCCTCACTGGTCACCTGTCACATGCTATAGGGATTCAAAACTCTGTTTTAAATAATGTACAAAACAATCACAGCAGTTCGAGTAGTGCATGTATTACAAGTGTAAGAAATTAAAAATGAGAACAGTATTACTTGCCTCAAGGACTCCTTCCAACACATCCACGTCCAAAATCTTTGGCTTGAATCCAACCCCATTGCCAGTTATATGTGGAGACCTACTCCACATAACCATACTCACATGAACATAATTGATAATTGCAACAAAAGATGTTATAAAAGAAAAGAAAAAATTTGGAACAAAAGATGATTATGAAGATTTACAACCCCATTAATTATGATAACAAAGTTTTAAATATATTATTGGTAGGGATATCCATTGGCCAGGCAGTGGCTTTGAGAAACCCGATTTATTAATAGACCAGACTGAAGGACAGGATGAAACAATTCAAATCTAGGCCTAAAGTGCCGCAAAATCTAAATGAAGTTTATAGGAATTAATATAAAATGAAAATTTGCCTGGTTTACCACCATTTAGTAAATTGCTCTCAGCTGGCTCAAGTCCATATATCTATTATTTAGAACAACCCAATCACCTAAATAAATACTCTATTTTAATGAAGAACCATATTGTTGCAAGATGGATTACCTGATGCCTGAGAGTACCAAGACTCTTTGTATGCATTGGAGATTGTTGGATGACACCATTGATGGGGGAATTCCAAGAAGGCCACAAAGTATCACCTGTGATAAAAGAAGAAAGTATTTCAATTTTATACTTGAACAAGTTCCATAAATTACAAATAATTGAACAATTGATTTTAAATCTAACCAGCCAAAATTTTCATGTTCTGCAGAGAATTAGCTCCATCAAATTGATATTACTAGAATTAACACACATGACAAATGGGAGAAGCAAAATTTGTCCACCCTCAAAAGCAAGAAGCAAGAAAGTGACGAGAGGAAGAGAGACCATATTTTGCTAGGCACAGAAGAGTGATAGCTGGACCAATCACAGCAGGTCTTCGTCTCAACATTAGAAATAACATCAATAGAATACACTTGGTTTATTAAGAGAGCACCAAGCACCAAGAAGCACAATATAACTAGAAACACTGCATTCTTTGTTGGATATGAACATAAGTGAACCAAAAGGTTTTCAGTTTTAACTCACCTTAGTGCAGCAAGACATTGCTGAACGATGTGAACATTATATTAGAGAAACAAAAGTTGCTAACTCTTCAATTTGACAGATTACATTGCATTGCATATATTCAAAATCAAAATACATTACCATGACCTCAAAGTTACTTCAAATCTCACTATAAGAAGCAGAAAACCAAACGTATATGTCCCTCAGAGAAGCACACACTCTCCCCAAACCCCTCCTTAAACCCCCTTTCGCTCTCTCAATCCCTACCACCTCAAGAGTATCTGAGGCTTAATTGTGCCATTGCTTATGTCATCTTAACCGCACCCAACCTCGCCCGCACCCAGTTCACCCACTTGACTGTCGTCGTCACCGATGGCCCAAGAAAAGACCTGCATAGCAACGAGATAGAGTTACAACAAAAGATAATAAAAAGGCAAATGATATAAAGATGTAAGTAGAATATGAAGGGAGAGAAAAAGAACGCAATAGAGAGTACAAATAAGAACCCAACTACCAACTTCAAGGATGGTCTTAACAGTACCAACCACCAAATATTCATGACATGAATCCAAACAATAAAAACTGCAAAACCAACAATGTGCAAATCAATCATTCATAGCACTCAATTTGCTTATAGGCCACTTCCATAGACCAGTACAGCTTACATTCAATAAAAACATTTAAATGGGAATTCATAACTTTAAAAGGAACAAGAAAATGACTAAACCCAAAGATGGGAACACAGAAGTTAATACAGCTACAGATTTATCATTAATCAATAATCAAAACACAGAGCTCTTCCTTTCTGCAGACATATCATTTTTCAGTCTTTATCAGTGTTACTTCAGACATGGCACACAACTCTTTCCCTCCATATCGAATATCAATTGGCATAGGGAAGCAAACCTCAACTGAGTTGGTTAGCTTCATTTATCTCTTTCTTATTGAAGCCAATAAACATATAAACAGCTTGACTTGTTCAGGCTATCACAGAATTGAACCTGATCCAAACATACCTAAACTACAGAGGACAGAAAGTTAGAGATCAAGTCATCAATTTGTCTCAACATCTTTATCAATTTGATTAAGGCATGAGGTTACAAACAAAATGTTTGATTAGACTTGAAAAGTAAAATTAAATAATACATGTTCCAGCTACTTTTCTCAACATCTTTAACTGTTAGACTAAGCATGGATATTCACAGGTAGCACACTCATTCAATTTCTATGACATTTTCAAAAACATCCTTTGAGCGCCACTGAAATTAGGGGGGATGTAAATGGAACAACAATCATACAAAAGAATGGAGCAAACTCCAAACCTTCTGAAGCAGTAAAGATTTAAAAAATAAAATAAAATCTAACACCCAAATCTTCCCATAAGTTGAGCTTTTGCAATGTATGAATCAGAAACCAATAGCACAGTGAACACATATAATAAACAGTATCAGAACTTCCAAACAGAGATAATGCTTAATTCATCATTAAAAACTCAATAAATTGTGCATCAATTAATACTTAAAAAAACCAAAATCCATAGCTGCACTGATTAATCTGTCAAAACAGTAATTATAAACTCTAACTAAAGAACCCTAAATGAAAGTTTTCAGCTCCATGCTTCCTCATCTACTCTTCTAGGTAGTCGAACAAGACCAAAGCCTCCACTAAGGCTTTAGCCATAACCAAACTCCCAAAGAAGTGATCGATCTAACTAATTGTGCTCTTTTCTTTCTTATATGATAATTTCATCAAAAAGCTTTTCAATTGGGATAGCCAATTCAATTAAATACATTACTTATACATATCATAAACTCCTAGTGTGCAAACACTGCCAAATAAAACAGTTCAAAAATCTGTTGAAATCTGATCCAATCCAAGTACCAAACTTCAAAGACACCATAGTACATTAAACAGAGAAATCATACACTCAAACACCATCTACATAAAAAAAAACACATCCACCCCACCTTCTAATACCAAAAATAAAACCCCAACAATCGAAAAGGACAATTGAAGAGAAGATACAGATTCGACTGTTTTGATCGAAAGAAAAATGAAGAGGAGGAGAAGAAAACCACACCTTTATCAATAGCTGGAGATGGAAGAACTTTCCAATAAGATTGAGGTGCAGTTCGTATACGAATCAGGGTTCCTGAGTTTAATCTAGCGACAGAGCTAGAGAGAGAGAAAGGGCAGAAGCCCTAAGTAAGCACAGGATCAAAAGCAAACTCCTCCTAAAGCCCTAAGATTGCCGTCCTTTTTCCAGATCACGTCCGTTTAGAAGATCCTTGAAGTAAAAGAAGCAGAGGATTGAAAAAATGCAGGGAAGTAGCTCAGATCTGAAGCTCGAAAATGTCGATCAGATACCTGCTTCTTCTTCTTCTTCTTCTTCTTGTATGGAAGATCTTGAAGTCCATACAAAAACCTCAAAGCTCCGAACAAAAACCTCAAAGCTCGAAGCTCCAGCACAAATCAACCAACGATTAGGGTTTTGAGGGAAGAGAGATCTCAAAGATTAGGGCTTTGGGGAAGAGAGAAATCTCAATATTAGGGTTTTGGGGAAAAGAGAGATCAGGAAGACGAAAATGCTGGTTCTCGACGCTGAGATAAGAGGTTTTGGAAAGAATAATTTCCAGCGGGCAGTCTTTGCTTTTCCTTCTCATGAACCACGGAATGTTAGGGCAGAAATAAATACGTATAGTCGCGGAATATACTCTCCGCTACTGTAGGCATAAATAATGTTTATAGTGGCATAATACATTTTCTGTTGTCATACGTATGAATATACTTAATAGCAGCAAAATACTATTTACATTTTCTGTTGTCATACGTATGAATATATTTAATAGCAGCAAAATACTATTTCCGCCGCTGTATGTATTAAAAACGTACATGCACTACACTTAATAGCAGCAAAATACAATTTCTGCTGCTATATGATACATGCACAACACTTAATAGCAGCAAAAAACAATTGCCGCCGCTGTATGTATTAAAAAGGTACATACACTACACTTAATAGCAACAAAATACAATTTCCACCACTATATGTATTAAAAACGTACATAATAGTTAGATGTAGTGACGGATAAATAAACCGCCGGTAATTATCTATTTTCTTGTAGTGAATGTATGGTTGTGCGTGCACCCAGGGAAATAGTTCAGTCAAGAAAATATGCCGTAGGGGCACCCATGCGATAAAAAAAAAGAGAAAGAAAGAAAAAATACATTTGATATGTTTTTTTATTTCCCACAACAATTTTTTAAATCTAAATATAAAATGAGATTTTTTTAAAATATTTTTTTTCTTTAAAAGTTATATTAAAAAGGCCTATAAAGCTATATTGTTGTTTTTTTTTTTTTTTTTTTTTTTTTTTTAACAATAAAAACCATATTATACACATTATGGGTCTGCCAATGCATGTACAGTTGGACCTTTTAAAAAACTCATGTATTAATCCGTATATTTTGAAGGATATATGTACGCAGTGTAGTTTTAAAAAATGATTCATAGAATCATACACGCGTTGTATGTATACTATATCTAAACTGGCTAAGTAGTGTTATTATAGCATTTGAGTGAATGGTGATTACTTAAGGGGCCCATTGCACTTGAAAGTCACATTTCCACACATTTTGAGACAGGTTAAACGAGAGGTTCCACTTCTCAACGGATGCTAGAACCCCTAAAGTAACACACAAATAGACACCTCACTACTAACATACAAATATTAGTGGCACTACACTAAGAAAATTGGACAAAATCAATGGAAGATTATAAGAAATCAAATTACAATTGCATTACAGACTCCAAAGTGGTCCTTGTAATACTTAAAGAGTTCAAAGCCTGTATCATTCATAAAGCCACTAAGTGCATTCACACGCATGCAATAAATTTCAAATTGTAGTGACAAAAACCTATCTTCCTCATGGTGATTATTACTACAAAATCTTAGCCTTTTTGCAACCCCATCAAAGTTATTATTATTTTCAACTTAAGGAAAATGTGAATAATTAGAATTGCATTGAATTGAGTTTCTTTCCTTAGGATCAGTCCTCTCATTTTATAATATTCCATGTTCTAAATACAATAAGTCAACCCTATCAATCTAATCCCCTTAATTGGGGTAATTGCAAGTAATTACGATCATATCCCCTTAATAGGAGATTATCCTAATCAATGTAAATTAGCTATTTATGTTGATCTGTATTACCACCAATATTGGTGGTCCCTAACGACACGTGCCACTCCCCCCGAACTGAGCAAGTGCTTTGGTAAAGACGTCAGCTACTTGGAAATTTGTGGTAACATGGGGAAGCACAGTGGTCTTGTCATCATAGGCATCTCGAATATAGTGACAATCAGCTTCTATGTGCTTTGTTCATTCATGAAACACAAAACACACTTACGGAAATCTGAAATACACGCGTGTAGGGGCAAGGCTATTTCTTGAGGAAATCCAAGCTCATTAAGTACGCGTCGTAACCAAACTATATTAAAACATGCCGACGACACACAATGATATTTAGCCTCTATGGAAGACTTAGAACCGCAATCCTACTGTCCTACTTTTTACAATTCTAGGAGATTAAGGGTGTGTTTGCTTAGACTTACTAAAACTCAAAAACGTTCTTTTAAAAGTAGCTTTTTAAGAGAATATGTTGTTTGGTTAGCTCAACTTTTATATTTTCTTTTTAATGGTCAAAGTATTTAAATTTATTTGGTTAGACATACATAAAGTAGCTTTTAGAATATACTATCCAAATAATTTATATAAATTCTTTATAAAAAACAAATTACACAACATGATAGAGCCTTGTAGATAAATAAAATGCCCCCCAGATCAAATCATGGATGTGCCATTTTATGAGGTCCCAACATAAAACCACTTGGATCTAGCAATCTCTACCAAAAACAAATTCTAAAAAATAACTGCTGATAATATTCTAGTTGAAGTCGATATGAGTAGTATAGGTTTCTTAGTAGCTATAGATATACAACCATGGATTAAAAAATCGGCCGATACCGGTTCATATCGGCTGATATGAACCGGTACCGAGCTGATATCTCATTGAGATATCGGTCTCGGTAAATATCGCCAAAATCTCGGCCAATATCGGCCGAGATGATATTCATATCGGTGGAACCAATATCTTGGCCGATATTTTCAAAATATCGGCCGAGATGAGATAAAAATGGTAAAAACTCTAATTTTTTCATCTTTTTCCCTATCTTCATCATCTTCTCCTCTCTTCTCATCTCCTTTCTACCCATAGCAGCAGTCATACTCCATCACACATCCCTCTTAGATATTTTCAAATCCCACATCTATTTTTTGAAGAAAATATTATCTAAGATAAGAGAAAATCAACTTAAAGCAGTTTATTATGTGTTTTTTTTTTAATTTTTAGATGAAGCATAGAAATCATACTAGATCTACGTACACGTGATTTTTAGAAGTTAGATCTACATACTTTCATGCTAGATCTACTCATACACATGATTTTGAATTTTTTTTTCCAATTTTTTTTTATTTTCGGATTTTTTTATATTTGAATTATAATATATCATTTTTTGGGGATTTCCATCATAAATATGTTCTTTTAATGATTCATGATCATTGTATGGTGTGTAAATGATTGATTTACATACTTTTATGCTAGATCTGTATATTTAGAGTTTTCAAAATGATTTTTTTAAATCTTTATTTTTTCTAAAAAAAATTGTTGTTACTTGTTAGAATATTTGTGATACCAAAAGATTATTAATAGTGTGTAATACACTCATACTCACCAATCTCTCTCTAGTCTCTACACTTTACTAGTCCCCTCTAATTTCAGGTAAACCATGAACCTTTTTATGCCCAAGTGCTTTATGATTTATCGATCTCACTATCATATCATGTTTCTGATTTTAATATGTCATCTTCAGGGTCTTGAATTTCACAACTTATTTTATGATTGAGTTAGTATTAAATGATGATTGATGTGTTATCTTTATTTTTTTATATTTTACACTAATAAATTGATCATAAGCATCAATAATGGTTGTATTATATAAAATTCTGAAGAAGACAGCGAACTGCGACACAGACAAGACTCATAACTTAAGGTAACCAAGATTTTGATTTATTGTTGTTACTAATGGAAAAAAAAATATTGTTTTCCAGCATTTTCTAATATTTTGGATTTTTTGGATATTTTTGCTAATTTTTTTGGATTAAAAAAAATTTCGCACCGCGACGATCGCGACAAACCGATATCTGTGACCGATACCGATATCATATCGGTTTTTCGGCCCGGCCGATACCGCGACCGAGACCGAGATTTTTAAACCATGTATACACTCAAAGATTGCTTTTCCACAATCGGTAACTATAAACATGAGAAAATTCAAGTAGCCTCTGGATTGCCTTATAACTTAGAGAAAATTGGTTGGAATTAGAAAAGTATATTCATGTCTAGTCGTATTCTTAAACTGTATTTTTTTTTCTTTTCCTTTTGCTTGTGTTTTTAAAACTGTAATTGGCATGTATCTATGTAGCATTCAGTGCAAGTGTTGATATTTTGTGATTACAAATTGTTGTACTCATTCAATTCCACCTAGTCATATATTTATATGTATTCCACACTTACCTGTGCATGTCATAATGCATTTTTGTGAAAAGTTATATGCGTAGTATGAAATCATGCAATGTCAAAACCAATGTAATAGTATGTGCTATGTTTCTTTACTTCATGCTATTCAATGTGCATGCATTGTTCCTAAATATCAAGTCAATGTGAATGGCAATGCTTATAAAAAATATAAAAAACTTGCAGTGGTTCAGCCCTATGTGTGTAAAGCTCCATTTAAATATGCATAAGATTCTCAGCCAACAAGATCTGTCGTTCAGAGCCATTCTTCATACACAATCCAGTGTCTGGCAATTACAATGCTAATGTTTTCTTTGGAGTCCAAGCAAAATTATCTGGGCTTCTAGCAAAGTGATGTTCAATGAAATCACCATGAAATTATCTACGTTTGCATTTGTTCTTACATGCTTGTTGATACAATGAATATCAAGATATTGTCATATTGAAGTAATGCAATAGATTAGGCTAAGTCCAAAATCCATTCGTACTCTCTGTTTACAATCACTAATGATTCTAAGTTTATTTGATCATGTGCATTATATAGATGAGGAAAATAATTAAAAATTAATAATATGAATCTAGATAAACGAAAGTGAATCCATGTGAGTATACTTGATGGGCTAGCCTCTTTAGTGGGGTTTTGAAAATGGCCATACAATTCAAGCTTTATGGAGTAATATAGAGTATCAACCGGAATATGGTAAAATTGAGTCTTTTTAAATAGATGACTTATTTGATATCAAAACCCAGTCCTTAAGTTGGAAGACAACAAGAAGAACGGCGCCTTACCCCAGTGGGTAAGACATGCGTTCTTACAGGGAGGTCAGGGTTTCGATAGCCTCTCCCCCCCCCCCCCCCCTTCTCCTTGCATATGCAAGTTTCTTCTCCTTGCTTGTGCGAGTAACGACCTCCTTGCTTGTGCTTAAGATCCAAAAAAGTCTCCAAATCATCAAATATCCATGATCCCTAGGCCTTTGTGGCATTATCTCAATCACTTGGCATGACAAAGCTCTAGTAGTTTGCATCCCATTTACAATGTACACCTGGATGCATATGAATTGCAATTGCTCATTATAGGGATCTTTATAAAACACTTGTTGCTCAAAATCCTCAATTGGGGATCAATCTAGTGCCATGTGCTGGGTCATGTCTAGGTGGGCGATTTGTGTCCATGATGAGTTTGCAGTATCTGCAATGCATCTCAATGTGAAAGGTTTTTTTTAATGAATGTGAGAGTTGGTATTGGAAAACAAAGTGGAGAAAGAGACAACAAATGTATGGTCTTCAAAGAAGAGAACATACGCTGGACAACAATCCTCAGCTGTAAAAAATTAAACAAAAAGACGCAAATAGAGAGAGAGGAAGGGAAGAGACTAGAGAGGCACGAGCATACGGAGAACTTAATCACTCGACGCCAACTATTCCGCCTACTTTTGATGTGCGGCCCGCAAAAGCAAAAACATGCTTTCAAAAGCGAAGTGGCTCGGCCATTGCTTCATCCCAAAGCGCAGTGTTTGCTTTTGAAAAAGCTCCTTCATAAATGTAATAGTCAAACGGATTTTTTTGCACAATTGTTTTCTACTAATTGGACAGCTAAAAGAAGATTAGTAACTAAATGAAGAGAATAAAACACACACTTTAATGGTAAAGGATGAAGAATATCACCAATAACATTAATGGAAAGCAATTCACCATTTGCGAAGCACCAACACATTTTACAACATCAACAAAATTGTCAGCTGAATATGTCATATGTTTTGATGCCCCGGAATCCAAATACCAGCTAAACATGGTGTTGAATTACTTGACAGACCTAAAGCAGAGAAAGCAAATTGAATCCTATTCTGAACCAATTTTGGAGTAGACTAGTGGAAAGTTGTTCCATTGTTAACGAAATTCAATTCATTTCGTCCAAATTTTTCCAATAATTTCAGTTCAATCCCTTTACCGAACTGAACAACCCCTCTATACAATTTCATTCTAGAATCCGGAGTAATTCTGGCGAATTTCCGAAATTCGGAGCGAAATGAAAGATTTCGTCTGAATTGGGAAAAATTCAGAAATTCTTCTGAATTATGTAGAGTTCCATAGAAATACAAAAAATAAAACCTAAGGGCTACACGTAATTTTCTTTAACTCAAAAGTAATTAACTCAAAAGTAAAGGTAAAACCTTAATCCAAAATTAACTTCCATCCTGCACACAGTGGAATCTATTGCTGCTGTTCAGCCCATCTAAAAAAATAAACGAAAAAATGAAGACGAACGAACTTGTTATTGCTCTTACTCGCTAGACCTAACTGCCAGGTACTGTTGCTCGCTTGGCCTGTACTGCTTTTTTATTTATTTATGAGGTGTTGACCGGCTGACCCACCTGATACTTTTTTCATTTGCAGTGCTGCTTCCAAACCCACCTGCTGCTTTTCAACTGCTCCTTTTCTTTCTTGGGCTGGGTTCGGTTTGCTGCCTATTTTTCTAATTAACTGTTGTCTGCTCTGGGCTGGGTTTGCACTTTACTAATTGCTGTTTTTTTTCCATACATACGCCATATTATGAGTTGATTTTATAGAATAAACTAAATGTATGAAACCATATTTTTAAGTTTTAATATTAATCTTATATTTTTTTATACGTATAAATATTTTTTAATTTTTATATTTTTTTCAAAATATAAATATAAAATATTTTTTCAAAATTCCGAATCGGCCGAAATATTTCGATTTGGAGTCCAAATCGAAACTGTGTCAAAAATGAATTTCTCTAACTATGCGGGCAGGCATGACTACAACAATGTTGGAAGAACCTCCCTTGATAGTTGTATGATAGGCTTGCAACAATCTTGTAAGAAAACATATACAAACCCAAAAGCTTAAGCTTATAGGTGGAAGGTCCAAATAGGTATATTATTTAAGTGATGTGGGATGTAAGGCTTTACTTTATCAACACTCCCCTTCACGTGAACGATGTACTAACCCAAAAGCTTAAGCTCATAGGTGGAAGGCCCAAATAGGTATATATGAAGCCTTACAAAAGGCATTACTTAGGCGATGTGGGATGTGAGGCTTTACTTTACCAATAAATCTGAGAGTACTTGTCCTCGCTTTCTATAATAATTTCAAGATTTCTTCTTGGATTGAGTAACTATGTGACACATAGTAGTCAATTCCATTCCGTTCTAGCCAAAATTGGCTACAATGTTTCGGATTTGGTCTTGGGTGGAATGGAACACCCTCCCAAAAGATTTCACTTACAATTCCAGTCGGTTCCGTCAATTTCGAGCAATTCAGGTTGAAATTGGGTCCTTTGGCGGTCGTTCTGGCCATAAACTTCTATTTGTAATTATTATTACTATTTTTCTAATGCCTATCTTTCTCAATAACCTAAGTATTGGACTTTCGCTGAAATATTTTTGGTTTTCAGATTTATGAGAGAATGAGAAGAATGAAGTTTCATTTTGTTATGTTTGATTGTTTATTAAGTAGTTTTAATGGTTTGTATATTTTGTTTGGACTTTTCAATGTCTAGACATGAGCTTTAACGGTTTTTTTTTTTTCCTGTGTTAGGTATTCGTTTAAACTTTTCATTCTTCAATCACGCCTTTTTCCGGAACGGAACGCCGAAGTTGACTAGAAAGCCGAAGCATTCCAGTGCAAGACAAAACTGAAAAGGTGACCTAAACAGAATCGACAACTATGATGTGACCATACTCTTTGCAACTATTGCACAAAGTCTTGCTCATATCTCGACCCTTTTGAGTTTTATAGGCAACATCATAAGGATTAGCTGTTACCCCTTTCTGCTCTAAAGTTGCTTAAGCGATGCATAATCACAAGTCTCTTAATCATAGTGAATTCTTAGTACTTTCTCTACCTCTGGGAACCAAAATCTCTTGATTTAGAAATATTGATCAAAATTTCTACAGTCTTGATCAAAATGTACAACATAAATTGTCATGACTAAAGAAACACACTTCTCCTCCTCCTTGCTCTATGGGGTTGTTAAAAGTTACATGATGTCAAGGTTGCTTTAAATGTCTATTCATTTGGAATCTATATCAGTAACAATGAATACATGTAACAATCTACTGGACATCCAAGTTATCAATCCACACCATTGAGAATTCTTTATGCTCATGGTGTAGCGTCGCGACATGCATGCTTAGGATCAAGTGGAAAACCTTTATTTTTGTTTACATTTCTTAGTTTTTTTAATATTGCAGTCACTAGGTATCAGCTTAAACTACAGTGTGCAGTATATATATGATATCAATGTGAATGTTTCCATTTGTCAACCATTGAAATGTGAGAATGGTAATCACTAACTGAAATAGTTATTGGCATTGGCTGATTTTTAATTCCATCCAGGTCATGCATGCGGCTATAGTGAGGAGAAACAAAATTGTACAAGTTCACATGCATTTTATGTGTTCCTTCCGAAAAATAAAATCAATATACTTTACACAAAGGGAATGGGACAGTCTCCTCAGCTAATTGATTTGCAAATTTATTTCTATCCTGCAGAATATGAGAGAAAATAACTCTGTCGAGTTTGAGCACATGAAACTCCTATAGAATGAATAATTCTCAACAACTGCACCAACCATTTCTAACTAATATTGCAACTCTATACAGGCCCCCAACATTGCCATGACTAGGCTCACTCTGTCTCCCCATCATTCTATGGATCGTGCTGATCTATAGAAGCAAGAGGCAAAGAAAGACGAAGTACAAGTAAACATTGAAGACTTAGATCTAGTCAACATCAATACAAATCATCTGATGGATCTGAACGTAATGCCACCATCAAATAAGTCAATTGGATCATCGGAAAACAAATCAATTGTTCTAGTGGTTCGCAAGAAGATCTGTCCGTTGAAGTTCCTCACATTGACTTTATCTTTGGAGATCATCGATATGGAAACCTGAAGATGATGATCCAATAATGCATATTCTACAATTAGAGTATCCGAAGGTTCGATCGCGCTTTCAAGCAGACTCAAACAATCAAAAGAAGCAAAGTTGCAAAAGAAAAGATCGAATCTAGCTTCCAAGCCTTAAGAAGAGTATGAAGATCAACAAGAGAATCAGAAATTTATACGATTGATCTTCGACCAAAGAGGACATCTACCGAACTCAAGGTCGAGTTCTCTCTAAGATGGGGAGACCTGATACAGGCAAGATCCATGATTGGCCAGCCATTGGGCCCGAGCCCACAGAAGCCCATTAAAGAGAATTTTTCAGATCCAACCTAAGGTGGTTTCTTTTTTAAGTAATAGCTAAATTACAGGGATAGAAATAAGATAGCAGATGGTCATATCTCATCGAAAACCATAATCCATAAAAATAGATAGAGGACTGAAAGTGTGAAAGGACTTGTCTGTTGATTTTATGATAAGAACTTGTTTCTAGTTTGTACCATGTATAACAAATTGGGGGTGGGGGGTTTGGGGTTCGTCCAGTGACGCATTGATGCAATGGTGTAAATGAGTAAAAGCACTTACTGGTGTAACTAACTTGACAGTAACCTGAATTTCCTCATGAACCCTTTTTTACCCTTTCTTATATGGCTGCAAACACAATGCTTGGGTGCAGGTACATTTACCTTGGACTGTTCGACATTGAAATTATAGTCGCATAATATTGCACACAAGCTGTCTTAGGATCATGTGGGTAGTTGTGACGTCTCTGTCCATGTAGTTAGTGCCTTACAAGCTGTCATGGTGTATAGTGCCTTAACTTTTTTTTTTTTTTAGTTTTGTTAGTCAAATGGTCCTTTAATGTGTAAATCTGGATGGCAGGCAATATCCTTGAAAATGTATTCATGTATTCGCTGGCTTATCCATTTGTAGGAATATTTAGTACACCAATTTTCCATACTGTCATTCAATATGACTAATATAATTCGAAAGTTCAATTACAAACCAAGTGTTAACTACTACATAGAAATTTTCTAACAAGTGATTAACTTATCGGGCTCTTCCCATTAAGTGTCAACTTCGCTACAATTTTGTATGAGGATAATTACTTTCTTCACCTTGTGGTTTGGTCCAGGAAAACATTACCTCCCTAATGTTTAAAACATACTCATAACCCCCTATTGTTTTCGGACCAAATTGAAACCGTTAGATTTTCGGTCCAAATTAATGGAAGAGGTGGCACACTCGCCACATATGTGATATTGGTGTAAGAGGAAATTGTTTTCCTCCAAATTATTCATTTTTAATGACAAAAATGCCCCTTTAACAAAATTATGAGCCCCCATCTTCTTTGAAGCATGGGAAGGATACTAGATCGTTCAAGCAACCAAAAGCTGGAACCTAGGGGCGGTAACGAGTCGAGCTTCAAGATTCTCAAGTTTGGCTCATTAACAAAATGAGCTTAAAAATAGGCTTGAGCTTGGCTCGTCGCGAGCCCGAGCCAAGCTTGACTTGAGCCTTACCGAGCTTTCAAATAGAATTAAAAATTCAAACTTCAAATCAAAGCAATTCCAAACTCGAACCCTAGATCTAACCCTAAGAATCAACATAAACCATAGTTTCTTCTAATTGAAGCCTAATCTCATGTTCAACTACCAATACACTCATACACGGTACACATACATATACAAAAACATATATATGTGTATATGTGCGTGCGCTTAATTTCATCTAATTGAACAACAAAAAAACTTGGCAAAGTCTTCCCTAAAATATTTAGGCTCAAATCACTCATACAATCTTTAGTTATTGAACCTTGCATGTATGTGTGTGTATATGTATTCTCTCTAATGAGCTTTCGAGCTGAGCTCGAGCAGATAACGAGCCTTTTTTAAAGCTCAAGCTTGTTTCGTTAGTTCAAACAAACTCGAGCCGAGCCTGTCGATTAACAGCCCTACCAAAACCAGTACATGTAAACAGTAACACTTACCTATCCCCTCTCATATTCTTAACAGGGAACTACCCAGTCCCGCCCTCCCATTGTCACAAGATGCACTACACTGTTAGCCATGGCGAGGTGTTGGGCATGATGTTTCGCAGTTCAATTCCTGCACTATTGAATATCCCAATTGGACAAAGATGGAAATTTTAATGACTGGGATTTAAATCTTTAAAAAGACAGTGTTTAAGTACACAACATCCAAATCTGAATCCAATATGTAGCTGAAAGCTTCTAAGCTCCTGATGTTTGTGTTAGGTGAACTCCTAATCACGACCAGTGGTGAATCTCAATCCATAGAAGCACCACCAATGTACCATTATACCAATCTCTATGTTACTATAACCCAATGGATAATGAATAAGTGAATAACAGAAGAAACTACTACAAGAAAACGATTGAGCCCATGTGAACAGATCAATCAACTTTGCTGTGGCCACCATCTCCAATTTTACCCTTATGACTCTGAATTTTTCCTCTTCAATGGTGACAAATGCTGAAAAGAAGTCGAACCCAGTTTAGATGCTGCCATGACTCCACCTTCGAGCCCACAAGCACCACTGCCTCTCCACCGGAGTGGCACTGCGGTGCCACTGCTGACCGCTGTGGCGATATAAGTGAAACCTCTTGCGGTGTTATGTTAGAG
Organism: Camphora micrantha; assembly: GCA_003546025.1. NCBI lineage: Eukaryota > Viridiplantae > Streptophyta > Magnoliopsida > Laurales > Lauraceae > Camphora > Camphora micrantha. The sequence goes on along the minus strand of QPKB01000010.1, from coordinate 4,751,033 downwards.
TGGTAGAATGGCAGCGATTGTGAAGGTTTCTCTCTCACAATGGATTCCTCTTTTTTCTCTCTCTAAAATTCCGACTGTCTAAAATGTTTGTGATCCTTCACTTTTCTCCCTCTCCCTTGGAGGTTCTCTCTCTCTCTCTCTCTCTCTCTCTCTCTCTCTCTATTTGTCCATTAGTGGAGTTACATATTTCACCGTGGTCCACAAACACAAGGAGGTTAGAGTTATATTTTTAACTATTAGGGAGGTAATGTGTCTCCCGGCCAAACTACAAGGAAGTAAAAAGTAATTACCCCTTTTAGTGTTGATTGGTGAAGTTATCAGACATGTAATTCAAAGGATGCATAGAAAGGAAAATGAATCATATCTTTTTTCCACAAATTATCCAATAATGGAAAATTAATTTTGCTCCTGGAAATTCAATTGTTTGTTTTTCAGAAGCTACTTTTGGTGGGTGTTGGGTGGATATTGCTGGAGTGAGATGGAAACTTCATAAGGTGAGGCGCTGGTTGATGAGAGATGCTAGTCAAATTCACAAGCTGCTAATCTAAGGGGCTGGTTCGGACTCTTAATTTGGGTTAGGTGGTGTCCTAACTCAAGCTTTTTGAGGCCTGTTTACGTATGTTTTCTCATATGAATCTTGTGTCTATGCCTATTGGGGATCCCATTTCTGTACCAACTCAAGATGTGCTGAGCATGACCAAGAAACTAATGGCATTTGCAACATGAAATCCATAGAAAGAGGGAAGATAAAGATCATTTTTATATTACATACATCTACTACAGTGGAACCAATCCCAGCAGATAGACATTGGTACTTGTAAAACGGGTTCAATCACTACATTAAATTAGTGAAAATATTTTGTAATTTAGTTCTTTGTAAGTGGAAGCCATTTTATGCCACTGCATTGCAGATGATTGAAACCTGAAAATCTAGCCCAATCAGTGCACATAAATGTAGAGAAAACATCACCAATACAGACTTAGTCATCACTTGGTAACAGATATATTGTAAAAAAAATGAATTGCACCAAATGTCTACAAACCTCAACAACACATGATAGAGAGACTAAGTTAAATACCTCAAAGTCGTAATCAGAGTACTGTAGGAACCACAACTATAGAGTTAGACAACACTATGGAAGTCAATGTTGATAAAAAATATGTGAAATTTAAAAAAAAATAAAAATTAGAAAAGAGAGAGAAAGAAAGATAGGTAGCATGGAAGTTCCATGCACAAATAAAAGTTGGGGTTCAAGTATGCTAGAACATAATTGCAACAAACATTAAATAGATATAGATATGCATGCATATAAGGACTTTGTATATTGAAATACAGTGGTCAACCTTAGAAATATGTAAACAGTTTATGCGCCAAGAAATCATGGAGCTATAGGATTAAAGATAATCATAAAAAAAGATCACGAGCACAATATCTTTTTTAGTTTGCAAAAAAAAAAAAAAAAAAAAATCAACTGTGAGAAACGTTACAGAAATACAGATATGTGTGCATAGGAGGATTTTGTGATATAATACAATACTCAACCATGAAATACATACAAACAATTTTTGCACGAACAGTATGTTTTTTTTTTTTTTATAAGTGTACTAGTCTCAGAAGTTAGGAAAACAGAGAAAATAATAGGTAACTTTAGAGTTTTGACAGATCAAGAATGATAAGCTCTCCATTAAAGGAACGAGTACTTCTCTATCTACAACCTAACACTATAGATATGCTCCCAGATTCATATTCCAACAACCATTGGGCCTCATTCTGCATAAACCAAGTCACATAGCTGCAAAAGTCAATGATAATATATGATGTACCATATATGTGCAATTAGAGAGAAAAGAAGGAAAGAAAAGACCAGTTCACCTTCTTTAATAATACTTCATAGAGGCTCATTCCACCATGAATTTCCTATGTATTCAATTGTCTCAAGTTAAGACCAGCTATGGGTTGAGAAAAAGGAAGGACTAGTTACATGGCATAGTCAAGTTGATAATATACTGAAAAGTTCTTCTTCCTCTTCCCTTTTTTTTCTTGCCGAAAGCTGAAACCAACTAAAGGTTGAAATAAATTAGGATACCTGATTTAGCTTAGTCAAGTTAATATTATATAAAACATAAGCCTTTTTTTTTTCAAATATAGCTTTCCTTTTGCTCTAATAATTAATTATCAATAGCTCATTTGACGTGGTCAATATGAAAAATCAATAAGAATTGCATATATATATATATATATATATATATATATATGAAAAAAGGGACTTATCATCATCCATTAAAAAAAAAAAAAAAAACCAACCAATTCCCAAGCTCACTTTTTAATAGGGCTTCTCAGAAGCTCATTTAATTATGAATTCCTACGTATTCAACTGGCTCAAGTAACTATACACATTATACTAAATGCTATTACAATTTGCGGTTCTGTTCATCATTAAATCACAATCCAATATATCTTTACTAACCACTTCACTGTTGGTCTTATTTGGTCTCTCCTTTCTTCGGGATTACAATGGGTACCCAAATACCTATATATCTGATAAATGCAACCCAGGAAAAGTGGGCAGGGCATGTAACTTTTTTAAATTCAGGCAAGGTTGTTCGCAAGGTTGATACTTGCACACAAGTATATCCCAGTAAATTGGTATCATAACAACCTTCCCCCAAACAAAGATAAAGACAAAGAAAAAAAGAAGTGTTCCTTTACTATTAATTTTACATTTAAAGTAATTACTTTTCAAATTCTTATCCGAGTATGATAAGAATACACCACTTATAGATGCATGTACTACTTGATTATTCATCACAGAGTTTTGGATACAAGAAGCTTTTTAATTTGTTTGTGCACATTAGTGTTAAATAAAAGAAACAATTTTCAAGCATTTTTGCCTGCAAGCAAAGAACCAAACACTAAATTCCACTAATGATAAAGGGCTCGTAGAATGGAATGAAGAAAGCAAAGTTGCAAAATTAAGGTTCATTATGAAACAAAACATAGATCTGCAAGTGATGAATATAAGCTTAAAGAAAAGAAGAGAAACTAAAATAGAAACAACATACCCTTCAGGTTCATGTCTCCATCTTAGAGGAAACATGTGAAGTTGTTCCTGCAAATTTCAAAATACCATTTCATTTGATGCTCTCAATATAAAAAATCAATAAAAAATTGTTTTTGTATATATATATATTGGAAAAGGGGGCTTACCATCATCCAATAGAAGAAACAATTTTGAAGCATATTTTTTCATGTAACTTAGTGAAAACATATAAAGACGGAAAGATGGTGCCCACCTTACATCTTACCATATAATACCATACAACATTTTTTCTTAATATTTGTTTTTACAATAGGAGCTGCATCACCTGCCTTTAAAAAAAAAAAAAAAAAATCAAACCTTTCAAGACACAACACCTTTGAGAACAAAAGACAAACCTACATGACATAATTTTGTGGAAAGAGAATGAATCCTAAGATATTCTGAATGTGATGAACAAACATGACATCCACTGGCATCATTATAAAAAAAAAAAAAATTCAAGCAAATAAATGAACATGAACACAATTAAAAAATGAAAAAGAAAGGAAAACTGCAACATATTGTATGAAGTTCGAACAGAATAGAGAAAGAAAAATAAAGACATGCCATCAGAAGGCATGAAAAAAATGTTGGAATGCAAAAATCATTTATGACCCATTGACTTTTTTAAGGAAACAAAATAATTTTATTGCCAATGACAATCTCTTGAATGACAGGGACTTATTGTTTGTGCACATAACGTCAAATGCCTTGGCCAGTTTTCCTAAAACCTAGTTTCTATGCAAGTTTAGAAGGTAAGGTCCCTATAGAGGCGTCAAAGACTAACATGAAGACGGCTTTCTGAAAATGAAAAAAAAAAAAAAAAAAAAACAATTGGAGATGAAACAAACGTGGGATGTTGGGTGAAAAATAATCGGATCCTGGTCAAAAATCCCTATCACGTTGTTGGATTAGCCGTCCCCATTGATGAGTTAAGATCTCTATGCAAATCAAAGTTCTTCATTCACTACCTTCTAAAAGAGAGACCTCCAAAACCCAAGGCTCAAAGATAGAAGGTTTGCATGTCTGCACACTAGAGAAAAGAAGAGAAGATGAGGAGTCGCGGACGCTTTAGAAAACCGTGCAGAGGAGTTAAAGGGAAATGGGGGGAAAACATGAGAGGTTACTCACAGGATGAAAAGGTGAGTCCAGTGGATGAAACTCAATCTTGGATTTTGGTTCACGAGAGCTACGACCAAATGACCGCCCTACTGATCACAAGGAATAGGAACAACCAAAACAGTGCCGATTATATTGAATGAGAAAATTCTACTGAACAATCAAATAAAAAAATTCAAGAAATCCCTAAGTTCTAAAAAAGAAATAAATATTAAGTTTTTCTTATTCATTACTCTCAGAGGATATGCCACAAGAATAAAAAGTCAAGCCATTTAGTAAGCCAGAATCTAAATAAAAATGATGAAAATGCATACATTAGAAGACCAAAAGTATTTTATTTTTCCAGTAAAGTATCCCAAATATTTAAATGGTCAGCAATTTGTTAGTTTTGGTGTTTAAGCCAAATATCTACAGCAATTGATGTGATTCAAATAGCCCTCATTTTCTTTGGTTATCCCAACCTCCAAAATTTCTCACTAGTTGCAGGTTTTTAGCCTTATTTAGCATTCAAAATGATATAATGTTGGAAGGGGAAGAAGAAGAAAAGAAAACACATACACACGGTAATAGACGAAAAATCCATGTGAACATTTCTAAGATTAAAAAAGTATTGCCCTAAGCATGGTTGGCTTTCCTTGATTCTGGGGTCAATGTAATACATATATAATTTTTATGTTCTGGGTTTTTAAAAAAAAATATTCTTATGCCATCGTCGAGATTTAACCCATACTACGCTAAATTGGAATATGAACTTTTTTAAAGTAAATCATTGAAACTATATGATATCCAGCTATGACTTTCATTGCTTAGAACCATAAGCACCCTATAAGAGGAGAAACCCTTTATAGCAAGTGCTTTTCAAGTGCCACTGCTCACAACATCATTGTTCTATGCCAAAAACATAACCATTTCTATGAAAAGAGAAAAACCCACCAACAGAATATGTACTATAGCAATCGAATCGATGCCCCCATGGACAAAACAGTCATCAATCGAAGGTCTCCCATTAAAATTGGACAAAAATAGAAAACCCCATTTCTTATTCTATGATCATAGATCGATTGACATCTAGAATTTGAAAGAAATGGAAAGAAAAAGCGATGGCGATTGGGAATTGAAAGGGAAGAGGGGTACCTGCGTGAGCATAGAAGACCTGCTCGGCCGAGTATTTGCTGAAGAGATTGAGAGAGAGGAGAAGAAAGAAGAGGAAGGATAAAGAGTAAAAGAAGCTGCAAAACGCATGCATTAAGAGGAAGAGGAAAGGAAAGGGTGATTCTAAACTCACCCACATGTAATGCTGAACACACCCCTTTACTGAACTCACCTCCATCTGTTATTTTTTGAAAATCTTTCTGCTGAGCCCACCCACAATATTACCCAAACTACCCACCTAAGGTCGTTCTCCTCCTCTGGTTTTCCCTCGTCGACGATTTTGAAAAACCGAGCAAAGGCAGCAGCACATCGCCTCTTCTTCTTCTTGGTCGTTCTCCCTCCAAACAGCAGAAGTGCACATCATTTGTCCTCCTTTTTCTTCTTCTTCCTCTTCTTCACACGACGCTCAGACAAGGTGGGTATTCTTCTTCTTTTTCTTTTTCTTCTTGTTCATACGTTTATCATTTTCACATTCTCTTTAAGTCGTAATTTCTTCGTTAGATAGTAGAGACGTTTATTAAGATTTCATGGGGCTAATTCATGTGCATTCGAAGTGTTGAATCCCTGTTTTCGCGACCGTTTTCGCGAGCTGCTCGATACTGAAAAATTGGGCAATTCCCATCTGCACGGCATATATATACCGTGCAAAAAAATTATGCACGGCACACAAAACTCTTCTGCACGGCCTATATGTGCCGTGTAGAAATGTATTGCACGGCCTACATGTGCCGTGTAGCAACGTTCTGCACGGCCTACATGTGCCGTGCAGAAATTTTTTGCACGGCACACATTACTCATCTGCACGGCCAATATGTTCCGTGCAGATTTCATTTGCGCAGTTAACATGGGCCGTGCATAATTTTTCGAGCAGCAGAAGAAAACTTGAATGTTTCTAGTAAATTGTATATACATCCCACATCCCTTTATGAAATGTGAGTGATTTTTAAAATTCACTTTTCACAAAGGGATGTGGGTGTGCTCATCATAATGCGAGGGTGCATATAGAATTCCATTTTCTTCTATTACGCTTTATCTATTCTCTTCACGATTTTTATTTTTAACAGGTTTGAAAAAGTGCCGAGGAGACCATCACGCCGTATTGGTGGCACCTCACGTCCGACAGGTGAAGACGCTAGTACTTCTAGCGAACCATCGAGAGTGCGGACGAAGATTGGCGTTGCTAGACCTCCTCGCCGAGGTGTGCATGCCAGTTCTTTGACAGGCATCCGTCAACGGCCAACAGCGTCTGAACGAAGACGCAAAATGGTTCAGGATCCACTACCCGAGCCAGTTGACGAGGATATAGAGAGCTCTTCAGAAGATGATTCCTCAAGGGATGAGGCAGGGCCGTCTAGTCCTCCACAACTGGCTAGTCATACTATGGAGGCAACAGGTGAGGATGATGGATCAGATGAGGATGCACAACCATCTAGTCCACATGCAGCGGCAGCAGGTGACGGTCCTATTCCCGACGGTCCGGCCGACCTATCCGTCCTTGTGAGTATTAGGATGCACGTGGCCATTTCCATATGGGACGGGGAGGTAAAAGTTAATTACTTTAATGTTTTAAGTAATTGTTTTCCAAATAAGTTGTTTCATAGTCTATAATAACAGATGTTAAAGAACATTTACACTTGTAATGTGCAGGAACGTGGCCGCTCAAATGTATCAGTCATTGGCGTCAGCTGAAGGACTGGTACATACCTCTTCCTGAAGATGGATTGGATCTCTATGTGCCTCTGTTTCGCGCTATCATAGACGAGTCTGGACTGGCAGACCTGAGGCGTTTCAGCTACCGATATATCTCTTGCCCCTTGGTTTCGGCCTTTGTTGAGCGATGGCAGCCCGAGACCAATACCTTCCACATGCCGTTTGGGGTGATGGCGATCACTTTAGATGATGTGCGTACTCTTCTCGGCATCCTAGTTACGGGACTTCTCATCCACGTATCTACTAGTATGGGATTTACTGAGCAAGTAGATCTGCTGGAGCGAGGACTGGGTGTGGATAGGGCATCTACAGCAGCAGAGTTGAACCTGGCACGAGGTGGGGTAGTGAGGATGGGATGGATCCGCCGGGTGTGCAGTGATATATCTCCTGCGTCATCCATTGAGGAGGTAGAGTGTGCAACCAGAGGCTATCTTCTTTATTTGTTAGGCTGCACACTATTCACCGATAAGTCCGCCACTCGAGTCCCTGTCTACTACTTATCTTTGCTAATGGACCTGACTCGGGTTCGTGACACATTGATGCATCATATTCCTTTGACACATTGTATTGTTTCTTATAGATCCATCGAGCGAAGGACCATATTCGTGCCACGCTTGCACGAACGGATGAGCCATCTGACTTCTATATTCGAGTATTGCAGACTACCCTCGAGATTTTGGATGGCTTGCCAGTGACATACCGCCGGCGTTCGTAGCAGCGTTGATAGTCATATCTTTGGATCGTTCACACTGAGTTTTTTTGATGAGATGTATAAAAAACTTCATGAAGGAATACAATTACATTTTTTTTGAATCGATGTGTATTCCGAAAAATTAAATGTATTACAAACTTTAATGTGTCAATTGAAGAATTTTGTCATTGTGTATGGACTTCTATTATCTTTATCTTCTTATATGAGATGGTTGTTGTCTTTATTTTTTAGATGAAAAAATAATAGATCTGCTCGGCCAATAACCACCATGTATATACATTCTGTTCGGCCAATACTTACCAGGCAAATTCATTCTGCACGGCACATGTTGGCTGTGCAGAATTGTTTTGCACGGCACATGTTGGCTGTTCAGAATTGTTTTGCACGTCACACATTGGCTGTGCAGAATTATTTTGCACAGCACATGTTGGCTGTGCAGAATTGTTTTGCACGACACATGTTGGTTGTGCAGAATTGTTTTGCACGGCCCTTATGTGCCGTGCAATACACAGATTCATTCTCTTGTGCCATATAGAAAACATTGCTCACAAGGGTCTTCACTAATAAACACACAACATAATAGCATACAATATTGCTTCCATTAATGACACAATAACATAATAACATACAAGTTTACATCACATTGAATGTGCAATAATTTAATCACTGTCAATGTTAACCAACTCCTGTGTTGCGACATTGTCTCCAATAATTTCTTTGAATCGATCGATGCTATGAGCATATGGTATTTGCCATCCATCTGCATTAGGGTGGTGGTGTATATGCCAATTTGTAGCAATGGGAGGCATGGGAGCCCCGGGGGTCATAAAGACCTGTACGAAATGGTTTCCATTGACGAAACCAATGGCGATAATTTTGTGAGAGCAAGGTGGAATCGGGGATGACTTCAAAGGTAGGAAAGTAAGGCATTGCTGCACGAAAAGGTGGACCAATACAACGTTATAATATGAAGCAATCAGGTGACCCATGTCTGGCATTGTCATCCAACGATCATATGAAGGATTGCTATCATAATACGCCAATGCATAATACAGCTCCCCAACCCTCTCATCTCCTCCATATACCAATGAATAATAGTGCTGATACCTCTGCAGTTCATTGCTCAAATCTAGTCTAACCTGCTTCCAACTATCCTCACCCATGCCCAGAAGACCAGCTATGGCTCTGAATCCACAATTACCATCCGCAACAACATCCTTAACAGTCTCTATATAAGGTCCTAGAGACTTAGGAAGCAAATGCTCTAACGTGCATGATCGAGTGCGGCGGACACTCAGTTTTTTAGGTTGCTTCTCCGTTACACCCAGACGATTTGATCCAGGTGGAACGCTATCTTCGATCGAGAGTGCATACTTAAAAGACGATGGCTCCCGACGCGTAAACGAATCCAACTTCTTCTTTTTTTAGGATGAACGACCCCGAGTATTGAATTTAACATCCGGCTCAAGAAGAGAAGTAGACGAAGGACACCCCAATTCTCTGAGTTTTTTCAATATTTGTATTTTACCAGCGTCATTAGTACTCTGAAATTTCTTATTGATTAACTCGAATTCGGAAGTTGTGGTCAACTCGGGGGCTTCATTCACTTTAGTGGAGTCTAAATTGAGCTTCCTCCAGTACTGTTGGATACAACTCAGTGGTATTTGAGTGCCTTCCCTTATGTATTCGGCAATTTCGTGTGCACATGGTAATCCATGGGTCCGTCGAATTACGCACCCACATGCCGCCGAATCAGGACCAATATAACCAGCTCTTATCGACTCATTCAGGACTATATCCAAAGCATTCCTTGATATAAATCCTCTCAACTCACGAAACCATGCCGGTTTGAACTTATGTTGCACGATGTTCATGCTCTTTTCAAAAGAAGCCTTTATCTCCATAAAGAGCAACTCCAGTAATGCATGTATTACCTTCCAGGACGCATCAAAGCTACAGTTCGATGTGCCAAGGTGTCTCTTCAATTTTGCATGTGCGCCCTCAGCCCTGTTCGTAGTTACGTTTCCAAAGTGCATATGCCGATCCGTCCAAGCAGCCACAAAATGTTCCTTGTGGTTAGTTAACCACGAGTTCTTCACATAATCAACAGCATGTGGATACCCACAAAAATTCCTTTCCAATGAGCTTAGAAGTTGACTGTAGTCATTTTCCATGGGAGAGACTACCAACATGTTCCAACAAGTTATAAACGCATCCCATCTGTCGTTGGTCTCAAAATACTTCTTACAATTTGCCAAGATGTTCCTAGAAATATGCCACCTGCATAATAAGTTTGTTGCATTCGAAAAGACAATGTTAATTGCATTAATTAGAGCTAACTCTCTGTCGGTGACAATCACACGGGGCATAATACATCCATCCATTAATTCTTTCAGCCTCTCCAAAGCCCATCTGTAATTGGCCTCCCTCTCTGATTGAAGGTATACAAAAGCAACGGAGAAAGTCAGTTGAGTAAATGTGACACCAACAATCTCAAGCAAGGGAAGTCGATATCTATTAGTCTTGTACGTGGAATCCATTATCAAAACTTCTGGAAACGCACATAACAACTGAATAGATGATGGATGTGCCCAGAATAGGTCCATCATAGCATCTGTAGCGTCTTTGCTAGTGTGATACTCAATGTAGTTGTTCTGATCCAAATGCATCATGAGTTGCTGCATCTGTGATTGACCGGCCAATTCAGTCACCCTCCACTTCTGACGAGCATTGTAGATACTCTTCATCGTAGTGGTGTTGTGTACGTCCATTTCCTGTAATGTTCGAAGGATGTTCCTCGGCTTCACCATACTCTTCGACATATCAATCAAAACATTGATTTCGTCTCCAGAAAGCCTCCCGGCGAACGAGTGCCCCTCGAGATGTTGTGCATTTGGATGACTGTGCACCCCACAAACCACTGTTAACATCCAATCATCGTCATTTGCCAACTTCCGGCCCTTCAAAGCAAAAGGGCAACTACACTTCTTCGTTCCCGTTGCCTTATTAGGATTTTTCTTATGGCAGACATTCGATGGACCCTTATAACTTCCGCTTCTCTTACAAGATAAAACTATTCTCGGCTTCCTACCATCTCCACCAGCATCTGAAGTTTTGATTACAATTACCAAGCCATGTTTCTTTCCAACTTCCCTTGTCCATTGGATTAGGTCCTCTCGGCTTCTGAATATTGTGTCAGTGGTGAAAACATGAGTAAAATCCAAAGAGCACTCACTGGCACCGGTTGATTGAATCTCCTGAAAATATGAATGATAAATCTTAGTACATTAATGCACGAGACTATATGCCGTCCCTGTGGAATGTGCTCGGTTTACTTCTGCTGTGCAAAATTAGTTTGCACGGCAGAATTAATTTATTGCACGGCAGAAGTGTGCCGTGCAAACAAATTTTGCACAACAGAATTGTGCCGTGCAAATACAAGATGTTTGACACTTTTTGGCCGTGCAGTATGCATTTGCATGGCTCTGGATTACCGAGCACGACGCGCGAATTTTAAATTAAACATTGGAAAGGAAGTCAAGATATATACCTCCTCTTCATAGATCGTCAGTTGCTTGTCCATATTGAAAAATGCCTACTTCCAATCGATAATGTGGTGTAGGGAGATGAGTACCTCCAATATCTTTGAACAAATGGAGGAGACTTGAAGAAACTTTTTAATAGTTGGAGAAGATGATGAGGAAGGAGAAGAAATTCAATGAAGATGAGTGCAGATGAATAGTTTCGAAACAATGGATAAATGTGATAATGAAGGATAAGAAGAAGAAGAGGAGGAGGAGGAGATGAGTAGAACCAAGGGCACGAAACGTTGCTAAGCGGCCAAAGGAAGTAGAGGATGATGGAGAAGGGTTTTTTCGTCATTTCACATGGGGGCATTTTGGTAATAAAAAAAAGTTAAAATGTGGGTGTGTACAGCAATACATGTGGGTGAGTTTAGAATCACCTGAAAGGAAAACTGTTGGAGAGGATTTAAAGTTGAAAAAATAAAATTGAATGTAGAAAGAGGAGAGCACGTGGGAGAAAGGGCGTGGAGAGGGGTCAAAACAAATTGGAAGAGTAAAAATCAAGGGATTTTTACAAGAAAAGTGTCCTTAAGTATGTATTTGGCCATTTTAAACAGAAATACATGTATTTTCTCATTTTAGTGTTCGTACATCCAATTAGGACTCTTTTACCCCTCCCTTTGCTGAATACATCCTTCGAAACACTCTTGCTGGGCATTTTTCTCTCCTAGTTCCCAGTTCAGCCAAAAATCTCCATCTCCCTCTCCCCTGCTTGTCTTCTCCGGTCCCTTTTCTCTCCTTCCCTCTCGCGTCCTCTCTCCTTCCCTCTCGATCCCTCTCTCCGTTCCTCTCGCCTCTCTCTATCCTTCCCTCTCGCTTCCTCTCTCATTTCCCTTGGCTCCCTGTTCTCTCTTTCCCTCTTCCTTTATGTCTTCACCACAATCGATGATTCCGTCCGGATCATCTCACACCGGCAGTCAGCGATGATCTCTCGTCGCCGTAATTGATGGAAAAAATCCTGCAAATGAAAGAGGGTTTCTAGCCAAGAGAGGTGAGAACTTGCATAATATCCATTTTTTGTTGTAGCATATGCATGGGCACTCCCTGCATTCAATGCTCTGTTTGTTTGAATGAATTTCTAAGAATGGATTAATGGCCATTTGAAATCCAAGAACTGGAGGTTTTGTAATACTTGGCTTCTTCATCCTGTAGTTGTTCTTTACTATTTGATTCTTGTTTTATTTACTTATTTGCATATGGGCCTCAACTTCATCATCTTGACAGTTTTTTGCCTGTATCAACTTCCCATGTTCTGTTCTTTTAATACGAATGTATTGGTTTTGCAATGCAGCCGTGCATTTCTATGCGATAGCATATTTATTTATTTTTTTTTTTTTTGATATATGGTAACCTTTTCTATTAAAATACCCGATGGCAATCTTGGATTATGCTGCTGTTCACTATTTAAAAACACAAATCAAGATATGGTTGGTATTTGTGGAATGAGATTATGCATGAGAATAAGTATTTATAATTTGAGGGAATGATTAAGACAGAAAACTAGTGTGTAATGTTTTTTAGATGTTAAAATGTTAGTGAATTCTTACAATCTCTTTGAGATTGCGTGATTTCTTCATTACTTACTTGACACATGCAACAGCAACCGTAAGAAATTGCATTCAAATGGTTTATGTAGTTTTGCCTTGTGGTTTACTCTATAAGCTCTCATCAATAATGTTAAGTCAGATTTAGATAATCGAACAAAATCTAATACTTGGAGATTTGTATATCCTTTCAAGTTTGGACAGGATGAATTCGAATGTGTAGATTTCTATCTTCAATTAATGACAAGGGTAAAGAAGCTAATAGTTTCATGGATCGATCAAGCTTTAGAGACTGGTGTCGGATGTGAATTTTGGTCCCCCCGGGGAGGGAAAACGCCATTCAACTATATATGCTATTTAAATTTTTACATCGAAAATGAGGATTCCGACCACCCTCAAAATCGACGGATCACGATCGCTAGCTACGGTAACGGCCGTAACACCGTTCTTCGACGAAAGCCGAAGAAGAATGAATGGGAGAAAATAAATGGGTGGGTTCTTCTTCTCGTCTAATTTGCTGCCAGCAACACACGACGGTTGTCTTGCCACATTGATTTGGGTCTCTTTAATGTAGGGTCAATTCAGGGTTATGAGTTAAAGTCCAAATAAAGGTTAATCCTCACATAGCAAAATCATAGTGCATCTAAGTAAAACGAAGTAGTTAAAATAAAGAAAATAAAAGGGGGAGGTGCCAAATATTTAAGAAGAGGATCGGCCCCGTTCCCGGGTACCCCCTTCTAATCCCTTGGCAAGACAGGGTTTAAAGGCTGACTTTTCAAATCAAAATGATGATGCAAATGAAACTTTGACTTGTGATTTCTGTGTTTTTCGTGTACAATACACGAGTGATAAAAAGTGAAAGGCCGATGGGCCGTAATTGATTGGAGGTGGCCTATGGGCCATAATTGATTGAAGGTGGCCAATGGGCTAGTGTTTGTTTTAGGGTGGCCGATGGGCCGTGATTATTTAAAAGTGTGTTTGAAATCACTCATCTCATCTCGTCATCCTCATTCATTCAATTTTAGAAATCAGTTCTTCATTCCCGTTTATCATTAAGTTCGATTAAATATTTGGCACCTAAGGTGGAGGAAGAAATAAAGGAAAAATCTTTTTGGGTTTATTTTGTTGGTTTTGTAGTTTTTGTGGATTTTTGAAATTGGGGCTAGAAGGGCCTAACTAGGGAATTTTTACTTGAATTTACGTGATTAATACTTTATTACTGATCATTGGATTAACCCAAACCTAAGGTCCTAGACCGCCTACATTAGCTTTCCCGGTCCCCTAAAGGAACAGAAAAAGTGATGGGACGAAGCCTAATGCTGTAATCTACCTAATGAGGGAAACTGATCAAATCCTGGGGTGCAAATAGCTAAGCTTAATAGTTTCTACGCCTAAGTAGCTTGTTAATTATGATCTTTATTGGCTTGGTTTATTTTAAGTTATGATTTTGATTAAGAATTATTTAGGGGGTAGATTAAGGCTGTCTTAAGGTTCTATTTTAATTGTGGAAGGTTTTGAAGTCTCGGGTTTTAATTCAAATAATGAAAAAGATGTCAAAACCAGCGAAACAGGGTTAACGGAGGACTTGGGCGCATCCATGGTGGTGCCTAGGTCCTCTGGATGACTTGGGCGCACAGGCAGTGGCTCCCAAGTACCAGGTTCTATGTAACTTGGCTAGTGATGAAGGTATTGATGTTAATTTCGGAATTCGAGGAGTTTTGCTAAGTGTAAGCTTCTGTTCTAATGTTGTTTTACGTTTTGGATTGATTTATGTTAATAATCTTAAGTCCGAAACTCGAAACACAATCGAAATTCACCACTTAAATTTGACAGAGGACTTGGGCGCACATATGTATGCGCTTAAGTGTTTCTGGGCACTTGGGCGCACCAGCAGTGGCGCCCAAGTTTCAATTTGATACTTTTTGATCTTCTGACTTTGGTTCGAGACTCCAAATGGGTTTATATTAACGAAATTTTAAATTTCAAGGCCATTGTTGGTTCGGTAAGGGTTTTGAGAGGTTGATTTGGGTCGAGATTTGAAGCGAATTAGGACTCAGTGATCCCGGAGCTGGAAATGGACTTGGGCGAACCTACGGTGGCGCCTAAGTCCTTCTGGGTGACTTGGGCGCACCTACTGTGGCGCCCAAGTGGTCAGTCTGTGAGTTTCGGTTCTTTCTTAGATTCGTTCACCTAAATTTGGACTTTTAGGTGACCTATGTCAATAAATCTTGGATCCTAGGTTGGTTTCAAGTTTCTAAATCTTAAGTATGGTAATGGTTTGAATTCGTGAGTTGAAACGTAACCGAAATGCGTCTCAGGATTGGACCAGGGACTTGGGCGCACTTGTGGAGGCGCCTAGGTGTGTTTTGTGACTTGGGAGCACCTGTGGTGGCGCCCAAGTGTTAGTGTACTAGCTTGTCGTCTCTAGGGTGTTTTAAGTCAGTTTCGGGTATTCGACTGTAGTTTCTGTTGGGAGATGTTTTTAGTTTTTTGGGATTTGATTGGTATATCGTCTTGATGAGGATTTAAACAAGGAATTGGTGATCAAGATTTGATTAAAACTTGGTTAAGGTCTGAATTTAGTGTTGTTAATTGGATCTCGTTGATTATGGTCTTAATAAATTAGGGCTTATTAATCAGGTTTATCAATTAGGACTTTAATTGGAACTTGTTGATTAGGGTTTTATTCAATTAGGGGTTTTATTAGAAGTTGTTAATCAGTTTTAAGGATTTAATCAATTAATTAAGTCTATGGATTTTAATTAGATATTTTAATTAGGTGTTTTAAATTAATTAAGTGTTTTAAATTGGAATTGATCAAGTTTATTGATTTACTTCGGCGTGAATGGAAAAACCTAGGATAATTCTACTACTTCTTTTAATTACTTTTTTTTTTCTTCTAATTACTAGAGACTAAGATGAGAGGAGAAGTGTTTTAGAATTTTGTGATTTTTTTCTTTTCTATTTTTTTTTTTTTTGGTTTTTTATGCAGAAGCAATGCAACTTAAATTAAGAAATAACCTAAGGTCCTCTACTTAATGTCTACTCTATTTGTCTTTTTTTTATGGGCTTTTCTATTTCTTTTTAATTTTTTTTTTGTTCTCTTCTCTAATTACTAAAGAGCAAGATGAGAAGGGAAGAGTTTTAGGATTTTATAATAATTTTTAGTATTTTATGCAATATAACCTAACCTAAAGCGTTGATGATTCGGAATCTAAAATTCAATAATCAATCGAAATTATCACAAATATGAAACAACAAGCTAAACGAAATGAAAAATGTAGGAAATGCGGGCCGGAAAGCAAACCAGGGACTTGGGCGCACCTATAGGGGCGCCCAAGTGTGTCTGTAATACTTTCTGCTGGTTGTGATGTATCTATGATCTCCAGTGATATTCCGACGCAATTTTCCAACAATTTGCAATTAAATATACGATCCTAATATTAAATATTAATATCAAATCTTCCGGATTTGAAGATAATAATACGAGGACTAAGTTTCGAAGGGTGGTTCCCTTTGCAGGGACTTGGGAGCACTCACAGTGGCGCTCAAGTACCTCTGTTTTTTTTTTTTTTTCTTTTCCTTCTTTTCAAGCAATAATTTTTTTTTCTTCTCCTTCTTTTCAAGCAATAATATTTTGTCCTCTCTCGATTCTTTCAATGGTCTTTATAAATCCGAAGGCTTTGATATCAAATTATACAAGGATAGACTCGGATCTGTGAAGCAAAATGCACACGAAATGGAAAACCGGAGTTTAATTTCTAACTCTGGACTTGGGCGCATACACAGTGGCGCCCAAGTGTTTTTTCTGTGTTTTCTTCTTTTTTTTTTCTTTTCTGCTTCTTTTTTCCAACACTTTTCGCGGGATTTTGAACACAGAGTTGTGGATCCGAGGTCCTGATATTAATGTGTATGAGAATGAATTCAAATCTAAGAAACGAAGTGCACGCGATATGAAAATTGGGGTTAAAACCCTATGTGGGGACTTGGGCGCACCCACAGTTGCGCCCAAGTGCTCTGTTGCACTTTTCTTTCTCAAATTTGAAATCTTTCCAACGAAAATGATATGAATGCAAAATCTATTCTAATCATAAATTCGGGATGATGAGAACGATGTAGATCTACAGCCTATAGATGATCCTAAGTATGTTACTAAATATGATGAATGCTAAATATCAGATCTACTGTAAAATACTACTTTAAATGCAGATCTATGATGAATGGATGATCCTAAGCATGTTTCTACTAATAATAATACTAATAAAAAGGAAATGGATCTAAAAATACCGGTTTGCATTTTTAAGTCCTAGATCGAAGCCTTTTGTGAACATCCATGGCTTTGGGAGGCCTTCTCCATTGTTGATCTTGGAGAATCAAAGCGCTTTTCTTTCTCCTTTCTCCTAGATCTAAGGATTTCTCTTGTGAACTCTCTCTTTTCCTCTCTTTTTTTTACTTCTCTTTTTCTTCTTTCTTCTAGCCTCCCTTGCAAAAACGGTATAAGAGGGTTTTTATAGGGTTTTGGCGTGGAAGAGGGATTAGGGTTGCTGTGGGTACGAGTTTCTAGAGACTTCACGCAAACCTAGGTGACTTTAGGGGTTTTTTTACTTGGGCGCACACACAGGTGCGCCCAAGTGGGTCTGGGGACTTGGGCGTACACACAGGTGCGCCCATGTCTCCTTTAGTGGTCGAGTGGGTTTAGAGTTTGGCTCGGATTACTTTCGGATTGGATTCGGACTAAAACGATGAAGGTTAAACTTGGGAGCACCTGTGGGGGCACCTATGTACAATTTCAAGATGATTGGGGACTTGG
Source organism: Camphora micrantha (assembly GCA_003546025.1). NCBI lineage: Eukaryota > Viridiplantae > Streptophyta > Magnoliopsida > Laurales > Lauraceae > Camphora > Camphora micrantha. Next base: position 4,733,322 of record QPKB01000010.1, on the reverse strand, counting down.
GCGCACCTAGGGTGGCGCCCAAGTGGCTTTTAGGACTTAGGCGCACTTGTGTGCGTGCCCATGTCACCCTTTGGGTTAAATGGGTTTAATGGTTCGGTTTTGGTTGCTTTTGGATCGAATTCGGACTAAATGATAGAGATTGGGCTTAGGCACATCAGTGGGGGAGCCCATGTGCATTTTTCAAGACAACTGGCGACCTGGGCGCACCTAGGGTGGCGCCCAAGTGGATTTTAGGACTTGGGCGCACACACAGGTGCGCCCATGTCATCCTTTGGGTCAAATAGGTTTAAGGTTTGGTTTTGTTCCATTTTCGGGTTAAGGTTAGGTTGGAACTATGAAAAACAAAGCGGAACTCAGCGGAACTCACCTAAGTATGCATCAAGTGCCTCATAAGGTCGACCCAGGACCTGGGCGCACCTGTGTGTGTGCCCAAGTGCCTTTCTGGGACATGGGCACACCTGTGTGTGCGCCTAAGGGGTTTTTGGTACATGGGCGCACCTGTGTGTGCGCCCAAGTGGCTTTTGGTGGGGGAATCTTCCGCGGGCCATATCTTTTGATCCGTTTGTCGGAATTGGACGTTCTACATATCGTTGCAAAAGCTCTCGGAACGTAGAATCTTTTGGTCCATATGTCATAATGATTAGAGATTGGAATAGAGTAGGGATATTTGGATCAATGATTCTAACTTCTTAACTCATGCTAATCGCATCGTACTTAGGCAAACTAAGTGTAATGCCTTTAGGAATAGCCTGGGTGTGTTCTATGTAGTCTGGAATGAACTTGAATAGTGCTATAGTTCATTTCTTGTATGAGTAGTGGGTTGGACAAGAGATCGTGACACTATTTGGCTTTTTCCCTCACGAATTTCTAGAGATTGTTGAACTAAGTCTAAAATTTTCAACAAGCATCTTCATCGTCATTAATTAATTTGAATTATGTCATTAACCATTCAATTATGGGTGAAATGGGGGCACCATTATATATGACAAGTGTTTAATGCTATCGTAGAGGGCCAAATGAGGTGTCTACAACTGGATGGTTGAATATACAGTCTTTAAGTCCACCCCCCCCCCCCGGCCCGACCCACTAGTCTATAAGCCTCCCACGCCCCATCTTTTTCTATCCTTTATTGCCTCATTCCCCAATCCAGTTATCTACTTTTCCCCACCTGTTTCCCCATCGTCATCCAGGCTTCAAATTTCTCTAGTAAATGATCACTTTTCTCATGTACAAGTAATCTTGATAGTCACTTACACAATATCTATCAATTTGACTCGTAGTACATTATCATGTGTAGAACAAAAAAGAAACGATACTACTGATGTTTACTTCTATTTTCCGGGTTTGGTAATCGAATTACTAATGGCCGTTTTTAAAATAGTTGATAATATGAGATTCCAAGCCTTTGGACTAAGTATTATGGCTACATAAAGACGTTTAGAGTGTAGTATCAAATGAAATCTATATAACTCATATTCCCAATGGTAGTGATCCCATTCTCATATGAATGATGTTTAGATCACAATATGGGTGAAGTCCGTAACTCTTTTTCATTGCTTATGCATGTCATTATACAATCATTATCGTGTTGTTTTAGGATGCAACTGAAACGATATCATTATCTTTCATTAGATTTGTTTTTTTGTGTCTTATAGATTCCTTCTGTTTGAATTTTTGTTCTCTGTTTCCTTTGGAACTTTTCCTTGCCTTTTGATTTTGCTTCTATTAGTTTCTCTTGAGAATTGGCTTCTTGGGTTTTTGCCATGCATAGTAATTGTTTGGGTGATTTTATGTACTTTTCTGTCATGGGCTTTCCTGATATTTTAAGTACCCATTACAAATGTAGTCGTTCCCAACGTATTTTGATGTCTCATCTCCCTTTTATTGAGATTTCAATTGTATGCTGTCAATACGATGTATTGAAAAGACATCGGTGGTTTTTGTCAGTGATTTAATATTGGCACTTATTGTCTAGTTGATAATATGAGATTCCAAGGTTTTGGGGTAACACGTGACCTACTGAAATAAGGTGAACAAGTGCAGGATCAAACGAGTTTAGGAACATTCCTATAAATAATTATCGATGATGCTGTTGTCCTATGAAATCAACATCTATGTGAAGTTCGTAAGTCTTTCGAATTGTTTATGTAGCTCATTATACATTCATTATCGTTCTCCTGCATGGTGCAGAAATTTGGCCAAGAACATGTAAATTATTGAAACGATATTGTATATATAAAATACCGAAAAATCCAAACTTCATTATTCTCATCATTTTAGGATCTCAATATGAAGTCATCATCATTCCTCTTTTGGACACCAAAACTGGGATGTAAGGATAAAAATTATGGTTACGATATCGTTATTAAAGAATAATTTCCTTCGCATTTCTTCATAGGTAGAGAATATCTTGAATTTGATATTTGGTTGTTGGGGGGTCTACCTTGTGGATCAGGGACTGGTTATTTTTTGAGTTGATGAACTGACGAGTAGGGTCTTCAAATATGATATCTGATCATTTAGGCTCTGTGGATTAGAGATATTTGATTTGATGAACTAATTAGTAGGGTGCAAAATTCACAGCAATCCAGAACATAACATAAGAGATATGAGGACGGCTTAGCGGTAAGGTTAAGAAAGCTATCGTACTTGTTGTGTTATGGATATTGGGAATAGGTATCGTCCTCATCGTGTACTAGTGGCCTTTTCGCCTATTAATAAAGCATTCAGAGGCATTGGCACTTTCGGATCAATATACAATCTAAAGTTTCATGTCAATCGGGCATGAAAAAAAGAAAGAAATTATTAGGAATAGCTATCGTACTCATTGAGACTGTTGTCATACAAATGATGTCGAATGGAAAATCTGGGCGAAGTCCATCAGTATTTCCTACTGTTTATGAATGTCAGTATATAGTCATTATTGCCTCCTTGAAATACGCCAAGTAATTGTATTAGATACTATTGACTGAATGTAACTATATGGTTATCAGAAAATACTCAGTAATTTGGGTTAAGTGAATTCGAGAGTCCTTCTCATTATTTATGCACCTCAATATAATGTCAACACTATTACGTTGTTGGATACCAAACTTGGACGAATAAAATCAAATTATCGGTAGCGATTTCGTTATCAGAAAAACCTTTTGTTCTTTCAATTAGACTAAACTGACTGAAATTTTGATTCCTTCATCCTGTTTATGCATCTCAGTATGAAGTCCCAACCTTTATGTCGTTGGAAACCACAATATGTGGATTAACTCAAAAATCATATTAACGATATCGTTACCAATGAAAACTTTTCCTTCATAATTTTTGGACCTCAATATAAATTCCACATCTTTCTGATTTGAGTGAAACCAAAAATGGATACGCATATACAAACAATTACTAACGATATCGTTGTTAAAGTTAATCCCCTTCTTTCCTAATCTAGTCCTTGAAAACTCCGTCTCATGAACTTGTTTAAGTGTATAATGCCAACTGCTTATATGATTTATTCGTTGTCTTCCTATAACTGAATCGGGTAATGGCAACAAAGAAGATTGCTTTAGAATTATTAGCCTTGTTTAACAATTTTGATTTATTCAATATCCCTGTTAATTGTCTGGTTCCTTTTGTTTTGATCTTTTTTTAAATTAACGAAATACTCCTCATATGTTTTATCATCTATTCATCTCTTTCGATAGGCACTATGCGGTGGCCGTTAGATTGAATTATATTGATACACAATGTAGAATGACAAATTCAGTTACATTTTCGTACTTGAAACACAACTTGCATCTGTTTGCCAAGAGATAATAGATAGCTAGTAGTTTACAGTGAATTCTACATGCCTTTGGCAGGATGTGCGAACGTGATCTACTAGTCATCTTCCATTCTGGTGGACAATTAATTTGGGACAATGGAAGTCCAATTTATAATGGAGGTTGCCCAAAGATGGCGTTCCTCGACAATTCCATAACGTATTCACAATTGGTCCAAAAAATATGCAGGTTGTCAGATGGGAACCGGCCTTGACATATCCCAAATATCCAATACCTCCATCAAAATGGGAAAGTATGCACTTTAGTGACCATAACAAACGATGACGATGTAAAGATTATGTTCAAAGCATCTATGGGGGCTGCTAGTGCAGTGTATCTCTACATCCAGCCAAGCGCGAGTGATTCAGTAGACCATCAATTGAATGAACAAAGGTATGCTATGATCGGACTTGTTATTTTTAACAATAACATTTGATACTGTCAGCTGGTAGAAAAAATTACATCACCATGTATGGATATAGCTATACCAGCCCAAATGATCACTATTTATATGCCAAACCATCCACCTCTCTCTTGTCCCGTAGGAATGCATCCAGACAAGATCTATATCAACACGATGGTCACCCAGGCATTCGTACAAACAGGGATGCGAATTTGAATAAGACACTACCATCTCCGAAGTATGTCATTTCATATCTTACATCGCTTATTGATCCATAGTCACTTGGTTTCCATATTGTTTCTGTCATCTGTTCGTGTCATTTTCTGTTATTATAACCTCCCGAAGAGCATGCGATGGAATTAGTCTTCCGTCTGGAGCATATTGTGATTATTTTAACCCAGCAATGCATGTCGTTGTTATAATTTTGGTACTCCATTGTGATGGAGAAAAATTACCCCGTCAATATTTCATCGAATTGTAGTATTTGTATTGATGACTGTCATTTGTCATGCAGGGTTAACCCAACGAAGAAAGGGTCTGAGTTGAGATCAAAAACTACCGCGGTCGTGAAGTAATTTATTCTGGAGTAGACATATCCGTCTGTGGACCTAGGAGCTGATTTCGAATTGCCCTTTTCACATGGACGCTATAGCTGCGGAGGAGTAGAAAATTCGTCTGCAAATTACGAGTCTAGGCCGGATATCGTGAATGACAGTAAAAAAATACTGCATGTGGACGAAGAAAATTGTAATGGAGGGTACACCTGCGAAGGAGATGGTAATTTTTTTGCAGAAACTCAGCCTTGGATGGGGATTGACAGTGACAATCTTGTAGCTATGCAATTGGATACAGAAAGTTGTAGGGAAGGAGGCTACACCTTGGGAGTCGAAAAACAGAATTGTGCAGATGAGATTGGGGAGTTGGGGAATGACAGTGACACCCTTGAATTATGCATGTGACCACAGGATCTTGTAGAGAAGGTCCGACAGTCTTTCGGCAAGGATCTTCCATTCATAATGAAGAGGGACAGGAAAATATTTATACTCGAGGCGCATCCGCCAGATGCCAAGACATACCATCAGTAGACTCAGAAGCTGACATCATTTTATCGGAACGAAATGTAGACGACAATATCCAATCAGAACCAGAAATTTCTAAGGCATAAAAAATTGTCGACACGATGCAAGCAGCGGATGAATTGCTTACCACGCCACCCCACGAAGAATCACCGCACGCAATGTGGAAGGGCAGGGTGTTTAATAGCCGTGACAAATTCAAAAGCACATTGGCCAAGTTTGCGATGTACAAGAACTTTTGCTTGAAACCTTTAAGGACCAATAGATTTGAAGCGACGACAAGGTGTAACCACCCAACATGTCCATGGCGCATCCATGCCTCTATTGTGGAAGTTGGGCCCCATTTTCAAGTTAAGACCTACAATCCCGAACATAATTGTTCGGGACCAATTAATGGAACAAATTATCCTCAGGCAACTTCATGTTTGATATCGGATTTTATCAAAGAAAGACTTAGAGTCCACCAAGACTACAAGCCAAAGGAAATTATGTCGGACTTCAAGAGGGAATTTGGCGTACAGATTTCTTACAGGAAAGCCCACATTGCGAAGGAAATAACTATGAAAGACATTCGCGGTTCGTTCGAAGATTCGTACAAGCATGAAAGACATGCTGACTACGAATATTGCGGAGAGCACAAATAGCACTGTTAAAGGATATTAGGGAGTTGCCCATCACATAGCAAATAGAGTCGATACGGGCTAAGCTGATGGAATTTTACCAAAATCGGCGTGAAAAGGTTCTAACCATGAAGACAAGATTCACCCCATATGTAGACAAGATCCTTACCCTCGAGGCGGAAGCCTCACGGAGACTCCAATGTTGGCAGGCAGGGGAATTTGAGTTTCGGGTATTGTCGCCGGAGTACACAGATGTTGTGCACCTTGATAGAAAGTCATGCACATGCCGCAAGTGGGACTTTCTTGGCATTCCTTGTTCACATGGAATATGTGCCATTAGACTCAAGCGATATCATCGTATGACTTCTGTGAGCAGTGGTTTTCCAGTGACTTCTATCGCGCAACTTATAATGATGTCATTCATGCCACGCGCGATGAAAAACAGTGGGATCGCAGAAGTGAAGAGCATGTGTTACCCCCGATTGCTCGCAGACAGCTTGGAAGGCCGAAAAAATGTCGGATTAGAATGGAGGACATGATGAGGAGACAGGTTACATGCTCCCATTGTAAGAAGCGTGGTCATAATAGACAGACATGTAGAGAGCCACCTCCAAGGGGATGAATACTACCCTTCTTCAGTTTTTTGGGCAAGACATATCTACATAATGTACACATCTATCTACATATATTGCACTTGGTGTAAATACTCTGACAGTGGGGGGTGCTTGTTTTTCTTTATATTTTGGATGCATCTCCCGATAATAGAGGGATAACATAATGTCAATATATATTGATGTATAGCAGCAAACCATACTATTTGGGAGTACACAGATGTTAACTTGTGAATTTTTTGTATACTGGCACCATCCATATGGGTCGTCTGTTGTATCTATCGACTAATCTGAATTCCACTTTGTAATGACATACTAGTTAAAACTGAATGTATTTTATCCATTAACTCAATATTGTGATTTTTTTTGTCTTTCTTGTACCTGTTCACCCCTTGTGTTTTTTAATCACGGATAAAGGGATGTTGTGAGATAATATCTATGGGTTGTCATTATCGAAACTGCTTTCAGTTTTGGGACAAATCTACGGTCTATTTCGATAATGTACTCTCATACATGATATTTTCGAGCCTTTTTTCCAGGTGACAGATGTTAATCTGTCCCTTGTAAATCTGGAAGGAGCCTCCGTCGTTCTCAGTAGCCTTCCCAACCAGAATCCCTGTAATAAGTGGAACAAACGGAGGCCATCACAATGACTGTATGAGAATTCAATTAGTGTATGGATGCTCGAAGCTTGCCTTGACTTGTCAAGGGCAGTCTGACTGATACCGCATCTTGTTACATTACAAGTACGAAGATTCATAATTAGGTATATTTCAAGTAGGAAGATTCATAATATAAGTTATAAAATGACGATGTGCATGCAATTGTTCTATACTGTAAAAATTTGCTTCAAGGTTGATGCCATAAGGCAAATCTAATAACTGAACGTATGCAAAAATTGCCTCTAAACAATACTAGATTAATAATTACTATGGGTCTGAATTAAATGGCTGATGAACAAAGATTGGTTGTGTACAAACCACCGGTTAAGGTAAGGATGGCACCGTAGTTCATTTCAAAGTGAAAAAATTGCATCCAACTGTCCATGGATCGTGTTCCAAGGCCTTCATCGGGTGCAATATTTGTACAATATATGTACATGCTGAATTCACATACAACTAAGAAGATATACAGTATATGTACAGGCAGATCCATTGACAGTTGAGCCTTGAACATTAGGTAGTGAAAATGGAAACAAGTTATACATTATATGTACGTGCTGAATTTTCCAACAGCTACGAAGGGAAGGAACTCTCAAATACACGACAATCTAAAGTTCGGACTCTAATTTGTAGGGTTGGTACCACCGCTGTTGCTGGAATATCTGTCGAACCTGCAATTAATGGCTAATTTGAACCTTGATTTGCAGGGATCGAACCTTTGATGGATCTGGAAAAAGGCCCATGCAGGGCTACAAGTGAAGGTTCGAACCCTCCCAACAAGGGTTCGAACCTTCGTTCTCTGTAATTTGGCCCAGTCAGGGCGAGTTGCTGAGGTTCGAACCTGTAAATTAGGGTTCGCGTAGATTGTTCGAACCTATCTAACCTTGGAACATGGAACAGTAACTGAACCAACATGCTCCAACCCCGACGTACATGGGAAATACATGCGTTCTGGGAACCGAATAAAGTAGCCCCGCTCCTCCCCAACATGGTGAGCATCATCTTGATTGAGTGGCATAACATAACTGAATTTTGGCTCTTCAAGTCATACCCTGGCCTCACTCTCTAATGGAAACATTTACAATCTACCTAATGTAGGGTGCATTCCAGTAGTGATCTCTTTCAAAGTGCGTAAAAATGGCGTCATGTTGCATCACCTGACTGCCCTTTTTATGTGGTGTATTGATTCAGGGGTCTATCTGGTACTCAATCACCATGAGGTTTAACCATTTTGGGTGCACCAATATCCACGGTGTCACCTTTAAAAACGGATTACTGCTACACAATTTTCAAACGCGAACCGGTCGGTACTTTTTAAGATTGCTTAATTTTATCCCTTGGATGCTGCGGCGTGAATTGTGTACCACGAGCTGATAGTATACCTGAGATATTTGTCAGCTAACTTTGAGTTTTACATATAATTACACTGGAAATCTATGGATATACAAATTACGATGAGACAAATAAGGCTGGCGACTGTTAATCTTGTGCCCGACATTGTTTTGTAATAACGATATCGTTACTATCATTTATTGTTTTTCCTTCCATTTTTTGTGCCCAATAAGAAAATAACGTTGAATATATACTTGGATGCTTAGAAATAAGAATGACTACCGAGTTCATTCAAAATATAGTATTAAAAAATTTTCTGATAACGACACCGTTACGATTCGTTAAAGGTTCTTGACCCAGTTTTTGTAACGAACAACAAAATGATGATGCCTTTCAAGTGGGATGAAAGAAAAAGTACTCATCATTGAATCGTTACCAATACCGTTAGTATTGCCTGTACCTACTACAGATCTCCACCTTCCTCTGGGCCAAATCAGAAAGGCTTTTCCAAAGATAAAGCCAAACAGGGTAATGCATCGTCGTATTAGCACGTTTTAAATTCTTCATAAGCTTCAATATCCCAACCCCCATTTGTATCTAACACCAACGATGTGTTTGCAACTCATTCACATCCGCAGACACATGGATAAATTGAGTGAGGGTGGGGGGGGGGGGGGGGTGGTGGGGGGGTGGTGGAGACAACACCAAAACATGTTTAGGGTGTTGCCTCGTTATGTCTCACAACGTGCAAGCCTTTAACAACCTTTAGATATATAGACCTCATCCTTCATTTGCAAAATCAACACAATAAAAAACATGCTCCAACTGATTACTCTTTAAAGAGATAGCCATAATTTAACAAACCCAGAGCAAATATTTGCAAACACAATCTCTCCAACTGAATATCAAAATAAAAAAAACCAAGTGAAGAGGAAGAAAAATAACAAACGCAACCCAAAACTGCCAGCGATATTCAACCGTAAATTATAATAAATAATGATCCTTCCTGCACATTTCTGAGACGAAACATCATTCTAAAACAAAACTGAAAATGGAACACCCAAACAAGTTGTACTAAACAATTCAGCACACTGACTCCTATATAGCCCATATCCTCAATCTAGAACAAGTTTAATATGATAATGAAAAAAAACCCTGTCAGCATAGGATAGTTTGAAAGTGGAAGACGATACTGATTCAGATACCCAACAACTGATTCAGATATATAGATAGACGTAGAGAGAGATAGTGATGAAGACCCTCCGCCTTTCCCAAACAACGACAGTAAGCAAAAAGACCGCTTTGAGGTATTGGTGGCACTTGTACAAGACAACAAAATAAGTCAACTAAGTCAACCGCGGTTCAAACGGTCGAGAATCTCGGCAAAACCCTGCCGCATCTCAGCGAATCCTTCATCAACCCACACTTCCAGATGCGCGATTCGCTGATTCAATGCACGAACTGTCCCGTCATTTAGTTCTTCATCTCCTGATAGTCCTGCATACGAATCAACATCTACAGGGTGGCCTACACCCGGAGGAACAGCTCCAAAGGGACCAGCTATATCTCCCTCATCATCGTCATCCAGCTCAACAGAAGGGATGTGGGACTTCGACTTTTCAAGGGTGAATCGATCAATCTTCTGCTTTGGAATAATTATGTCTTCATTGGGTTCAGCCAGCTGACCCATGTCCACAAGTATCTTGGAGATGATTCCTGGTTAAGGAAGCGCAGTGTTATGAGGTGCAGCGTGGACCTTTGCCATTCCACGAAACACTGTGAGAGGAATGTCCACTCTTCTTTGGGTCCCGATGCAGTACAGTAGATACCCATCCTCTTTTGTGAATCTTTTGCTGACTTTGGGGCTGACATTGTGACGGATGAAAATATTCAACAAGCGATAGGAATCACTCAGTTTGTGGTGGGATATTTCACTGCTGGTCCAGGCGACAGGCCTGCCGGTAAGTTTTTTGGCCACCAAGTTGTAATTAATCCGACGATTAGCCTCAATCGGGAAGTGTGCGCCTTCGCTGCGATCAATTCCTAGCACTTGACTCAGAAAATCCGGTGTTATTTCGAGATCTTGTCCCCTAACAAATGTCTTGAACGAGGTGTTTGATACTTCATACATATTAGAGTAGAACTCTCTGACTCAATTGACCACAATCTGGTAGCCAAGATCATAAAGTGTAAACCATTCTCTCTCCCGCATCCACACGGCAAAATCAAGACCGTCCAGCTCATTGTACATGACAATTCTTTCGGGCACAACTGCGCGATGCTGGAACTTGTTCATGTAAGCAATTTGGCCATCCTCACTTAAAAACGGAGACCGATCATATGAAGGGCGTGTACATGTTCTTTTTTTCGGTGCCATACCAATTAGTATAACCTGCAAGAAATTCCAGGTATACAACCGTAACAACAATATTATTATTATGAAAAGGACAATCCAATAATAGGCAGTGGGCCATTCTATGAGACGGATTGTAGACGACAATAGCGTATACAAATAAATACATTGGGCTTTCTGAATAGCGTTTTCCTGGGACAACTCAGAAGTCATTTAATCTACACTCATGCCTTATTCTAAGACAAAACACTCTTACTTGCGGATAGCATGCGATTGGTCAAGAGACACCATCGATGGAAACAATGTTTGGTTGCATCGCATTTCTTCTCTGGGCTCTTTAACAGAAATCAATAAATATGCAGACAAAATAGTACAAACCTATCAATTCACTTGTTATCGGGAGCATAACAAATAAAGTCTTCAGTCCGAACAGATCTACAGATGGGCACAAGTCATCATAGTCTGTATAAGTCGTAGTGCCCATCGATTTTTTGAAGCCATTTAGCCAATAAATTGTAATTTTATTGGCATTGTCCCAGACTAATTTATTTGTAGTTAGCATCTTAGAAATGAAAGTTTGACTAATACATCTTATACAAACCTGTTGGCAAATTGAGGAATGCAAATCCCTTTTCTTTTCTTCTTTCAATCATCATGATCTGGGTCTGAGTGAGTGTCCGACGAATGAAAAAAAAAAATCATAAAACTTGTCTTACAGTAACCGCAGACCCAACAAAATAAACGACTTTCTAGTAATTGAAGTGCATTGTAGAAAGATGCAATGTCCATGCACCTTCAACTCTGACATGGAAATCCATCGTTTCCCCCATCATTATAATTATCGTGCAATGGAGTGGGATTTCCCATTATTGTCAAAGACTTGCAAACAAAAAGGCAAAATGGAGCATGCGTTGAGAAATGGCATGGATAGGAGAAAACAGCTATCTAACCGACAGATTTAGAAGGATTATATATGGGAAGAGACTCACCTTTGAACGTGTACACAAACGAAGCAGCAGAGATCCAAGAGGAGTCGTCCCGGACGCGGGCGGTGATGAGTTCGCACCAAAAAAAAGGAACTAGGGTTTCCAACAAGCGTATTCCATATATAATGGGTAGAGATTCATCGTCTCTTATTCATTCAGAGAGGACTTATGGGTCACAGGATTAAGAGGGTCGGAACTCAGATATCGATAGTTCGAACCCTAGGCCCGTCTGGAAATCGGCCCAGAAAGCCTTTCAAATGAAGGTTCGAACTCTAGAATGGATGGTTCGAACCTTGTCCCCCCCTGGAAAATGGCTCCAATTAAGCATCATTCAATGGTTCGAACCATAAATTCGAGGGTTCAAACCTTGTATCCCACTGGAAAATGGCTCATGGATTGCAAGCATAGAGGGTTCG